>JARQOC010000002.1:741550017-742150017 GCA_033576535.1 Allobates femoralis | reverse complement strand
CAGTCAAAGTGCCAAGAACACAAGTAACGCCCTGCCTTCTAGACCCTGCTCAGCCAGAGGAATAACTGAACCAGTTATGGACCCAAAGCAGGACCTGGAGGGTCCCAGTGAGGTCGGGCCCTAGCCTGGAGACCTTGAGGAACCTCACTGAGAAGTCCACCACCAAGACTGATAAGGAGAGAGTATTCTGGGACCAACGAAGGTTGTACTGGGAGACGATTCCCTGTGAGCCCCAACCAGAGTGGTTGAAGGAAAGACAGCTGGTCACCCCCTACCAATTTAGGGATGAGTTGTTGCGGATTGCCCATGAGATTCCACTCACTGGACCCTTGGGGATCAGCAAAACCAAAGCCCGGCTGTTGAACTCCATTCTATTGGCCCAAAATGGGAACAGATGTGACGAACTACTGCCATTCCTGTATCATGTGTCATAGTGGGAAAGTCAGTGCCTGCTCCCAAAACTCCCTAGATCTCTTTGCCAGTGATAGAGGAGCCTTTCCAGATGATTGCTGTGGACATTGTGGGACCACTGGCCATAAACAGCAGCTCTGGGAAGTGTTTCATCATTACTGTGGTAGACTATGCTATCTGGTATCCAGAGGCAGTGTCTCTGTCCTCAGTTAGGGTGGATAAGGTGGTGAATGCCCTGTTGGCCATCTTTTAACAGGTAGGATTTCCCAGGGAGATGCTTACCGACCAGGGGACGCAGCTTATGTCTCACTTAATGGAGGCTTTCTGTAAGAAAATGTAGGTGCGGCATCTGGTATTGAGCACGTATCATCCCCAAACCAATGGTTTGTGTGAGCAATTTAACGGTACCCTCAAACAGATGCTACAAATGCTAGTTGAGTCCCAGGGATGCAACAGGGAATGTTATCTCCCACACCTGCTATTTGCTTACCGGCAGGTTCCACAGGCCTTGATGGGGTTCTCCTCCTTCAAGCTCCTGTATGGCAGATGAGTGCGGGGGCCCCTTGGGTTGGTAAGGGAATCCTGAGAAGAAGGGCCCAGCCCTCCAGGAGTGTCCATCGTGGAGTATGTCATGCGCGTCCGCAACATGATGCAGACCTTGACTCAGTTGGTGCATGACAACATGGCGTAGGCCCAGACTGACCAGAAGCATTGGTACAAACAGTACAACCAAGAGCGGACCAAATAGGTGGGTCAGAAGGTGTGAATGCTTTTCCCCATACCAAAAGACAAGCATCAGGAGGCCTGGGAAGGCCCAAACATCATACACCAACAGCTCAACCAAGTCACCTATGTGGTCACTTTTGACCACGCTCGGGGTAGGTGGAAGGCCTTCCATAATAACATGATGAAGGCTCATCAAGAACATGGAGACTGCGTCTTACCAGTCTGCAACCTGCCCGAGGATAGGAAGGAAGACCCCCTCCTGGACGTGCTGGCCCAAGCAAAGGCCAGCGGGTCCATAGAGGACATGGAGATAAGCGCACTATCTGCTATCGCTATCCGCACGCCAATGGTCTCAGCTGCGCGCAATGCTAAAATTCTTCCAGGCCGAGTTTACCAATGTACCTGGAAGGACCGAGGTAGCAGATGAGGTAGTGATGAAAACATTGCCCACAGACAATGCTGGTGGCAGAGGTACCAACACTTTTCAACAGCAAGGTTTACTGGGGAGGGATACGCACACCAGGTGCAACAGAAGTGGGGGGAAAATATGCACAATCTGGGCCAGTTTCAATAAATCAGCACAAGAGCAAGGGCTGTCTGCGCCTATAACAATGGCAAGGAGGGAGAAGTTCACCAACATGGTCAAGGAATACTTAAGTGACTATATTGCATCCTTCCTGACGCTTCAGTTCCCTTTAGTTATTGGGTGTCCAAGCTGAACACTTGCCTCAACTCCTCCTTATAAGACTTGGAGGTGCTGGCCTGCCCTGCTGTTAGTGTGATGCCAGAGCATGTTTTCAGTTTCGCTGGGGCAATCAATCATTACTGATAGGCGCACACGCGTCTCCACAGAAAATGAAGACAGATTTACTCTCATAAAATGCCACAAGGACTCCATTGCTCCAGACTTTGTAATCCTTCCGAATGACAGCAAGCCAAGCTTAGTTCTCCCAAAATGTTCATTTATGCTACTGGTCGTAATGTCTATCCGTTCATATACAAACCCATTTCTTCTTAAATTAAAATCCTACTCCTCCAGCTTCTGCCACATGTACTTCATTGTCAACATCCTAACAGTGTAACATTCATCAATGTATGTGATTGGAGGCCCTTGTCATGGTGTTTTCCTGCGTTGACTATGGAACAGGATTCCAGGGCTAATTTTTTTAGACAATGCACATTGTGCACTGGACCAAGTATTACAGTAGTCCTACATAAATAATATTTGTCATTGGACGCCCTTGTCGTGGTGTCATCCTGTGTCTATGACACAGACTCCAGGGCTAATGTATTGAAAGCTGTGGCAGAAGGAGGATGAGGGCAAAGCTCAACACCCCAAAGGGCACGTTTTAACTGACATTGTAAAGTGCTATGGAATTGGTATTCCGCTATGTCAGTACCAATGAGGGAAGGACCGCCCAAATGTATAAGTAAGAGCAGTCCCTCCAAAATGCATGTTACAAGGCCACCTGAGGAACCCTCTCCAGGCTCTTCCCATTGTGTTTAATCACTTTCCCTCCATTTCAGCCTTTTCTTCACGCCCCCAGACCTCTTTGTTGGGTCCATCATTTCTCGCGTTTCCCATTGACTTGCATGGGGTATGCTATTCGGTAGGAATATGAGAGTATTACAAAGTACTCGTTACGATTCTGGCAATTACGAGTATCTCACTATTCTCTTATGACTACAGCTTACCAACCAGTTGTAAGTAAACAGCTTCCTACAATAAGAAAAATCAGAAATGGGTCTCCAGGAACTGAGGAAGACAGCTTTCATCTTATAGACTGGGACATATTATGTGGGACTATGACACAGAATGCTATTGATGCTGATGTTAATGAAGTTCTTGGTAGAATTACTGATTACATTAACTTTTGGGTTGATATGTTGGTGCCGGTTAAAGAGATCAGATGTTTTGCAGATATCAAGCCCTGGATAACAAAATAATTAAAACATTTGATTAACAGGCTTTTATATTGAAGAACAAAGAGGAAATTAAAATTATACAACAAGACTTGAAGAAAAGAATAAAAGATGACCAGGAGGCTGTCAGAATAAAGCTAGAGGGTAAATTGTCCTACAATAACTCAAGAGATGTGTGGTCAAGAATTAAATTACTAACTGGGCTTAATGTGAGGTCGGAGCATGGGGAGGAGGACTGGAGAAGGCTAACGATGAGATGAATGAGTTTTTCAACACATTCAGTAATACACGTGCAATGCCAACAGTGAGGAGGGAGAGAGCTGGGAAACACTCTGGCGCAATTACTCTGGGGATGTACTTCACGAAACAATCAGGGAGACCAGTCAAAGAAAACACTGCGGGCAGCCGGCAAAAGCTATCAAATAGTGAAATCCTGGGTGCATTGCCCCCTGGGAAATACAAATATGCAAATAGAGTCCATGGAGTCTCGTTTAGGAGTCTCAAACATGGGACTTGCCAGATATCCCTCCAGGGAAGGACCTAGCAATGGGGTCTCCTGAAGAAGCTAGTCTGACTGTGTAGACTGGGGTTCCCTAACTGACCATGATCCCAGAATTAGCCCAAAAGGTGGAGCTGTCCGGGCCACCAGCCTTGCCCTGCTCCTATGCAGCCTTGGGCTAACACCCTCTCAACTTCACCCAGGGAAAGGAACAGCAACTCCTACTTGATAGCTCTCACAAAACAAGCTTCAGGAAAGCTTCTTCACCACAGCTCTGTGTCCACAAAGCACAAGTTCAGGGCAGAGACTAAACTCTTTCTACGACAGCACCTGAAGGTTAATGGGATTATTTAAAGATTAGGTGAGTGGACAACCGCATCACTAGACACACTCAGCAGTAGCAACAGCTCACCAATATACACTTAATTAAATTACTGCAGAACAGTTCCCAGAGGCTCCAGAGCAGACGTGACACTTAAGGGCCTGTCACACGCGTCAATATCGCCTGCACGATATCGGCTGCACGTGACGTTGCAGCGATATTGACGCGTGTGACATACTGAATCAACCAGCGATAAATCGCTGGTTGATGATCGCCAGGTTTTAGAATCTGTCCTAAAACCTGGCGATTGTCGTCCGGTGGACACGCAGCATCGCTGCGTGTGACACCGGGAGTAGCGATATTCCAGCTCCCAGCGCCTCTCACAAGCGCTGGGAGCTGGTAACTAAGGTAAACTGCGGGTATCTAGGCAGCGCGCGCTGCCTAGATACCCGACGTGTACCTTAGTTACCAGCCTCCTCCGCTCCGCTGTCCCTGTGCCAGTGTGGCAGAGGAGAGGGGGTTAACCAGGGAAGCTTCCTGCTTCCCCCGGCTGAGCCCGCCCCTCCTCTCTCTGCTGCTGCTCCGGCTCACAGGGGCCCCGCTGGACGCAGGTTAGCCCTGCAGGGGGGTCCCCAGCCGCCCCCCATGTCCCTGTGCCAGTGTGGCAGAGGAGAGGGGGTTAACCAGGGAAGCTTCCTGCTTCCCTCTGCTGAGCCCGCCCCTCCTCTCTCTGCCGCTGCTCCGGGGCCTCGCTGGACGCACGCAGGTAACCAGGCAAACCAGGGCCCCCCCTCAAAAGGCTGCACCAGGGCCCCCGGGCAGCAAGGTCCGCCCCTGGCTCACCGGCTGGTATCTAAGGTACACAGCGGGTAACTAGGGTCCCTAGTTACCCGCTGTGTACCTTAGATACCAGCCGGTGAGCGGAGGAGGCTGGTAACTAAGGTACACGTCGGGTATCTAGGCAGCGCGCGCTGCCTATATACCCGCAGTTTACCTTGGAGACCAGCCTGCTCCCGCTTCCAGCAGCCTGGCAGCGGGAGCAAGACATCGTGGAAACGATATTTAAATCGTTTCCACGATGTTTCTGGTCAATTGATCGCTGGTGAGTCTGTCTGTGTGACAGCTCACCAGCGATCAGCCGTCAATGTCGTCAGCGATCATCTCACTGACGACATTGACGCGTGTGACAGGCCCTTAATGATTCGCGCCATCATGTTGCAGATAGTGCAGCAAGAAGGCGTTCATATGTCTGATGCATCCATAAGGCCCAAGTCCTTGTTGTGTTGGTGGTGGCATAATAAAATAGAGCTTCCTTCCTCTGTCCTCTCCCTCCAACCTCCAATAGAAAGGAGAATAATTTCTTCCTCATCTCCTGTCTGTTCTGTGCCCATCACCTCTTCATCCTTGTCCTCCTCCATTTGTTCCTCATCTCCTTGACCTTCACTACCACTTGGTGTGGTACCAAGCTTCTGCACCACAGCTCTGTGTCTACAAAGCACAAGGTCAGAGCAGAGACTAAACTCTTTCAACAACACCACCTGAAGGGTAATGGGACTATATAAAGACTAGGGGAGTGGTAACAGCGATATCTGTCACACAAAGCAGCAGCTCACAACCTGAAGAGCCACAGAAAGCTAATACTATGGATAGCAACTAAGATTCTGACATTAACCCTGAAGGTACCAGCAGGAATAAACACAATCACTGCAGAGCAGTTCAAGAAGACTACAGTGCAGGCTACACGTGACAAATGTATAGAGAAAATGAACAATAATGTGCACCCATTATATGAGCTGATCATGAGACAGGGGAGCACCTTCAGCAATCGTCTAATCCTACTAAGGTATAAGAAGGAAAAATACAAGAAATCATTTGTGCCGGCTGCTATGGGATTGCACACCTAAGTGTGAAATCATAAAAGTGATCTGAGCATTATTGATGTTCCCTGACAGAAGTTCTGTCGCTTATCCATGTTATGTAAATAAAAGCTTATAACCTGATGTTAAATTCTTCCATTGGTTGTATAAATTTCTCTTTTGAAAGATGAAACCCTCCGAAATGTGGTTTAGGTTAAGAAAATAAATTGGCATCAATGCTGATATATTGATCATTTAATGAACACAGAATGGTCAGATTTTAGCAAGACAATTTGTTTTGTCGCCTGGTCATATAATGCCCCCAATCCTAGTTTACATCCTCACCTGTACTCAGTAAATAATCAGTTAATTAGTGGATGTGTCTAAAAAGAAACCAGCACCCCAGACCTTCACTTGAACTGCAGCTCTGACAACATGCCAAAAATCCACCCTGCGACCAAAGCCTTGATTATCAAGAGGCAGAAGACCAGATCCAATGCAGAGGTGGCTGGCACCTTTAATGTGTCTCAGTGTCAAGTACAAAGAATTAAAAAAAGATTTGAAGAGACTGGAGATGTGTTTGACAAGCCCAGGTCCGGCAGACCCCGCAAGACAACTGCTCAGGAGGAACATTTGTTTGTTAGAAAATCCAAAGCAGGCCCCTCTTCCACTGCAGCAGAGCTCCAAGAGGCCTGGTCACGTCAAGTCCCTGTGTCAACTACAACAGTTTGTAGGATTCTGTCTCCAAATGGCCTCGATGGTCGAATCAGAGCCCAAAAGTCAGCACTAAACAAAAGGCAAATAAAAAATCATGTGGCATTTGCAAAGTCCCACAACCTGCTAAACAGATGGAAGCTGGAAAAGTGCCAGAAGGTGAACTTCTCTCATGAATCTTCAGTAGAATTACACCACAGCCACCGCAAATACTGCAGGAGACCTACTGGAGCCCGTATGGATGCAAAATACACCCAGAAAACATTTAAATTTGGTGGTGAAAAGATAATGGCCTGGGGTTACATTCAGTATGGGGGTGTGCAAAATATTTGCAAGGTGGAAGGCAATATCAATAGCCTAAATTATCAAGAAGTATTAACTACCTCTTCCATTCCAAATCATAAAAGGGGTCAAATTCTGCAGCAGGATGGTGCTCCATCTCATACATCCATCTCTACAACAAAGTTGATCAAGGTGCTCAAGGACTGGCCAGCCCAGTCACCAGACATGAACATCATTGAGCATGTTTGGGGTAGGATGAATGAGGAAGCTTGGAAGACAAAACCAAAGAATCTAGATGAACTCTGGGAGGCATGTAAGACTGCATTCTTTGCTATTCCTGATTACTTCATTAATAAATTGTATGAATCATTGTTGAATCACATGGATGCAGTCCTTCAAGCTCATGGAAGTCACACAAAATATTAAATATGACTCCAATAGCACCACAACTTCATTCACCAACGTTATGCAACATATATTTGTATTTTAAGTTCATTATTTGTTTGAATATCACATTACTTTCTGTGGACAACAAAACTTTTCTCTTGCCAAAATCTGACCATTCTGTATTCATTAAATGATCAATATTTCAGTATTGATGCCAATTTATTTTCTTAACCTAAAGCAGGCTCCTGGGGACAACCTCTCCTTACTGAGGTGAACGAAGGGAGAGGGGAAAGTAAGCCTGCTCCTGGGGACAACCTCTCCTTACTGAGGTGAACGAAGGAGCTGCAGCCAGGTCACAGAGCTGTGTGTGGCACAACAGCTCCCAGCATGCCACACCTATCTCTGTGATTAGAGCTGTGCCTCAGCCCTCCACTCTCCTCTGCCCTCCAACCTCCGCTCTCCTCTCCCTGTCCTCTGACCTCCAGCCTCCACTCTCCTCGCCCTGTTCTCTGCCCTCCAGCCTCTCCTCTCCCTCTTCTCTACCCTCCAGCCTCCGCTCTCCTCTCCCTCTCCTCTGCCCTCCAGCCTCCGCTCTCCTCTCCCGGTCCTCTGCCCTCCAGCCTCCGCTCTCCTCTCCCTGTTCTCTACCCTCCAGCCTCCGCTCTCCTCTCCCTCTCCTCTGCCCTCCAGCCTCCGCTCTCCTCTCCCTGTTCTCTGCCCTCCACCCTCCGCTCTCCTCTCCCTGTCCTCTGCCCTCCAGCCTCCGGCCTCCAGCCTCCGCTCTCCTCTGCCCTCCAGCCTCCGCTCTCCTCTGCCCTCCAGCCTCCGCTCTCCTCTGCCCTCCAACCTCCGCTCTCCTTCTGCCCTCCAGCCTCCGCTCTCCTCTCCCTGTCCTCTGCCCTCCAGCGTCCGCTCTCCTCTCCCTGTCCTCTGCCCTCCAGCCTCCGCTCTCCTCTCCCTGTCCTCTGCCCTCCAGCCTCCGCTCTCCTCTCCCTGTCCTCTGCCCTCCAGCCTCCGCTCTCCTATCCCTGTTCTCTGCCCTCCAGCCTACGCTCTCCTCTCCCTGTCCTCTGCCCTCCAGCCTCCGCTTTCCTCTCCCCTATCCTCTGCCCTCCAGCCTCCGCCCTCCTCTGCCCTCCAGCCTCTGCTCTCCTCTCCCTGTCCTCTGCCCTCCAGCGTCCGCTCTCCTCTCCCTGTTCTCTGCCCTCCAGCCTCCGCTTTACTCTGCCCTCCAGCCTCTGCTCTCCTCTCCCTGTCCTCTGCCCTCCAGCCTCCGCTCTCCTCTGCCCTCCAGCCTCCGCTCTCCTCTGCCCTCCAGCCTCCGCTCTCCTTTGCCCTCCAGCCTCCGCTCTCCTCTCCCTGTCCTCTGCCCTCCAGCCTCCGCTCTCCTATCCCTGTTCTCTGCCCTCCAGCCTACGCTCTCCTCTCCCTGTCCTCTGCCCTCCAGCCTCCGCTTTCCTCTCCCCTATCCTCTGCCCTCCAGCCTCCGCCCTCCTCTGCCCTCCAGCCTCTGCTCTCCTCTCCCTGTCCTCTGCCCTCCAGCCTCCGCTCTCCTCTCCCTGTTCTCTGCCCTCCAGCCTCCGCTTTACTCTGCCCTCCAGCTCTCTCTCCTCCCTGTCCTCTGCCCTCCAGCCTCCGCTCTCCTCTGCCCTCCACCTCCGCTCTCCTCTCCTACTCGCCCTCCAGCCTCCGCTTCCTCTCCTGTCTGCCCTCCAGCCTCGCGCTTCCTCCCTGCCCCCTCCACCTCCGCTCTCCTCTCCCTGCCTCTGCCTCGCCTCCCCTCTCCTCTCCTGTCCCTCTGCCCTCCAGCCTTCCCCTTCCTCTCCCTCATCCCTGTCCTCTGCCCCCAGCCTCCCTCTGCCTCCACTCCTCCGCCTCCCTCTCCCTGTCCTCTGCCCTCCAGCCTCCTCTCCTCTACCTCTGTCCCTGTCCTCCGCCTCCGCTCTTCCTTCCCCTTCCTCTGCCCTCCAGCCTCCGCTCTCCTCTCCCTGCCTCAGCCTCCCTCCACCTCCCTTCCTCCTTCTGCCCTCCGCCTCCCTTCCTCTGCCCTCCAGCCTCCCTTCCTTCTGCCCTCGCCTCTGCCCTCTCCTCGCCCTCCTCTCCCTCAGCCTCTCTCCCTGCCTCTGCCCTCCAGCCTCCGCTCTCCTCCCTGTCCTCTCCCTCCAGCCTCCGCTCTCCTCTCCCTGTCCTCTGCCCTCCAGCCTCCGCTCTCCTCTCCCGTCTCTGCCCTCCCTCCGCTTCCTCTCCTCCTCTGCCCTCCAGCCTCGCCTCCCTTCTCCTCTCCCCTGTCTCTGCCTCCAGCCTCCCCCTCCTCTCCCTCAGCTCGCTCTCTCCCCTGTCTCGCCTCCAGCTCCCTCTCCTCTCCCTGTCTCTGCCCTCCAGCCTCCGCTCTCTCTCCCTCCGCCACTCGCTCTCCTCTCCCTGTCCCCCTCCAGCCTCGCTTCCTCTCCCTCCTAGTCCCTCGCCTCCACTCCTCCCTCCCCTTCTCTCCTGTCCTCCCTCAGCCTCCGTTCTTCTTCTACCTCCGCTCTCTCCGTCTCTGCCCTCCACCTCCGCTCTCCTCCCCTGTTCTCTGCCCTCCAGCTCCGCCCTCCCCCCGCCTCTCTCTCCCCTCCCTGTCCTCTGCCCTCCAGCCTCCGCTCTCCTCTGCCCTCCAGTCCGCTTCCTTGCCCTCCACCTCCGCTCTCCTCTCCCTCCAGCCTCCGCTCTCCTCTCCTTCCTCTGCCCTCCAGCTCCGCTCTCCTCTCCCTGTCCTCTGCCCTCCAGCCTCCGCTCTCGTCCTCTCCCTTCCTTGCCTCCCTCCGCTCCTCCTCCTTCTCTGCCCTCCAGCCTCCCTCTTCTCTCCCTGTCTCTGCCCTCCAGCCTCCGCTCTCCTCTCCCTGTCCTCTGCCCTCCAGCCTCCGCTCTCCTCTCCCTTCCTCTGCCCTCCAGCCTCGCTCTCCTCTGCCCCCAGCCTCCCCTTCCTTGCCCTCCAGCCTCCCTCCCTTCCTCTGCCCTCCACCTCCGCCTCCTCTGCCCTCCAGTCGTCCTCCCTGTCCTCTGCCTCCAGCCTCCCTCCCTCTCCTCCAGCTCCCCTCCTCCTCGCTCCTCTCCCTGCCCCTCCGCTCGTCCTCCCCTGTCCTTGCCCTCCAGCCTCGCTCTCCTCTCCCTGTCCTTGCCCTCCAGCCTCCGCTCTCCCTCCCTTTCCCTCCCGCTCTCCTCTGCCCTGCTCGCTCTCTCGCCTCCAGCCTCCGTCTCCTCTCCCTGTCCTCTGCCCTCCACCTCCCTCCTCCTCTCCCTGTTCCTCTGCCCTCCAGCCTCGCTCTCCTCTCCCTGTCCTCTGCCCCTCCGCCTCCCTCCCTCCCCTCCGCTCTCCTCTCCCTCCCCTCCGCTCTCCTCTGCCCTCAGCCTCCGCTCCTCTCTGCCTCCACCTCGTCTCCTTCTACCCTCCAGCCTCCGCTCTCCTCTCCCTGTCCTCTGCCCTCCAGCGTCGCTCTCCTCTCCCTGTCCTCTGCCTCCAGCCTCCCTCTCCTCCCTGTCCTCTGCCCTCCAGCCTCCGCTCTCTCCCTCCCTGTCCTCTGCCCTCCAGCCTCCGCTCTCCTCTCCCTGTCCTCTGCCTCCAGCCTCCGCTCTCCTATCCCTGTTCTCTGCCCTCCAGCCTACGCTCTCCTCTCCCTGTCCTTGCCTCCAGCCTCCGCTCTCCTCTCCTGTCCTCTGCCCTCCAGCCTCCGCTCTCCTATCCTGTTCTCTGCCTCCAGCCTACGCCTCCTCTCCCTGTCCTCTGCCCCCAGCCTCGCTTTCCTCTCCCCTGTCCTCTGCCCTCAGCCTCGCCTCCTCTGCCCTCCCCTCTGCTCTCCTCTCCCTGTCCTCTGCCGTCCAGCCTCCACTCTCCTCTCCCTGTTCCTGCCCTCCAGCCTCCCTCACTCTGCCCTCCAGCCTCTGCTCTCCTCTCCCTGTCCTCTGCCCTCAGCCTCTGCTCTCCTCTCCTGTCCTTTGCCCTCCAGCCTCCGCTCTCCTCTGCCTCCAGCCTCTCCGCTCTCCTCTGCCCTTCAGCCTCCGCTCTCCTCTGCCCTCCAGCCTCCGCTCTCCTCTCCCTGTCCTCTGCCTTCCGCACGTCCGCACTCCCTCCTCTGTTCCTCCCCACAGCCTCCGCTTCCTTCCCCTGTCCTCGCCCTACAGCCTCCGCTCTCCTCTCCCGGTCCTCTGCCCTCCACCTCCGCTCTTCTCTCCCTGTCCTCTGCCCTCCAGCCTCCGCTCTCTACTCTGTCCTCTGCCCTCCAGCCTCCGCTCTCCTCCTGTCTTCACCTCCAGCCTCCGCTCTGCCCCCAGCCTCCCCTGTCCTTTGCCCTCCAGCTCGCTCTCCCTCTGCCCTCCAGCCTCCGCTCCCTCTGCCCCAGCCTCCGCTCTCCTCTCCCTGTCCTCTGCCCTCCAGCCTCGCTGTCCTCATCCCTGTCTCTGCCCTCCAGCCTCCGCTCTCCTCACCCCTCCATATGCAATGTACAGTATGTGTATATATCTGTGTATGTAGGCACTTCCGTCACTTTGTCCGCACTCCCCTCAACTTTCTACACACACACACCACACACACTTCGCTATACTTACCACCGGCCTGCGTCCGCTGCCTGGATCCTCAGTCGACATGTCGCCGCCCCCGAACTACTAGATCCAATATAGCGTCCAAGATGTCTCGCCAAACTTCCCGGACATACTGGATCCAGTTGTCCGAAGGGCGGCCACATGTCAACTCAGGATCCAGGCGGCGGGGAAGAAGCAGGGTCAGTGGTAAGTATAGCGGAGTGTGTGTGTATGTTTGTGCTGACCACTCTGCCCACGCTGCTGCGCTGACCACTTTGCCCACGCTGCTGCGCTGACCACTCTGCCCACGGCGCTGCGCCGACCACCTCTGCCCACGGCGCTGCGCTGCCCACTCTGCCCACCGGCGCTGCGCTATCATCTGTGTATGTAGGCACTTCCGTCACTTTGTCCGCACTTCCCTCAACTTTCTACACACACACACTTTGCTATACTTACCACCGGGCCTGCGTCCGCTGCCTGGATCCTCAGTCGACATGTCGCCGCCCCCGAACTATAGATCCAATATAGCGTCCAAGATGTCTCGCCAAACTTCCCGGACATACTGGATCCAGTCGTCCGAAGGGCGGCCACATGTCAACTCAGGATCCAGGCGGCGGGGAAGAAGCAGGGTCGGTGGTAAGTATAGCGGAGTGTGTCTGTGTGTGTGTATGTTTGTGCTGACCACTCTGCCCACGCTGCTGCGCTGACCACTCTGCCCACGCTGCTGCGCTGACCACTCTGCCCACGGCGCTGCGCTGACCACTCTGCCCATGGCGCTGCGCTGACCACTCTGCCCACGGCGCTGCGCTGACCACTCTGCCCACGGCGCTGCACTGACCACTCTGCCCACGGCGCTGCGCTGACCACTGTGCCCACGGCGCTGCGCTGACCACTGTGCCCACGGCGCTGCCCTGACCACTCTGCCCACGGCGCTGCACTGACCAATCTCACCGCACTCACTGCTAACAACTGAGCCACCGCACTCACTGCTAACCACTGAGCCACCGCACTCACTGCTAACCACTGAGCCACCGCACTCACTGCTAACCACTGAGCCACCGCACTCACTGCTAACCACTGAGCCACCGCACTCACTGCTAACCACTGAGCCACCGTATACTGTGCTACCCACAGAGCCACCTGTATACACACAATTCATTTCACCGCACTCCCGTAACTATTAGTAAATAAACTATATATGGATTCTAGACTACCCGATTCTTTAGAATCGGGCTCACAGCTAGTCTTATCTTATATTATCCATCACTTTGTTCTTGGGCATCTTTGGTTTGATTTCTTTGCCAGTGTAGATTGGATGGGTTGTTATCAACATCTGGTGAGAAATTCATGCCAATAGCAGCTTTAGAAATAGATTTATTTAGAAAATTGGTGACATGTTTAATACTTATTTAAATCCACTTTACCTTATTTCAAAAATTGTCCCCAAAATATATTTAAACAAGCTGCTGATATTAACATAGCTTTATGTCTAGCAGAGACGTAACATAAACATAATGTAGGGTAAACCCCCTCTCTACTGCTTGAGACATCGATCAGAGATTCAACATGCCTTCATTTTCCTTCACTTCCACCTGAAATTTTCTTAATTTATATATTTAAAAACATGATTATAAACTTTAGAAGTCTTCATCTACTTTACTTTACTGGATATCGACCAATCTATAGAATCAACATGTCAACTTGTTAGGAAACCATTTTGTTCTTTCCAATGGGTATCTTCTGAAAGAGGAGAATAAGCGAAAAAATTAAGGTGGGGTTGAAAAGACTAAAGGTACCATCACACGCAGTGATATGGCTTCCATATTGCTGGCGATTTGACGTGAGCGCACTTTTTTTCACATCACCGTGTATCTGTCACACGTAGCGATTTCTCGTGCCATCTCCAGCGATCCTGCATTCCGGAAGTCGCCTGTCGAAGACCGGAAGCAATTTCCCTTTTCCACATCGCCGCATCACAGGCCACCATTGTAGCAGCGATGTGGCCATACTGTTTTGATAGGGGCGTGCTACAGTGTGTTTCACCGCGCCCCTATCACTGCAATTGGTGGACAGAACTGCGTTCGCATTGGTCAGCCTTGCGTGAAGGCACAGTTCATGCAATAAGGCGCCTCAGGACACGGCCAGCCAATCTGAACGCAGTGTCACTCACCAATCGCTGCTGATGTGGCGCAAAAAAAAACACATCCAAGCACGCCTACGGGATTTAATTCCGGATCGCTGTGTACATCGCTAACGCCCTGTCACATGTCAGGATGCGCTGATATCGCCTGGTGGATATCGCCTGATTTCACTGCAGTGCAGGGCAATCAGACGACGGTACACCAGCGATTTATTACCGTTAAATGGCCAGTAACACGGCACTACGCACAGGCGATGTGGTTTCCACATCACCGAATTTGAGAATTTCCAACGAAATCGCCTGCGATATGGCGGCGTGTGACGGTACCCTTAAGTTCTCGAGAGCCAAAATCATGTAGGGTGCATCCATAAAGTAGGTGGGTGGTGGACTCCAGAAGATGTGTGAAGTAGGTGTTAGGACCTGTGGAGGAGTAATAATGCACATGTGAATGAAGATGTGTAGGTGATAGGAGTAAACGGTTTATGAGATGACCTGATGACGTCCCATCTCCTAAAGCAGGGGTGGGGAACTCCAGGTCTCAAGGGCCGCCAACAGTGCAGATTTTTAGGATTTCCTTAGTATTGCGCATTTGTTGCAATCATCACCAGTGCAGGTGATTCAATTATAATCTGTGCAATACTAAGGAAATCCTGAAAACCTGCACTGTTGGTGGCCATCCAGGGCTGGAGCTCCCCACCCCTAACCTAAAGGACCTGTTCGTTTTCTGTATTTTCTGAAATGACCTTGATCCTATACAAGCAATGAGCAAATTGTAAAAAATTTGGGTTCGACTGGCTCTTACCAAATACTTTGAACTGTTCCAGCATTTGATATGAATAACGAACCTAATTCAAGTCAATGGGGAAGTCTCAGTAATATGAATATCGGAACAGTTCAAAGTATGCAGTAAGAGTAATCCAATCCCGAATATCTTACTATGCGCTCATCACTTTCCTATACCATTATATGTTCTGAATGGCTATTTTGTTTTTGTTCACTTTATGCCAAATTTTTTTTTTAAATGAATCCTTAATATCTTTATTTCTCAGGCTGTATATCATGGGGTTCAACATGGGAGTTAACACTGTGTAGAACATGGCCACCAACGAATCGATATCGGAAGAGTAGGAAGGCTTCGGACGAATGTACATGAAGAATAGAGGCAAGAAGTACATGTTCACCACGATGACGTGGGAGGCGCAGGTGGAAAACGTCTTTATACATCCTTTTAATGAAGCTATTAGTAGGACGGATCTGATTATTTTAACGTATGAGATCACGATAATACAGAAACATGAAAAAAGCACAACACCGCTAATTGAAGACCCAACCAAGACGTCGAACGAGGTGTCGGCACAAGCCAACTCGAGAAGAGGCGGGTGGTCACAGTAATAATGATGAATGATATTTGATCCACAAAAGGGCAATTGAAGAGTTTGTATAATTGTGTTGAGTGGTGAAGCAAATCCCAAAATCCAAGCGACTAAGGCTGAGATGATATTAAATTTCTTGGTCATAATGGAATGGTAATGGAGTGGAGAACAGATGGCCACATATCGGTCATAAGCCATGATCGAGAGGAGGTAACACTCAACGCCAACACTTGCCTCAAAGAAATACATCTGTAATATGCAGCCATAAAAGGAGATTCTATCTAGGTTCATAGAGAACTTACCGAGCATCTTAGGGATGGTTATGGTGGTGGACATCATGTCTACAAAAGATAGATTGATGACAAAGAAGTACATGGGGGTGTGTAGCTTTTTTTCCAAGGTAACAAGGATAAATATATAAGCCATTTCCTGAGATGGTGGAAAGATAGATGAAGAGGAAAATAAAAAAAACAAGATGGGGAAACTATTGAGGCTCGGGAATCCGAAGATGATGAACTCAGTGACACTTTTCGAAGAGTCATTGATGTAGTTGATATCCGTATATTTCACCTGAAAATCAGAGAAATCATATTATAGAACAGATGATTCACATATCCAGTAGCATTGAGGTTTCCATTGATGAAGAATTGCCACACTATGGCTAGGGTCACACTTGCAATTGAGGTCACCGCATCCAGATCCGGATGTGGTAATCCCAACTGCCTTCAGACACATTTTGCCTTCAAAATGTGTTCCTAAATCCGCATGCGGTATCCGGATTGCACCTTAATGTTGAATCTGGTGGCCGCATGCGGATCTTCACCGGCTTTTCTGCATGGGGTTTGAGGCGGGGAATGAATTTGGCTAAAATCGGATTCTACCGGATTGTCCCGGATTGACCCGGGTCCGGCTCAATCCGGCGCTCATTGACTCCTATGTTATTGTTTGCCGGATTGCGCCGGATCCGGGTCAATCCGGGACAATTCGATTTTGTCCATGTTTTGTGCTGTGGTTTACAATTCGGGTGCCCCAACCCGGCTGCACTCACATTTGCAGTTGACATTTCACAACCGGAATACGGCTGAGAAAACTGAGCGAAAACTGTTGCATGCATGATTTTTAACGCAGCAAGGGCAACCGGAATGCGGTAACTGGATATCAAGTTGTGCGAGCCTGCTATACAATGGTCTCCTATGGGCTGCGGATCCGGATCCGGTTTTGAGAATTTTGAAACATCAAAACCTGATCAGGTTCTGCAATCCTGAACACAGATGTGACCCTAGCCTATCTTTGTACCCATAAACCACACCATACCATCAATTTTTGTGTTCCAGCAGTCTTCGAGGGATCTATCCACTGTGGGTTAGTTTCAGACCAATAGCGCTGGTTTTGTTGGGTAAGTTCACCATTCACAATAAAGTTTGCCTCATCAGGCAATTGTCTATGCTGTGAAGATACGAGATGTGCAGCATCTAAACCAACGGATACTGGAAGCCTGTGCTGCATTTCTTCTGTGGTGTTGCTATCAGTGTGTCAATAGTGGGAGAAGAGAATTGTATGGACAATCCAACCCAATGGGCAGCACTTTGAACACATTCTATAAGTGGTCATAAACTTGTAAATAACTCATGAAATAATAAAGTTATGTTAAAACCAAGTGCACCGTTGTTTTTCTTATGAAATTCTCAATCCATTTGATGGTTCACATGACCCTTTTCCCATTGAAAAAAATAAAGTTGGATTCAAAATGGCCAACTTCAAAATGGCCGCCATGGTCACCCCCCATCTGGAAAGGTTTTCCCCTCCCATATACTAATGTGCCACCCACAGGAAGTTGATGTCACCAACCATTCCCATTTTATTTAGGTGCATCCATATAAATGGCCCACCCTGTATTTTAATCCAATAGTTTTGAAATCTAGTCACTTTCCTGATGATGAAGATTGATGACAAGCTTATACAGTCATGGCCGAAAGTGTCGGCCCCTTGAAATTATTTTAGAAAATGAAGTATTTCTCCCAGAAAATTGTTGCAATTCCCCATGTTTTGGCATACACATACTTAATCCCTTGTGTGTATTGGAACATCTTTCCAAAATTGTGGGTAAACAATTTTGTTTCCAGCATGTGATGCTCGTTCACACTCACCTGTGCAAATAACTAGTGTGGGCAATGTGAATATCACACCTGAAACCAGATAAAAAGGGGAGAAGTTGCTTCAATCTTTGCATTGTGTGTCTGTGTGTGTCAGACTAAGCAAGAAGGACAGAGGAGGAAAAGAAAACCGTCTGAGGAGTAGAGAACAAAATATCATCAATATCAAGATTACAAGTCCATCTCCAGAGATCTTGATGTTTCTTTGTCTATGATGAGCAGCGTAATCTAGAATTTGAAACCCTTGGCACTGTAGCTAACCTCCCTGGATGTGGACAGCAGAGAAAAGTTGATGAAAAGTTGGAACGCAGGATAGTCTGGATGGTTGCTAAGCCCCAATCAAGGTCCGAAGAAATTCAAGCTGTCTTGCAGGCTCAGGAGGCATCAGTTTCAGTGCAAACTATCCATCCACATGTGAATGATATGAAATGCTATAGAGGAGACCCAGGAGGACCCACTGCTGATACAGAAACAGAAGAAAAGCCAAAATGTATGTGAGGAACCAAAATCCTTCTGAAAAAGAGTCTTGTGGACAGATAAGACAAGATAGGGCTTTTTAGTAAAGCAAATTATTCTACTGTTTACCGAAAACAGAATGAGGAAGCAGGAAGGAGTACAGTCACATATGGGAAAAGTCAGAGAAAAGAGCACAGGTCCTACAGTCACATATGGGAAAAGTCAGAGAAAAGAGCACAGGTCCTACAGTCACATATGGGGAAAGTCAGAGAACAGAACACAGGACCTAGAGTCACATATGGGGGAGGTCAGAGAAAAGAGCACAAGACCTACAGTCACATATGGGGGAGGTCAGAGAAAAGATCACAGGACCTACAGTCACATATGGGGGAGGTCAGAGAAATGAGCGCAGAACCTACAGTCACATATGGAGGAGGTCAGAGAAAAGAGCACAGGACCTACAGTCACATATGGGGAAGGTCAGAGTAAAGAGCACAGAACCTATAGTCATAGATGGAGAAGGTCAGAGAAAAGAGCTCAGGACCTACAGTCATATATGGGGGAGGTCAGAGAAAAGAGCACAGGACCTACAGTCATATATGGGGAAGGTCAGAGAAAAGAACACAGAAACTATAGTCATAGATGGGGGAGGTCAGAGAAAAGAGCACAGGACCTACAGTCACATATGGGCAAGGACAGAGAAAAGAGCACATGATCTACAGTCACATATGGGAGAGGACAGAGAGAAGAGCACAGGACCTACAGTCACATATGGGAGATGATAGAGAATAGAGCATAGGACCTACAGTCTCATATGGTGGAGGTCAGAGAAAAGAGCACAGGACCTACAGTCACATATGGGAGAGGACAGAGAGAAGAGCACAGGACCTAAAATCACATATGGGAGATGATAGAGAATAGAGCATAGGACCTACAGTCTCATATGGTGGAGGTCAGAGAAAAGAGCACAGAACCTAGAGTTATATATAGGGGAGGTCAAAGAAAGGAGCACAGGACCTACAGTCACATATGGGGAAGGTCAGAGAAAAGAGCACAGGACCTACAGTCATATATGGGAGAGGTCAGAGAAAAGAGCAAAGGATCTACAATCACATATCCAAGAAAATGATGGGAGTGCTGGTGTGTCACGGTCCGCGCTGCTGTAGTATGGATAAACTCACCAAAGAGCCCAGAGTATTTTCATCCTTTATTTCCTCCTCTCTCCTACGCGTTTCAGCGCCACACCCGGCGCCTTCTTCAGGATGTCCCTGAGGAAGGCGCCAGGTGTGGCGCTGAAACGCGTAGGAGAGAGGAGGAAATAAAGGATGAAAATACTCTGGGCTCTTTGGTGAGTTTATCCATACTACAGCAGCGCGGACCGTGACACACCAGCACTCCCATCATTTTCTTGGATTCAAACCACTATCCAGTGGTCGGTGGAGGTCCTGCAGCAGCTGGAACATAGATTCCAAAACGCCTTCAAACCAGTTGTGGGGATCACAACTGGACCAGGTGAGGAGCTTCATAGCACTACCAGCATACACAAGTGTCACTAGTGATAGGGCACTATTGCGCCTCTTGTCCCCCTCCCTATTTTTCTTTTTACACTACAATCACATATGGGAGACGTCAGAGAAAAGAGCATGGGACCTACAGTCACATATGAATGAGGTCAGAGAAAAGAGCACAAAAAACTCAGCGAGGAAAGCGCTGAGTTCCTTGCCCGGCGCCTGGTTATGTTTTAGGCCACGGCGGTCGGCGGCACTGCGGTCGGCGCTTTGAGCGCCGAAGTCTGTAGCTGGGCGAAGACCTTCGGTGTTCGCCCAGCTACTGGCGGGGGACACCGGCGGATGTCGGGCTCCTTGTGGGGAGCAGTGGTGGAGCTCGGGCTCCAGGCAGGGGAGACCGCTGCAGCTCGGGCTCCTGCCGGGGAGCAACGCCGGAGCTCGGGCTTGTAGCGAAGGGCACCGCTGGAGCTCGGGCTCGTGGCTGGGGGCACAGCCGGAGCTCGGGCTCCTGCCAGGGACCACCGCCGGAGGTCGTGCTTGTTGCGGGGGGGCACCGCAGGAGCTCGGGCTTGTAGCGAAGGGCACCGCTGGAGCTCGGGCTCGTGGCTGGGGGCACAGCCGGAGCTCGGGCTCCTGCCAGGGACCACCGCCGGAGGTCGTGCTTGTTGCGGGGGGGCACCGCAGGAGCTCGGGCTCCTGCCGGGGACCACCGCCGGAGGCACTGTGGAAGACATGGAGGCTATATGGTTTTTAAAAATGGCGCTGAATATAAGGCGCTGTGCTCATTGGTTGTTGTGTGCTGGTGCCGACCAATGAGCATGGCGCCTCACTTCTCATAGAGATACATGGAGGAATGAGGCGCTATTCTCATTGGTCGGTGTATATTTTTAAACATGGCGCCGTGATTCTGATTGGCGCTTGACTTCCCATAGAGATACATGGAGGAATGAGGCGCGAATCTCATTGGTCGGTGTATATTTTTAAACATGGCGCCGTGATTCTGATTGGCGCTTGACTTCCCATAGAGATACATGGAGGAATGAGGCGCGAATCTCATTGGTCGGTGTATATTTTTAAACATGGCGGCGTGATTCTGATTGGCGCCTGACTTCCCATAGAGATACATGGAGGAATGAGGCGCTATTCTCATTTGTCGCTGTATAATTTTAAACATGGCGTCGTGATTCTGATTGGCGCCTGACTTCCCATAGAGATAGATGGAGGAATGAGGCGCGAATCTCATTGGTCGCGATGTATTTTTAAACCTGAATCTGATTGGTCGGCGCTCAGCGGGGAGACCGGGGAGTTGGATGGCCGGGGCCTGGTTATGTTTTCGGCCACGGCGTTCGGCGGCACTGCGGTCGGCGCTTTGAGCGGCCAATGCTTCGTGGGTCGCGTGGCTGCTGGGAAGTAACGCCGAAACTTACGGAAGTGCGTTAGGGGAATTATATATATGATTATCAGTATCTATTATTTAATTGCCATAGCGACTTGCTCGTGGGCCGAATGACCAAAAAAAGAAATTGGTTTAATCGCAAGTAGGGCTGAAAAACGCATGCGAGTTAGGCTTTGCGAGTTTGGTATTGCGAGTTTGTAATTGCGAGTTTGCCTTTGCGAGTTTGCCTTTGTGAGGCAGCCACGCACACGACGACGGAAACAGTGCCGAAACTTACGGAAGTGAGTTAGGGGAATTATATATTAGATATGGTGGAGGTCAGAGAAAAGAGCAAAGGACCTACAATCACATATGGGAGAGGTCAGAAAAAAGAACACGGGACCTAGAGTCACATATGAATGAGCAAAAACTGCTAGAAAAAAAAAAAAAAAGCAGCATCAGAAAACTTACCATCCATGCCAAAAACAGAAACCAAATGCACTTACAGGACGCAGTCAGAGCCCAAATGTGGAGCAAGCCCAGCTGCAGGCTGATAAATCACCTCTACCAGCAAGATGTGGGAGGCGACCTGCCATGCATACACTGGGCTAGTGATGGGCGAATCCTAAATTACTCGGAATCGCTTGACTCTAGCGAGTCCGAGCCTGGGACTCGCTACTCGTTGCGAATCTAGCGAGTCCAATGTTAATGAATGGGGAAGCGAGTAATAGCGAGTAGTGTGCGATTTACAAATCACAGATGTGTCTCGGAAGCTTCAGCCTGAAGCAATCCTAGTTTTGCCATTGATTTGCATTGGACTCATTTACTTTGCAAGTAATCGCTGGGAAACTCGCACAGATAAGAGTCCTGTCTTCTCTGTGCAGGCTGCCGCAGCTCCAGGGTCCTAGAGCCCGCCTGCTGCCTGATGTAGCAGAGCTGAGATTGTTCTCAGTCTGCTCATTCCCTGTGCATAGACATCTATATCTATGCACAGGGATGAGCAGAGAGGACATCGCGTTTTGGACTGCGTCGGAGAGAAGAGGATTTTTTTAATTAAAGATGGAGTCCCTAATGGCTTTTTTTTTTATTTCTAATAAAAAATTTTCTCTGTGTTGTGTTTTTTTTAAAACAATTTAATAGAAATTCATGGCGGTCATGTCTAATATTGGCGTGACCGCCATAAATTTCGGGCTTAGGGCCAGCTGATAATACAAAGCTGGCCCTAACCTCTTTATTACCCAGCGTGCCACCGCCACCAGGGCCGCTGGAAGAGCGGGGTTCAGCGGCAGAGGATGGCGGTTCAATGAACGCGCCATCTTCTGGGGCGGCTGCGGGCTGCAATTTGCAGCGGGGGGTGCCCAGAAAGCTTGGGCATCCCTGCGCTGCGGATTCCAGTCCCCAGCTGCTTAGCTGTACCTGGCTAGAAATAGAAATCGCGCGGAGCCCCACGCATTTTTTTTAAATTATTTCATGAAATTCATGAAATAATAAAAAAAAAGGGCTCCCTTATATTCTTATGTCTGGCCAGGTACAAATAGGCACCTGGGGGTTGGGGGCAGCCCGTCGCTGCCTGCTGGATCCGGCTGGTTCCAGAAATACGGCGAAGCCCATGTAATTTTTTTTCTGAAAAATCAATAAAACAATCCTTAAAAAGGGACTGCATCTTTATTAATCCCTCGCCCATGGTCCAGGGGTTAATAAAGATTTTCTCTGCCCTCCCCATATGTGACTGTAGGTCCTGTGCTCTTTTCTCTGACCTCATCCATATGTGACTGTCGGTCCTGTTCTTTTTTCTCTGACCTCCCCCATATATGACTGTAGGTCCTGTGCTCTTACCTCTCACCTCTCCCATATGTGACTGTAGGCACTATGTTCTTTCCTCTGCCCTCCCCCATATGTCACTGTAGGTCCTGTGTTCTTTTCTCTGACCTCTCCCATGTGTGACTGTAGGTCCTGTGCTCTTTTCTCTGACCTCATTCATATGTGAACTTACCATCCATGCCAAAAACAGAAACCAAATGCACTTACAGGCCCAGTGTAGGGATGGGCGAATCTACTCGCTAGGACTCGTTACTCGGCGAGTAGTAAGGGACTCGCAGGACTCGGTACTCTGCGAGTTTCCCAGCGTTTACTCGCACGAGTCCAATGCAAATCAATGGCAAACGCTGACAAAACTAGGATTGCCATTGTCTTGCATTAGACTCGGCTACTGTGCCAGTGATAGCAGGGAAACTCGCAAAGTTTGTGAGCCGAGTCCAGCTGTCTTCTCTGTGCAGCTCCCGGGTCCTAGAGCCCGCCTGCTCACAGAGATGATGTAGCAGTGCTGAGATTGTTCTCAGTCTGCTCATTCCCTGTGCATAGACATCTATATCTATGCACAGGGGATGTAGCAGAGAGGACATCGCGTTTTGGACTGCGTCGGACAGAAGAGGATTTTTTTAATTAAAGATGGAGTCCCTAATGGCTTTTTTTTTTATTCCAAATAAAAAATTTTCTCTGTGTTGTGTTTTTTTAACCCTTTATTGGAGATTCTTAGTGGCTGGGTCAAACGTGGCCTGACATTAAGAATCTCGGGCTTAATACCAGCTTGTATAACAAAGCTGGCCCTAACCTCTTTATTACCCAGCGTGCCACCGCCACCAGGGCCGCTGGAAGAGCGGGGTTCAGCGCCAGAGGATGGCGCTTCAATGAACGCGCCATCTTCTGGGGTGGCTGCGGGCTGCAATTTGCAGCGGGGGGGGCCCAGAAAGCTTGGGCATCCCTGCGCTGCGGATTCCAGCCCCCAGCTGCTTAGCTGTACCTGGCTAGACATAGAAATTGCGCGGAGCCCCACGCATTTTTTTTTAATTATTTCATGAAATTCATGAAATAATAAAAAAAAAGGGCTCCCCTATATTCTTGTGTCCGGCCAGGTACAAATAGGCACCTGGGGGTTGGGGGCAGCCCGTCGCTGCCTGCTGGATCCGGCTTGTTCTAGAAATACGGCGAAGCCCATGTACCGTATTTTCCGCTTTTTAAGACGCACTTTCATTTCCCCCAAATTGGGGGGGGGGAAATAGGGGTGCGTCTTACAAAGCGGACAGTGAAAAAATGGGGTGAAAAGTTCAAAAAAACTTTTTTTACCTAGCGGCTGGCGGCGGCTGCGGGGGAGACTGGTAGCAGGCGTGGTTCCGGTGGGGCAATGCAGCTGGCTTGGCGGTCGAAGGTATGCGGGCGGCAGTCTTGATGCCCGGTGCGGCGGCAGCGCTATTGTACAGGCCGGCGCCATTGCAAAATCCGGACGCGACTGACGTGTTTCCGGTTTGCAATACAAGTTTCACGTTTGCAGAGGGAAACTTGTATTGCGCGCCTATGTCTGCCACACAGGACTTCAAGAAAATGGCAGCGGCGCATGCGCAGACTGCGATCCGCGGCCATTTCTAGACACTAGAGCATGCATTGCCAGACCGGCAATGCATGCTGGGAAATAATAATGGCGGCGCCCACTGGAGACCGGCTCTACACCCCCTCAGCTCCTGCCTTGGCCCCCAACCTCCGTGGGCCACCAGAGACCGGCGCAACACCCCCGCAGCCTCTGCCTTGCCCCTCAACCTCCGTGGCTCCCTCAGTAAGACTTGGGGGGGCTATGCACCAGGATGTATGTCCCCAATTCTGGGACATACAGTATATCAGGAGGGCTATTAACCTGGATGGGGCATGGAAACCAGGATGGGGGCATATATATCAGGAAGGGGCATATATACCAGGCTGGGAGCATGGGTACCAGGAGGGGGCACATATACCAGCATGGGGACATGGATACCAACAGGGGGACCATATATCAGGAGGAAGACCATATACCAGGATGGGGGCATGGATACAAGGATTGGGACCATATATCAGGATGGAGGCATGGATATCAGGAGGGGGCACATATACCAGAATGGAGACAAATATACCAGAAAAGGGGACATATAAACTGATTGTAAGACAGACACTGGCATTATAAGACGGACCCCATTTTACATTAAAAATTATTTTTTTTCTCTTTTCATTCACCAAATTTGGGGGTGCGTCTTATAATCAGGTGCGCCTTATAAAGCAAAAACTACGGTAATTTTTTTTCTGAAAAATCAATAAAACAATCCTAAAAATGGGACTGCATCTTTATTAACCCCTTGCCCATGGTCCAGGGGTTAATAAAGATGCAGTTCCTTTTATTTACATTGTTTTATGGATTTGTCAGAAAAAAATTTCACGTGGGCTTCGCCGTATTTCTGGAACCAGCCGGATCCAGCAGGCAGCGACGGGCTGCCCCCAACCCCCAGGTGCCTATTTGTACCTGGCCGGACACAAGAATATAGGGGAGCCCTTTTTTTTATTATTTCATGAATTTCATGAAATAATAAAAAAAAAATGCGTGGGGCTCCGCGCAATTTCTATGTCTAGCCAGGTACAGCTAAGCAGCTGGGGGCTGGAATCCGCAGCGCAGGGATGCCCAAGCTTTCTGGGCACCCCCCGCTGCAAATTGCAGCCCGCAGCCGCCCCAGAAGATGGCGCGTTCATTGAAGCGCCATCCTCTGGCGCTGAACCCCGCTCTTCCAGCGGCCCTGGTGGCGGTGGCACGCTGGGTAATAAAGGGGTTAATACCAGCTTTGTTATACAAGCTGGTATTAAGCCCGAGATTCTTAATGTCAGGCCACGTTTGACCCGGCCACTAAGAATCTCCAATAATGGGTTAAAAAACACAACACAGAGAAAATTTTTTATTAGAAATAAAAAAAAAAGCCATTAGGGACTCCATCTTTAATTAAAAAAATCCTCTTCCGTCCGACATAGTCCAAAACGCGATGTCCTCTCTGCTACATCCCCTGTGCATAGATAGAGATGTCTATGCACAGGGAATGAGCAGACTGAGAACAATCTCAGCTCTGCTACATCATGTCTGTGAGCAGGCGGGCTCTAGGACCCTGGAGCTGCGGCAGCCAGCACAGAGAAGACAGCTGGACTCGGCTCGCAAAGTAACAGCAGTTACTTTGCGAGTTTCCCTGCGATTACTTGCACAGTAATCAGACCAATGCAAGTCAATGGCAATCCTAGTTTTGTCAGAGTCTCTGACAAAACTAGGATTGATATTGATTTGCATTGGACTCTTTGCTGTGTGAGTAATCGCTGGGAAACTCGCCGAGTACCGAGTCCTGCGAGTCCCTTACTACTCGTCGAGTAACGAGTCCTAGCGAGTAGGTTCGCACATCCCTACCTGAAATGAAAGGCGTACAGAACCTTCTATGCCAGAGGTCCCCAAATCCAGGCCTTGAGGGCCACCAACAGTGCAGGTTTTCAGGATTTCCTTAGTATTGCACAGGGCTTGGAATCATTACCTGTGCATTTGATCACATTAGCACCAGTGCAATACTAAGGAAATCCTGAAAACCTGCACTGTTGGCGGCCCTTGAGGCCTGGAGTTGGGGACCTCTGTTTTATGCCATCATAAGACAACTGTACAACCTCAAACCACCAGTGAGAATTTGGCTTAAGATATTTGACAGCGTCAACACTACTATACTTCTGTATGGTAGTGAGGTATGGCACCCAGTGACTAAAGTGGGATTCCAGCTCAACCAAAGTCTTCAACCTGGAGGTCTGCAAATATCTCCACCAAATCCATCACAGCACCTCAAATATAGCCTGTCAGGCAGAGTTTGGGTGATTTCCCCTATGGGTAACTATACACAAGAGGGCGCTATCACACCAGGTGCACATACATAGCAGCAACCCCATCTCCTGCCATCATAAAATCCAGTTTGGCCAAAGTCAGCAACACACCCTGACAAAATGCCAAAGAAAAAGGAACCTAGAAAGCTGCAAGATGCAATACAAAGTGGGTTAGATGGGTGAATTAGAGAACTCCCAGAAACTCACCATCTACCGGTCACTGTGGAGGAACTACACTCTGACCCAATATCTGGAGAAGTTACATCACCCCAAAGACAGGCAGACCCTGAGTCTATATGAGCCGGTCGACAGGGTAGGGGGTACTTGGATACCAGGACAGGTGGTTTACTTCAGTGGGGATCACGGCTGGTCGGTTCCCGGTTCCGTGCCCTGGACCCTCAGTGGTAGGGGATGGGGGTGATAATGATGCGGGAGTTTGTAACGTGACGCCACCTGTGGTACCTGGTAATAGGGTTACCAGCGCTGCGGCCGGCCGCTGAGGTGATGGAAATGCAGCTTTGGTAGTACAGCTCCCCACAGGTGGAGCTTTACCTCAGGGCAGCGGGGTGGATGAGGGAAGTAGAAGTAGCGATTCTGCTGTGAACGCTGCACGCGGCGGCGGGGGAATCAGGCACACACACAATAGTCTCTGTTTCAGCACCTTTTTTTTACTGATGTCCGGTACAGGTACGGTCCAGGAGGGTAACCAGGTTTCGGTGCAGCTTGGGACGTTCACCTTGGAGAGTTGTGAAGCCTCCTCTATTAGCGTGTGCGGTGTTTGGGGTAAGTCAGGATGCTGTTCCACAACCAACAATGAGGACCTTTCTGTGGGATTGCTATCCTCTGCTTAGGTTCCTGGTCCTGGGCTTGGTCAGGTTTGGTGTCTTCTGTTCTTTACTTCAGGGGGAATAGATCCTCCTGGTCTGTCAGGGCTTTCTCTGCTACAATAGATTATTAGCAGTTTCGGACTACGGTGTCCGGGTAGCTAAAGGGATACCAGGTATGTTCCCTTCTTCCTTCTTCCTTCTTCCTACTTCTCTAACTGGCCTCCGTCCCTCTCCCTAGGGTGCTGCACAGCTGGGTCACATTTCCTGATTCTGGGCCTGGCTTGGTCCCAGCAACCAGCTCCTCCACTAACTGCTCTCTCCTCTGCCGACTGCAGACTGACTGACTCCTCCCCTCAGGCTTGGATCTTTTATAGGGAATCTGACTTAAGGACAACCAGTAGAGCTCCCCCTCCAGGTCTGGGTCTGCACCGGTGGGTCCTGTAGCAATCCCCTGCAGGGGTGCCACATATGCGTAACAATGAAACAATTCTCTATGAAAATGTTATTTAATGTGTTTTTGTGTTTGTCAACTTTACTTATACTTCTCTTAAGTTTAGAAGTGAAATTAAATTGGCCTAAATCTTCTACACATCTCAGATACTTCAACGTCTGACATCAGAACCAATAGAATGAGGCCCCATTCCCATATCAAAGTTTTTTGCTTTATTTCCCAATGCTAAAAACATTTACAGTGGGGGAAAAAAGTATTTGATCCCTTGCTGATTTTGTACGTTTGCCCACTGACAAAGCCATGAACAGTCTATAATTTTAAGGGTCGGTTAATTTTAACAGTGATAGATAGAATATCACAAATAATATCCAGAAAATCACATTGTCTAAATGATATAAATGTATTTGCATTTTGAAGAGAGAAATAAGTATTTGATCCCCTCCCAACCATTAGGAGTTCTGCCTGCTACAGACCTGTTAGACGCTCCTAATCACCTGGTTCCCTGCATTACAGACAGCTGTCTTATATTGTCACCTGTATAAAGACTCCTGTCCACACACTCAATGAATCAGACTCTAAAGCCGGCGTCACACACGTCAATGTCGTCGGCGATCTGATCACTGGCGACATTGACGGCTGATCGCTGGTGAGCTGTCACACAGGCAGACTCACCAGCGATCATTGGACCAGCGACATCGTGGAAATGATTTAAATATTGTTTCCACGATGTCTGCAGACTGGTATCCAGGGTAAACTGCGGGTAACTAGGCAGTGCGCGCTGCCTAGATACCCGATGTATACCTTAGTTACCAGTCTTCTCAGCTCACCGGCTGGTATCCAAGGTGCTCAGCGGGTAACTAGGGTCCCTAGTTACCCACTATGTACCTGGGATACCAGCCAGTGAGCGGAGAAGGCTGGTAACTAAGGTATACATCGGGTATCTAGGCAGCGCTCGCTGCCTAGTTACCCGCAGTTTACCCTGGATACCAGCTCCCAGCGCTTGCTGAGAGGCGCTGGGAGCTGGCTTATCGCGTCTGCCGGTGTCACACGCAGCGATGCTGCATGTCAACTGGGCGGCCATCGCCAGGTTTTCGGTCCAGTCCGAAAACCTGGCGACCATCAACCCGTGATTTATCGCTGGTTGATGCACCCGGTCACACGCGTCAATATCTCTGCAACGTCACGTGCAGCAGTGATTTTGACAGCGATATTGATGCGTGTGATGGCCCCTTAAGGCCCCTTTCGCATGTATGCATTGATGAATTAACTGCGTTTGCCAGCCCTGTGCAAGCGCAAAAGCAAGTGCAGGTGCAGTTTAATGCAAACGCAGGCAAGTGTATCAGCTCATAGATGCAGTGCTCTTGCGGTCGTCTGCTCTTGGTGCCCCCATTACTTTCTATGGCCAAGCGCAGATGCCGACATCCCCGAAGCGCAAGTACAAAGTGCCTGACGTCATCGTGCATGCGCTTAGTCAGATGCACCCGGAAACGTGGAAAGCAGCGTTTCCGGCTGTGTCTGACTAAGCGCATGCACAATGACATCTGGCACTTTTCACTTGCGCTTCGGGGATATCAGCTCCTGCGCTCGGCTGCGCTCAGCCATAGAAGGTAATGGGGGCTCCGAGTGCAGACGAGCAAAGGAGCACTGCATCTATGCACTGATGCACTTGCCTGCATTTGCATTAAACCGCACCTGCCCTTGCTTTTGTGCTAACGCAGGGCAGGCAAATGCAGGTAATTCATCAACGCATACATGCAAAAGGGGCCTAACCTCTACAACATGGATAAGGCCGAAGAACTTTCTAAGGATGTCAGGGAAAAGATCCTAGACCTGCACAAGGCAGGAATGGGCTACAAGACCATAAGTAAGACAAATCTGGGGGAGAAGGAGACAACTGTTGGTGCAATAGGAAGAAAATGGAAGGAATACAAAATGATGTCAATCCACATTGATCTGAGGATCCATGTAAAATCTCACCTCGTGGGGGATCCAGGATCATGAGGAACGGGAGAGATCAGCTTAAAACTACACGGGGGGATCTTGTTACTGATCTCAAGGCAGCTGGGACCACTATCACCAAGAAAAGCATTGGTAACACATTATACCGGAATGGATTAAACACCTGCAATGCCCGTAAAGTCCTCCTGCTCAAGAAGGCACTTATGCTGCCCGTCTGAAGTTTCCCAATGACACCTTTGTGACTGTGAGAGTGATTAGGAGAATGTGCTGTGCTCAGAAGAAACAAACATTGAGCTCTTTGGCATTTACTCAACTCGCCGTGTTTGGAGGAAGAGAAATGCTGCTTATGACCCAAAGAACACCATCCCCACAGTCAAGCATGGTGGTGGAAACATTATGTATTGTTATTTTTTCTCTTCTAAGGGCACAGGACTTCTTCACCTAATCAATGGTACAATGGATGGAGCCATGCACCGTAACATCCTGACTGACAACCTCCTTCCCTCTACCAGGACATTAAAAATGGGTCGTGGCCGGGTCTTCCAGCACAACAGTGATCCAAAACATACAGCCAATTCAACAATGGAGTGGATCAAAAAGAACCACATTAGGCTAGGGTCAGATTAACGTTAATCAGGGACTGCCTTTAAAATATAGGTTTTGGCAGCATAAACGAGGTGCTATCGCCATGTTAGTGCCATGTTAACGCTGCCAATGCTTATCTATGGAGAGACAGCCCCTAACGTGGCTCAAACGCCAGTGAAATCTCACGTTGCTTCCTAATAGCTAGTCTCCAGACCTTAATCCCATAGAAAAGGTAAAGAGGGAGCTGAAGCTCTGAGTTGCCAAGCGACAGCCTCAAAATCTTAATTATTTAGAGATGATCTGCAAAGAGGAGTGGAGCAAAATTCCTCCTGACATATGCGCAAACCTCATCATCAACTACAAGAAACGTCTGACTGCTGAGCTGCCAACAAGGGTTTTGCCACCAAGTATTAAGTCTTGTTTGCCAGAGGGATCAAATACTTATTTCTCTCCGTAAAATGCAAATACATTTATATATTTTACACAATGTGATTTTCTGGATATTATTTTTAATCTTCTATCTCTCACTGTTAAAATTAACCGACCCTTAAAATGATAGACTGTTCATGTCTTTGTCAGGGGGGCAAGTGATCAAATACTTATTCCCCCTACTGTATTTAGATCAGTTTGCATTATCCAATTTCTATTTGGTTTTTTTTTATATGCAAAAAAAAGATTTCTTTGCAACCAATAAATAAATCCCGTTTTTTGCGTCAATGGTTCATGCAGACTTTAGTGGGAAGCAGAAGTGAATAGACGCCTCGGCACTTACATTTTTCTGGTGAATTCCCATAGCACAAGGTGTTATTAGAGTAAATCAGATAAGTGATAATAAGATCTTGCGGCAGGACGAGCCTCCACCTGCGCAGGTTTCTGCATCTCAATAGACGATCTTTTATCGGGAAAGTCAGGAGTTCACTTTTCTCTCTTGGGGATGATTAGTAGAATAACTTTTCATTAATAGCCATTGGGGAATCCTGTTACTCTTATTCTGTTTGTGTAAAACATGAAAAATAATGACACCCCCAGAGAATAGATCTGAAATTCTAAAGATAATGAAATTCTGACAACTTGTAACATTTCCCAGGTCACAGTGAGAGGATCTGATATATTTGGAAAAATAAATATTTGGGATATAAAATAAATATTCCTCATGATATATGCAGTTTTTATGTTCTCTTTGTAGTCAAGGCCACTTCTACCATGAGGTGAGATGATCATCTCACATTACGTTTCGGTGGTCCAATGGGGGGGTCTTTCATGGGTGGGATTTTGCCGTTCTCTGAACTCTGATTTCCTTCCCTCTCCTCTCTTTCTATTGTGAATACATTTGAAGATATTAGTGTCGAGCCCCAGGCTTTGGGGTACTCGGGTATCGGGCTCTAAAAGTAGCGTTGCTGTGTCACGGGGAGTGGTGGCCGCGCCTGATCCCGTGTCCTGGGTGACACTTCAAAAACGGAATATATTTACAGGGGATTCTATGTACAGTTCACGTGATGCCACATGTAGTTTCTGGTGATGGGTCACCAGCGCCGCCATAGTCCGCCGGAGGTAGATGGGATTGCAGATAAGTTGGCAAAGCCCTCTATAGGTAGGGCGATCCCTCCGGGGCAGCGTTCCTGCAAGGCAACAGGTTGAAGTGGGAAAACACACGCAGAAGCAAAGTCACTTTCTCCCGGGTACTTTACTGTTGGTTGTAGCAGCATCAGTTACAGTTCACAGTTCAGCATTTAGGTGTTACAAGAACAGGTAGCTTAACGGGTGGCTGAAAGTGGATCCCAGGTGGTATGGTGGAACCCGTGGTGTGCCTTCGTTAATTAACCCGTGTCCGTTCTTCCCCGCTTAGGATTGACCTATACCCAGTAGCTCCGTGTAGGTAGTACCGGGAGTCCTCTCCCTTGTTGGTGAGGAAGCAGGCAGACTGCTCCGATGGCAGAGTGCTGCAGCTGATAAACAAGCCACAGCAGCCGGTTGCCGACTGCAAAACTGAACTCTGGCCGGATCCTCGGGCCCGGCGTTCCTGTGGTGGACTGGAGAACCCCCTGGAGTATGGGCGCTGCACTCTGAGGATCTCCCTTTTCTATCTAAGGCCCGGACTTCTCTTGTTGGCCGCCCTCTTTCAGGACCTCCTCAAGGTCCCTCCTTCTTCCCTCCGCCTCGGCTTGAAACCACTCCGGTTTGACCTTCTGCCTTTTTCCACTTAGTCTGAGCTTTCCTAACTCTTCTCCTCCTCCTCCATTCTCCTACAACTCTCGGTCAAGGACCTGAGAGAAAATACCTCCTGGCTCCTCAGCCGTGGGACCAGGACCAAAAACCCTTCTTGATCTCCCTAGAGGTGAATATATCCCCTCCCAGGTAACCTCCCACCGCTGTACTAATGTGGGAGTGCTGGGAATGGTTCCCACCCACCATCCTAGGGTTCACTTGCAGCTGGAGCATTTACACCTCTTTTACGAGTGTAGTACCCCTCTATGACGCTTGCATATGCGGGGTGCCACATTAGCAGTTTGACCTCCTTTCTGGATTCAGGTGATATGATGATGTCTACTTGACGATGGTGTTGACTAGAGATGAGCAAGCCTTTTGAAGTTTGGGTTTGGTTCGCCAAACGGGCATAGAACGGCAAACAGCTCAGCAAACTACCAAACTGTATTCAAATCAATGGAAATCAAAATCAAGGACCTTTATTAAGACAATATGGCTCCCCATACAACAATGATCAATGTTAAGCAGGACCTGTCACCCACCTGGTGCTTGGCACAGTGAATGCAGCACTGAATGCAGCATGTCTGCTGCATTCATGGAAGGGGTCCCCATGTCTCTAGCACCCTTGTAAGCTTTAAAAAAGACTTTAGAAACCTTACAGTTAAGAGGTTGCCTGGGTGGGATCTTATTAAGAGGTCCTGGCTGCTGGCACAGCCCTCCCTGCCTCCTCCTTGTGTTTTCCGCCCCCTCTATGTGTCTGCCGCCACCTCCTCTTCTGCTGGGTCTGCCCTCCTCTTCTGCTCCTGCTCTGTGTGATGTTAGGTGCAGAGGAGGAGGACAGACCCAGTAGAAGAGGAGGCGGCAGCAGACACATAGAGGGAGCAGAGCACACAAGGAGGAGGCAGGGAGGACTGTGCCAGAAGCCAGGACCTCTTATTCTGATCCAACCCAGGCGACCTCTTAACTATAAGGTTTCTAAAGTCTTTTTTAAAGCTTACAGGAGGGCTAGAGACATGGGGACCCCTTCCTTGAATGCAGCAGACATGCTGCATTCAGAGCTGCATTCAGTTTGCCAAGCACCAGGGGGGTGACAGGTCCTCTTTAGCATTGATCAGGAACAAGGAGATGAAAGACAGGTGTAGGCATAATGCTTAGAGAGCACTGCTAAGTTTACAAAACACACAACAAATACACCACAAGAAGAGTCTCCAAATTTCAAAAAATTAGGGCCAGATACCACAAAAATGGCATGAAATGACCCAGATTAAAAAAATGTATAATGGCACAGCCTGCATGCATGGCACAGGGTTTGGAACAGGGCCTGGCCTAGGTTAAACATTGATTAGTAACAGGGGGCTGAGTGACACGTGTAGGCATCGTGTTCACAGAGCCCTGCAAAATTCAGGATATACACAAGGAGACTACAGAAGAGACTTGACATTTCAAAAAATGAACATGAGTGACAGGTGTAGGGCTGTTGGGCAGGGGACTGCCAATACATTTTATGCTCCCCCACACTCAGGTGACACAAGTAATAGTTACACAGAGTACTACTGGAAGAATTAGTCAGGTGGGTCAGTTACATGAATAGGACTGTTGGGTAGGGTCCCTGATAAACCATGCAACCGTTCCAAGTAATGTTATGCTCTGCCACACTCAGGTGGCACAAATATAAGTTTCATGGAATACTATAGGAAGACGGATTCAGCTGGGTCAGTGACATGTGGTGTCCTATTGGGCAGGAGGCCCTCATAAGTGTGCAACTGCTCCAAGAAATTTTAAGCGCAACCACACTCAAGTGGCACAAGTATTAGGTTCACGCAGTACAGCAGGAAGAAGGATTCAGGTGGGTCAGTAACATGCGTAGGCATGGTGCTCAAAGAATCTCTACATTTCAAAAAATTAGGGCCAAATACCACCAAAGAGGCATCAATTGACCCTGAATACAAATTGTATAATTGTGAGATGAGTGCAGCACACTGAAAAGAACATCGCCTACTCTGCCCAGTCTGCCACTGGGATGGAAAAGTCCTTGGAGATCCATGACTTGTTCATCTTGATGAGAGTTTAGCCGGCCTACATTTTCAGGCGATGCAGTTATCCATCAGGACACCACCAGCAGCACTGAAGACACGTTCTGAGAGAACACTGGTTGCCGAGCATGAAAAAATTTCCGAGGCATGAGGGGCGAGCTCAGGTCACTCCTCCATTTTTGAAGCCCAAAATGCAGAAGGGTCCAAAATCCCCCTGATGACCTGGATATTGAGCTCTAGATACACCTGCACCATCCTTGCCGGTAATTCACTATGTGTCAGACTTGTACTCAGCTCTGCCCATGGACAGGCTAACTTAAAAATTGGTCAAATAACTGCCAGAAATTGCTTCAGCTCTGACAATTACATTACCACTGCTAATTTTTCTATGCTAACAACTCAAGGTCCCCAGGCTGTAAGTGTAGATCTGCAATTTGCACTGTTTCTCTCACTGCTGTGTTGGGGAAAGCCAGTCCTAAGATTATAAAAATGTAAGAAATACGGCACTCACCAGGTCAGCAGGTAACGGGATCTTTATTTCGGGAGCATACAAAGTGCAGGGAGGGGGCACCGAGGTGACCCGTCGTCACCTTGGTGCCCCCTCCCTGCACTTTGTATGCTCCCGAAATAAAGATCCCGTTACCTGCTGACCTGGTGAGTGCCGTCTTTCTTACATTTTTATGACGTTTTGTTCCACTATACTGGCACCACCAGTTGCACTAGTGCTTCCCGCCTCACATGCTTATTCCACTGCCTGAGAAGGATTGCTGGTCGTAGTGGTGCCCCTTTTTCGTTTCTGTTGGATTTTCCAGTCCTAAGATTGTCTGCCAGCCTTTTTTGATACTTCAACATGCACGTGTCCCTGTACAGGGTGGGAAGCATCTTCTCAAAGGAGCTTACAATCTACAACGAGATAGGCGTTACACCAAGTACAGGGGCTTATTACACTGATGGTCCAGGCATCTTGAGGAAGTGGGGGATAGAAATAGTTGCATGAATGGTCATCAGACAATCTATGTGGAGCTTTTGAGTTTGGTGGAGTTTGAAGAAGAGTTATGTCCAGAGAGATAGTGAATGGGCTGTATACAGTACAAAGGACTTCTATTAGGAAGCATGATAGGCCTCCTTTAAAAAGATGTCTTTTTAGGGAGCTTCTGATGCTATAAGTTGTGGATAATCCTGATGTCTTGGGGTAGAGCATTCCAGAGACTTTTCTAAGTTTTCTCCAGCATGTAACTGACCAGAATAGTTATACTGATGATGGCATTGTCTACGCTATCCTACTTAATACCCATGTCAAAAAAGGGTGCAGAAGTCCTTGATCTGTGCCCACTCTGCTACTCACTCATTTGCAGCACATTTGGCTCTCTTTGAGTCACTGTACGCATCATTGAATACTGCGCCAGGGCTTGTCGCTGCTGTCACAGTTGCTGCAACATGTTTAGAGTGTAATTCCACCATTTTGGCACATTGCATATCAATTGGTAACCACCAGTTGTCCACAGACCTCTGTAGTGATGCTAGTTGATGAGCCATGGAGTCAGAATGGCGGAAGTAAACACTCAGTGACCATGCCTCTTGCTGTAGCTCTTCCAGGCCAGGATAGTGGTGTCAGAATTGTTGGACAACCAGGTTGAGCATGTGAGCCATGCAAGGCACATGTGTAAGGGCCGCCAACATGTTATCGCACATGGTCTTCCCTGGCTCCAGGTTTAGTGAAACTCTACCTGCATAGATGTGCACAACTCCTCAGGTGTGTGACTCATATCTCTAAAGCATTTTAAGTTTAACACTGACAGAGATGATGGCAGATAGCCTTGGAAGCACAGTACGGAGGTGGTTGGATTTTGTCTGTAGTGTTGGAACATTAAAGGAGAGGTTGAGGGTGGAGCTGGAGGCCCTAGAGGAGGTGGATGAGGCAGAAGCAGTGGATGAAGATGTGCATGCAGAGGTTTGTCTCAGAAATGTTGTGGATTTCAAGACTTGGGGAGTAACCCCTACCCCACCTGGCCCCACAGCAACAAGAGTCACCCAGTGCCCGGTAAATGAGATGAAAAGCCCCTGGCATTGTTTGCTCGTCCAGGTGTTAGCGGTAATTTGCACCCTTTCACAAACAGAGTTTCTCAAGGAACGGGTGATGTTGTCTGCAACATGCTGGTGTAGCACAGGCCCAGCTTTCTTTGAGAAGTAATGGCAACTGTGCCACTTATACTGAGCGGGACCCTAGGCAAAGCAAAGAGGTGTCACTGCAGAGCACAGCGAGTCAGCACCATCTTAGCAGTGCAGTCAGTGCAGCTAGTCAGTCAGCCACACAGTTGCAGTGCTGCTTGCTACCGTGTGCCAGCAATATTCAGTTTGGCAATGGATCTCTAGCAAGACATGCCTGATCTGGAGGAGGTCATCTTCCTCATCACCCCAAGGGCAAAGGATGCTTCAGCAGCATCAGAATCAGACCGGCCTGCAGAGGGGATGGACACATATGTGACCTGAAGTGTCACTGCGCTACCAACAATGAGCTTCATCTGCAGAGAGGTGCAGATATAGTGCTGGGCTCCGATGCCAGAGAAGGACCTGAGCACAGTCAGGAGGTAACAATTTCCCTATGCCATCCAAGAGCACAAGATGTCAGATTGTAGAGGATTTTGCAGCATGCCTGGCTGTATTCCATTTGCAGCCGGTGCCATAGCCAATGGATCACCAATTCCACCAGGGCAAGGAGCATGAAGAGGAGGATGAAGAAGAAGAAGAAGAAGTAGAAGAGGAAGAAGGCCTTGTTTCCCAGCCATGTGTATCACCCCCACCAGAGGCTTTCAACTGGGAGAATGCCATGTGGGGACCCCTACCCCCTCCAAGCAACTATTTGACATGGCATAAATCACACCGTCCTGTGTCCTTTGTTGAGGAAAATCGGTTTGCAGATAACATTGCCCGATAGTGGTTGCATAGACCTAAGATCAATTACTTCTATGTTTTGGAGGCTCCTGTGCTCCCAAGCGTTTTTTGGAATTTTTTTTTTCATGTGCCAAAAACGGACCGTTAACGGATGGTGCCAAAATGTGCCATTTAAAAAACGGACCGTTTTTCCATAGGGCCCCATGCAGTGGCGTAGCAACTGTTTGTGGCGCCCGGGGCGGTCGAAAAATTTGCCGCCCCTTTGGTTGTTGATAATCCGGAAGTATACATAGTATACACTGTCTGCCCCTATATACAAGAGTATAACTACTATACTAAAACACAAAGAGAAGGGGTGCAATTGGGGGGTAAGTATTGGGCCAAATAGCCATTCACATATTGGGGTTGTCACTGTGCACCGCCACCTCTGCACAACCCCAGTGTATGGCAACAAGCAGGACTCAAGGAGGGCCCAGGGCCGGAGCAATTTTCGCCGCCGTGCTGTGGAGTTCATAGTGTAATATAAATGCAAAAAACTTTTATTCTTAATATTATGTCACAATACCGGGATCTGAGGATCTTCTATTTCGAGGTCAGGGACTCTCTGATGCCATGTTGCTGCCTGTCTCGCTGTCGTCCTCTTTTGACACTGCAGTGCTGTGGACAAGAGAGCATTAACTGGTTAATAACAAGAAGTATGGAGTGTACTAACTGAGCCATAAATCAAAGCAATACCAGTAGGATTACTATATGGATTTTAGAATTAGGGTACGAACACACTGGCGTGAAACTCTGATGAATGCAATGTGTGATTTTCTCGCATTGCAATCAATCTCTGAGAGCAGATTGGTGAGTGTCGGACGCTTTTTTCTCATCCAGATTCAGGATGAGAAAAAAGTTGCAACATGCTGCGACAGTATATGATTCCCACGCGAGACTCACCAATGCAAGTCTGCGGGTCCGACAAAATCACGGACCGCACAAGGACCATCCGAGAGGCATCTGTTTTTTTCACTGATACACTATCATTCTGTAGATGAGACAACTGTAAAATGTTCCTGTAAATGATTATGCAGTAATAGCTGCTGAGAAAAAACACGGATGTCACATAGATGTGATCTGAGAATCTGAGAAAAATGTCGGACACTCGCACAGCAGTTGCCAAACAGAGCAAAAAAACGGATGTCACTCATCCAACTCTCCTGGATGAGAAACAGACGATTTTAAGGCGGCGGGAGACAGTGTACCACCATGTCCCAGCTCCGTGCTGTGCACAGTGTACCACCATGTCCCCAGCTCCCTGCTGTGCACAGACAGTGTAGCACCATGTCCCCAGCTCCGTGCTGTGCACAGTGTACCACCATGTCCCCAGCTCTATGCTGTGCACAGTGTACCACCATGTCCCCAGCTCTGTGCTGTGCACAGACAGTGTACCACCAAGTCCCCAGCTCCGTGCTGTGCACAGACAGTGTACCGTATACTGTCTGTGCACAGCACGAAGATGAAGACATGGTGGTACACAGTGCACAGCACGGAGCTGGGGACATGGTGGTACACTGTCTGTGCACAGCACAGAGATGGGGACATGGTGGTACACTGTGCACAGCAGGAAGTTGGGGACATGGTGGTACACTGTCTGTGCACAGCACAGAGCTGGGGACATGGTGGTACACTGTGCACAGAACGGAGCTGGGGACATGGTGGTACAATGTGCACAGCACGGAGCTGGGGACATGGTGGTACACTGTGCACAGCACGGAGCTGAGGACATGGTGGTACACTGTCTGTGCACAGCACGGAGCTGAGGACATGGTGGTACACTGTCTGTGCACAGCACGGAGCTGAGGACATGGTGGTACACTGTCTGTGCACAGCACGGAGCTGAGGACATGGTGGTACACTGTCTGTGCACAGCACGGAGCTGGGGACATGGTGGTACAATGTGCACAGCACGGAGCTGGGGACATGGTGGTACACTGTGCACAGCACGGAGCTGAGGACATGGTGGTACACTGTCTGTGCACAGCACGGAGCTGAGGACATGGTGGTACACTGTCTGTGCACAGCACGGAGCTGGGGACATGGTGGTACACTGTCTGTGCACAGCACGGAGCTGGGGACATGGTGGTACACTGTCTGTGCACAGCACGAAGATGAAGACTGGTGGTACTGTGCACAGCACAGAGTTGGGGACATGGTGGTACACTGTCTGTGCACAGCACAGAGCTGGGGACATGGTGGTACACTGTGCACAGAACGGAGCTGGGGACATGGTGGTACAATGTGCACAGCACGGAGCTGGGGACATGGTGGTACACTGTCTGTGCACAGCACGGAGCTGAGGACATGGTGGTACACTGTCTGTGCACAGCACGGAGCTGGGGACATGGTGGTACACTGTCTGTGCACAGCACGGAGCTGGGGACATGGTGGTACACTGTCTGTGCACAGCACGGAGCTGGGGACATGGTGGTACACTGTCTGTGCACAGCACAACCAGTCTGCTAAGCCTGCTTTGGTTTCAGCTTTGCGCAAGGGAGTGTGTTTTGCATTCAATGACTCTACTTGCAAATGGGCTAATTCATGCCGTTTCAAACACGAATGCTCTTTTTGTGCCGGTAGTCACCCTGCGGTAAAATGTGACCCCGGTGAACCTGGAAAACATGCTGCCGTGGCTAAGCAATTTTCCAGACAGGGCGACAGCGGCTTTATTAATTGACGGGTTTCGCAATGGGTTTTTATACCTCCTTTTCAATGTTATGGTTGTGTGGTCGGGAAGAATTTGGTTTCAGCTCTTCATCATCCTTCTGCGGTGGTTCGGCATATTGAGCAGGAACTTTCCTTAGGGCGTATAGCTGGCCCGTTTTCCAAGCCGCAATTTGAGGATTTTAGGATTTCACCTTTAGGGGTTGTCCCAAAAAAGGAGCCTGGTTCTTTCCGTATTATACACCATTTGTCGTTTCCAAAAGGTGGTTCTCTCAACGATCAGGTTGAGCCTTCAGCTGCTGCGGTAAAATATATTAGTTTTGAAGCCACGGTGGATTTATTGCGCCAGTTCGGGAAGAATTGTTTGTTAGCAAAATCGGATGTTCAGTCTGCCTTTCGGCTCTTGCCTGTTCACCCGGTTGGTTTTAAGGGGCCCGTCACACGGTGCCACCTCGCCGGAGATGTCGGCGGCGAGTGGCGGGTGCGCGTACGCTTTTGGCTCCCTGCCAGCATTGCCGCCCCCCGTTTACACGGGGAGACAGGCGGCATCGCCGCCGAGGTGTCTCAAAACCCCAGCGGCGATGCAGTACAATGGGAGCCTATGCCATCTATTAGGCGCTTGCGAAGGGAGAATAACAGCCCTAAGCTGGACTGGACCCTATAAAACGATAATAAGAACTTAATTAGTGATAGCGCTAAAGTCTACGAGTTATAGTCCCAAGAGGTGCACTTTACCTGTCCGTACGGACAGCGGTGAATGGAGGACTGACCGTAAGTGAAAGCAGTGTCTCAATGAGGCGGCGCCTTATTTATCATGTGACTGGGTGACGCAGCGTGCGTTAAAGACAATGCGCATGCGCGACGTGATGTGCGGCGCTCCGGAAAGAGCCGAGTTAGAGCGAATAGTGCCGAGGAGGGGGAGTGACGTCAGGTCCCCCGGACAGAGCCGGGGAGGAGCTGAACTTGCTGACAGGATCTAGTGTCGTCATAATAGGGACTCTGGAAACTACTCTCTATTCAGACCACGTGGTTACAAAGTGTCCAGTGTGTGGATCCAGAAACTTTCCCTTTCTTTCAGTGCGATCCCTCATTGGAATATTTCCCACTACCTCAAGTGAAGGTATATATTTATTTTAATTAGGTTTCTGGGTTTTCATTATGGATTAACTGGTTGCCTTTGTTTCTTTTTCAATACTCTTCAATGTTTCATATGAATACAGCCCATTCTCTAACACTATACAATGTCATTAATGTGTTTTATTATACAATAGAGACACGATATCTATTGTTATCCTTTATCATTTCATTCTTACTGATACTTGTTTTATGTCTTTGTTTTCTTATGATATTTGTTACTAGCTGCAGCGTGATCAAGGCAACAAAGCCGAAACGTTGTGGAAAACGCAGCTCTTATTTTGAGAGTGGAATATAATAAAACGTCTTGTGACCGTCTTCACAGTTTGGACTTTATTCTTTTGGAGTGTGCCAGAGATACTGTTCAAAAAAGATCTGTGAAAGGTGTAATCAATAGTAAGTACTGGGGGTAGTTTTAGCTCGAATAACATAAGGGTGTAAATGGCCCATACCAGTTACTCCAGAATTAGGACCCCCCCCCTGCACACCTCCACCTGACGTGTTTAGACAACACGCACACAAAATCATTCACTGTAATGGTGGGGTTACACGTCCCGATATCGCGGCGATATCGGAGCCAACGAGGCGGGAGCGCGCATTTAGTGCACGTTTCTCCCTGCATCGTATCGGCAGTTTACACGCCGCAATATCGGGATGCAACGTCCCGACGATGTGTACGCCCACCAACCCAGGAACGACCATTTAACATGGGAGTGAATGGGTGACGTCAGCGTACACATCGTAGTTGGGCTGTCACACGCTACGATGCTGCTACAACGGCCTTGCGATATCGGGCGGTTGAATAGCTCGGCTATTCAACTCCGATATCGTTTTGGCATCGTTCCAGCATCGCGTTGTACGCTCAAACCGTACAACGCGCAAACGATATCGGGTCCAACTCTCGACCCACGTGACTTTTGGTCGGAGTTGGGTCGGAGTTGGACGCCGATATCGCGGCGTGTAAACCCACCATAAGGACTGGACCTGAACGTTTATTGACATACATCCCATCTCACTCAGAGGGTAATTCCTTAGGAAGGCAAACAACAGAGGCATCTCCCGGAGCCCCAGGACTCCCTCCCTTGTGGTGCACAGTAGGAGCGACCGCCCTCCCCCGATCCCTCTTCCTAGGATGACGTCTAGACCTAGCATTAGCCTGAGGCGTAGGTTCTGCATTACCCCTATTCTCCAATAAGCTCTTAACCACCTCAGCTGGAGAAATAGAAATAGGTGTAACTAACATGGCAGAGATAGTAGTACTCCGGCAATTACCCTCACAGAAATAACCTCAACAAACTACTTTTCTTGCCTGCCAGTAAATCACCGGATTATGTTTCTTCAGCCAAGGAAGGCCTAAGACAATGGGAGTAGGTAGATTCTCCAAGATTTGACAGAATAGGGACTCCTGGTGAAGAGTTCCTTTACTCAAGTTCACATTATGCACAGCTTGAGAAAGAACGGGCAGCACGGTGGCTCAAGTGGTTAGCACTGTAGCCTTTGCAGCGATGGGGTCTTGAGGTCCTGGGTTCAATTCCCACCAAGGACACTAAGGACAACATCTGCAAGGAGTTTTTATGTTCTCCCCGTGTTTGCGTGGGTTTCCTCCGGGCACTCCGGTTTCCTCCCACATTGTAAAGACATACTAATAGGATGTTTAGTTTGTGAGCTCCAAGAGAGACAGCATTACTCATGTATGTAAAGTGCTATGGAATCAATAGCGCTATATAAATGAACGAATATTATTATATTATTATAAGAAACACAAACAATTAAGACATCATGTTGCAGGTGAAGGCGCTCATGTGTCTGATGCATCCATGAGGCCCAAGTCCTTGTTGTGTTGATGGCGGTGTCCAAATCAAGATTCTTACCTCCATATTCTCCCGCCAACAGAAAGGAGAATCGTTTCTTCCTCATCTCCTGTGTGTTCTGTGCCCATCACATCTTCATCCTCATCCTCCTCCAGTTGGTCCTTGGTCTGGTACCATGAGTCACCTCTGTCACTGGATCACCTCACAGCCACTTATATCAAATGATGATCCACCGCATAGCCCTTATATAGTATGACGGTCCCCCCACAGCCCCTTATATAGTATGATTATCCACCTCACAACCCCTCATATAGTATGGTGGTCTACCTCACAGTCCCATTATAGTATGGTGGTCAATCTCACTTCCCCTATGTAGTATGACGATTCACTTCACCACCCCTATATAGTATGATGGTTGGCCTCACAATGCCTTAAATGTTATTATGGCCTCCCACAGTCCCCAAAAATAAATGATTATTATTCGCACTAAAGCTAAACGTTTTGTCCTCCACAGCATCTGTGTCCTCTTCTGTCCTGTCTCACAGTGGATGTTGTTTGCCGGATCCAGTGACATCTTAGTAGCACTGATGTCCCCTGTCTGGTGCCAGCCTCTGGTGTGCTATATACATAAAGGAAGCTTGTGACCGGCTGGGTTAAGTGATGGAGCCTGTAGCTCCATTAAAAATATTAAGAGTATCAGTGTCCTGGGAATGCAGACGAGGTGGCCCATGACTAGACTGATCATTTTAGCATTAGTCAGAATTGCTAGATGACCAGTCTAGCTTGCTTGAATGCAAAATAGTAAAACTGCTATCTGGCCTTTATTTGTGTGATAATTGTCATGTGTTGACTGCTTTGCTGTCCATGTGTGTTGCTGCAATGATTTAAGTCTGAATTTATTTCCTTTGGCACATCTAGAGTTAATGCCAGAAAGCTGATGTGTGCAGCTCTGCAAGTGGAGGGGTTTCTCATAGCATTCAGATCTCCACTCCTTCAGCCTTGAAGTAGTTCCACTTCCCTCCACCAGGTGTCACAGATAGAGTTCAGTCTCTACTATGACCCCATCCTGTGCTGCTGCTTTTCCGTTGCATAGGAGCTGTGGTGTTTTCCCATTCCGTGGATGGATTTAGGGGATCTTAGCCTAGGGCTGATCATGTACAAAGGGCAGGGATGGTGGCCTAAACATCCTCACCTTCAGAGGTAATTTCAGGATCAGGGTAAGCCTGGGACCCCCAGTCTAAGGGTCAGACTAGTTCCCCAGTTTACCTTTGCCCATGTTACCGTCTTGCCTCCTGATTCCCTATCTGCTATACCACCCTGTGACAATAATGGGATGCACCTAAATGGATGGAACTAGCACCAGTAGAAGTGTTATAATGCTCAGAAGAATGAAAAAGAACAGGAGGGACCCAAGAAGTCACACAAATGATGATGTCCCGACACAAACTCAGCTTCAAGGAAATTAAAAAAGGTCTGAAATTCAAGGAAGCCAAGACAATTTTAATGAGTGTTTATTAAAGAAACGTGTAGATTTGTAGGACCTGTCTTTTTCCAAACAAATTTTGAAATAGTCAACTGATGATAAATGGCCCCACACAACTGTATACTATGAATGATCACTTAGGAGTGTCCTTGACTTGCCATATATGTTTTTTGACTGAATCTTTAATATCTTTATTTCTCAAGCTGTACACAATGGGGTTCAACATTGGAGTTAACGCTGTGTAGAACATGGCCACTAAGGAATCGATATCTGAGGAGTAGGAAGGCTTTGTACGAACGTACATGAAGATTAGAGGCAAGAAGTACATGTTCACCACGATGATGTGGGAGACGCAGGTGGAGAATGTCCTTTTCCGTCCATCAGATGAAGCTATCAGTAGGACTGATCTGATTATTTTAACATATGAGACCACTATTATGGTGAAACATATCAGAAGCACAAGGGCACTTTGTGATGAACCAACCTTGACATTGAATGAGGTGTCGGCACAAGCCAACTGAATGAGAGGAGGGTGGTCACAATAGTAGTGATGAATGATATTTGGGCCACAATAAGGTAATTTAAAAGCTAACAATATCACAGCAATTGGGGAAATAAACCCCAAGGTCCAAGACACCAAAGCCAACGATATACAAACCTGCTTGTTCATGATGGAATGGTATCGGAGCGGATGACAGATTGCCACATATCGGTCAACAGCCATGACGGATAGGAAGTAACACTCTATGACATTAGTAGACACAAAGAAATACATCTGCAAGAAGCAGGCATGAAAGGAAATTCTATCTTGATGCATGGAGAACTTGCCAAGCATCTTGGGGATGGTCACGGTGGTGGACATCATGTCTGTAATAGATAGGTTTCTAAGAAAGAAGTACATGGGGGTGTGCAGTCTTTTTTCCAAAGTAACAAGGGTGAATATAAGACCATTCCCGGATATGGTACAAAGATAAATAAAAAAGAAAATACAAAATAATAAGATGGGGAAGGCCTCCAGGCTCGGGAATCCAAAGATGATGAACTCGGTGACTCGAATGTAGGAGCCATTGATGGAGTTGATATTTTGTGTCTTCACCTAAGAGTCAAAAAATAATAATCATAAAACTGTGGTGTATAAATGGTTAAAGTAATATAAAGAAGAAAACTCATTTAAGGTTTGTAGACACATTGGGGCTAGACCAGCTCCAGAGGAATAGCTTAAAATGTCTTAACAGCAGTGAAAAGTCCATACCAGGGGTCCTTTAGCTATCCCTTAAAGGGGTTGTACACTTCTAGGACAAGCCCTTCTCATTCACTATGTTTGCCCCATTAAGATATAAAAGTTTATACTTTCCTCCCATGCTGCGTGGTTCCAGCAGATCAACATGAAGTGAAAGCTGATCAACAGGAAATGAGAGCTGATCAACAGGAAGTGAGAGCTGGTCAACAGGAAGTGAGAGCTGATCAACAGGAAATGAGAGCAAATCAACAGGAAATGAGAGCTGATCAACAGGAAGTGAGAGCTGATCAACAGGAAGTGAGAGCAGATCAAAAGGAAGTAAAAGATGATTAACAGGAAGTGAGAGCTGATAAACAAGAAGTGTGAACTGATAAATAGGAAGTGAGAGCTAATCTACAGAAAGTGAAAGCTGATTGACAGGAAGTGACAGCTGTTCAACAGGAAGTGGAAGCTGATCGATAGGAAGTGAAAGCTGATCAACAGGATGTGAGAGCTGATCAAAAGGAAGTGAAAACTGATCAACAGGAAGTGAGAGCTGATCAAAATGAAGTGAGAGCTGATCAACAGGAAGCGAGAGTTGGTCAACAGCAAATGAGAGCTGATCAAAAGGAAGTGAGAGCTGACTGACAGGAAGCGATAGCTGATCAAAAAAAGTGAGAGCTGATCGACAGAAAGCGAGAGCTGATCAACAGGTAATGAGATAATATAGTAGATGGCGTGCACACCGTGGTTTATTTCATAGATAGAGGTGCCAATTGAGGGGTCTAGTAAACCCACGTCGTAGATTCGAGAAAATGACAATTGCACACTCTCACATTCTTTTGTGAGGAAACGTTTTTTTATTGGTGAAGCAACAGGGAACCAACGTTTCGGTCCAAACCTGGACCTTGATCACGGTAGTTGCCCTGTTTAATGCTCTCTTTCAAGTATGGGGGTACGGCCACCCTGTCTGTTTTTTCAGTAACCCTGTATGCTAGACGTTTATAGTGGATCCTTGAATCCTGTACATGGGATGCCTTATTTCATGCTTCTCTGGCCCGAATCCGGGTTGATGGGATGAGAGCTGATCAACATGAAGTGAAAGTTGATCAACAGGAAGTGAGAGCTGATTGACAGGAAGTAAAAGCTGATCAAAATGAAGTGAGCGCTAATCAACAGGAAGTGAGAGCTGGTCAACAGGAAATGAGAGCTGATCAACAGGAAGTGAGAGCTGACTGACAGGAAGCGATATCTGATCAAAAGAAAGTGAGAGCTGATCGACAGGAAGCGAGAGCTGATCAACAGGTAATGAGATAATATAGTAGATGACGTGTACACTGAGGCTTATTTCATAGATAGAGGTGCCAATTGAGGGGTCTAGTAAACCCACATTGTAGATTAGGGAAAATGACAATTGCACACTCTCAGATTCTTTTGTGAGGAAACTTTTTTTATTGGTGAAGCAACAGGGAACCAACGTTTTGGTCCAAACCTGGACCTTGATCACGGTAGTTGCCCTGTTTAATGCTCTCCTTCAAGTATGGGGGCATGGCCACCCTGTCCGTTTTTTCAGTAACCCTGTATGCTAGGAGTTTATAGGGGATCATTGGATCCTGTATATGGGATGCCTTATTTCATGCTTCTCTGTCCGGAATCCGGGTTGATGGGATGAGAGCTGATCAACATGAAGTGAAAGTTGATCAACAGGAAGTGAGAGCTGATCAACAGGAAGTGAAAGCTGATCAACAGGAAGTGAGACCTGATTGACAAGAAGCAAGAGCTGATCAACAGGAAGTGAGAGCTGATTGTCAGGAAGCAAAAGCTGATCAACAGGAAGTGAGAGCTGATCAACAGGAAGTGAGAGCTGATCAACAGGACATGAGAGTTGATCAACAGGAAGTGAGAGCTGAACAACATGAAGTGAAAGCTGATCAACATGCAGTGAAAGCTGATCAACAGGAAGTGAGAGCTGATCAACAGGACATGACAGCTGATTGGCAGGAAGTGAGAGCTGATAATACAAAATGAGAGCTGATCAATAGGAAATGAGAGCTGATCAAAAGGAAGTGAGAGCTGATCAACAGGAAATGAGAGCTGATCAAAAGGAAGTGAGAGCTGATCAACAGGAAGTGAGAGTTGATCAACAGGAAGTGAAAGATGATCAACAGGAAGTGAGAACTGATCAACAGGAAATGAGAGCTGATCAATAGGATGTGAGAGCTGATCAATAGGATGTGAGAGCTGATCAACAGGAAGTGAGAGCTGATCAACAGGAAATAAGAGCTGATCAACAAGAAGTGAGAGCTTTGGCCACTGCTCACTTTCTGGAAACCACTTATACATCTGAACATGAGGAAAGGAAAGTTGGCAGTGATTGTGTGCAGGACTCACATGACGTAAGAACCTGGTTGTGGACAACCCCTTGAACTATCATTTATAGAACTGGCCTTCCTATATGGGAAGAAAGAGGACATTTTTACATTTTGGATCTCTGATGTCCTGAACTTCATAGCACAAAAATAAAATACCCTCATAAAGACCAATGTGTAGTGGACAACTGAAGCCCTTATTTCAAATAATGTATGGGGTTTTTGGGCCATGAACCTTTACTAATGTAATCTTGCATATCAACATTGAAGTTGACTAAACTCTTTGAAAAATCTTCATATTATCAGAGCAGATGTTCAAAGTTCGCTGTATAATATTAGGGTTAACAAAAAATCAACAGGAGCCTGGAGGTAATTGTTAGATTAAAATTTAGCAAATATGAAAGTATTATTGAGTTAAATGGCATCTACAGGTATTAAAGATATCACAAATATGTTAATCTACTTTTCACACAACCAAATATATTAAGATATTGAACTGAGATCAAAAGTGTATCAAAATAATTGCTCATAAAACATTAAATATTGCCAATATTTTACTCCAATAATTGATATAAAGAAACATATTACACCTGGATGTTTAAAAATTATTGATATACCGTAATTAAAGACAATGTAAAATATAATAAAACACAATAATAAAGGTAAAATATAGAGAATAGAGGCCAAAATCTACTTAAAATCTACTTAAAATAGCAAATCTGTTGATCTGTGGTTGACCCAAACTCTTTAAAAAATAAAATAAATCACTAATTTTCGCTTTAGTGAATCTCCCTGTGACATTAGTCACCACATGGACAAGAAGGAGTATTAAAGTTAAACTTTCAGGTTAGATACCAGAGAGAAATGTCAACACGGAGGGGATAAAACAGAGACGTGGTTAAATCACGGTCCAAGGTCAGTTACCTGGAGAAGAGTGGATCAGAATAGAGGGACAAGACAAAAGAATAGTCAGAGACTCCCAGAGCACAGGTTCATGAGACCGACTTAGCACCACAGAGCTGAAACTAAGACTGGCAGTGTTCTGGAAGAAACTACAGAGCTAAAAGGCTGAGAAATTACAGGAGACAAGGAGCAGCTGCAGAATCTCAGCACAAGCTAAAAAGAGATAGTGCCACTGAGGTGTCAATAAGAAAACCAACAGCCCAGCACATCCCAGCTCCAGATAAGATAATCGAGATGTCAATCATCCAGCCCAGCGCACCCTGAATATGAAGCGAATTAATAGTGTCACTTTCATAAAAATGTGACACTTGTAACAGCACAATTGTGATGCACAAATCATCATAAATCCCCCAAATGTCATAATAAACAAACTGTAAACATTTTTGTATATGAGAGAATGGAGACCCAGCGCTGCACTCTACCTCCCCAATTCATTAAAGAATTTATCTATGACAAAAATTGATGCGTTTAACCGTTATAACGGGATGTTTATTTAACATTCATTAAAAACTTATAATATACTAGTTACAACAGAACGCAGCACGAATGCAGCTAAAAAGTATTCAAAATTGATTGCACAAATTTGCTGGACAATCCTTAAGTGTGTGGAGCGTTGGTGGTGTTTGTCTTTGGAGGTACTCCGCCTTATGGGTATAGGTATCTAGCGGACCTGAAACTATACAATATAATTCTTTAATCTGTGAATGATGTTACTGACTATATTTCCATATTTACAGATTAAAGAATTATATTCTATAATTTCAGATCCGCTGGACCTGGAAATATTTGGTGCAGAAATGATACTGATAAATTCTGCTACATTTGTGATTGTTTTACAACAACCAAACAAAGGATGAATATGTGCGTTTGTGCATAAAACCCATCATGCATATTTCACAGTTAGGCTGGTTTCACACTGGCGGTTCTTTCCGTCCATGTTTATCCAAATGAAGCTGGATGCACCAGTATCAGTTCTTGCCCCGTTAAAAGTCTATAGGGCTGCAGGCACTTGCGGGGGCACCCAGTTCTTTACTTTTTTCCCTGATCCAGGTGTCACTGCTTTTTTCACTGAAGCCAAAATTGTATTTTGGTGCATTTTTTGTCTACATGACAAAACACGGAAGCACCCGGATTAGGGGAACTTGGGGTTAACTTAGAATGTGCCAAGTGTAACCTGGATCTGGTGGACTCCAGATCCCAAATTCAGGTTTTTGAACTGTGCATGCCCAGAATGCAGTTCTGAATGACACGCCCTCTAGGAGCACATGCCATTTGTCACCAGATTGGTGGAAACAGGTAATCCACCAGATGCAACGGGACGCTGGCGCACTGGTATTATCACTGATCCGTGAGACGGTGCGGGTGCATCCAATTGTATCCTGAAAAACAGGAGGATTTCAGGGGAATTCGAAGGAATGCAGCTTTACCATAACGATTTCAGAGCATCTAGAAAGGGAAAATACACAAATATTGCTCTCTTGGTTAGATTTTTGCATGTAACAAATATATTACGCATTATTGCTTCTTCAAAAATTCTTATTACTTCCGATATTCCATTTTAAAAACTTCAATGAAACATTTTTCATTTGTGAAATATATTAACATATTGCATACTTTTTTTATTTCATATCTGGAATCAGAACCTTTCATTTAGGTGAAATCAGGAAAAAGTCAGCAGAATTTTTTTTCAAATGCAGAATTATTATTATTATTATTATTATTATATCATTGTTATTATTATTATTATTATTATTATTATTATTATTATTATCTTTCTTTTTATTTATCTCTGTTATATTATTATTAACATTATTATTGTTATTATATCTTTATTAATAATAATAATAATAATAATAATAATAATAATAATAATAATAATAATAATAATTGTATATTATTATTATTATTATTATTATTACTATATACAGAACAAACCAAAAGGGTGGACACACCTTCTCATTCAAAGAGTTTTCTTTATTTTCATGACTATGAACATTGTAGATTCACACTGAACGCATCAAAACTATGAATTATCACATGTGGAATTATAGACTGAACACAAGAGTGTGAAACAACTGATAATATGTCTTATATTCTAGGTTCTTCACAGTAGCCACCTTTTGCTGTGATTACTGCTTTGCACACTCTTGGCATTCTCTTGATGAGCTTCAAGAGGTAGTCACCGGAAATGGTCTTCCAACAGTCTTGAAGGAGTTCCCAGAGATGCTTAGCACTTGTTGACCCTTTTGCCTTCACTCTGCGTCCAGCTCACCCCAAACCATCTCGACTGGGTACAGGTCTGGTGACTGTGGAGGCCAGGTCATCTGGCGTAGCACCCCTTCACCATCACACCTCCTCCTCCATGCTTAACTTGGCTGCTTTTTTCTTGCCATAATACAAATTCTAACAGTCTATTCAGTAGGACGATCAGCTGTGGCTAAAGAACACAAGGAACAGACATCAGACCAGTGGGAATCTGTGCTTTGGTCTGAAGAGTCCAAATTTGAGATCTTTGGTTCCAACCACCGTGTCCTTATGTGACGCAGAAAAGGTGAACGGATGGACTCTATATGCCTGGTTCCCACCGTGAAGCATGGAGGAGGACGTGTGATGGTGTGCGGTGCTACGCCAGATGACCTGGCCTCCACAGTCACCAGACCTGAACCCAGTCGAGATGGTTTGGGGTGAGCTGGACCCCAGAGTGAAGGCAAAAGGGCCAACAAGAGCTAAGCATCTCTGGGAACTCCTTCAAGACTGTTGGAAGACTATTTCCGGTGACTACCTCTTGAAGCTCATCCAGAGAAGCCAAGAGTGTGCAAAGCAGTAATCACAGCAAAAGGTGGCTACTGTGAAGAAACCTAGAATATAAGACATATTATCAGTTGTTTCACACTTTTGTGTTCAGTATATAATTCCACATGTGTTAATTCATAGTTTTGATGCCTTCAGTGTGAATCTACCATTTTCATATACCGGTATATATATATAAATAAAATAATAATAATAATAAAGATATAATAATAATAAATATATAATAACAATAATAATGATGTAACAGAGATAAATAAAAATAATGATAATTACTTCTACTAATAATAATATATAAATATTATTTGTATTATTATTGCTATCAATAATGGAATATTACTTATATTAGGTTCAAACGCAGCAACTCCAATTTATGAAGCTATAAAATATGGCTCGTAATGGCCACATCGATGATATCCCAGCACACAGGAGAGATTTAACTATTTAAGACATCTAATAAACAGTATAGGGGTGTCCATTTTATCATTTTCTGTGGGTTCATCTTGGTTGTAGAAGCACCAGTGCATTTTCATTTACAAAGAACATTTAGCATTTACTTTATCTGTATTTTCGCTTCAGGATGTTTATTATCAGCTATTAGGTACCGCCATGGGCACAGTGTTCACACCTAGACCAGAATGATGAGCTGGATCTGGTCACATCTCCACTATGTAAAAGCAATAACAGTTATTCAGAGCTACAAAGGTTCAAGTGTTCACTTCTTTCTCATTTTCTTTTATTGCTATTTTCTGTATTAATACATCCTCTATTTCTAATGCCTTGTAGAAGATACCTGTGTTTGTCAGCGCACCAAATTTAAAAGGTCTACACAGGTGCTTCGAAACGCGTCAGTAAATAAATACATTATATTTTACCTATGGATCCTTCTTATTCTTTCATTTGGACCTTTTCTCTCTCCTTTGGATTTTTATATAGGAGACCTGAAGCTTTGGGTCACTATAAGAGGGTCCTGCCTATTGATGGGTGAACTCAGACTAAGCTAGGGCTTAACGGCGCTTTGATTTTTGATCAATCATTAACCCCTTAAAATACCCCAAATACCATTAAACCAACGCAATAGACATGAGCCGAGTAAGCACCAGGATTAATGAATGCGCCACATTTAGGGCTGGCTGAGGGCTGCTATTCTCAATATGGGGAAGCCCAATCACTATGGACCTCCCCAGGGTGAGAATTAAAACACCCCGCCATGTACTTTATCTTGGCTGAGAATCAAAGTTGGAGGCGCCCTACACAGTTTTTTCAAAATTGATATGTAACCAACATAATGCACACAGCTGGGTGAGGCATCCATGTGCTTTATTCGTGCTGAGTATCCATATACCGGGGAACACACTCATTTGTTTCAATTATTTCTTTACTTTTACATTAATATGATTACAGCTTCATTGCCATACACTATTGTGTTTGGCAACAAATCACAGACACCAGCACAGATTGTGGGGGTGGCGTCTGACTGACACAACCAATCACAGGCACTGTTACGGAGGGTGGGTGTGGGATGCAGTGAATAAACATGAGGCTTAATGAGCGGACAAGGAAGCAAGTGTGAGTGAGGCGGGAGACTGGTAAGTATAATTCTCCTGCTTTAAGAGCTATTTTGTTTTCTTCCCTAGCCCTTACTGCCACCATTTTATAACACTAACATTCAGGTTTCCATAGACTCATATGGGGTTTGAGGTTCAGGCTCAAGTTCAGTCAAGTCTGGTCCTAAACCCGGACTTTTTGTTAAAGTCCAGCAGGATCTACCGAAGTCAAACATCTGCGGGTTCACCCATCTCTAGTTCTGACCCCTAGTTGAGAGTGGAAATATATCAACAGCTGAATTAACGCACACACCTAAAATTGAATAATAAAATATTGTCACATTGTAGGTGGTGGCCCCTTCACTAATTTACATAAGGCCAAGATCAGGGGTGTAACTACAATGAGTACAGGAGTTGTAATCACACACAGGCCCTGCAGCCAATTTCGCCCAAAAGTCCTTTTGACCTTCATGTAGGAGGGTGGCCCAGATGGTCGTGTATTCCTTACCCAGAATAATTTTAAAGGGTTAAACACCGGAACTAGATCTTGGGGGTTTTATCGATGTTAGATAGCGCTTCCACAAAATCAGTTGCTAGGTATGTGGCTGTTAGGAGGCCTAAGAGGAGGATTGTGCGTAATTCCCCCTGGTTTTTTGACATTAGATACATTTAATTGGTTTAGGCCCAGCGCTACATAACCCCTATCAATGGCTTAAAGGAGAGGGGTCACAATCTAACATGTTTAACCCATTTTTGGAATGTTTAACAGTCAAGAAAAAATATAATAAAACTTTTAAAATATGCATGAGTTAAAACTAAAGTGAAATTATTAAAAATATTTGTGTTGACGAGATATGAGTGTCATGGGTGATTGTTCTGTTAGAACCTGATGCTGAGGGAATTCTCCTGCTCTACCGTGACCTAAAATCTAATACAAAGAGTTGGTTTAACAGATCACTAGATTGGGACAACTCAGGCTTATTCTACTGGTGTAAAACAGATGCCGATGTGTCAAGCTTCTGATTGAGTGGATGTCAAGATGTAGCAATCTTAAGCTAAAGACTACCTCGGTTATCTTGACATCCACTCAATCAGAAGCTTGACACATCGGCATCTGTTTTACACAAGTAGAATAAGCCTGAGTTGTCCCAATCTAGTGATCTATTAAACCAACTCTTTGTATTAGATTTTAGGTCACGGCAGAACAGGAGAAATCCCTCAGCATCAGGTTCTAACAGAACTATGACCCATGACAATTATATCTCGTCAACACAAATATTTTGAATTATTTCACTTTAATTTGAACTCATGAACATTTTAAAAGTTTTCTTATATTTTTTCTTGACTATTAAACATCCCAAAAATGGGTTAAAAAATATTAGATTATGACCCCTCTCCTTTAAGCCATTGATAGGGGTTATGTAGCGCTGGGTCTAAGCCAATTAAATTGATCTACTGACCCAGAAGACACCAATCACGTTTACGTGTTGTAATGTGAATTTCTGTCATGCATTTTATATATATATATATATATATATATATATATATATATATATATATCTTTTTTTAATGAAAATATATATAGAAAAGCCAGCTCACCGTTTTTCTCCTGGAGATTCAGGGCAGATGTTCCTTCTTGTGGAGGCAGCTTGTGACTCACCGTAGCCGGGACTTGCACGTCGCAGGCATTTTCGTCTTCCTCTTGTCATGGAACCGCGCCTGCGGCTGTGGGGTCCGGTGGTCCAGATCAATATGTTGGCTGAACAGTAGGGGTTAATTGTTTTCGTGACGCCACCTGCGGGAAATCCAGTGATCTCACCAGCGCTGCTGAGGCCTCCGGGGGATGGAATGCAGCCAGATGGAACGCACCCCACAGGACGAGCGGGAGTCCCCGGAGCCAGAAACTGCACAAGATGTTGTGAGGCAGCTTAGTTACTCTCTGCACGCGGAGATGGACAGTTCTGAATAAACACAGACACTGATAGTCTCTGTAATGGGTACTTTACTGTAACCAGCAGGTGATACATGGTATACAGGTAACGGGTAACGGACTGGGTGGACTTAGCAATGACCGGTATTTCTCAGAGCTCCGCGGTGTTCCTCCATTCTAGCTTATTCTAGGTGTGTTGCCGTTGTCGCCTTTGAGTGTCAAGGTCAGGTACAAGGGGTTACTTAAATTGCCCTGCCGGTATGTACGTTCCAGTGTGAGGGGTAACCTGGGTCCTTTTGGTGGGTACTCCGCTGGCAAGACGGCTCTGTTTGCGGCGGCGGTGGGGTACTCCTGTAGAGCGGTCCCTCCACTCCTGGTTTGCATGGCAGTGATAAACGACTCCCAGCTTCGGAACCAGTGATCCGGTTGTAGATGGGCGCGGGTATAGTTTGACCCATAGATGATTGCCCAGGGTCCGGTTGTTGAGGCACCGGGTAATAGCGCCCAACTGGGGGTGGCCCGGGGGCTGCACGGGACTGTGCAGAGCCCCCTCTCCTACGTTCCTCTCTCTCCCTTTTTCTTCTCCAGACTCTTTTCTGACTGTTTGCAGACTAACTTCTCCACTAACACACTACACCTACACTCCGCCCACCAGGACCTTATTGGCCCTCTATTCTGATGTGCATGTAGGGTATGGAGCTCTGAGTTTTAACCATGTCATTGCTTAGTCAGAGAATATTACAGCTGCAGTCTGGGCTGCAATACACTCCTGTGACTCACTCGTTGCTGGGCGCCACACTTGCATGGAAAAGAAATGAAGACTGGAGAAAGTCCTTGAGATCCATGATGAGGACACATATGTGACGAGATGCGTAGCCCCCTTATGGACTTACCCTCACTGGTGTTGGAGATATGGGACTATTTTAAAAATATGCAATAAATGTTAAACTAAAAAAAAGCCTATTGCTGGATTTCTGCTCTCATATATATATATATATATATATATATATACACACGTGATCAGAATTGTTGTTCCTCCTCAATTCATGAAAGAAAACCCCACATTGGTCACAGAAATAACTTGAACCTGACAAAAGTAATAATAAATAACAAATCTATGAGAATGAAGAAATGACGGTCAGGGTTCACTCTATGGAGTCTGCTTATACACTCACCTAGGACCAACACCACTTAGAATAGGGGGAACCAATCATTTAGTAGGTCCCATAGGGTGGGGGCGGAGCCTAGGATAGAGGAGAGTGACAGTTGACAGTTTACCTCAGACGGCGCTGGGAAGGTAGACAGAGTGGTCAGGCCTGACAGCCCAGCTGAGTGGACGGTGCCCCATCTCTAAGTGGGGACCCAGGACAGAAAGCAACAGGCCAAGACTGGTAGGAGCCGGCTGGTCACGCTGAGGGAACACCGGCGACACGGAAAGCCAAGGCAGCCAGGAGTTTAGCCCTGACTGCAAAACCGACGAGCTGCAGGCCCAACAGAACCGGGTTGCTGACAGCACCACAGAGGCACCTCACCCCTCAGGACCACAATAGATGCATAACCAGTGGGGTAACATCGGGGGAGAGTCTGGACACCTCTTAAATCCGGGAAAGGATAACCGTGCCTTACTGAAGGAGATCAGGGGACTGGCGGGAGAGCTCTGCGAGGGTGGCAAAAGACAGAAGAGAACAGATTAGACCCTCAACAACTTAAGAAGGACATCTAGAGACTCCATAACAGGGAACCTGGGGCTGGTGACCGACCCCCGGTAAACCGGACTGTACCGTACACCATCATTATCTGCAGGTACCTATTAAAGTGGAGTAAACTTGCTTTGGACTCTGTCTTCCTTATTGTTGTGCCCAAAGGGCTTAGCATCATCAGCAGCTCTGCAGAGGGGTAAGAACTGAAGCATCAGCCCCTGCTACTACTCCCCTCATCAGCACCATCTCCATTACTGCCCTCCCTCACCATCATCCTTCATTGCTGCCCTGAGGTAAAGCTCCACCTGTGGGGAGCTGTACCACACTTTGCTGCCCCAACCATCACCTCAGCGGCCGGCTGGCAGTGCCGGTATCATATTAAAGGGAGCTACAGGTGGTGTCACGTTCCCCTGTAAATAACCCTTTTTTCCCCACCATCTTCAACATCTACCCCAGTTGATCAACAGGGCACGGCACCGGGATCCCATCCACCGGTGACTCCCCACTCAGCAGACCCGGTGACCGAGTACCCCTTCTAGCCCCTGGTCGCATCATATGTACAATCTTGTAATCAGTCAGTGGCCTGTATATAGGGCTACAGATACTCACTGTTCTGTATATAGGGCTACAGACACTCACTGTGTTGTATATAGGGCTACAGATTTTTACTGTGCTGTATATAGGGCTACAGATACTCACTGTGCTGTTTGGTAACATGGTGTGAACCACACTCAACATGGACCAGAGGAAGCGAAGGAAAGAGTTGTCTCAGGAGAAACAAAATGATGGACAAGCATAAAGGTAAAGGTTATAAAACCATCTCCAAGCCACTTGATGTTCCTTTGACTACAGTTACACATATTATTCGGAAATTTAAGATTCATGGGACTGTAACCAACCTCCCTGGACGTGGCCGCAGGAGGAAAATTGATGACAAATCAAAGAGATGTATAATATGAATGGTAATAAAAGAGCCCAGAAAAACTTCCAAAGATTAAAGGTGAACTTCAAGTTGAAGTGGACTTCAAAGGAGACGACCAAGAAGGACACGATTGTTGAAAAAAAATCATAAAAAAAGCCACACTGGACTTTGCCAAACTACATGTTAACAAGCCACAAAGCTTCTGGGACAATAATGTCATATGGACAGATGAGACAAGGTACATCAGCTCTATGTTCACAGATGGAATAATGAAGCCTATCAAGAAAAGAACACTGTCCCTACTGTGAAACATGGAGGAGTCTCTGTTATGTTCTGGGGCTGCTTTGCTGCATCTGGCACAGGGTGTCTTGAATCTGTGCAGGGTACAATGAAATCTCAAGACTTATCAAGGGATTCTAGAGAGAAATGTGCTGCCCAGTGTCAGAAAGCTTGGTCTCAGTCACAGGTCATGGGTCTTACAACAGGATAATGACCCAAAACACACAGCTAAAAACATCCAAGAATGGCTAAAGGAAAACATTGGACTATTCTGAAGTGGTTCTATGAGCCCAGACATAAATCCTATTGAGCAGCTTTGGGAAGAGCTGAAACATAGAAAAGGCGACCTTCACACACCAGACAATGGAGCAGTTTACTCTTGAGGAGTCACCACAATCCCTGTGGAGAGGAGCAGAAGTCTCATTGACAGGTGCAGGAATCGTCTGATTGCAGTGATGCCTCTGAAGGTTGTGACACAAAATATTAAGTTACCGGACCATCATTACTGTCCAGGCCGATTTCATGAGATTCATTTTTTAACAAATTCTGTGGAAGTTTGGTTGAAGAGCAATGTCTGACCTCATTTGTTCATTTTCATAGATTTTTTTTTACCAATGTGACCAATGTGGCTTTTTCTTTCATTAAATGAGGAGTACCAACAATGCTGACCACGTGTACATATATAGTGTACTAAGTAGTATAATGTAAGATAATGTGTTGCATAGCACTTATATAAGATATAGCATTATTATAGGTACTAGATGGGTGCCCGATGCACAATGCATCGGGATTCTAGCAGAGCGAGTCTGTGACTCGCAATGGCCGCTTCGCGGCCAATGCTTCGCGCTGCTAAGGCGACTCACCATGCCCGCTGCGCGGGCATAGCGGAGTCGCCTTAGAGCTGCTCGCAATGGCCGCTGCGCGGCCAATGCTTCGTTCGTATCCACATGACGACATTGACTCGCAGCGAGTGCGGTCTCAAAAGGGGCAAAAATCCCATTCGTGATTATATAATAGATAATGCATGTGGACTGTTATTTAGGATGTTGGTAAGATAGGAGGTTTGGCAAGCAACTGACTGTTGGGTAAGCAAGAGTTAAATGTGCGATTAACCCACAATGGGTGGTGTTAACTCACAGGGTAAGTTACTGTTTTCCTTGTAGAAGGTCAATAAGAAACGACAAGTGTTGAGTACGGACTTGCAAAGTGATGTAGAATACCAAGAATGCATTTAATGTGTGACTCACGGCAACTGCAACAGCAGGGACTGGAGTGAAACAGAAAGATCTGACGAACCGGACGGATGCACGGAAGGTCAGCATCAAAATATAGGTCTGGCCAATAACAGAGTTACCTCTGCACAGTCATTATTTGAGAAGGAAGCTTAGCATAAGCTGCTAAACCATGGAAGACATCCAACAATATCTCAAGAATATCTCAGCAGACCATTCTAATACTAACGCACGAGCAGGGTGCAGAGAACTTCCCAGAGTAGAGATGGGACAGCGCTTGAACATCATGCAAATGGACCAACCGCTCACAACCTTGCATAATCCACACTAATGATGATGCTTCATAGGCTGCATTACACTTTTATGAGCCCGCTGTTTTACATGTAAAGTGTTAGAAGAACTGGCGAAGCTGTTGAGTAAAAGATCATTGTTTTATAAGAACGGTTGGCTTCTGTTAGTGTCTTCGTTATGGATTGATAACCGCTCATCAGAAGCAATGGCAACAAGCAGCCTGCTAAGAGGTTTGACCTGCGCCATACAAGACCACACACCCAGCCAGGACCACAACCCACCTGTGGAGTGGCTGGAAGAATGAGAACCTGCCTCACGCATGACTACCACCCAATGCAGTCAGAAATATGAATACTATTAAAGATTTGCAATTATTGGGGCCCCATTGAAGCTTTTCCTTTGGGGCCCATGAGCTTCAAATTACAGCACTGCCCAAGATCGTCAAGTTTTACCTTTGAGAGGAAAGACGTGTGAAGTACGTAAAGACTCAACAGTTTCACCTCTACTTACATTTTTCTGGTGAATTCCCATAGCACGAGGTGTTATATCACTGCAGAGTATATGAGGGAAGAGCAAGAGTAAAGATGTAATGAGTTAGCGGCAGCACCTGCCTCCGCCTGCGCAGCGCTTCTACATCCTAATGGAGACTCCTTTATAGAGAAAGTTAAGAGTTTGTTTTCCTGCCAAGGGATTGATTATTGTTAGAATCATTTCTAATTAATAACCACATGGGACTCCTCTTACCTGATCTGTGTGCAAAACATGAAAAATAATTACACCGCCAAAGATCAGGCCTGATATTCCAAAGTTATTAGGATCGGATACATTTATGTGAAAAGAAAAGATAAAGGAGTAAAGTGAAGGCACAACTGTGGAGACACGGGGGTCAGTGGGTGCTTTCCTTTGTGGGGACAGGGGGGGGTCAGTGGGAACTGTTGTCTGCTGGTATGGCACCTTTAAAAAGACCGCAAGGACCAGGGCTCTTCCGAACTGAATGGCCGAACTCCTTAACCATGGGAAGAAGACTACTCAGATAACCAAGGATGAGGGAACTACACAATGGCGAGAATTTATTGGTAACCAGTCAAAGGCATATAACACATGCCAAAAAAAACACACAATGTACCAGGCAAAAGATTCTCACTCTTCCACTGACTCACCAGGGATTAGAATATTCGGACTTCCATGGCCAACTATACTAATCCAGCAGCAACCCTCTTTTGGTGGGCGTCACCAAGAAATGAATAGTGGCAAGCTTGTGAAGCTAGCTGAGAACAGAGACATCTGTAGCCAGCTGATCGAATTGTCCCAGTCTGGTTATCTTCCTTCAGTAGTCTTTGAAATTCCAACCGAATCCTAGCATCCTAGGCTGAACCTCTGCAAAATATAATCCAGTTCTGATGCGCCTCTAGTTGGACCCAAAGCTCATAGACTGAGGCCAAACAGAGCATGATGACACGACGGAATCCAGGCAGCCGAAACCAACATTCCTAGGCTGAGGTTATGGTTTTCTAACCAGGACTGGGGTCCCTAGGTTGAAGCAATGTAGCGTATGAACTCCTGGTGACTGAAGAGAGTTGTTTTGTATAGCCCGGGCACTGATCTCAGGTTATTGTGGTTTTACAGGATTGGTGGAATAAGGCATTGGTGAAATTGGTTGACATTTCAATCTGCATGCATAATTTCCGTTTCAGTAATGTAGACCAAAGGGGGTGAGGTTATTTACATTAAATTATCAATACACAAACTCAGACAATAAAGGCTATGAATAGTCTAGTAAGTGTCCTTTCACATCAGCGTTTTTCACTGATCGCGGCAGTTGCGGTCACAAATTGATCCGTAAATGTGAAAAAAGTACTTTTTTTTCCACAAAAATGTTCTTTTTTCATTTTTATGGATTAATTTGTGAAGCACCTGGGGGTTCAAAGTGTGCACTATGCATCTATATGTTCCCTGAGGGGTCTAGTTTCCAAAATGGGGTCACTTGTGGGGGAGCTCCAATGTTTAGGCACACAGGGGCTCTCCAAACGCAACATGGTGACAGCTAACAATTGGAATTATTAGTGGACACCATGTCGCATATAAAGAGCCCCTGTGTGCCTAAACATTGGAGCTTCCACACAAGTGACTCCATTTTGGAAACTAGACCCCCCAAGGAATATATCTAGATGCATAGTGAGCACTTTGAATCCCCAGATGCTTCACAAATTGATCCGTAAAAATGAAAAAAGAAAATGTTTGTGAAAAAATAAAGTACTTATTCTTTATTACGGATCAATTTGTGAAGCACCTGGGGGATCAAAGTGCTCACTATGCATCTAGATATGTTCTCTGGGGGGTCTTGTTTCCAAAATGGGGTCACTTGTGGGGATCTCCAATGTTTAGGCACACAGGGGCTCTCCATATGCAACATGGTGTCTGCTAACAATTGGAATTATTAGTGGACACCATGTCGCATATAAAGAGCTCCTGTGTGCCTATACATTGGAGCTCCCCCACAAGTGACCCCATTTTGGAAACAAGACCACCCAGGGAACTTATCAAGATGCATAGTAAGCACTTTGATCCCCTAGGTGCTTCACAAATTGATCCGTAAAAATGAAAAATTACTTTTTTTTCACAAAAAATCTTCTTTTTCCCTTTTACAGACTAATTTGTGAAGCACATGTGTGTTCAAAGTGCTCACTATGTATCTAGATAAGTTCCTTGGGGGTCTAGTTTCCAAAATGGGGTCACTTGTGGGGGAGCTCCAATGTTCAGGCACACAGGGAGGGGCTCTCCATACGCGACATGGTTTCCACTAACAATTGGAGCTAATTTTTCATTGAAATTGTTAGCGGACACCATGTCGCATATGGAGAACCCGTGTGCCACCAGCACAAGGGCAAATGGAAGAGTTGGGTTGCAGCACCAGAAAATGCTGCCTCTAATGAATGCGCTATTTTCTTGGGTGGCTGTGGGTTGCAATTTGCAGCGTTGGGGACCCACAACATTTGGGTCTCTCCACGCAGAGGAATCCAGTCAGCCAGCTGCCATATTTTTGGTCCAGCCAGGTACAACTTGGCAGCTATGGACTGCCACCAACCCCAGCTGCCTCGTTGTACCTGGCTGGCAACCAAAAATACAGTGAAGCCCATTTTTTTTAATTTCTAGAACTAATTCTAGAAAAAAAAAAATGACGTGGGGCTCCACCATAATTTTGGCCCAGCCAGGTACAACTAGGCAGCTGGGGGCTGGATTCCCCAGCATGGAAAGGCCCAAGCCTTCTGGGCCCCCCAGAATTGCAGCTCACAGCCACCCCAGAAAATGGCGCATTCATTGAAGCGCCATATTCTGGCGCTGTACCCAGGCTCTTCCAGTTGCTCTGGTGCCGGTGGCAAAAAGGGTAATAAAGGGGTTAATGCCAGCTTGTTTATTGGCAGCTGGCACTAAGCCCGAGATTCATAATATAGGGCCAGTGTTAGACCCGGACATTAGGAATCTTTAGTAAATAGTCAAAAAATACACCACACAGAGAAAAATGTTTTTATTTGAAAAAAAAACACACACAAAATTCAGACTCCATCTTTATTATAAAAAGATCTGATGTAGTCCACAACAAAGGTCCCACGACGCACGATCGCCATGCAGGCGGATCGGACGTGCAGTGATCCACGCTCTGGCGTCTCCTTTGAAATTTGGTGACCTCCGATTGGTTGGGGGTGCCCTAGCTTCCTTGGCGACGCTCGGGAGCATCGCAGCGGTCTCGACCATATGCGCATGCCCCTGCGCATGCGCCATTTCAACTCAGGGGCTGTTAAAGCTTAGATGCAGGCAGGTAACCTCCAGAAAGACTATATATGGAGGTATAGGGCGTGTTTACATGCACGTCCTCTGACAGATCTAATATGAGACAGCTGGGATGTAGGATCATGGGGTTTGGAGAGTGGCAGCTGATTGGTTTAGTTTAGTTTAGTTTTGATATATAAAGTTGCTGGTTTCTGACTTGGATGCACTCCCAGAAGAAGGCAGCAGCCGAAACGCGCACGTAGGGGTCTTTGGTGGTCTGCAAGGACCAGGTAAATATGATATAGTGTCAATACCTTGAACTAATTGGGAAAATAGACTTGCTGTGTGTTTTTTTTTTGCACTTTTTCACTTTTCTTGATGAGTATTGATGAATATAATGGTTGGATAATGGGAGTTTTTTTCCTCTTTGTTATTTGAATCCTATTTTTCACTTTTTTACTCAGTATATACTTTTAATATACTGCACTTAGCACTTTATATATCGGTTTATATTTTTTTCACATTTAGTATTTATTCACTTGGTATACTACCACAGCAGTTTATACTTTTATATTGTAGTGTATTGCCACAGATTTAGTGCGAGGTGTATGCAGACCACCTTATATATAGAAAATCTTGGTTACCCATTGTTTTATAATAATTATAAAAATAACAGTAATTGTTTTTATTTATTTATTTCAATAAAGATTCATATTTTTGCATCATATACAGTTTTTCCTTTCTGACTTTTAAAGTTTTTTGGTGTATGCAATTTTGTATTTCCATGATTTTTAGGATACAAATTAATGGTTTTATACTTCTAGTATCCTTGTGCAGGTTTAATTTTGAATCTTCTGGCTTTGGACAAGGTACATTTTCTTTTGGTTGAAGCTGTTGAGGGCACTTCTTCAAATGATCTCTGGACACTGTTGCAGTTGTTTCACCATGATCTTTGCTTTGCTGGTTATCAAAGTTGGATGGCAACACAGTGTATGGTTCTTTTTCCCATTGATCATCTAGCTTGTGCATTCTTCTTTTTCTTTTCAAAACCAATTCACCAGGTGTTAAGGGCGTTCATTGTGCACTTTTTGCACTTTGTTGAAGTTGGTTTCTTGTCTTTCACTAGATTTTTCCAGACTTCTCTCAACGCATTCTTGGATTTTCTGGTATTGTTCTTTCCTACGAGTATCCCAATCTGCACTCTGTAGTAGTGGGGGGATCACGGCTGGTCGATCCCCGGTCCCGTGCCCTGGACCCTCAATGGCGGGGAACGGTGGGGGTAAGGGGGCTATTTACAATTTAACGTGACGCCACCTGTAGTTCCCGGTAATATGGTACCAGCGCTGCAAGCTGGCCACTGAGGTGATGGTGGGTGCAGCAAAGTGTGGAACAGCTCCCCACAGGTGGAGCTTTACCTCAGGGCAGCGGGGATGGATGAGGGGAGTAGCAGTTAAGTCTTTGCTGACACAATGGTGAATTGCAGTGGTTAAACAGGCACACAGACACAGAGAGATTGTTGTTTCGGTACCTTTTACTGATGACAGGGTAACAGGTACAGTCCAGAGTAGTAACCAGGTCCCCGATGCAATTTGGGACTTCCACCTTAGAAAGTTATGAGGCCTCCTTTGTGTCTGTGCTCTACAGTGTGGGATGAGTCCTGCCTGAGCCTGAACCCACCACTTCTTCTTCTCTGATCTTAGTCCTAAGCTGACAATGAGGTCCTTCTGCGGGGTCCCTGTTTCTCTTCTGGCCCCTGGTCCTATGCTTGGTCAGTTTAGTGTCTCTTGCTTTATTTCCTCAGGGCTGAACTCCTCCTGAATACGTTGAGGTTTCGCTGTAGCTCTGCAGGCTGGCAATGTTGGACTCCAGTGTCCGTGTGTACTAAAGGGCTATATAAACTATTCCCTTTCTCAGTTCCCTAGCTCTTCCACTTGCCTCCGGCCCCTTCCCTGGGGTGTGCACAGCGGTCGGTCATCCCTGTTCCTGGGCCTGAACCTCTTCCCCAGCGACCAGCAGCTCTGCCTCCTCTCTCTTCCTTCTCCTCACACAAACTGCACTCAACTGACTCCTTGGACTAACTGATTCCTCCCCTCAGCCTGAGTGTTCTTAAATGGGAACTGACTTAATGCAGCCTGTAGAGCTCCCCCTTAAGGTCTCGGGTGGAAGGTGGTGTGTTCTGAGCTAACCAAGGTGTTAGTCCTTCCTTGCTCCGGTGGAACCTGTGGCAATCCTCCGCAAGGGTGCCACACCGGCGCGCGTCATTTCTGGTGATGCGCAGTTTGATATCAAGCGCTCTATCAAATGGGCTATCCTCCACCTCAACTTCAACATCCCAAACACTCCAGTCCTCAGAGGTGTCACCCCAATCGCACTTGCTTCCTCACAGCTCACAAGTCTCCAGCCGCCCTATGAGTTAACACAGATCAGTGATTCTGCAGAGCTGTTCATTTATACTATAGCCTGGGAATAAGAGGTCTGCTCGAAAGATTCATTCAGTCAAGACGAGGAAATGATCTTACCGATGCCGAAAATTTTTGTGAGTCGGAACCAGGCCCAGATGAAGAAGGGTCCGAGCATAATGTAGACCCTCATTCCCAAACTGTAACACCCTGTTGGTAGAGACAATGAGGATGATGATGATGAGACTCAGATACCTGCTTGGACTGACAACTTGACTTTGCGCTCAGGGCAGGAAGAGGTTGGCTCTGAGGATGACAAGTGTGAGAACACACAGTGTGGTGATGAGGTTGGAGATCCCACTTACTGTCAACCCACAGGCAGGCAGCTGATGAGGTCAGCAGAGGAGGTGGAGGAGGATGCTAGTGACGAGGTTAGGTTGTGGCTTTCTGGACAGAGACGGAGTCCTGGAAGCACGTCAACAACTGCGTCCGCAGCCACAACTCTGCCTCTGTGCAGAAGCCATGGTGGCTCTGCAGGTCGCATGGGCGCTAAGCCTTGCCTAGCCTGAGCCTTTTCAGATCACAAAGCATGACACAACTCATGTTATCTGCCAAATTTGTAAACAAAATCTGAGTAGAGGCAAAGAAATCGAGAGTTTGAGTACTTCATGCATAAACCGTCACATGGACATGATGCAAAAGTCGCAGTGGGAAGCTCACTGTGCTACAATGCGGTCTACCGGGCCTGGCCAACCACCGTCTGCTCCATCAAGTGCATCTGCAGCTTCTTCATCCTCTGTGACTGTGGGGACAGCAGTCACACAGGCTTTCGACTGAAGAACTTCCACCTCTTTACTCGCAACAGCCAGTGTGATTGGCAGGTTGTCAGCTGTTTTGGAAGTGGAAACATCTACTGGTGTTGAGCGCTGTCAGTCATCGATAGCACCACCTTTTTATGAATGTGACATAATAAGTCCGCCTACACCTCCCTCACGGACCAGCAGTTTGTCTGGGACACCCTACTCAACCGTGTCTCAGCACAGCAGCCAGCCCTCGGTCCCTTAGATGTGGACAAGTAAAAGACCATTTCCTCCTATCCAAAGCCAGAAGGTTGAATTTCACCATTGCAAGCTGTTGGCTACAGAAATGCTGCCATTCTAGCTGGAGGATACAGAGGATTTTCGAGATCTTACGGTCGTCACAGTGCCCCAGCACCAGATGCCCAGTTGGAATTACTTCTCGAAGAAAGCTGTGCCTGCGCTACACCAGCATCACCACTTCCTTGAGAAACTCTGTGTGTGACAGGGTGCATTTCACCACAGACACTTGGACGAGTAAGCATGGACAGGGGTGTTACATGTCGCTGACTGGGCACTGGGTGACTATGGTGACTGCAGGAGAAGGGTCTGCTGCACAAGTCTTGCTATTCCCACGGTTTGTGCATCAAACCTCTGTATCTAGAAGTTCCTCCGCTGCTTCTGCCTCCTCCACCTCTTCTAGGTCCTCCACCTGCACGCAAAGCCTTTCTGGTAATGTGATCCACGTTCAATCTGCAGAGAAGGAATCCAGCACACCTCCTTACTATGATGGCAGCAGGGCTCAACGCCATCAGGCGGAAATCTGGGAAATGTGAGTCACACAGCTGAGGATTTGTGGTCAGCTCTGGAGACCGAGTTAAATCAATGGTTGTCTCCACTGAACCTGCAGCCAGGGAAGGATGTGTGCGACAATGCTGCAAACCTGGGTGCAGCCCTTCACCGGGGCAAGGTGACACACATGTCTTGTATGGCTCACGTCTTGAACCTGGTCATCCAGCAATTTCTAGCCCACTATCCCGGCCTAGATCTGTGGCACTCCACTGGTCAGTGCGCCATAGTAGGGGTACTGCACCCACAACAGAGTGTGCAGTGTTCCTGTCATTGAGAGTGTAAAGTCAACAAGAGGCTCTCATCCCGGCATCCTTATACCTAGACTAGGGGACCGATTGGAAACCCGTTACCAGGGTAAGACAGTTGGAAGTAGTCTGTACTGAGGGAAGAAGCAAGGAGGGAGCCCTAGAGGGGTCTCCCAGGGAGGGCGCCTGAGAGGAAAAGGCAACCCAGGATAGAAAGGGGAAACCCATTGCCAGACCGCCGGACAGGTCTGGGGGATTCCCAGTCCACCAACGAAGTACCGACTCCGAGTCACGATACCCCATAGAACCCTGGGTGCGTCAATTCATTACCTGGCATTCACGAACAGGATTTCGTGTCCGGTGTAACAAGGTACTGTGTGTCTAATGAACTTTTGAACAATCGGCCCAAAAGAACTTTAACAGTCAATACATGGCACTGGAGAACTGTATCCCGCCATTTTATCGGGAACCCCAAAATGGCTGCCTAGAAATGTGAAAATGTGTGCCTCAGCCCCTTAACATGGGAGGGCCTAACCTAAACTGTTTGCCCACCCCAATGGCCATCAATCAACCAAGGGGGCGGGCAAAAGCAAATGGATCAAGAATTTAGGCCCTTAGAGAGAAGGAAGGATGCGGACGGAACTCAGACTGACAGAGAAGCAGTCCTAGTACCCGTAGCAATGGCGGCAACCGACTGTCCGATCTGATGAGCCAAGTGGAGAACGAGGCCCGGGCTGCAAGGATGGGCCTATACCCAGTAGCTCCGTGTAGGTAGTACCGGGGGTCCTCTCCCTCATTGTGAGGAAGCAGGCAGACCGCTCCACTGGCAGGGTGCTGCGGCTGGTAAACGAGCCACAGCAGCCGGTTGCTGACTGCAAAGCTGAACTCTGGCCAGATCCTTGGGCCCGGCGTTCCCGTGGTGAACTGGAGTATCCCCTGGAGTATAGTTGCTCCACTCTGAGGATCTCCCTTCCTCTCTAGGGCCTGGACTACTCTCGTCGTGCGCCCTCTTCCAGGACCTCCTCAAAGCCCCATCTTCTTCCCTCCGATTCGGCTTGACACCACCCCTGTTTGACCTTCCGCCTCGTTCCAATTAGTCAGAGCCTTTCTAACTCCTTTCCTCCTCCATCTAGCCCGAAAGCCCGGGGCCACCGACCGAAGCCAGAAGACCTACTGGCCCTCCTGCCAAAGGTTAAAGACCTCCTTGATCCCCCTAGAGGTGAATATATCCCCTCCCGGGTAACCTCCCACCGTTCATCTAATGTAGGAGTGCTGGGAATGGATCCCACCCACCATCCTAGGGTCCGCCTGCAGATGGAGTATTTACACCTCTTTTACGGGTGTAGTACCCCTCTGTGACGCCTGCATATGTGGGGCGCCACACTTGTATGAGCTTTGAGTTTATCTGGCCCAGTAGGCCCAAACATGTCACTGACCTACCTTTCTATTATTTCCTGTAATACTCCATGAAACTTATACTTGTCCCACCTGTGTGTGGCAGGGCATAACGTTGATGAGTGTGATTGCAGAGCTTTGAGTTTAGCCAGCCTGCTAGGCCTACACAGGTCACTGACCTACCTGACTATTTTTTTTGCAATACTCCACAAAACGTATATTTGCTGAGCAATGTTTAACCTTGAAATGCTAGGCCAGGTCCTGTTCTATGCAGGCTGGGCCATTCAGCAATTTTTGGTCTGGGACAATTGATGCTAATTTGCTGTGGTCTGATCCCTTTGGGAAGAGTGAGGACTCTTGTTGGGGTCCCCTTGCTGTGTTTTACATGATTTAAGAAGGGTGGGACATGCCTTTACCTGTGTCTCGTACTCCTTTTACTCTTCCACCTCTCTTTACTTAAAGTAGAAAACTACTGCCACTTTTTCTCTGACTATTTGTACTGTGGGTAAATTGGTGTCATTTTTCCTGTTGTTTGTTGTCTATTCTGAGTAGTTTGGCAGCTTTTGGACACCTTTGAAGGTGTCTTCTATGAGTTTGCTGTAGCCTGTCATTGATTTCAATGGGGTTTGCGGTGTTCGACAAACAAATCACCAAATTGACGAATCGAATCGAATTCGAACATTGAGGTGGTGGCTCATCACTAGTTGTAGGCTTAGCGGAAGTGGAGGTGCTTCAGTTTCCTTTTAGAGGTTTCCACGGTAGGTGGGTGTCTGATATGTTGGGGAAGACGTTCCAGAGTGTGGGGGAAGCACGGGAGAAATCTAAGTAAAAGAAGAGAGAAGGAGATCTTGTGAGGATCGCAGGTTACTTGCACGTGAGTACCGGGAGACCATGTCACAGATATATGGAGGGGACAGGTTGTGGATGGCTTTGTATGTCATGGTTAGGGGATTTGACCTGGAGCTCCTGGGTAATGGGAAGCCAGTGAAGGGATTGGCAGAGAGGAGAGGCTTTACATTATAAAATACATAATACCACACCATACATAAAACTCTATAATATAAATTCTACAATACTTCAGAAAATACACATCACACCAAATTTGACATCACAACTGTTAGGCCCCCTGGCACCACTTCCCAGCTCACCTCTCCCGGGTCGGCATCTCTTGCTCCGCTGCCGACCGGGCATCCGGCATCCAGGCGTGCTGTGTCTCGGAGCCGTCGCCATGTTCCCTTCCTGTCAGCTGACCGCCGGGTTCGCACATGAGCACATTACTACATTACTATGGTCATTTTGCATGAGCCTAATCAGCGGCGCGCTAGGTGCATGCCTTCCCTGTGACTCTAGGGGCCGGCAAGGTCCAACCTGACACTCCCCTTGTCCAATAGCTGCTCTTCCCATGGTATATCAGGCCACCTCCACTGATGGGAGGTGTCTGATTATTAAGTCAGTTTGCTTCTGCCTTGCTGACTGTTGGTCAGGCCTTCCTTGTGACCTGTGTCCTGGAACCCTTGCTGTGCTCTTCCCCAGAAGCACCATTCCTGTCCTTCAGCCTTGTACTGTTTCCTGGAGCCCTTGCTGTGCTCTGCTCCGGTAGCACCATTCCTAGCCTCCTAGCCTTGCACCCTGTTACCTGGAATACTTCTCTGTTCCTTAGTATAGGCTAACATTACGAGCTGCCCCCTTGTACTAGTTGCTGTGGCATTTAGACCCTCTGGGCTTGCCCCTGACAATCTCTGTATAGGGGTTGTGTAAACTAGGATCACCTCACCCAGGGGAGTTCGGTACCACGGCCCAGTGGGTCCACTCTAGGGCGCCTTCCCCCGGAAGCGTGACAACAATAAAGCTGTTGATGTCTACAGAGGAGTACAAAACCATAGGTCACACACTTATATATAGCTGCCCAACACCTTACTAACTGGGCAGAATTGTTCACCCTGGTGCTAACCATATAGAAAATACAGATAGTAGGGTGAAGTTTCCAAGTGGAGACTCCTATCCCCCTTCACCTTTGTAGATTTCTATACTTTTCTGTAAAGCAATTAAACAGCCATCGGTATGGCCACACGAAATATGCATTTACCATTATGACCACTTCCATTGGGGACCATTTTGGTCACTTGTGTTTACTAGAAGTTAATCCTTAATTAACCCTTGGGGTAATTTTTATTACCACAAACAACAACAACAAGTGAGACTCAGATGCTACAAATTGGAAACACACGGACTGATGGCTTCCCGAGAGGTTTGTAACCACAATTAATATTCCATGCAACTATAAATAGACGTGTTAGAAGCCTGATGACTCCTATCCATAGGGTAACGGGAGAAACTGCAACATTGGCAATCAACAATCTCCAGACTGAGATTAGGAAGATCCAGTAAACACTCATAATCCTTTTAATTACATGAGATTGTTTCCTGCTATGGGAATCAATATAAAAAGGTAAGTATCGTCCAATCAGTTAAAAATGGACGATTCTTCATCTGTATGTCATCTATATAAAGTTCATATTTATTCATCAGTGAATAAACTTTACAAGACCAAACACAGTTCTGAATATCTGATATTATATATGATGATATTTCCATTTTTTTTGCACACCCAACAAGCTTAAATAGTCTAGTCCCGAGTAGTATAGTCTAGTCCCGAGTAGTATAGTCTAGTCCCAAGTAGTATAGTCCCTGTCCCAAGTAGTATAGTCTAGTCCGAGTAGTATAGTCTAGTCCCGAGTAGTATAGTCTAGTCCATAGTATAGTAGGGTAGGTGGTGATAGGGAGTCTTGTCCCGAGTAGTATAGTCTAGTCCCAAGTAGTATAGTCTAGTCCCAAGTAGTATAGTCTAGTCCCAAGTAGTATAGTCTAGTCCCGAGTATATCTTTAGTTATCTAGTCCCGAGTAGTATAGTCTAGTCCCGGTAGTATAGTCTAGTCCCGAGTAGTATAGTCTAGTCCCAAGTAGCGATGAGGCAAACTTTGTTTAAACATGTTCGCCAGTTTGCCTATTTCAAATCGGCATAACATGATTGATTTGGTTCAGGGATGGAAACACAAACACTTTCCCAAAAAAGGTTCGGGGAAAAAGTCTGAAATTGAAAATGGTCCTAAAACTTTATCTGTTTATTTGGGGGCCAAAACATTCACCAGAAGACCCGTTGGCTGTGGACAACACCTAACCCATGGTTTTCAGTGTCCCCAGTCATCAGGTCTACCAGCATGTGTAGAATTTTTGTGAGTTTTTATTTTTAATTTTTTTAAGCGTCCTGGAGTTTACAGGTGCAGGATCTACATTTTGGGAACAGTGCCAGATGTGGCAGCAGCTGGGAAGTACAGGAAACTTACAATGTCCTTAAAACATCAGTTTAAGAGACTTTAAAGGGACATTGTCAGGTAATTTTTCAGTATGATATTAATAATACCCTTGAATAGGGCCTGGGCAGATCTTTTAAAACCATTATAGTGCACTTTGTAGTTTCCATGTTATCAGCATCTTCATACCCTGCAGGAGCTCCTGGCTTAGCCCTCTCCATTATATGTCCAACTGAATAGTCCGGCTGTTGTATAAGTGTTATTTAAATATCCACACCCATCCAAGCTTGTGTTCACTCCCTCCCCTCTGTGCTCTGATCGGGGAGGGCGTTTTGTGCTGCAGCCTGTAAGATTTCTATGTGTATATATGAACTTTGGCTTTCCTGCAGACATGTATCTGCTGAGTAAATGATCAAATGTTCTTATAAACACACAGAAATATCTCAGACTGCACACACTACACACGTCTCATACACACAATGACATGAAGAGCTGCAACTAATAGCACAAACCTCCTCCCACTCCCTTCTCTGTCTGCTGTGAATGAGTCACACAACATATAGATCAAAGAGGAGGCAGGACAGTGTCATGAAGAATGAATATTCAATCATTGAGTGGGAGTGGGCAGCAGAGAAATTACTGTGAGTGACAGATGGAATTAATCTTTTTTTTGAAGTTTACAGAGGATAGGAGGGAAGCATAAATAATGGAAATATATGAATAGAGAGAGCTTAGATAAAAGAATTAGAAAACGATAGTAGTTACATATGGATTTTTGGCCTGACAGTTTTCCTTTAATATTTTTAAGAGTAGTAGCAGTAGTAGTAGTAGTTCACTAGTCAGACACTTCTCAAGCGTCTAGTACTGCGTGATATATCGGCGAATGACACGTGCAGCCGACAGATTGTTATTTTGTCAACTCCAATTGTTTTCAAGCGCTGGCCAAGATTTTTAGGCACATCACCCAGCAGGGGCGGACTGGCCCAGGTGGTATTGCCCTCATCCCCCACCGAAATGGGCTGGCCGGACATGCAGGTGAGAGAGCCCACCTCGGGCTGACCTCACAGCCCCCCCACTCCTCACCTCGGGCTGACAACACAAATTCCCCCCCGCTCCTCACCTCGGGCTGGCAGGACAATTCTGCCTCCCAGTATTAAAATCACCAGCCCGCCCCTCCCACCCAGTGTGTTGATTACCACCAGGACCACTTTCCTGGCTTGTGCCTATTACCACTGGGACCATCTTCCTGGCTTGTGCCAGAGTCTTTGCAGTTCAATCTTTAAAGGGAACCTGTCACCAGGTTTTTGCCATCCCATCTGAGAGCAGCATAATGTAGAAATAGAAATTCTGATTCCAGCGATGTGTCATTTACTGAGCTGCTTGCTGTCATTTTGATACAATTACTGTTTTCTATGTTGCAGATTTAGCAGTCTGTGAATATGCCGGACTACCTAGCAGCAGGCCAAGTAGACTGCTAATCATAATCTCCAGCTGATTAAACAGTGATTTTATCAAAACTACACTGAGCAGCCCAGTAAGTGACACATCGTTTGAATCAGGATCTCAGGTCCTGTATTATGCTTCTCTCAGATTAGGTTGCAAAAACCTGGTGACAGGTTCCCTTTAAATCCTCATATTGTGTAAGTTTTTCCAGTTGCTTCTCCTCAATCCTGCCGTCGCCTGGTATTGCCACATCGACGATCCACACTTCCTTTTTTCTTACAATGGTAAGGTCCGGAGTATTGTGTTCCAAGACTTTATCAGTCTCAATTCAGAAGTCCTATAGTAATTTTGTATGTTCATTTTCAATGACCTTTTTGGGTTTATGATCCACCAGTTCTTTGTGGCAGGAAGATGGTAATTGTGGCACAATGACCATTATATTCTTCACATCCATGATCTTATAGGTCTGTTCACACTGATGAAACCCCACAGTATAGCTATTGCTTCTTTTGCATTTCTTGCAGTTGATGATGAAGTTTGCGCCGGAGGAATTTTGCTCCACTCCTCTTTGCAGATCATCTCTAAATCATTAAGATTTGAGGCTGTTTCTTGGCAACTTGGAGCTTCAGCTCCCTCCATAAGTTTTCTATAGGATTAAAGTGTGGAGACTGGCTAGGCCACTCCATCATCTTAACGTGATTCTTTTTGAGCAACTCCTTGGTTGCCTTGGCTGTATGTTTTGGACCATTGCCGTGCTGGAAGACCCAGCCACAAACCATTTTTTATGTCCTGGTGCAGGGAAGGAGGTTGTCACTAAGGATTTTACAGTACATGGTTGCATCCATTGTCCTATTGATGCGGTGAAATAGTCCTGTGCCCTTAACAGAGAAACTCCTCCAAAACATAATGTTTCCACCACCATGCTTGACTGTCGGGATGGTGTTCTTTGGGTCATAGGCAACATTTCTCTCCTAACTCGGAGAGTTGAATTAATGCCAAAAAGCTCAAATTTTGTCTCCTCTGACCACAGCACCTTCTCCCAATCACTCTCACAATCACCAATATGTTCATTGGTAAACATTAGATGGGCGGCACATGTGACTTCTTGAGCAGTGGGACGTTGCGGCACTGCAGGCTTTTAATCCATTATGGTGTAATGTGTTACAAATGGTTTCCTTGGTGACAGTGGTCCCAGATGCCTTGAGATCATTAACAAGTTCACCCTGTGTAGTTTTAGGCTGATCTCTCCCCTTCCTCATGATCTTGCATACCCACGAGGTGAGACTTTACATGGAGCCCCAGATCGATGTGGATTGACCTCATTTTGTATTTCTCCCATTTTCTTCCTATTGCACCCACAGTTGTCTCCTTCTCACCCAGCTTTGTCTTACTTATGGTCTTGTAGCCCATTCCAGCCTTGCGCAGGTCTAGGATCTTTTCCCTGACATCCTTACAAAGCTCTTTGGTCTTTCCCATGTTGTAAAGGTTAGAGGTGACTGATTCATTGAGTGTGTGGACAGGAGTCTTTATACAGGTGACAATGTTTAGGAGCGTCTAACTGGTCTATAGGAGCCAGAACTCCTAATGGTTGGGAGGGGATCAAATACTTATTTCTCTCTTCAAAATGCAAATACAATTATATAATTTAGACAATGTGATTTTCTGGTTTTTATTTTTGATCTTCTATCTCTCATGGCCACTTTACACGCGACAAAAGGAAGATAGAAAACGGCAGGTGTCGGAGACAATTGTACCTTTTACCTTCAAAACACCTTGCAGATACCTGATTTACACGCAGCCACTTCTAGGTGTTTTGAAGGTAAAAGGTACAATTGTCTCCGACACCTTTTCTATCTTCTTGTTGCCGTGTGTAAAGTGGCCATCACTTAAAATTAACCGACCCTTAAAATTATAGACTGTTCATGTCTTTGTCAGTGGGCAAACTTACAAAATCAGCAAGGGGTCAATTACTTATTTCCCCCACTCTATATACTGTATTTTTCGCTTTATAAGATGCACTGGATTATAAAACACAACCCAAATTTGGTGAAGGAAAAGAGAAAAACAATCATTTTTAATGTAAAAAGGGGTCTACTTTATAATGCCAGTGTCCGTCCTGCAATCATTATATATGTCCCCCATCCCGATACATGACCCCCTATCCTGTAATATATATATCCCCTATTCTGGTACATGCCCCCCATCTTGGTACAATATCTAGTGTGAACTCAGAACTGTATGCAAAAATAACATATTTGCATCATGGAAGGCTAAAACACTCTTACTTGTTAAACGTATAATAATGATACATAGTAACATAGTAACATAGTAACATAGTTTTTACGGTTGAAGGAAGACTTTAAGTCCATCTAGTTCCCCCCATAGCCTAACATGATCTAGAGGAGGCAAAAAAACCCATGTGGCAACACTAATCTCCACATTGGGGGAAAAAATTCCTTCCTGACTCCAGATACGGCAATCAGACTAATTCCCTGGATACATCGGTTTAAAAAAAAATTCACAGTCCCAGGTCCACGGTCAGAATGAGGCCACATTGAGTGTTTGGCCCGTATTTTATGTTCTGGATATTATGAAGCCCCATCCCCCTTTATTGTTCAGGACTATCTGCAAATTAAGTATGTTCCATTTGATTATCCTGACCCAGGTGGATGCGGAAAACCTTCAATCAGCCGTTTCTCCTAATCTGACCAATATTCGTGTAACTGAATTCATCATCTTTGGCTTCCCGAGTCTTCAGAATTATCCCATTCTGCTTTTCTGTGTGTTTCTCTTTATATACCTGTTCACCATCACTGGAAATGGAAGCATCTTCCTCTTGGTCATTCTTGACCGGCGGCTGCATACTCCAATGTATTTCTTCGTCAGTAACTTGTCTTTCCTTGATTTGAGCTACTCAACGGTAACTGTCCCGAAGATGTTGGCCAAGTTCGCGATGCACCTGGACACCATTTCTTTTCCAGCTTGCTTTGCTCAAATGTATTTTTTCTTATCTTTAACAATAACGGAATGTTTCCTTCTCACCGTAATGGCGTATGATAGATACGTCGCCATATGTTCTCCACTGCATTACCTTACTATTATGACAAGGAGTTGTGCCTACTGTTGACAACCATATCATGGTCTGGTGGTTTCATTACTCTAATCATTCTCTTAATATTAGCCTTGAAATTACCATTTTGTGGTCCTAATATCATCCATCACTACTACTGTGACCATCCACCATTGTTGCAGTTGGCCTGTGCCGACACTTCCTTCAACGTGGCAGTTGGGTCTTCCATTGGGGCTTTCGTTCTTCTAATAACCTTTACTCTAGTGGTCGTTTCTTACAACAAAATCATATTTACCATTCTGAAAATGAATTCCAAAGAGGGACGCAAAAAGTCATTTTCTACGTGCGCCTCGCACTTTATGGTGGTCAATGTTTTCTACTTGCCACTTATCTTCATGTATATTCGGCCAAAAGCTTCTTACTCTTCGATGTGGACTCTCTGGTGGCCTTGTTGTACACAGTATTAACGCCAATGTTGAACCCGATTATATACAGCTTCAGGAGCAAAGAAATCAAAGACTCTTTCAAGAAGAAACTAAGTTTTCAAAAACTAGTATAAATACAGTCATGGCCGAAAGTGTTGACACCTTCGAAATTGATCATGAAAATTGTTACAATTGCAATGGGGTTCTCATGGGTACAGATGAGCTAAGCTTTTCGAACAAGGTTAAATTTGGCACAAACATAGACGATTCGGTTCATGATCGCAAACCAGAGCAATTTACTATAAAATCAGCAAAGCCGGCTTTTAAAATGGCCCCTAAAACTCCACTTGAAGCAACGGGGCCAAACTGCTTGCCTGAAGACCTAGTGGCTGAGTTCATAGCCATTGGGTTTACCAATTTCAATCAACTTGGTGAATTCAATGGCTTTTAAAAAAAGTTTTGAAGCTTCCTTGCGTTTCCGGTGTTGGGACACCTGCAGGCTCTGAACCTTTAAAAGAGTGCCAGATGTTACAGCAGCTGTGAAATACAAGAGCCTTAACATCTCCTTTAAACATCCCTTTTAGGGTGCCTTCACACTGCGGTCAGATCTGGTCCGGGGCTGTCAGGGGTGACAGCCCCGGACCGGATTTTGGCCCCATAGGGTCCTGTGGGGCCGGATGGAGCTGGATGGCAGCTATCTGCCATCCAACTTTCATCTAGCCGGAAGAATCCGGGAAAAGTGGGATTTTTCTCCCGGATACAAAAAAGTTGCTTGCAACATTTTTGTGTCCGGGGAGAACAATCTTCCCATAATTGGTGTCTCCCGGATTCCACCGGTTTGTATCGGATTACCCAAGATCCTCCCGGTTCCTCCCAGATTCCCCCGGATCCTCCCAGGGCAATCTGGCGCTCCTTTAACATGGGAGCCTATGGGGCCGGATTGCCCTGATCCAGGAGGATCTGGAAACTGGACACCAGAGGCTGCACACCACTGTTATATTTCAGTACCGCGGATAGCTCCCGGCGAGCCGCAGTCCTGAATCATCAGTGGCGGCAGCTGCATCAGGATGCACACCGGACCGGAGGGCTTGCCCTCCGGTTCTGTGTGCTGATCCAGTCTGGGGCTGTCAGGTTCTCCCCTGACAGCCCCGGACCGGACTGGACCTGACCGCAGTGTGAAGCCGCCCTAAGAGAAGTTTTAATTTTTTAATTTTTAGGCTGGTTTCACATTGCAGGATTTTCCCTGATCAGTGCCCATCCAGTTTGTGTACCAAAACCAGGGGAGGAAAACTTTAATTGAAAGATTGACACCTGTTCTGAGTTTTGGAGACACTCCTGGTTTTGGCACCCAAACACTGATGGACACTGATCATTGAAAATCCTGAAGTGTGAACCCAGCCTTAATTAGTTTTTTTTTTTATGATTTAGAGAAAAAATCTTTAATATTGCAGAGGGTCAGCAGCATGTGAGGCCACCTCTTCTACAGTTAACTGCAAGCAATTAAAATAAAAATAGCATATGTCCATTATATGCTTAACATATATGATGTTATAGGTAAATATATACTCATAAAATAGTGCAATATGGATATTGCTTCTTGAAAAAGTGCAATCCCTTTGTTTCCTTTCCTTTGATATGTTTATAATACAGATCAAGATCCGGTGTTGGTCTCCCATAGCCGAAGATGTTTCGCCAGAACAGAGCTCAGATTCTGTAGGAGGTGAGCTCTTCCGTTACTACATGGAGACCCTTGACGTTACTTACAAACTTGCATGTTTTGGCCAAAATATCCACCAATATCTCACATTACAAGGGGACCCATGAAGTTGGTTGCAAGTTTGAGTGTATTGGCTAATATATCCACAAATACATAACATTATGTGAGGACCCTTGATGTGGGTTACGGGCTTGCGTGTTTTGGCCAAAATATCCACCAATACCTCACATTATCATTCATTAAAAACTTTTTTTGCACTTTCTTATCTTTAAGCAGGATGCAGCCAGGCCCTTTTGGGCGTCTGTCCTGTGTGATGCATGTACATAGTATCCAGCAGCCTGCATGGCCAATAGTATAGGAGTAAAAAGAAAGAGAAAATGAGAGTTCTACAGCCCAGGTATCTAGACCACGTATTTGCTGTCCACACCAGTGTATTTTGCAAAAATAGTATTTTATTCAATGCAGTGGATACAGTAAATGAAAGTGTACAAGGTAACGAATGACAAGGATACAAGACTAAGAGGGAGACAAATGACAGGTGGGCAAGACAGGCAAGGACTGTGTATAAGGTTCAGAGGGGTAGTAAAGTGACATGTGCTAAAGTGCATAGATCCGGGTAAGGTGCAGTTCAACTAAATATATGTAGCAATTCCCTGATCTAGACAGCATAAAGTGCACAATAGTAGCTTACCCATAAACCTCGTCAGGGGTCCCTGTCAGGTCTGCCCACCGGTCCAGTAGCCCCGACACGTGTTTCGCGTCGGCTGCTTCGGGGGGCTAGTGGTGATAAGTGCTCATAGATGAGGGGTTTTTAAATAGAGTCCTAACCAATAAGGGACCGCTGATGTTGCTGCAATTGCAGCACTGGCAAAATGGTTGTCAGACGGCGGGGAGGGCATTCTGGGTTGCACCGGGTCCGGAACGCAACTTCCGGTGACGTCATTTCACCCGATACACCCTTGATAGACGTCCCCCTCGCTGCCCACTTCCGGTTCGCCAGTGCGCATGCGCACAGCGTCTGGCGCCATTATAGGTGAGGGCAAATGTATGGGCATAACAGTGGCGATATGGGAATGATCCCAATCGCCACAAATAACAAACATGTATGCTTTCTGCACTACCATTAATGGGGCAAACAGACTAGAGGGTGGTGGTTTTGAAACGCAACAGATATGAAGCAGGGGTAAAGAGGAATGGGTGAAAGAGGAGAGCATAGTATCAACTATACAGCAATTCATACATAGTTATATATGCTGACACAGTCAGTTCATATCAAGCGGTGTAATGCCAGCATTTCTCCAATAGTTCATCCCGATTCCTCCATAGCTCCCGACTCAACATATGCGAGTCCAATCCAACGCTCTTATAAGTCGACTCACATCTCCAAATCCCATAGTACACAAAGTGATAAGTGAATCTAAAAAAGTGAACAAGCACAAATTATAAAGCTGACAATCCAAAGTACCTATGGATACGTTAAACGGCGATCATTTTTACGGGGGCAGCATGACTCATGCAGATTATCCTGACCCCAAATAGGCAGCCAGGAAAAGATTAACCACCCGGAGATATAAGGCTAAAATACATATATATAGAATATAAAAGTCCCCATATACACCCCGGACTACATAACATATAAATCGCATTGCCACAACATCTAAAGAACACATGTAATACATTAGTAAGGGGATGAGGAAAAACAATACTGGGCTGAATATCTAAAAAACACACACGCATCTCCATATACAGTGGTACATGTTTCGGGTTATTCCCAAGTTGTTGGGGCGTTGCTTTTGCAAGGGAAAAAGGAGTGTTCTGAGTCACAAAAAGGGCGAAAAACTCAGTCTCTCATTAAGACCTGCCGGTGACATTGTGCCCAAAGTCACGATCCACCGGCACTCCATCTTAGATAGTTTTTTTTTAATATCTCCCCCTCGTACTCCAAGCTGCACTTTATCTATCCCACAGACTCTCAGTGTCTCTGGGTTGCAGTTATGGTATTTTTTGAAGTGACGAGGGAGAGTGCGCAGAGTACTCAGATCCTCAATGCTCTCAGCCGCCATTATGCTTTTCTCATGCTCCCTTACACGACGTCTCAACTCCCTGGTTGTCAAACCCACATACACGAGCCCACAGCCACATGTAGCATGGTAGATAACACCTAAGGTGCTACAAGTGATGTATTTCCCTATATTGAATTCCCTAGATCCATCATGGTTCCTAAAGTGCTTGGTGCGAAAAATACTGGTTTTGCAGGACAGGCAGGAGCCACATGGGAAACAACCGACTAGCGCACGTCCGGTATTAAAAGGGAATAAAGATTTTTTATGTAATGACTGTGCACTAGTCTGTCTCTCAGGCTCCGGCCCCTCCTGGCAGTCATCAAGGGTCGATCTGGGATAAAAGAAGATAGAGTCGGCTCAGTTTTCAGGACGCCCCAGTGGCGAGTAAGGATACCCCTGATTGCTGACCACTGATTGTTGTATGTGGAGATGAATCTCAGGACAGGGGATCCCTCCTCGCTTTTTTTATTGTTTTTGCTAGCTAAGAGGTCGCAAGGTGGGGTCTTTTTTGCCCTTGTATTGCCCCTTTTAATGCTCCTCATGCTATAGCCTCTGTCTTGGAATCTCTCCTTCATATCCACTGCACGTTCATTGAACACATCCCCCTCTCAGCAAATACGTCGAAGCCGCAAAAATTGGCCAGTCGGTATCGCCCTGATGGTTGATGGTGTATGTGACGAGGTGGCATGGAGGAGAGAATTCACTGAGGTTTCTTTTCTAAAAATATCTGTAGCCACCTCTCCCATATCGCCACTGTTATGCCCATACATTTGCCCTCACCTATAATGGCGCCAGACGCTGTGCGCATGCGCACTGGCGAACCGGAAGTGGGCGGCGAGGGGGACGTCTATCAAGGGTGCACCGGGTGAAATGACGTCACCGGAAGTTGCGTTCCAGACCCGGTGCAACCCAGAATGCCCTCCCCGCCGTCTGACAACCATTTTGCCAGTGCTGCAATTGCAGCAACATCAGCAGTCCCTTATTGGTTAGGACTCCATTTAAAAACCCCTCACCTATGAGCACTTATCACCACTAGCCCCCCAAAGCAGCCGACGCGAAACACGTGTCGGGGCTACTGGACCGGTGGGCAGACCTGACAGGGACCCCTGACGAGGTTTATGGGTAAGCTACTGTTGTGCACTTTATGCTGTCTAGATCAGGGAATTGCTACATATATTTAGTTGAACTGCACCTTACGCGGATCTATGCACTTTAGCACATGTCACTTTTACTACCCCTCTGAACCCTATACACAGTCCTTGCCTGTCTTGCCCACCTGTCATTTGTCTCCCTCTTAGTCTTGTATCCTTGTCATTCGTTACCTTGTACACTTTCATTTACTGTATCCACTGCATTGAATAAAATACTATTTTTGCAAAATACACTGGTGTGGACAGCAAATACGTGGTCTAGATACCTGGGCTGTAGAACTCTCATTTTCTCTTTCTTTTTACAATGTATTCTGAGTAGTCTGCCCCTAACATGGTCATACCCGGTCCTTCTTCTCTAATAGTGTAGGAGTGATGAATAGGCTGCATACATATGTGGCAACCCACCAGGTAAGCCACCACCAGAGGTACTGCACTCCTCCATCAGAGGGAGAGTTGTGCCTCTGCCCTCCAGGTGCTGGGATGGTGCAGTAGAGCTTCACACACACACACACATAACACTTAGAGACTCTGGGGCAGTGGGTGGACCCAGAGAGAGGACCCAAGCATAGCCGGGAGGGAAAGCAGCAGTAAAAAGACACAACAAAAAACACAAGAAAAGAGAGAAGGAGAGTTGGGAGAAGTTGAGACAAGGAGAGCAAGGAGGTGTTAGCTCCCGGGGCTGGAGCATGGTCCAACTCGCCCTGGGAGGGAACGACCAAGGGGTGTGTAGGAAGAACAGAGCCCTTGGGGTACAGAATGAGACATAGATCCCCTTATGCCCGTTTCTGGCAAGAGAACAGAGGTGCTGGTGGATGACACAGGGAACCGGCTCTGAACACAGTACAGATGTTGAGCCCGAACCGTTGAAACCAGGGGCCCCGAGTTCCTAACGGGAGCTGCGGCCAAACACCCGACACAACTTGGAGAAGGTGGTTGAACTCGGGAGCAGTATTAGGAAGTGGTACAACTGAGCACCCGTGGCTGTCGGAACCCGAAGCTCTGTGTGCGGAGGTGCTAAGAGGGAGAGGCGAGACTAATGTATAGCACTGCGGGACCACCAGAGAAAGACACCCAATAAGACAGAGCGAGGAACACCAGAAGATGCTCGACTGCACTTTCCCGGTCCTGGAGACAACGCTGAACCAGAGCTTGGCAAGGGGAAGAACCCGGTGGCCATGTTGAAGCAAACTAAGTAAAAGTAATGGAACTCCAGCAGTGGTGTGTGAGACTTTTTTTGCGGTATCACCGGCCGCAGGGGCCGCATGAATCATCGGGGTGCTGATGACCTAACAACTGCCAGGGTACGAACTGACTTCTACGTCCCGCTGCCTTGGTGACCCCACTCCGCCTGCGGGGAGCGAAACCATCCAAGTTGCTGGTCCACGGTCCCCAGAGGTTATGAAGCAGCGGCGGCCATGCATAGCCGCACACCACAGGTGGCATCACGAATACCCTTTTCCTTTATTTCCCCTGTCATCTGAACTTTTAATTGACACTGCCAGGGTCATGGAGCCAGGTGGCCACCTTGACATCCCCCTGAAAAGAATCGTAAGAACTCGCCCAGTAACGAGTACCAGCGGCCCTGAAGTGGGCGTGTCACACATATACTCATACTTGCTTGTGTGACTGACTCCCTATGGAAACCTCATCTGTGTTCATATAAAATACCACCAATCACCTCCCCCATATCAAGGCAGGTTGAAAGTGATTGCTGCATCGGTATTATGCACTTGTGTTGGCTTGTGACATCCTGCTAAGTGCACTGGATATTAGACCATTGGCTATTTTTGGTGAGTTTCCTGATTTTATATCTGATTGATGACTTGACATTACTAACCTCTGGTCTTGATGTCAGCTGTCATCTAGTCAAAATACTAATTCCACATTTGCCAAAGCACCAGGTCAGCAGGAGAGCAGGGGTAAAGCACCAAGAGTGGCGCACCTAACAGAGGTGCCAATCCTCGGTGGCTGCAGCCTGTTATTTTTGGAATGGGGAGGTCCAACAACCATGGCACCCGGAGAATGCCAGACCCCAGCTGTCGGCTTTACCTTGGTTGTTTTCCAAAATGGAGCCCACATCATCCCGTGCACATCTCAGCTGATGTCATCAGCTGAGATGTGTATCTAACAGCCCCGATCAGATCTGCAATCTGATTGGCCCTGTTAACCCTTTGGATCGCTCTGTCAATCACTGACAGCACGATGCAAAGCATCGAGCTGTTCCCCACCGTGATCGCAGGTCCCATGAAGCAATCTTGAGACCTGCATCCTGTTACCTGGAAAGCGCAGGGTCCTCTGATGACCCCGGAAGCTGTCCCGATTCACTTCCTGCTTGTGATGTCCCAGTGACATCACTAGCAAGGAGTGATCATTTCCCTTGTGATGAGATGGAATGTAGCCTATCTGAAGAAAAGGGAAGGAATCAGACAGTGGAGTGCTGGGGCCCTCTAGTGGTAAAAGTCAAATATTAAAAAAAAAAATTAAGCTTTTAAAAGTATGAAAGAAAAAACCTAAAAGTCGAAATGACCCTGATTTTGCGCCATCGAATATAAAACTTATATACACACATTTGGTATAGCAATGTTCAGAAATGCTAGATCTATGAAGATATAAAATAAATTAGATTTCTAAATTGCGCAATAGAAAAAAAAGTCCAAAAGCCAAAATTAAATTTTTTTTGGTTGCCGCAACATTGAAATAAGATGCAATTACGGGGGATCAAAACATCACATCTACCCGAATATGGAATCATTAGAAACATCAGCTCAAGTTGCAAAAAATAAGCCGTCACCCAGCCCCAGATCCCGAAAAATGAGAACAATATGAGAAGAGGAAAATGGTGCAAAAGTGCAATTGTTTATCTTTAAAAACTTCTAAATTCTTTTCACCACTTAGATTACAGTAAAAGTAACATGTTTGGTATCTACCAACTCATTCTGACTCCAAGCATCATACCGACACCTCAGTGTTACCATATAGTGCTGACCCCAGACATCATACTGACACCTCAGTGTTACCATATAGTACTGACCCCAGACATCATACTGACACCTCAGTGTTACCATATAGTACTGACCCCAGACATCATACCGACACCTCAGTGTTACCATATAGTACTGACCCAGACATCATACCGACACCTCAGTGTTACCATATAGTACTGACCCCAGACATCATACCGACACCTCAGTGTTACCATATAGTACTGACCCCAGACATCACACCGACACCTCAGTGTTACCATATAGTACTGACCCCAGGCATCATACCGACACCTCAGTGTTACCATATAGTACTGACCCCAGACATCATACGGACACATCAGTGTTACCATATAGTACTGACCCCAGACATCATACCGACACCTCAGTGTTACCATATAGTACTGACCCCAGACATCATACCGACACCTCAGTGTTACCATATAGTACTGACCCCAGACATCATACTGACACCTCAGTGTTACCATATAGTACTGACCCCAGACATCATAACGACACCTCAGTGTTACCATATAGTACTGACCCCAGACATCATACCGACACCTCAGTGTTACCATATAGTACTGACCCCAGACATCATACCGACACCTCAGTGTTACCATATAGTGCTGACCCCAGACATCATACTGACACCTCAGTGTTACCATATAGTACTGACCCCAGACATCATACTGACACGTCAGTGTTACCATATAGTACTGACCCCAGACATCATACCGACACCTCAGTGTTACCATATAGTACTGACCCCAGACATCATACCGACACCTCAGTGTTACCATATAGTACTGACCCCAGACATCATACTGACACGTCAGTGTTACCATATAGTACTGACCCCAGACATCATACCGACACCTCAGTGTTACCATATAGTACTGACCCCAGACATCATACCGACACCTCAGTGTTACCATATAGTACTGACCCCAGACATCATACCGACACCTCAGTGTTACCATATAGTACTGACCCCAGACATCATACCGACACCTCAGTGTTACCATATAGTACTGACCCCAGACATCATACCGACACCTCAGTGTTACCATATAGTACTGACCCCAGACATCATACTGACACCTCAGTGTTACCATATAGTACTGACCCAGATATCAGACCGACTCGTCAGTGTTACCATATAGTACTGACCCCAGACATCATACCGACACTCAGTGTTACCATATAGTATGACCCAGACATCATATCGACACCTCAGTGTTACCATTTAGTACTGACCCAGACATCATACCGACACCTCAGTGTTACATATAGTACTGACCCCAGACATCATACCGACACCTCAGTGTTACATATAGTACTGACCCAGACATCATACCGACACTCAGTGTTACCATATAGTACTGACCGAATCATAACGACACCTCAGTGTTACCATATAGTACTGACCCCAGACATCATACCGACACCTCAGTGTTACCATATAGTACTGACCCAGACATCATACCGACACCTCAGTGTTACCATATAGTGCTGACCCCAGACATCATACTGACACCTCAGTGTTACCATATAGTACTGACCCCAGACATCATACTGACACGTCAGTGTTACCATATAGTACTGACCCCAGACATCATACCGACACCTCAGTGTTACCATATAGTACTGACCCAGGACATCATACCGACACCTCAGTGTTACCATATAGTACTGACCCCAGACATCATACTGACACGTCAGTGTTACCATATAGTACTGACCCCAGACATCATACGACACCTCAGTGTTACCATATAGTACTGACCCCAGACATCATACCGACAACTCAGTGTTACCATATAGTACTGACCCAGACATCATACCGACACCTCAGTGTTACCATATAGTACTGACCCCAGACATCATACCGACACCTCAGTGTTACCATATAGTACTGACCCCAGACATCATACCGACACCTCAGTGTTACCATATAGTACTGACCCCAGACATCATACTGACACCTCAGTGTTACCATATAGTACTGACCCCAGACATCATACGACACTCAGTGTTCACCATATAATACTGACCCCAGACATCATACCGACACCTCAGTGTTACCATATAGTACTGACCCCAGACATCATACTGACACCTCAGTGTTACCATATAGTACTGACCCCAGACATCATACCGACACCTCAGTGTTACCATATAATACTGACCCCAGACATCATACGACACCTCAGTGTTACCATATAGTACTGACCCCAGACATCATACCGACACCTCAGTGTTACCATATAAGTACTGACCCCAGACATCATACCGACACTTCAGTGTTACCATATAGTACTGACCCTGAGGCATCATACCGACACCTCAGTGTTACCATATAGTACGGACCCCAGACATCATACCGACACCTCAGTGTTACCATATAGTACTGACCCCAACATCATACTGACACCTCAGTGTTACCATATAGTACTGACCCCAGACATCATACCGACACCTCAGTGTTACCATATAGTACTGACCCCAGACATCATACCGACACCTCAGTGTTACCATATAGTACTGACCCCAGATATCAGACCGACTCGTCATTGTTACCATATAGTACTGACCCCAGACATCATACCGACACCTTCAGTGTTACCATATAGTACTGACCAGACATCATACCGACACCTCACTGTTACCATATAGTACTGACCCAGAATCATACCGACACCTCAGTGTTACCATATAGTACTGACCCCAGATATCAGACGACCGTCAGTGTTACCATATAGTACTGACCCCAGACATCATACCGACACCTCAGTGTTACCATATAGTACTGACCCCAGACATCATATCGACACCTCAGTGTTACCATATAGTACTGACCCCAGACATCATACCGACACCTCAGTGTTACCATATAGTACTGACCCCAGACATCATACGACACCTCAGTGTTACCATATAGTACTGACCCCAGACATCATACCGACACCTCAGTGTTACCATATAGTACTGACCCCAGACATCATACTGACACCTCAGTGTTACCATATAGTACTGACCCCAGACATCATACCGACACCTCAGTGTTACCATTATGTACTGATCCACATGCTTTTATACTGACACCCAGTTGTATACCATATAGTACTGACCCCAGACATTATACGGAACTCAGTGTTACCATTATAGTACTGCACCGCAGGAATCATACAGGGAACCTCAGTGGTTACCATATAATACTGACCCCAGTCAACATACCGGACACCTCAGTTTACCATTATTAGTACTGATGAGGCATCATACCGTATCACCTCAGTGTTACATTATTAGTACTGAATCCCGAATCATTCCGACACCTCAGTGGTTACCATGAGTACTGACCCCAGACATCATAGAACACCTCAGTGTTACCATATAGTACTACCCAGAATCATACGACAAGTCAGTGTTACCATATAGTACTGACCCGAGACATCATACCAACACCTCAGTGTTACCATATAGTACTGACCCAGACATCATACTGACACCTCAGTGTTACCATATAGTACTGACCCCAGACATCATACTGACACGTCAGTGTTACCATATAGTACTGACCCCAGACATCATACCGACACCTCAGTGTTACCATATAGTACTGACCCCAGACATCATACTGACACGTCAGTGTTACCATATAGTACTGACCCCAGACATCATACCGACACCTCAGTGTTACCATATAGTACTGACCCCAGACATCATACCGACACCTCAGTGTTACCATATAGTACTGACCCCAGACATCATACCGACACCTCAGTGTTACCATATAGTACTGACCCCAGACATCATACCGACACCTCAGTGTTACCATATAGTACTGACCCCAGACATCATACCGACACCTCAGTGTTACCATATAGTACTGACCCCAGACATCATACTGACACCTCAGTGTTACCATATAGTACTGACCCAGACATCATACCGACACCTCAGTGTCACCATATAATACTGACCCCAGACATCATACCGACACCTCAGTGTTACCATATAGTACTGACCCAGACATCATACTGACACCTCAGTGTTACCATATAGTACTGACCCAGACATCATACCGACACACTCAGTGTTACCATATAATACTGACCCCAGACATCATACCGACACCTCAGTGTTCCATATAGTACTGACCCCAGACATCATACCGACACCTCAGTGTTACCATATAATACTGACCCCAGACATCATACCGACACTTCAGTGTTACCATATAGTACTGACCTGAGGCATCATACCGACACTCAGTGTTACCATATAGTACGGACCCCAGACATCATACCGACACCTCAGTGTTACCATATAGTACTGACCCAGACATCATACCGACACCTCAGTGTTACCATATAGTACTGACCCCAGACATCATACCGACACCTCAGTGTTACCATATAGTACTGACCCCAGACATCATACCGACACCTCAGTGTTACCATATAGTACTGACCCCAGACATCATACCGACACCTCAGTGTTACCATATAGTACTGACCCCAGACATCATACTGACACCTCAGTGTTACCATATAATACTGACCCCAGACATCATACCGACACCTCAGTGTTACCATATAGTACTGACCCCAGACATCATACCGACACCTCACTGTTAACATATAGTACTGACCCTAGACATCATACTGACACCTCAGTGTTACCATATAGTACTGACCTGATGCATCATACCAACATGCTTTTGATACGGTGCCACACAAAAGGTTGATACATAAAATGAGGGCAATGGGGATAGGGGAAAATATGTGTAAGTGGGTTAAGAACTGGCTTAGTGATAGGAAACAAAGGGTGGTTATTAATGGAACACTCTCAGAATGGGTTACAGTTAACAGTGGGGTACCACAGGGGTCAGTATTGGGCCGGCTTCTTCTCAACATATTTATTAATGACTAGTGATGAGCCACCACCTAAGTGTTCGAATTTTATTTGATTTGCGGAATTGGGGTGTGTTCGTTGAATTGTTCGTCTAATAATCGTCGAACACTGTCGAACCCCATTGGGATCAATGGCAGGCAACAGCAAACACATAGAAAACACCTTCAAAGGTGTCCAAAAGCTGCCAAACTACTCAGAATAGACAACAAACACCAGGGAAAGTGACAACAATCCAAACACAGTAAAAATAGTCACATGGTGTATCATGGGTGCACGAGACACGGTCTGTGCCAGCCTGCACACTCCCCCAAAGCACTTCAAGATAGAAGGTGGGTAACATTCACCTAAAGAAGGTGAGTGAAATTGACTTGAGTTACAGGGAAAAGTGGCATTAGTTTTCTACATTAAGTAAAAAGAGGTGGAGGAGTAAAGGAATAAAGGGAGGATGAGACACAGGAATAGGCATGTGACGCCCTTCTCAAGTCATGTACCACACAGCAAGGGGACCCCAACACGAGTCCTCACTCTTCCCAAAGGGTCAGACCACAGCAACATGGCATCAATTGTCCTAGACCAAAAATTGCTGTATGGCCCAGCCTGCATAGAACAGGACCTGGCCTAGCATTTCAAGGTTAAACATAGCTCAGCAACTATACATTTTGTGGAGTATTACAGGACAAACTAGTCAGGTAGGTCAGTGATCTGTTTATGCCTAGTAGGCCGGATACCCTCAAAGCTCATGCAAGCGCTCCCATCAATGTTATACCCCGCCACACACAGGTGAGACCACTATAAGTTTTGTGGAGTATTACAGGACAAACTAGTCAGGTAGGTCAGTGACCTGTATAGGACTAGCGGACAGGGGAGATTGACCAAACAATGCTTTTAAGGGCCCAAAAATTGTTCATGTGTATACATCACATTTGCCAAACGTGGTTTGATGCCCAAAACCAGTTTACACAAACAGTAAGGGAGATGTAGTAATCACTGCTTGTAAGCACCCAAAAATGGTGGATGTGAATACAGCTTATTGTCAATCACTGGTTCGATGGACAAAAAGGTTGAATATTCAGAAACAAGGACAGGAGTGTCAGGGAAAGGTATTGAGCTCAGAGGGTCCCTACTCAAGTCAAGCAACAAACAGCAAGGAGACCCCAACAACAGTCTCCATTTTTCAAAAAAATTAGGCACAGCCACCACTAAAGTGGCATCAATTACCCCAAAGTTGAAATATGGAAATGTGGAGTTTAATGCAGCACATTGTAAAGTACACAAGCGTTCAGTCTCACCAGGATGACACTGGGGTGGAAAAGTCCTTGCAGATCCATGACTTGTTCATGTTGATAAACGTTAGTCTGTCTACACTGTCATTGGACAGATGCATGCGCTTATCCGTCAGCGCACCACCAGTAGCGTTGAAGACACGTTCAGAGGGGCACAACAATATCTCCGAGACATGAGTGGCGAGCTCAGACCATTTTTCCAGTTTTGAAACCCAAAATAAACACGGGTCCAGCTGCCCAGTCATGACATCGATATTCAGCTGTAGATACTCCTGTACCGTCCTCTCTAGGCGCTCACTATGTGTCAGACTTGTTCTCTCTTCTGGTGTTGCAAAGGATGGTCTAAAAAAATGGTTAAACAATTCAACAAAATTGCTGTTGCCAGATCCACTGTTACTGTTAACGTTTGAGTGATGACGATTCGACGTTTCCCAGGGTTGGAAAGTTAGAACTGTGATGTTACTATGTGCACCATTGTTGTTTTGGGGAAAAGCAGTGCTAAGATTGTGTAAAAGCTTCTGTTGATACTCCTGCATGCGTGCGTCCCTTTCCAGGGCAGGAAGCATTTGGCCAAATTTACTCTAGTACTGGGCATCTAACAGTGTGGCAACCCAGTAGTCGGCATTACTTCTAATTCTGACAATCCGAGGGTCATGTTGCAGGTAGTGCAGCAAGAAGGCGCTCATGTGTCTTACACATCCAGGAGGCCCAAGTCCTTGTTGTGTTGGTGGCGGCAAGGTAACATTCACGCTTCCTTCCTCTGCCCTCTCACCCCAACCTCACACAACAGAAATGTGATCAAGATCTCCCTCATCTGCTGAGTCTTCCATGCCCATTGCCTCTTCGTCCTCCATTTCTTTCTCGGCTCTTGCACCTTCTTCCCATTCCTCTTGGCCCACCACCTGACTTCAAATACTGGTTAGAGTGTGCTCCAGCATGTAGATGGCCCGAATAGTCATGCTGAAAATGGCATAGTCAGCGCTAAACATCTTAGTAGCCATTTCAAAACTCTGCAGAAGGGTGCAGAGGTCCTTGATCTGAGACCACTCTAGCAGCTTGATTTGCCCCACCTCTGGATCACGTTGGCCCAGGGTATACATCATAACATATTCCACCAGTGTTCTTCGCTGCTGCCACAGTTGCTGCAACATGTGCAGAGTGGAATTCCATTGTGTCGGCACATCACATTTTAGGTGGTCAACTGGCTGGCCGAACGACTTCTGTAGCGATACAAGTCGTTGAGCTGCAGGATGCGAATAGCGGAAGTGAGCATACGGCAACAGTGCCCTGTGCAGAAGCACATCTATGCTGGGATAGTGGGCTAGCAATTGCTGGATGACCACGTCCAAGAAGTGAGCCATACAAGGCACGTGTGTCACCTTGCCCCGGCGAAGGGCTGCACCCAGGTTTTCAGCATTGTCGTACATGGCCTTCCCTGGCTGCAAGTTTAGTGGACATGTGGCACCCCTGCGACCAGGAGGCCACAAAGGGAACTGCAGCCAGGCAGGTAGGACACTTGTTGCACACCAACACCCTCACAGCCCACACAACCCACGTGTAAGAGAAGGTTTACATCCAGCCCTGAGATTAGAACTCTATGAGATTGAGGGGTGGTGGATCAGAGGAGTGGGTTGGGCACACCAGAAGTCAGGTGACTTGAGAGTATATAGTGAGGGGGAGGAGTGAAGGAAGTTAGTAGGCCACAGTGAGCTGAGATGCAAAGACAGAAAGACATGCACACGTCCTGTGAGTGCAAGGCCTAGGAGCGCAGAATCCGTACTGAGCCAGTGTGAGCCAGAGGGGAGAGAAAGCCCGTCCGACGCTGATGCCACCAGGAGTGTGACAGAACAGAGAGGGACGGTGTAACCCGTGCCCTAGACAGCAGCTAAAACCACTGACTGCAGGCAGAGAAGTCCCTCCTATGATACCGAGAGGAACAGAGAGAAGGAGCCTGGTAGAGCCTCACACCTGAGGACTGCTGGAGGCTGGGCTGAGTAGAGTGTCGGCTCTAAAGGGGACCGTAGTTTACCCGGAATCCCCAAACAACACGACGGGGGACCACAGCTCCACGTTAGGGTCCCCAACCCAAAGGACAGGCAGCTCAGTGACAACCAGGAGGGCCCACCAGGGGTCCGAGTCACCGTCATACTGTCCAGCACACCACACACCACCCATACAGACGGAGACCGTAGACAGCCCGGAAAGGACACTAAAGACTGTGTGAGGGGTCACAGAGAGAGAGGCCTGGCTGCAGAGCAAAGGGAACCCGGAGAGGGAGAATGTGCCCGTGTATTGAGAACTGTGCTTGAACTGTAAGAACTGCAACTGACTTGTAAACTGCTTGAAGAATTGAGAGTAAAAGACAAGGAAAACGCTGAATTGGCCTCTCTTGTCAGTCTCTATCTGCAGACCATTCCTCCCATACAGGTTGCAGCAGATTCCCACCTGCAGAGCTACAAGCCTGTCAGCACCAGCAAGGAAGAGAGATCCTGCAGCGTCTGCAAAGTAAGTGTCCTGGACAATACCACAACCCTTAATTCTTACTGCCCCGGGGGATACAGTTCTTCCCACTGGAACTATAACATCTCCGCTGCCACTCCATCACCCCCGGAGGTTCTGCAGCAGCAGCGGCCCCTATCACTGGCCGCATCAAGTGGGTGGCGTCACGAGTGACATTTACCCTGTAAATATCCCCCTTTATTTTCCGAGCCAGGGACACGGTCCGGACCAAGCCACCCGTGACTTCCCCAGCACCATCCGGTCCGGCACCGAGTACCCCCCGTCCCGTGGGGCCCGACAGACACAACCATTGATTAAACTCGGTCTCCAGAGTTGACCACAACTCCTCAGCTGTGTGACTCATATTTCCCAGACATTTTAACGTAAACACCACCTGATGGCATTGAGCCCTACTGCCAGCATAGTGAGGAGGTGTGCTGGATTCCTTCTACGCAGTTCCAACGCGTGTCACATTACCAGACAGGCTTTGGGCGCAGGTGGAGGACCTAGAAGAGGTGGAGGAGGCAGAAGCAGTTGAGGAACTTCTACATACAGAGGTTGGGTCTTTGGCTCCCTTACACAACCACAGCCGCAACTGATGAGGTATTCTGCCGTTGCATGGGGATAAAGCTGTAGTAGTGGGAGCTTACTCCTGGGAGGGAGATATATTCACCTCTAGGGAGAGTAGAAAAAACAGAGAGTGAGGAGTTAGGAGTTGGAGAGGAGTCGAGGAGGAGTGTGGAGCGAGGCGGAAGGTTTAACCGGACAGCTCAACGGAGGGAAGAGAAGAGAGGATCCTGAGGGGATCCTGAGAGAGGGTGCCTGACGCGGGAGTCTGGGCTCGAGAGAGAAAGGGGGAACCCCAGCGTGGAGCGACCATACTCCAGGGAATTCCCCAGTCCACCACAGGAACGCCGGACCCGAGGAAACGGCCAGAGTCCAGCTCTAAGGTCGTCAACAGGTTGCTGCGGTTTGTTCACTGGCTGCGGCACCCTGCCAGACGGAGCGGCCTGCCTGCTTCCTCACCACGAGGGAGGGGAGCCCCAAATCTACCTACAAGTAGCCATTGGGTATAGATTCATCCTAGGCGGGGAAGAAAGGACATGGGTTCCTCAACTAAGGCATACCATGGGTACCATCATACCACCTGGCATCCACTTGCAGCCACCCGTAGAGCTACCTGTTTCTTTAACAACTTTTGCTGAACTGTGGACTTGTATACTGATGACTGTTTACAGTAAAGTACTCGGGAGAGTGACTTTGCCTTCGTGTCTTTGTGTTGCAGAATTCAACCTGTTTGCTTACAGGAGCGCTGCCCTGGAGGACCAGCTCCACCTGTAGGGAGCTTTGCCATCCTTGCCGTGATACCATCGCCCTCCGGAGGACTGTGGCGGCACTGGTGATCCCTCACCAGGTACTACAGGTGGCGTCACGTGACAATAACTCTTATCCCCTGTACATAACCCCTTATTGAAGTGTCACCCAGGCCACAGGCTCAGGCGCTGCCCCCCTTGACATCCCTGTGAAAACCCCTCCGAGCCTGATACCCGAGTACCCCAGGGCCTGGGGCTCGACAGATACACCCCACAGCTAGACACTGACCATAATTGGAGAACAACTGGCCCGGCAGACACAAGCAGTATAGCTGGCCGGAGGACCCAGAGCTGACAACTGAGAGGCAGATGGAGCCTTGTGAACCCAAATCTAACCTGAGTCACTGGAGGGCTAGGCCAGGACGACCAGAGAGCCGGCTCTGTAGAGGTGACAGGGGGGACTTCACGACCCTAATCACGAGACAACCTGGCGTGGTACGGGGACTCTATGACCCACAACCTCACTACTGCCACGGAGTAGGAACACAGCCATCATACTAGGGCTAGTGACCCTAAAGCAGAGGGAAACATCACTAAACAGCCTGTGACGGCCAGACCAAACCCGTGAGCGAGGACAGAGAGAGACAAGCAGAGTCTGAAAGGTATCTTGAAGGAAGCGACGCAGAGGAACCGTCTGAGCTGCAGTAGAACCCGGGTCCCCGATAAAGTGTAAGGAATGTGAACTGTGCTGCAACTTGCTTTTAATAACAATGGAAAATAAGTCAGCTCAAAAGTGCCTGAGACTGTTTATTGCTAGACTGCAGCAGAGTCCCCACCTGTGGAGCCGCCTTGCTTTCCCTCCGTGCTGGCTGGAGAAGTGATTCTGTGGCGCCCCTCTGGCTAGGCGCCACAGCGAGGTATTGCAGTATGACAACCAAATGTGATATCTTTGTAAGTTGTCGGTTCAGGGTTTAACCTATGGAGTCTGTTCTTACACACACTTAGGACTAGGCCATTTAGAGTAGGGGGGACCGGTAATTTAGTAGGTTCCAAAAGGGGGTGGAGCCTAGGGTAGAGTTAGTGAGAGAGAGTGACAGTGTAGATCAGAGAGTGCTGGGAAGGCAGTCAGGAAGGACAGGCCTGACAGCACAGCCGACAGGAGGGATCCCCATCTTTAAGTGGGGGCCCAGAACAGAAGGCAACGGGCCAGAACTGGTTGGAGCCAGCTGGTCACGTGGGGGGGAAAAAACACCGGCAATGCGGGAAGCCGAGGCGGCCAGAAGTTTAGCTCTGACCGCAGACCGACGAGCTGCGGGCCCATTATAACCGGGTTGCTATACGCACCACAAAGACATCTCACCCCTCAGGACAAAAACCGGTTGAGGACACTAGTGGTCGTGGACTGAATTCCAGTGGCCGGAGAAATTGTGCGCTCCTGCTGATCCCGTCCGTACCGGTAAGGGACTGACTCCAAAAGACTAGTGACATACTGTAGGACTGGCGGGAGAGCACTGCAAAGGTGGTAAAGACAGGGAACAGCAGAGCAGACCCCGAATGACAAAGAAAGAAAACATCTAGAGACTCCGTTAGGGGAACCCTGAGATGGCAACATACACCCGGTAAATCAAACTGTACCGTGTATCGTTTACCATCTGCCGGTACCCAGTAAAGTGGAGTCAAGCTTGAACTGGTCTCTGTTGGTCTTCCCGCCGGTGCCCGGAGGGCTTCAACACCATCACCAGCAGTTTACCAGAGTTGTAAGAACTGCAACAACTACTCCCCTCATCCATCACCGCTGCCCTGAGGTAAAAGCTCCTCCTGTGGGGAGCTGTACACTCTCCGCTGCACCCACCATCACCTCAGTGGCCGGCTTGCAGTGCCGGTACATATATTACCAGGATCCACAGGTGGCGTCACATTCCCTTTGTAAATACTCCCTTGTCCCCCACCATCTACTCAAATGATAACCAGAGCACGGAACTGGGAACCTGACCACCCGTGATTCCCCAGTTAAAACCATCAACTCAGGTCCGGTATCAGAGTACCCCTAGTCCTGGTCCCATTAATTCACCCAGGCGTCTATGGGAACTCGGAACACAGGCGTGGAGTTGGAGGGATGTCACTTGTGGCCTGCCCGGACCCGTAGCCCTGGAGGTCGGCTCAAAAATTGGCGAAAAGTAAAAAGGGTATAAAAGAATAAAAATTTTTCGTGACGCCACCTGCAGATTCTGGTGATGTTCACCAGTGCCGCTGTCAGATTGCTGGGAACGATGGTATGGCAGCTTGGATGGTCTGGCTCCCGGCAGGTGGAGCCAGGTCCCCGGGGCAGGATACTACTGCATTTGTTCTAGAAGTGTTGGCTGTGGGCAGAAAGGAGACACGGAGGCCTTGTGACTCTATACTGGTACTTTACTGGAACCAGTTCAGATGTCACTTCAGGTTACAGTTTACACAGTCTTTGAACGAGTAGCTGGCTGGGTAGTCACTGAGGAGGGTAAAGTCTCTTTGAGGCTCCCGTAGTATACCTTCTTTTGTCTTCCTAATGTCCCGCTGTTCTGACCTACGCCTCCTCGCTTTCCTTGCACTGCCCTGCAAAGCCCGCTTGTCTAGGAGGCCCGTTGGGTGCTGTGAGGTACCCTTCTTCTCTCTATGGGGCTCAACCCGGTTTAGTGATCCTGGTGGGGCTGTACGTTCTGGACAGGGAGTCACAGTGTAGTGAGAATGCTGATGAGAGAATGGCAGGTATGGGCTGGGTGACCAGGGATGACTAGTCTGACCCTAGTTTATGAACCCTGAATGGCCCTGATCGCGAAGGTATCTCTGATGGTGAGAAGGTTCAGGCCTCCAGCCTCTTCCTAACCTCCTCCACCAGCCCTGCACTATTCCCCCCTCACCTCCCTCCACAGAACTGGGATACAGCAACTCCAAAGGAAAGGACTTCAGCCACACAAACACACAGGTCAGCACAGCACGGCTTCCAGGCATAGAGTGAAATTCTATTATTTTTATTATTTACTTATATAGCGCCATTGGTTCCATGGTGCTTTACATGTGTAAGGGCAGAACAAGGGCAAGTACAAAGGTAACGATAAATAAATCATAAAGGTACAATAGAGCAGAGCACCTATCAGCAGCACCACCTGGTGGAAGGAGAGGCTACTTAAAGGCTAGGGGGAGGGCAGTTCAGGTGAGTCCCCTTCCCCTAGCCTTTAACCCCTCAACCAGCAGTTGAACCTCATAGTGAATGCAGTTCTGCAGCACAACACAGGAGGCAAGGACCTTCACAACTATCAACCATGCAGCCCTTAAAGACAAACACATACACAGCAGCATCCAGCAATGTCAGCGCCATCTAAGCACGTGACAGTGGGGTCGGGGCTGATAATTCAGCCCTCGACTCGACGGTGTTGACGGCTCAGGGGTGAACTCGCCTGTACCGTAACTCGGAGCCGGCACTCTGTTGGTGGACTGAGCTTCCCCTTTCTTTCCTGGGCCACCCTTTTCTTCTGAGGTGCCCTCCCTGGGAGACCCCTCCAAGGCTCCCTCCTTGCTTCCCTCAGTACGGACTACATCCAACTGTGTGACTCCCCGCTTTTCTCCTTTTCCTAAGTATCCTCACCCGGGGACCGATTACCCTGGTAACAGGTTGCCAATTGGTCCACTAGTCTCAGTGTAAGGATGCCGGGGTGGGAGCCTCAGGTTGACTTTACACTCCCCAATGACAGGAATACTGCACACTCTGCTGTGGGTGCAGTACCCCTACTGTGGCGCACTGACCTGTGGGGCGCCACAGAAGCTGCTAGGAGAAACCGGTGCAGCATCCAGAGTACGCAGCCTCCCAGTACACCTGCCCGGGACACCCAGCCTTACCCATGGAGGGCTTACCATTTACGCTGTCCCTCATCACTGTCCCAGCAGAAATACGGCAGCGGTGGTCACCCTGACCACATACTACGGGTAGCGTCACAAAAAACTCATTAATCTCCCTCGTAAATACCCCTTTTTATTGCCACATCTGGGACAACAGGACTGGGCAACGGTACCTTGACACCCCAGAGACATTAGAGCCCGGTCCTGAGTACCTCGGTCCCTGTGGGTGCATCACCTGCATGGGGATCGAGCTGCAGAAAGCAATCTGATAGCTCGAGCACAGTGATCAACTATGTGGATCACTGTGCCCAAGCTGTCAGATCGCTACTCTGCAGCCTGATCCCCCTGCTGGAGGATCGGGCTGCAGAGAAGTGGCATCTAGCAGAGAAGCGGCGGCAACAGAATACATTGGTGGTGGCGGGCAGAAGCAGGCGGCGATGGGCACAAGTTCTTGCACCGCCACCATGCTGATGGGGAGTGATCAGATCACTCCCCATCAGCACTGGAGGGGCCGATACCCACCCCCTGTAGTGCGCCAGCCTATAGAAGGGGCTCTGACCGCCACTTCTATAGGTGGAGACAGGATCACTTGGATTGACTGTTTAAACAGCCAATCACAGTCATCCTGAGGGTGGGGAATTTACCCCCTCTGACCTCAAGTCCCGAAGCTCTGTGATAGGAATCACAGAGCAGCAGGGCCCGATGGCGGTTACCGTGGCAACAGTGCCGCGATAACTGCCATGACATTGCACAACGTCATGGGTCGGGAACGCACTGAAACCCATAAGGTTTGTATAACGTCAAGGTTCGGGAAGTGGATCGGGAAGGGGATAAAAAAATGTATTTATAGCTCTAAAATGTTCTACAGGTTAAAAGATTACAGTAGGCCTGATGGCTGGGAACACTCCCAACCATAAGATTAGGTGTTATTCTTAGCCAGTGAGTCTACCGGTGAGCATTTTGGCCTCCAATCAGGGAAAGTTTCAGGGCCATATAAAATGTCAAACTTCTTTCCTGAACAAAGCCACGATCGGCAACTTCCGGTAATTTTCTTGGGTTTCCGATCGTGAACAGAATCTGCAATGCTCGTGCCAAATGCAAAAATTGGCGAAAATGTTCAGAAAAAGTTTGAAATGTGCGCAAATCGAATCCCCAAATCATTTTATTCATTAGGATCTTAAGTTGTGGGAAATTCGCATTAAATTTGATTCCTTCAGAATCGTTTCTATCCATCTTGTGTCTAGAGATGAGCGGTGTTCGAGTCGAGCTGTTTTGGGCGGTGTTCGAGTCGAGCTGTTTTGGGCAGTGTTCGAGTCATTCGAGTCATTCGATAAATGCGAACAATTTGCTTAAAATTCATCAGTTCGAGGTTATGTTCGATAACGCTTCGATCACCAAAAGCTTAACCCTAACCCTAATACTGTTAATGAATGTTAATATCCAGTTTCAGTGTATAGTGTGCGGAGGGGGGGGTTGTACCAGTGCTGCTGAAATAATGGCGATCTCCATTTTTTTTCTCCTACTTGCAGATACAGTGGGGCGGTGCAGGCTGTCAGCCATTGACACACACACAGCAAAGTGCATTTTTTGCACACAAGCAAGGGCATGTGTCATTGGCTGTGTATGTGACATGTCCTTGCCCTATAAGACCCGGCCATTTTCCCGATCGCCGCCATTACCTCAGTGCTGCAGTTGTGTGTCAGTCAGGCACCGCTACTGCTGCTGTGGGCGCTATAAAGTGTTAGTTAGATAGATAGTGAGCGAATCTCAAGTCAGATAGACAGATAGGTTTAAGCAGTAGGGACTACTCAGCCCTTTTGAGGGCTACTTCAGACAAATAGGGCGTAGGGATTAGTTGTAAATATCAGCCCTTATGAGGGCTACTTCATAGTAGTAGGGACTAGTTATAATATCAGCCCTTTTGAGGACTTGGTTAGAGCAGTTCCTAGCACTTTTTGCCAGACAGGTGTGTGTCAGTGCTGTGTTTTTCACAGCATCTGGCCACATCTAGCTCTGGGAGTCCTTTAGGGCAGGTAGTGCAGCACCGCTGTGAAGAAAGCTACACCGCCTGTCTTCAGTAGCCAATTTTTTACTGCAGCTAGTCCAGGCAATTTTTTGGGGGCTAGTAGCAGTGTCTGGTAGTCAGCGGTGTAGCCTAGCTGTAAAGTAATCTACACCGCCTGTCTATCCAGTAGCCAATTTTTTACTGCAGCTAGTCCAGGCAATATTTTTAGTCTAGTAGCAGTGTCTGGTAGACAGTGGTGTAGCCCACCTGTGAACCAAGCTGCACCGCCTGTCTAGTTCAGACTAATTTTTAACTGCTCCTAGCCCAGGTAACAGTTTGGGTCTAGAACCACTGTTTGGCCACTCAGCTCTGCTCTATTTCCATCCTAATTTTTTTTCCCTAACAACTGTAGAGTTGTCAATTTGGTCACATACAAAATGAGTGGCAAAGGCCTGCCGCTGGTGGTGGAAGGGGAATAGGCGTGGTGGAAAGGGCAAAAAGGTTTGTGTCCGTGGGGTAGGTGGTAAAGCAACAGTAACATCTGCTGGAGAAAGACCATCTTGCAGCCAAAGTAAGTGTGGCACCCCATGGGTTAAAGTGCCACAGTAACATCACACGGGTTCCCTCCCCACAACACACTGACAAACACTAGTACCTCTGGGCCAGGAGGGGGAGCACAACCTGCTCTCTTAAATACTCCAGGTCGACAGGAAGTAGCTCAGTGCAGCACGGAGCAGTGCTGTGAAGAGCAGAGTTAGTTTCAGTTCCTGGGAGAACTGAGGGAGACTGCAGTGTCAAAGGAGTTGTGCCAAGCTCCTCTGCAGTCTGCTCACTGATTCCAGGCCTAGTGAGGGTCTGAGGAAAAGGAGAACTACAAGCAGAGAGACACATCTGGGAGCTTGAGTGCCACCATCACTCGCCCCAGAGAAGCGCATAGAACAGACACCGGATCCGGTACTGTGACTGACACACAGCACAGTGAATCCAGGAGTAGTGGAGGCTCCAGACACCCCCAGTACCAGAGCAAAGCAACATGGCGGGGTCAGCACAGCACAGAAGACTCAAGTTGCCTAGCCAAGTGGTACCAGCAGCAGAACAGAGAGAGAGTGAGACAGTTCCAGCAGCTCAGCTAGACGCAGCAGCCAGGACACACACACACACACACACAGCGCAGCACGAGGAAGCTGATGACCCGGACAGGGTGGGAGGAAAACCCGGCCCCATACAGACTCCGTGGACAATCTGCTACAAGAACTTCAGTAAAGCTTTGGAAACTACAAAACGTGAGTGTGTGTTCCTTAACCCTGTGTTCACTATTCACCTCCATCATAGACTTTACCATCACTGCCCCGGGGAATACAGTTCTGCCCACGGGAACTATTCCATCCCTGCTGCCATCACATCATCCCCGGAGGTTCTGCGGCAGCGGTGGCCCCACTACTGGCCGCATACAGTGGGTGGCGTCACGATAAACTATTCTCCCCTGTAAATACACCCTTTTATTTGCCAGGGCCCGGGACACGGTCCGGACCAGGACCACCCGTGACATCCCCCGCAGCAACGCGGTCCGGTACCGAGTACCCTCGTCCCAGTGAGCTCGACATAAGATGTCTACTTATTTCTGTGGACAATCTGATATGATCCCTTTCTTACGGACACGACCATCGATACCTATTGTAGATGAGGCACAAAAACAGCAGGTGCTTGAATGGATCTCAAGTGCTCCATCAAGTGTCCTCTCCTCCACCTCAGCTTCAACATTCCAAACCCTCCAGTCCTCTGAGGTGTCAGCCCAATCTCACTTGCTTCCTTCCAGCTCCCAAGTCTCCAGCCGCCCTACTGAGTATGGGGTAACACAGATGGTTGAGTCTGCAGAGCTGTTCACTCATACTATAGCCTGGGAATCAGAGGTCTCCTCCAAAGCTGCAGTGAGTCCAGACGAGCAAATGATCTGCCCTGATGCCTAGAAGCTTTGTGAGACAGATCCAGGCCCAGATGAAGAAGGGTCTGAGCACAATGTAGACCCCCATTCCCTAACTGTAACCCCTGTTGGTGGGGACAATGAGGAAGATGCTGATGAGATTCAGATACCTGATTGGACCAACAACTTAACTTTTCGGTCAGGGCAGGAAGAGGTTGTCTCTGAGGACGAGGGATGTGATAACACACAGGGTGATGATGAGGTTGGAGATCCCACTTACTGTCAACTCACAGGCAGGCAGTCGATGAGGTCAGCAGAGGAGGTGGAGGAGGATGCTACTGACGATGAGGTTAGGTTGCACCTTCCTGGACATAGACGGAGTCCTGGAAGCACGTCAACAACTGCATCCGCAGCCACAACTCTGCCTCTGAGCGGAAGTCGTGGTGGCTCTGCAGGTCGCATGGGCTCTAAGCCTTGCCTAGCCTGGGCCTTTTTTGACATCGCCAAGGATCACCCAACTCATGTGATCTGTAAGATTTGTCACCAATCTCTGGGTAGAGGCCAAAAACTCAATAGTTTGAGTACTTCATGTATGAACCGTCACATGGATATGAAGCACAAGTCACAGTGGGAAGCTCACTGTGCTACAATCAAGTGCATCCGCGTGCTCTTCACCCTATGTGACTGTGGGGACAGCTGTCAATTATACTTTTGGATGCAGACCTTCCATCTCTTTACCCGCAACAGGCAATGTGATTGCCAGGTCGTTACTTGTTTTTGAAGTGGACAATGCTGCTGGTGTTGAGCTCTCACAGACATTGAGAGCACCACCTTTGGATGAAAGCATCATTATATCTGCACCTGCACCTCCCTCACAGACCAGCAGTTTGCTGGGGACACCCTACTCAACCCCGTCTCAGCACAGTAGCCAGCCCTCTGTCTCTGAGATGTGGACAAGTAATAGACCATTTCCTTCTAGCCATGACAAAGCTAAGAGGTTGAATTTCACATCTGCAAGCTGTTGGCTACAGAAATGCTGCCTTTCCGACTGGTAGACACAGAGGATTTTAGAGACCTTATGTCCGTTGCAGTGCCCCAGTACCAGATGCCCAGTCGCCACTACTTCTCCAAGAAAGCTGTGCCTGCGCTACACCGGCATGTCGCACACAACATCACCGCTTCCTTGAGAAACTCTGTGTGTGACAGGGTGCATTTCACCACAGACACTTGGACCAGTAAGCATGGACAGGGGCGTTACATATCGGTGACTGGGTAACTATGGTGAGAGCTGGAGAAGGGTCTGCTGTACAAGTCTTGCCGTCCCCACGAGTTGTGCGTCAATCCTTGGTACATAGCAGTTCCTCCACTGCTTCTGCTTCCTCAACCTTGTCTCGGTCCCCCACCTGCACCCAAAGCCTGTCACCCGCGTTGTAACTGTGCACAAGGAATCCAGTACACCTCCTTACTGTGCTGGCAGTAGGGCTTAACGCCATCAGGTGGTCTTTACCTTGAAATGTCTGGGAAATGTGAGTCACACAGCTGAGGAGTTGTGGTCAACTCTGGAGACTGAGTTTCAGCAATGGTTGTCTCCACTCAAGCTGCAGCCAGGGAAGGCAGTGTGTGACAATGCTGCAAACCTTGGTGCGGCCCTTCGACGGGGCAAAGTGACACACGTGCCTTGTATGGCTCATTTGTTGAACCTGGTTGTCCAGCAATTTTTAACACACTATCCGGCCTAGATGCACTTCTGCAGAGGGCACTGTCGCTGCGTGCTCACTTCCACCGTTCGCATCCCGCAGCTCAACGACTTGCATCGTTCCAGAAGTCTTTCGGCCTGCCGGTTCACTGCCTGAAATGCGATGTGCCGACACGCTGGAAATCCACTCGCGACATGTTGCAGTGACTGTGGCTGCACCGCCGAGCCATGGTGCAATACGTTATGATGTATAGCCTGGGCCAACGAGATCCAGAGGTGGGACAGATCACGCTACAGGAGTGGTCTCAAATCAAGGACCTCTGCACCCTTCTGCACAGTTTTGAAATGGCAACAAAGATGTTTAGCGCTGACGATGCCATTATCAGCATGACTATTCCGGTCATCTACATGCTGGAGCACACTCTAAATAGCATTCGCAGTCAGGTGGTAGGACAAGAAAAGGGGGAGGAAGTACAGGAGGAGTCCTGTGTGGAAGGGATAACAAGTTCACCAAGGTCCTCACGGTCAGCAGCACAAAGACGGCAGGCATGGGAGGGTGGTGAAGACATATTAACGAGGGAGCATGGTAGCAGCCAAACTGTTAAAGAAGGTGCAGGAGCCCAGGAAGAAATGGAGGACAAAGTGGCGATGGGCATGGAAGACTCAGCAGATGAGGGAGACCTTGATCACATTTCTGTTTTGCTAGGTTGGGTGGAAAGGGCAAAGGAAGGAAGCGTGATTCTCACCTCACCGCCACCAACACAACAAGGACTTGGTCCTCCTGGATGAGCAAGATACATGAGCGCCTTCTTGCTGCACTACCTGCATCATGACCCTCGGATTGTCCGAATTAAAAGTAATGTCGACTACTGGGTTGCCACACTCTTAGCTCCCCATAACAAGACAAAATTTGTCGAAATAATTCCTGCCATAGAAAGGGACGCATGCATGCAGGAGTATCTGCAGAAGCTGATACATAATCTCAGATCGGCTTTTACACAAAACACCAGTGGTACACAGAGTGAATCTCACAGGAGTATCTCCAAGTGAACATCGATGCCATGACTGTGGAACTGGAGCCTTGCTCATTTTGAGCTTCCAATCTGGAAAAATGTCCTGAGCTCGTCACTCACGCCTTGGAGACCCTGTTGTACCCGCAGCCGGCGTTCTCTCTGAACGTGTCTTCATCACTGCTGGTGGTGTGCTGACAGATAAGCGCACGCTTCTGTCCAGCCAGAATGTGGACAGACTAATGTTCATCAAGATAAGATAAGATAAGATAAACTTTATTGATCCCGGAGGAAATTACAGTACTACAGCAGCAGAACAAAGATCAAGAACATTACACACTTTACAAAATAAGTCTATATGGACAGCAGATGCGGGTAGACTGGTACATGTACCTCACCTATTCCCCCCATACACTTAGAACTTCACTTAGTCTTGGGACGCTTTACACTTATACATTTGTTAAACATCCCCAGATGAACAAGTCATGGATCTGCAAGGAATTTTCTACCCCTGTGTCATCCTGGGGAGACTAAAGGCTTGTGGATTTTTGAATGTGCTGCAACTGTGGAGCAATTCATGCCACTTAAGTGGTATCTGTGCTCCAATTTTTGGAAAGATTGGAGACTCTTGATGGAGTCCCCTTGCTGTGTTTTACATGATAGTAGAAGGGCATGACATGCCTATATCTGTGTCTCCTCCGCATTTTTATATGTACTTGTCACTTTTCCATGTGTTTGTTGTGTCTTCTGAGTAGTTTGTCACCTTTTGGACACCTTAGAAGGTATTTTCTATGTGTTTTCTATGTTCTTGTACGTGTTTTTTGTGTGCCTGCCATTGTTTTCAATGGTATTTGACGGTGTTCGACGGTGTTTGACGAACATTCAATGAACATTCGACGAACACACCACCAATTCGACAAATTGAATCGAATTCGAACACTAGGGTGGTGGCTCATCTCTACTTATGTCTTCATTTTATTCCTTAATCTTTCTTACCACTTACATAAAAGTATCAGATCCTAATATCACTATCAGTGATATTAGCATCTGATATCAATTAGAGATGGGCGAGTCCTAAAAGACTCGGAATCGCAAGACCCCAACGAGTCCGAGTCAAGGACTCGGGACTCGTTGCGAGTCCAGCGAGTCCAATGTTAATGAATAGGGAACCGAGTAATAGCGAATAATGACATTTACAACTCGCTGATGTGTCTCTGAAAGTGTGCGAGTCCAAACTCGCTGGTTTTTCTCTTATTTGGAGGCTTGGAGCCGATGATGCGAGGGAAGTGATTCTCCAGCACACACCATGCTTTAAGGAAACAGGAAACGAGTCGCGCTGACAGGCGCACACTACACTCCCTAAAAAAATTGGTTTTAAGTGCGCACAGCCACCGAGATGTGGTTTGGTGTTGCTGTATGCGTCACTTGCTGGCGGGGTAAGTGTGCGCGCTCACACTTGGCAGTGAAGCCGCACACTACACTCCCTAAGGTGGTGTACGTGCTAGCAGCAACGCACTGGTCTGCCACAGAAAAAATAACGCTCTATGGCTTATTAGGAACAAAAATCGATCTGGTGCAAAAACAAAAAGGAAACAGCACCTCAGCTAAGCCTCTGACTGCAGCTGTTAGCAAAGCTGAGTGAGTAAGCTAAGCTATGAGGTCCGTCCTGTGTGCACTCTAAGGCTTCTCCTTCCTTCCCTCCCTGCCTGCCTGCCTACACAGCACTACTCCGTCCTCCTCCTAGCTCTCAGAAGAGCTTTTTGGGTTAATATAAGGAATCTTCCCTACACTGACAATCCCTGATCTGCTCCAGCATATATCTCTCTCTCCCTATACTAGGTCAGATCGTCTCAGGAATGTGGCCAAAATGGCGGGGACAAGCCTTATATACTGCCTTGCCTGTCATACATGACATAGGCATCACGATGGACAGCAGCCAATCATAGTCCTGACACAACCAACTTTGCTATGCCATTACTGACTATGATTGGCTATCTTTACAAGTTTTCTGACCTAACACGCACGCTGTGCTGACTCGGAACATAACAGATTCTGTATTCGAGAGTCCGACTCCCGAATACAGTATACAGGACTCGGATTCGTAGACTCGTAGGACTCGGAATCGTAGACTCGCTCAGACTCGCTGCTGACAGCGGGTATCTGTGAAGAGTCAAGCTTATTGACATTGAATTCCATTGGACTCGTCACTGTGCGAGTCCAAGCTGGGAGATTCGCCGAGTAACGAGTCCTGCGAGTACCTTCAGAATCGCCGAGTCCCGAGTCCTAGCGAGTAGACTCGCCCATCCCTAATATCAATATCAATATCTGAGATCAATATCAGTATCGCTCCTGCCTTGACTACTGTAATTCTTTATTAGCTGGCCTCCCCCGCATTAAAGAGGACCTGTCACCAAACCAGGCATGGTGATCCAATTACTGCACTAGATACAGCATCTATGCAGCATCCAGACAAGGGGTCCCCCAGCACTTGAGCAGCCCTGTACCCCGAGATAATACACTTAGAAAACTTACATGCTCCAGCCAAATAGGAGGTGGCTAGGGGCTGCAGCCAAGGGCAGATTCACACCCCCTGCATGTTTAATCTGCCCACCGCTGCCAATCATTCTCTCCCTCTTCAGCAGCATTTAAACAGGTTTTTTTTTCCTCTCCCAGAAAGTCTGTTAAGCCCTGCCCCCAGAGGGGCGCAGCCAAACGGCAAGTTCTGAAAAAAAAACTTTGTTTAAATGCTGCTGAAGGAGAGAAAGATTGGCAGCGGTGGGCAGATTAAACATGTGACTCACCGTGGCCGGGTCGACACGTTGCAAGCGTTTCTTCTTCCTTCTTGTCACGGGAACCGCGCCTGCGGCTGTGGAGGCCCGGTGGTCCAGATCAAATAAAGACGTCATTGGTTGAACAGATTAAGGGGGTTAATTGTTTCGTGACGCCACCTATGAGTGTTCCGGTGATATCCACCGGCGCTGCTTGGGTCTCCGGGGGATGGGATGCAGCAAGATGGAACACTCCCCACAGGCTGAGCGGTGATCCCCCGGAGCCAGAATCTGCACAACATGTTCTGAGGCAGCTGCAGAACCTTAGTGTGCGGAGAGAAACAGTTCATAAGAAGGCACGGATACTGAAAGTCTCTGTAAACGGGTACTTTACTGTAACCAGCAGGTGATACATGGTATACAGTTGCGGGTAATGGACTGGGTGGACTTAGCAATGACCAGTGGTTCTCAGAGCTCCGCGTGTTCCTGCATTTTAACTAAGCTATGTTGCAGTTGTCGCCTTGGAATGCCAGGTCGGGTACAAGGAGGCTGCTTCAATTGCCCTACCGGGCAGGATTTGTGGGGAGCCTTGGTCCTGTTAGTGGGTACTCCGCTGGCTAGACGACTTGTTGTAAGCGGCGGTGGTGGGGTGCTCCTGTAAAGCGACCTATCCACTCCTGGTTTGCATAGTAGTGCTGAACAACTACTAGCTTCGGTACCAGTAGACCGTTGTAGCTGGGCATGGGATGTTTTTGGACCCGCATGTAGATGCCCGTAGATCGGTTTGTTAAGGCACCGGAGTAATGGCGCCCAACCGGGGGATGGCCAGGGGGCTGCACGGGACTGTGCAGGCCCCCTCTCCCTAGGTTGCAGAGCTTGTTGTTTTTTGCTCCCTTCTCCTACGTTGCCAATTCAAATGTCTCACATTCTTCACTAACACTACTCCGCCCACCAGGACCTTATTGGCCCTCTATGCTGATGATGCATGTAGGGTATGGAGCTCTGAGTTAACTGTGTGACTGCTGAGTCAGAGAATATTGCTGCTGCTGCTGTTTTGGCTGCAATACCCTCCATTCGTTGCAGGGCGCCACACATGCAGGGGGTGTGAATCTGCACTTGGCTGCAGCCCCTACCACCTCCTATTTGACTGGAGCATGTAAGTTTTCTAAGTGTATTATCTCGGGAGTACAGGGCTGCTCAAGTGCTGGGGGACCCCTTGTCTGGATGCTGCAGACATGCTGCATCCAGTGCTGTAATTAGATCACCATGCCTGGTTTGGTGACAGGTCCTCTTTAAGCTCTCCCCTCTCCAGTCTATCCTCAATGCAGGCAGCCAGGATCACCTATCTTGCAAACCGTTACTCAGCATGTTTCTGCTCTGTGCCAGTCACTACATTGGCTGCCCGTTCACTATAGAATCCAATTCAAATTGCTCGTTGTCACCCACAAAGCTATTCATTGGGGCGGCACCTCCTTATGTCTCCACCCTCATCTCTGTCTAACCACCCCACCGTCCCCTTTGCTCTGAATGTGACCTCAGACTAACATCGGCATTAATCCGAAACCTCCCATTCCCGACTCCAAGACTTCTCTCGAGCTGCACGAATCCTCTGGAATGCTCTACCCAAAGAAATTAGGACCATCCACAACTTGCATAGCTTCAGACGCTCCCTAAAAACTCACCTCTTCAGGGCGGCCTATCCTTCTCCCTAACAGTAGTCACCTAAACATAAGATATCATTGTTCTAAGCCCCTGTACTTTGTGTTCCCATCCCGTCTTAGATTGTAAGCTCCTTCGAGCAGGGTCACCTTTATTTTTTGCCTTTATTGTATTTCCTACGTTGATTCTATGTTTATTGTATGTAACTACTGTTCTGTATTACCTTTCTGTACCGTATATTTTCTTATATGTAACGTTGTACTGTAAAGCGCTGCGAAATATGTTGGCGCTATACAAATAAAGTTTTATTATTATTATTATTATTTTAATATCTGGAATATCAGGCCTGGTCTCTGCGGTGTCATTATTTGTCATGTTTGCACACAGATCAGGTAAGAAGGATCCCATGTGATTATTAATTTGAAATGATCCTAATCAATCCCTGGAGAAGAAAACAAACTCTTAACTTTCTCTATAAAGGAGTCTCCATTAGGATGTGAAGCGCTGCGCAGGCGGAGGCAGGTGCTGCCGCTAACTCATTACATCTTTCCTCTTGCTCTTCCCTCATATACTCTGCAGTGATATAACACCTCGTGCTATGGGAATTCACCAGAAAAATGTAAGTACAGGAGAAACTGTTGAGGCTTTACGTACTTCAAGACAAAAACTTGAAGGTCTTGGGCAGTGGTGTAACTTAAAGCTCGTGTGGCCCCAATGCAAAAGCTCCAATAAGTCCACCAATAGTTACAAGTCTTTAATAGCATTGTTATAACCTCCAATTTGGACTTAACCTTCCTTCTGGATCATTGACAGTCGAGGGAGGATTCTCCGGTCGTTAATGGACCATCCTAATTCAGAAATAACCCCAACATATCTTAAATAACAACACAACACTGCTAGTGACTTGTTAAACAATTTTGGCCACAGCAGCCTTTATTGCCTATTGTTTACAGACTAATGAACCAACGGGTACAACGTCCAACGGGCGTCCCAACTTAACAATAGGCACTCCACCTATCACACCTGGATAGGTCCGGTCCAGAAGCCCCCTAACTTTTATCCCTGGCCGCAACACACCCGGCCCCAGGGGAGAGATATTGCTTACCGATAAACAATACCCCAGCTTAGCAGAACCCCGTGCCTGCCAGGTACTTGTAACCGGAGCCACATACCTTAAAAGTGGCTCACCTCCCGATTACCATAGAAGATTCACTGCCTCTGGACCAGACCTACCCCCGCTGCCGTGACAACTCCAACACACCACCAGCCATCACCTAACCGATCCACATACCAACATTCACCACCTGGAACCCAACACAACAAGGTGGGTGGGAGGGAAACTGTCCTGCTTCCCCGGAAATGGAGTGAGGGGTCACTTCCCCCCTAACTCCTATAAAGCCCCCTTCTGCTCCCCCTCTCCTGCCCTAAGCACCCCCCCCCCTTAACCAATGGCCACCCTTTGCTACATACAAATTCTCCAATCCCCTACCTTTCCCTATTAACTCCCTACCTCCCCGAAAGTTATGGGGCCTGTTCACCTTAGGGGTTCCCTGGCCCTCTTAAACGATATAAACCTAAAATTACCCAAAACGCCACCAACCCAGTATCAGGAAGTAGCAAAATTGGGCGTGAATGATCCAGACTATTATTTTCAAAATGCAAAATTTTATTGAATATATTTCATACAAAACTATTTGTGACAAATCACCACAGTGAAAGACAAGCCACTGGCTGGATGACACAGCAAGAAATAAAAGACTGCGTTTCCCAATTGGGCTTTATACTCTCAAAACCAAAAGTAGATAGACATCATCATTATCCAAGAGTATATAAATATAAATATGTTAATCATCTAGAAATCATACCACAATTTTGATCCATGTTGAATTTAAACAGAGTAAGTTTCTGGACAAGTACTGTATTAATATGCGACCAACATTAACAAACATACAATTTGCTGTGGTCTTGAAGCCTACAAGCGGGTGGGTGTACTGACGACACCCGATGCCGGAATTGACGCGATTCAGCCTTTCCGCACCGTGGAGAGCAGGGAGGCGCTGAATACAATATGAATAAAGATCACGCTTATTAGGGCATAGATCTTATGACAAAGATGGCCCGCCCAAGGGGCTAAGGAATATAGCGCCTGCTAATTATGATCACTAATGAGTAAGTATTTTTCTCCACTTTCACAGGATGCTTTTTGATACAAAAGGGAATGTGAGATTAGTGATATAAGCTGCAGGGACATTTTTGGTAGCTTAGGAGGCTTTGGAGGTACAGGATCCCTTCAATAAGAGTTTTTGATTGTCTCCTCCTCCAATTAATGGACACCAGATATGTTCAGTGCCAAATTAAGACCGGAGCAGTTTCCAAACCTTCATAATATTAGAATCTTATTGTCCAAAGCAAACTGAACCTTTTAAAAATGAACTGAAAAATATGTAATAAATACCAGCTTTCAAGACAACTCAGGTCTCTGTCTTTTGGCTAGTATAAGTGACGCGCTCCAGGTATGGGGTACTCGAAAACCAGCTATGATAGAGTTCTATGGGATCACTGGGGTTGAGACTCAGTTCCATGGCCCTGGGATCAATGTGGCTATAGGTCATCACAGCTGCTGCAGAACCTGCAGTGTGATCGGTGGGCACTAAGCTGGAGCGGCTCCCCACTGGCGGAGCAGATCCCCGGGCAGTTGGATTAGTAAGGGGATGAGGCACAGAGACGGTGCAAAGCAATAGCAACTCACTGTTTTGGTAGTTTTACTGGAGCTCTGCATTCTGTGCAGTTGTCAGTGGATTCCTTACTGGAAGCAACTTAGGGATCTCCTCACACATCCAGTTGTTGGCCTCCTTATTGCACTCTGTATTTGACTCCTGCTGCTGCATTAGCTAAGCTGCCACCTCTATCTCTCCTGCAAGGTGCCAGTATAAAGGGCAACTCAATCTCGCTCCCCAGGTGTTCCTTCAACTCTTCTCTACCCTAGTCTTGGGGCTTTAACTGACTGATGATCCTGGGATGAGCTCAAACAGCTTCATCCACCAGGATGTCTTCCCTCAGTACTCCGAGGAACTGAACTATCTGGCTCCGCCCCAGACCAAGTTTATAGGGAGCTCACCCTGAACCCAGGTTTAGGTCTCCCCCTATTGGCCTGGAGCAGAGTGTTGTGTGCGGTTTACCTGCCTGATGAGAAGACCCTTCTGTTCTCTCAGCGTGATACCCACCCAGGGGCAGTGATGACACGATGCAGTAGGACCCTGGGGTCAACATTCCCCCTTATGAAAGACAGTGTTCCCGGACTGTGGAATTTTTTCAGAAGATAAACATAACAACACAAGGTTAAATGGCAAGTATACTATACAGAGTCTTAAAAAGTAAAAATACAAAAACCCAAGAAAACACAAAAATCAAAAAGCTGTCGGTAGGTGATCATCCCTTCCACCTTTGGCTGATAAAGATATTTACAAGTCTTTCTCACAACCATCCAGTGTCATAATAGTCCATGGTTAAACGTAAAAATGTAAGAATGTTTGAAAGTTTCATACAAGAGTCTCTGTAGGAATGAGCTTAATGGTTGCAAGGTTACACATTTTACACAACAAGGGAAAAGTTCTCAACCATTAGACTTTTTGTTTTCCTCTTCCCTATGGGCATCTCAGCTTAGGAGTCCTTGTTTCTACCTCTCTTCCTCCAGGAACTTGACTTCCTAACTTAATGCTCCTGGGTGTGACTCCAGTTCCTCCACCCTTCTGTACACTAGTCCTTACTGATTAACTATTTACATATTTTTACACACACAAGAAAACATATTTACACCTTTTATTCATATTACACTTTACTTCCTCTACCGGGCAGGGATTTGACCTTTGGTACTACACTGCGATCGCCTTAGCTCGGAGTGGTCTACTGCAGGTGTACTCTGACTCGATGAGATATTGATCTGATAGCAGAATGTCAATGTTCACTGTGAGCAGAATCTGTTCTTCCTGTTCCTCCTCTGCCGGTGCCACTACTGGTTCGCCACCCGAGGTTGTTTCTTCCTGTACGGCTTCCAGGAATGCCAGCATAGGTAGATGACTGCTTCTTTATACTGGGTCCAGGACTTTGGGAATCTCCCAGGATTTGTATAAATACAATTTAGGTTGGGTAGTTATGAGAACTGGTTCTCTGGTGTCTTCAGGGTTTCAGGACAACAACTTTAGATGGCCTCTTTACACGCTGAGTTGTCTTCCCTTCATTCCTAATGACTAGCACACTTTAAGCATTGTCATAATTTACAGTGTATGGTGTTGCTTCCCAATGCCATCTAATTGTTGGTGTGCCTTTTCCTTTTAAAACCTTGCTTCACCTGGTGTTAAAGGATTGCGGGAGCATGTTGTTGTAAGTTCTCTCTTTTTCTGTGACTTACCGTAGCCGGGTTCTGCAACGTCGCAGGCGTCTGCTTCTCCTTTTCACGGAACCCCGCCTGCGCTGTGGGCCCCGTGTCCAGATCAATAAGGGGATGGCAACAGTAGGGGTTAATTTCTCGTACGCCACCTGGAAGTTCCGGGATTTCACCGCGCGCTGCTTTGGCCCCGGGGGTTGGGAAGGGGCACAAGGATGCCACCACAAAATGAGCGGATCCCCGGGGCCAAAGCCACAAGTTTTTTGGGGGGCACTTATTTGGGGCCGCTTTAACCCGGGAATTAAACCAGACAACCAAAGTTTTGGGCCCCTTAACTGGGGATAGCATTAACTGCCGGGGTGAGGTGGGTAATCTCCGGGGGTTCACAGCAAGCTTGGTGCTTCCTTTCTCTGCTTCTCTAAAAAGGGGTGGGGAATTTTTTAAAAGGGGGTTTGGCGTTCGGGGGAACTTCTTCGGGGGGAAGGGGCACGGGGGGCACTTTAAAAGGGGGGTTAGGCAAAATCCGGCTTTCCCGGCTCTCAGGGTTAGGGGTTTCAGGGGGAGGGGGCAGCCCCCCGTTAAATTTTCGTTTCTTTGCTGGTACTCTCACACCTTCCAAACCGTTGGGGAAGGGGGAGAGAGTTAGGGTAACTCTATTTCCCCCCTGAAGGTGTTTTCCCTTTTTTTTCCCGGGGACCCCAATTGAAAGGGGTCTCTCCGGGGGCAGGGTTGCGGGTTTTTTGGGCCGGGGTAAACTCCAAAACCCGGGGTTTGCACACTTCGCGCTCTTCAGCGCTCCCCTGGGGTTTCCCCCCCCCAAAGGGGACCCTATTTATGGGGAACGGGCTCAAAGTGCCGGGAGCTCTCCCAGGGGTTTGGGAAAAACAGTTTAAAAGGGGTGACAAGGTTTTTGGTTTTTGTTTGTGATGATTTTCTTTACTGCCCAATTTGTCCCCTTTTTTGGTCCCAACAAGGTCCGGGGGTCCAAATCGTCTCTGCTTGTAAAACTCCTTTCCCCCACCTTCACTTGGGATTTTTTCTTTTTAAAACGAGTTATCCAATTGTTGGGGTTTTCTACGTCGGTTTTAGAACCCCATACAATTAATTGCAGTTACCATCTTCTCAAATTTGGGGAAGGGGGGGAGACAATTTTTAAAAACTCGGGGGGGATTTTAGTTGAAGAAGTCCCCCCAACTTAATTCCTGGGGCCACAATTCCTTTCCGCCCACAAAGTTTTAAAATAATTCCTTAAATTTTTGGGTTCATTTTTCCACATACCTTTTTTTGTGGTTTGGTGGGTTTTCCGATTTCTTCCCAATTTTACTTTTACAAAATTTTAAACACCCGGTTAAAATGCTGGCCCTTTTCTTGAAACTGCCCGGGGAACCATAGGCTAAAAAAGAAATTTGAAATCCAAAACCCGCTGTTCTGGCGTTAATCCTTCATGGCACCACCCCAATAAGCGGGAAATACCACAAGGGGGTTAGACGGGGCCAACACGGGTTTTTAACTTCAATTTTGTAACTATTGGGGTTCTACGGGTTTTTTTTGTTAAGGGGTGGTTTGGGTCTCTGATTTCCCTTTTGTTTTTCCTTTTCGGGGTTGCATTTCCACTTTTCTCCCAAACTCCATTTTTTCTCACCAACCCAATAAATCTTCTCTCCAACCCCAATTTCTTCCAACAAAAATGCCCTGCCCTCTTATTTCAAACCCTTTTTTGACATCCTTTTTGGAAAAACAATTCCCCCCCAGTTCTGATTTGGGGGTTCGTATTCTAGGGGCCGTTTACCCCAAAAGAATAGCTTACTTCCCCCTTCTACACTTTGAACCCAAGGACATCGGCGGGCTCCCCCCCCCATCATACCCTTTATTTAAAATACCAGACATGTTCTTTTTCACCCATCCTATGGTAAGGTTAAAAGTTGCTTTCGGGGATTTTTTCTACTCCCCCGGGTTTCCCCTTTTTCCACATTTTGAAATTTTCCCCCACCGGGAAAAAGGGGAAATCAGAAATTGGCATTCTTACAGCCTCCCTTAAATTTTGAAAATTTTTCGAGTTAACACCACCCATGCCACGCTCTCCAGCGCAAAAAATTTTTAAAGAGTTCAAAGGGGGGAAAAGGGTTTTTTTTTCCGTAAAGAAAAAAATTTTTGCTCCCCCCCTTAATTTTTGAAGCGAAAAATTTCCCCGGCCAAACTACTGGGGGGAATTTTTAAAAACATTTTAAAAAGTTTTTTTTTTCTGGTTCTTCTTAGGTTTTTTTCCCCCTGCTTGCAAATTTTTTCCCCCTTTTTTTAAAACCTTTTTCCCCCCTTTTGGGGGAGACAGCTTTTTTTTTCCCAAAACCCTTTTTTTTAAAGGGGGCATTTTTTAAAAAAAATTTTAATGGGGGGGGAAAATAAAGGGGGGGCTAGGATCTCACCCCCATCCCCCTTTTTCAACTTCAAAAAGGGAAAACTCTTCTGCCCGCACTCCCCATTTAAAGGGGGGCCCGGGGTTTTTACCCTTTTTTTGGGCGTCCTAGGGGGAACCCTTTCGGGGGGCGGGCCTTTTTTGTCCCCCTTTTTTTTATAACCTCTGAGTACCCAGGGGGCCCAAAAACTGCCCCCCCCTTTTTAACCCCTGGGGGGTATTATCACTGTGCCCTTTTTTGGTTTTTGGGTTCCCCCCCTTCAGAGCTGACAAAAAGGGGCGGGGGTACCCCCCTTTGGGGTTTTTTTTCGGGGGGGCGACATTTAAATTTTTTTCCCCTTCATGCCTTTTTCAAAAAGGGGCCTTAAAACCCTTTTTTTCCTTTTTCCCGGGGGTTTCCTCATACCTTTGATATACTATGACATCATCCATACCCGGGGCCGGGGCTATTTTACCCCTGCCTCCGCCGCCCCCCCCCCCTTTTCCGCCACAGACTCCCCCCGAGCCCTGCTTTTTTTTTCCGGAGATTCCCAATGGTGACAAGCATTTGAATAAATTAACTTCCGTCACGGGAAAAACCCCGGGGGAAAAAAGGGGCAAAGCTGCTGACAGCAGAGTTCACTCCCCCTTAAAAATTTCCCCGAGCAAACCCCCCCCTGTTTATTTTTTTCTCACTCTGCTTTTTTCCCTTTCTTTAAGCACAGAAAAGGAAAAAAGCAGCCCTAAAAATTTGCTTTTGGACTGGGGGGGGAAAAGGGGGAAAATTTTTGGAGTAAAGATGGTGTCAAAAATGGGTTTTTTTTTTGTTTTTTTTTATAAAAAAAAAAATTTCTCTGTGTTTTTTTTTTATATTATTAAAAAAATTCAGGGCCCCCCTTTTTTTAAAATTTGGCGGACCGCCTTAAATTTCGGGGGGGCCAGCTAAATAAAAATTTTCCCAAACCCCCTTTTTTTTCCCCCCGCTTGCCACCCCCCCCGGGGCCCCGCGGGAAAAGGGGGGTTCACCCGCCAGAAATTCGCTTTTTTTTTTCCCCCTTTCAATAACGCCCTTTTTCCCCGGGGGGGCGGGGGGTTCCCCAAATTTTAAAAAGGGGGGGCCCCCCAAAAAAAATTTTTGGGGGCACCCCTGCCCCCCCCGGTTTTCCCCCCCCCCAAAACCTGCTTACAAAAACCTTTTAGTTTTTTAAAACCCCCGGGGAACCCACCTTTTTTTTTTTTTTTTTTTAAAAAAAATTCAAAAATAATAAAAAAAAGGGGGGTTTCCCCTTTTTTCTTTTCCCCCCGGGGCCCGGGGTTCCCAAAAGGGGGCCCCGGGGGTTGGGCACCCTTCCCCCCCCTTCAATCGTTTTTTTACAAAAATACGGCGAAGCCCTTTTTCCAAATTTTTAAAAAAAATCCATAAAAAATATAAAAAAAAGGGGTTTTTGCATTTTTATTAACCCCTCCCCCGGGGGTTTAGGGGTTAGTAACGATGCAGTCCCTTTTTTTTGGAAATTTTAAAGTTTTAAAAAAAAAAAAAAAAACGGGGCTTCGCCGTTTTTTTTTAACCAGCCAACCAGCAGGCAGTGGGGGGGGCCTCCCCCCAAACCCCCCCAAATTTTTCCCTTTTTGGGGACCGGGGCCCAAAACAAGAATATGGGGAACCCCCCCTTTTTATTTATTATTCATGAATTCATGAAAAAATTTTTAAAAAAAATGCGGGGGGTCCCGAAAAATTTTTTTTATTTCTACCAGTCCGCTAGGCACGGGGGGGTGGAAATCCGCGGCGAAAAGGGGAAAGCCCAACCTTTTTGGGGACCCCCCCCCCCCCGAAAAAGCAGCCCCAGCCCCCCCAAAAGGGGGGGGTTTCCCCTTAAGCGCCATTTTTTGGGGGTAAAACCCCCTTTTCCACGCCCTGGTGGGGTCACCGGGGGTTAAAAAAGGGGGGGGGCCATTTGTATTACCCCGGGGGCCCAACCCAAATTTTTTTTGGGGGGTCCCCCGCCAATATTAGACATGCCCCCCCCAAATTTTCCCCGTACTCAATATAAAAAAAAACACAACACGAAAAATTTTTTTTTTTAAAAAATTTAAAAAAAAAAAACCATTAGGACTCCATCTTTTCTCCCAAAAAATTTCCCCTTCTTTTCCCCACGACCCCCAAAAAAGACATCTTCCTGCCAAAAACCGTCATAGATATACAAACTATCACAGGGAATGAGCAGGCGAGAACTATCTCACTCTGCTAAAACCCCTTGTAGGCCCCGGGTCTGGGGCCCTGGACTCCGCACCCGAAAACCCAAGCCCAGCACACACAAAAAAACAGAACCCGGGGGAAAAAGAGGAAAGGGGGAAAATTTCCCCCCCCTCTTTTTCCCTTTCCCCCCCCGGACTCGTTACTGACTGCGAAAAATCCCTGAAATTACTCCCCGTGAAAAAGAGTCGGGCGAACCCCTTTAAAAAAACTCCCCAAAACCGAGTATAACGATAATTCCCCCTTTTCCCAAAACCCTTTAAAAATTTTTTTTTTTTTTTTTTTTTAGCACTTTTGGAAAAGGGGCAGGGGGGACGGGGTTTTATTACCTTTCTTTGATGGGGGGTTTTTAAAAAGGGGAAAATTTTTTTTTCCCCCCCCTTTTTTTTCCCCCCCAAAACTAAATTTTGCTAAAGACTTGTTCAAAAATTTTTTCACCCCCGGGGATATCCCAAACTTTTGAGGGGGTGAAGAATGGGGACTACATGAAAAATTTTTTGCACCCCAAACCCCATTTTCCCCCCAAAAAAATTGCCCTTCGCCTGTTCAGAGGGGGGTTTAAGGTTTCTACTTTTTTGGGAAGGGGTTGTTATCGAAAATGAGGGTTTTGAAAGGGGAAACATCCCCCTTTTGGGAACTTAACCCTTTTTGTCCTAATTTAAAGGGGCCCCCTACTCCCCCCCCCCTACTTCAACTACTCCCCCCGGCTTACCGGGGGCCCCTATCTGATGCATTTTTTGTTGGGGCTTAGTAATCCCACCCTTTTAAGGAATTTCACCCTACCCCAAAACCCAAAACCCTTTTAGTTTTGGGGGGTTCAAAAATGGTACTGGTCACTTACCCTTCGCTGCCTTTTTTTCCCCCGGGGCAACTCTACCTCTGTCCAACAGGGGTCTTTATTTGTTTTTTTGGGAGCTCGTTTTTCTCTGCGTTTCCCCGTCTGGGGAATCTTTTTAACAATAATTTTTTTCTTCAAGCCCCTTTTTCTACCATTTTTTCCAAAATAATCAGGGGGTTTTTTTCACCCCTCAACATAAAAAATATTAACCCTTCCCTTTTTTTAAATCCACCCCCCCCCCGGGGATCCCCTTTAAAAGGGAATTCCCCCCTTCAAAGGACCTTTTTTTCCACGGGGGCCGCAGGGGGGACTGCCCTTTTCCGGGCCCCAAAGCGACCCGGGGGCCTTTTCCCCCTTCTAGCCGGGGGGTATCTCCTTGGTCGCATCCCCGGAAAACCCCCATCTATGGGGGAACCAAAATTTGTTTTTTCTCCACAGGCTTGGATCCTTGCCACTTTGCATAGCCGAGCCATCTAAAGCTACGCTTTTAGTTAGGGCTTCAAATTTTTTGGGTTGAAGCCTCATTGTGATAGGGTTTCCCTATTCTGTGCACTCCCCCTTGCATTGCCTGAGGGTTCATTCCCTGTTTTGAAAGGTTCAGTCAGGAAATTGTGCGGTTTTGTGTATCATGGGGGCTTCCCCCTTTGCATTTGATTATCGGATTGCTCGTCCTTTGAACGCACAAGGCCATATCAAGTTTTGTATAGCCATCATTCCAGGGTCCTTTTTGGGGAGGGAATGGGAGTCCACAATAAACTGATGAATGAGAAAATTTATCTTCTTCCTACCAAAGGGTACTGTGCGTACCGGTTAAGTTGTCCCATTAATAAACGACCCTGACCTTTCCTCAGGGGGTACACTCTGGTAACTGTCCAAACTCCCCTTCTGAAGTCCATCACAGTTTTGGCTCCCCTGATATCGCGGAAACCACGTCGCTCCCGATTGAAACGCAGTAGGAATGGCATGATTGGGGCAGGCTTCGCTGCAGTTTCCAGCGGGTTTTGTTTGCTCCTGGGGGCTGCATCTATCCCCGGGGGACGGGGCTGCGCCTACCCCCTTCATGGGCTCTTTGGCTCGACATTTTCCCCCACTTAGTGAACTTTTTAACCCTTCCGGTCTTTCACTTCCGAAGGATTATAACTTCATTTTCCGCTGGTGGGACGGGGGATTCTGTCACCAATCAGTTTGTCATCAAGCCCCAGCTTGGCCTTGGTTCGGGCTTTTTGGGAGGGTTCCGCCCAGGATGACACCCCCCCTCACTTCCTGCGCGCCTCGATCTTAGAGTGGGGGACAGCAAAAACAGTATTTACACATTCCCCGGCACACACCACCCGGGTTTTACCGGCTATGGGATCCTACCGTGACGCCAGAAAGACCTGACGGGGCCCATGGGAATGGGGAAAACTTGAACCGGGCTAGACATTCACGGGGGTCGGGGACCCAGTTCCGTGGCCCGGGGGACCCAGCCTTTTTAAAAGGGGGCTGGGCGACTAGGGGTTATGGTTAAAGGATTTTTTCATGATGCCCCCCCGGTTTGGCTAAAAGGTGGCCACAGCTGCTGCAAAACCTCCGGGGTGATGGGTCACTAGATGAAGCGGCCTCCACGGGGGGAGGGGATTCCCGGGGCAGGGCATGTATAAAGAATGGGGGTCAGGAGATGGGCGCAAAGCAATACAACCCACTATTTTGGAGGTTTACTCATCTTTTACTGGAGCACTGAATTCGGGCAGTTTGTCAGCTGATCCTTGCGGAGAGCAACTTGGGGTTCCCCTCCTTGGCCGGGTTTAAAAAGGCCTCCTTATTGTCTTGGGTTAGGGCTCCAGTTTGCATTAGCTAAGCTGCCGCCCTACTACTGCGAGGTGCCATAAGATCGGCAACTCGATCCCTTTTTTACCCTCGCCTCGGGGAACACCCTGAACTCTTTCGTTGATTTGCCTCCGGGGCAAAAGTGGGCGGGGAACCCTGGAATTCCCTCCTTCCCTATTGACTGCCAGGACGTTAGGCCCTGCACATCTCTGACTCCGGTTCATTTTAACCACCCCAGGGCAGGTACCCAGCTCTCAGGCTCGGTCGGGAAGTCACGGTGGCTGCCTGAGGCCCGTGGCCCTGGGAATCAAATGAAATAATAAAAAAATTAATATAAATTCTTTGGGCCACCCGCATACCTGGTGATGCTCCCCCAGTTCCGCTACAGCCCCGGTGGTCGATGGTATTGCCAATATGGTTTAGTCCTCCGCAGGCAGACGGGCCCCAGAGGTGTACCAGGTTCATGGCGCCCGGGGGCAAACTTCTTTTGGGCGCCCCCCCCTCCCCTCCCCTCCCCAAGGTAAGGGGGGGGCTTCAGCTTTCCTCACTCCTGCTGCCCCCCCTCCCCAACCCCTGATTCCCGGCATTTCACCCCATCCCGCCCCCCAGGCCGTCTCTCCTTTCGCCGCCATTGACCCCATTTCCCGGCTCCTCAGTCACCCCCACCCGGACCCCTGCCGCCACTCCCAGGGGGCCCCCGCGCCCCGACTGGCGCGGAAGTGCCCGTCGGGCACTTCCTTTCAGGCAACGCCCTAAACTGGGTTATCACCTCCTGTAATTTTGGGGGCCGCCGGTTTAGCAAAGGGCGGGGGGGGGGGTGCCGCGGCGCCCTCCGCTGATTGCCCCCGGGGCAAAAATCCGGTTTGCACCCCCCTAATACCCCCTACTGGCCAAAGGCACCGATTTCGTGAAAAATCAGTTTGTCAAAAAGGATGCCAAGGTGAAACTCACTTCACCGGGTACTTTCCCGGAAAACCTTACCCATCGTTACAGTCTTTCCAGTGCTTGTTTACAATGACAAATGCATGGGTCGGCAAGGGAATTTTTCTGGGTGAAGAAATCCCTCACTTTCCGTTCCGTTCTCTTTTTTTTCCCCTTGCCTCCCAGGCGTGAATCTGATCTCCGAAAGATATCTGACCTCCTTCTGTTCCTTGTTCTCCTCTCCCTTTACCCCTTCGGTAACCTTTTTCTCCCCTCACTGCATTTCCCTATGTTCCCTGATTCCCCTTTTTTCGGGGCTCTTTTGGGAGTCAGGGCTGAAACTGGAGACCTCCCCGGTCATCGGATTTCTGGGAGTCTTTGTAGGAACCACAGGTGCGGGCTTCGGTACCCTTTTCTTTCCGGGGGCAAACCTCTCTGGTTATTCTCCCTGTGGCACCCCATTTTAAAATGGCACAATAAAAATCACATGGGTCTCCCCCCCCACTACACACTACAAAACCCCCACCACCTCTGGCAAAGTGGAGCACCACCTGCTTCCTTAATACTCTTGCCCATGAGGAGGCCAGTTCAGCTCGGAGGCAGGCTGTGAAAGGACACAGGCAATTTTTCTCATTAACCTAAAAGGGCAAAACAAAACAACAACAAGGAACAATCTAGCTGGGTGATTCCTTAACTTGCCCCAGAAAGAACCACAGAAACACACCGGGAAACCCGTTTTTGTTCTGGGGACCCACAGCACAGGGAATCCAGGAAAAAGTGGGATCTCTAGATGCCCCTATACCAAGCAAAACAACACGGGGTCAGCCAGCATAGAGGACTCAAGTTGCCTACCAAATGACCACAAATACAAAGACTGAGGAATCCCAGCACTCACAACACACAGCCAGGAACAACACACAATGCACATAAGGACCGACGACCCCGACAGGGTGGGGAAGAGCTTTTTATCCCCATTACAGACTCCGGGACTAAACCCGCAACAACATCTGCAGTAAAAGCTTTGGAAAACCATCTTTGGATCTGTTATTATGCGACCTTGCCCAAATTCACACAACACAATCCCTCCCTACAGCCAGCCTGGCAAACCGCGCATCAGGAAAAAGAAAATTCCTCATGTCTCCCCAAAAGTGAGGTTTTCCTTTAACCCTTCCCCCATCGATAACCCCAATAACTTTAACTCCTTCTGCCCCGGGATACATTCTCCCACTAGAACTAAACCATCTCCGCTGCCATCCATCACCCCCCGGAGGGTTCTCACACGACGGCCCCATCCTGGCCACCACCAAGTGGGTGGCGCACCGTACATTTTTCCCCCCTTAAAAAATATTCCCCTTTATTTGCCGGACCAGGGACACGTCCGGACGAACCACCTGTGACATCCCCACAACCGCCCGGCCGGTACCATACCCCAGTCCCCCGTGGGGCCCGACACTCCCACATTGATAACTCCCCGTGATTTTTTCTCCTTTCCTTCCTTACTGGAGGTCTCTTTTGCTTGTCCTGGCCCCCTCAACTGAGAAAACCCTACTTTTTCATTACTCCTCGCTCTCACTCGCTACACTCGGCTCCTTCCTCCCCATCCTAAATCCTCTAACTCCTTAATGGCCCCTGAGGTGACTTAAACCCCCCCCCGGGGCCCTCCTCCTCTGACTAGTGTGGGGGGGTGATTCTAGGGTTCCCCCCTACTGACCATATTCCCACTTGCAGTGGGGTGACACACCGCTTTTATGGGTTAGTACCCCTTTGTGGCACCTACATCATGGGGTGCCACCATTCTTTCGCTTTTCCTCTGGGGGACATGGTTTCCAAATCGGCACTTCCCATTGGGGTTCCTTCAACTCTCCTCAACCCTACCTTAGGGCTTTAACCCCAAATCACGATCCTTGGACTCCAAACGCCCCATCCACCAGGTGGCCTAAACCCCTAGGAACTGAATAACTGACTCCGCCCCATACAAGATTATAGGGGACCCCACCCGAAACCATTTTAGTCCTCCCCCCTTCTACCGCACAGAAGGGGTTGTGTTTCGGTTTACCTCCTGAGGAGAAACCCTTCTGTTGCTCTTAGCGGAAAACCACCACCCGGGGCAATGATGACACTGTGGCACTAGAACCCTGGGGTTCCAATAAGACAAAATCTGATGTGCACATACAATATATAAACAACATGACATGAATACTGCAGTTCTAAGACAAGTGAGGTGAAGCAGAACAGGAATGAGATCAGGTGAAGCAGTTATGGCCGTAAATAGCAGAACAGTTCATTGATAAGAAATGTAAATTAGAGGACAATAAAACTTTGACACTTCTGATCAGTGAACTGTTCTGATAATTACTGCTATAACCATTTCACCCCTTCTCATTCCTGTTCTGCTCCACCTCACTTGTCTTAAGTATTTCATGTCATGTTGTGTATAAATAATGTTGCCGCGAGAGATTCTGTCTTATTCCAGCCTGAAGAAAGAGACCTGAGTTGTCTTGAAAGCTGATATTTGTCACCATCCTTTCAGTTGCCATTTAAAGATATCAACCCACTGAGGACTCTCAGATTGTTAATATTTTTCTGTCTACTGGTTTAAACACGGTACAAACAGGTCGGAACTACCATGGTGCAGCTGGTGCAGCTGCCACCAGGGCCCCGACCGGCTAGGGGGCCCCTTCAAGCCAGCAGGGGCCCCCAGCTGACCCCCGTAAGCCGTTGTCAGAGGAAGGAGCGTCAGGCAAGGGAAGCAGAAAGCTTACTGCTTCCCTTGCCTGATCCGCCCCCTCCTTCCTCTTGCCCCTCCGGCTCCCAACACGGCTCAGCAGGTAGGAGAGCCACCGCAAACCTCTCCGCCGGCCGCCAGCACCAAATCCAGCCCCCCCCTCCTCCCGGACCCGCGCAGACGGCCAACAGCAGAACTCCCCCCCTCCCCTCCCCCGGTCCTCAACATGGCTGCACCAGGGCCCTCTGGGTAAAGGTCCGCCACTGGGTACAAACATATATTTTACCCCTTCATACCAAACATTTAAACATTTCTAAAAACTATACAAAAAATTACTCTTGTTTTGAAAAGTGCATTACAATGATACATCTGTTTGTCAAAGAAAAGAGCTCATGCTTCTAGTCATTTTGAAGAGACAAAAGTCATGATTCAAGTGTTAGAGGGTAGGAAGTGTGAAAAACCATTACTCTCCCACCTCCCACCCTGCTGTATTCTATATCAAACATTTTATACCACATTTTTTCCATTTGACTATTTCCACCCAGGTGGATAGGAGAACCTTCAATCGGCTGTTTCCCTAACGACCAATATTCCTGTGACCGAATTCATCATCTTTGGCTTCCCAGTCTTCAGAATTATCCCATTCTCCTTTTCTGTGTGTTTTCTCTTTATATACCTGTTCACCATCACTGGGAAATGGAAGCATCTTCCTCTTGGTCATTCTTGACCGGCGGCTGCATACTCCAATGTATTTCTTCGTCATAACTTGTCTTTCCTTGATTTGAGCTACTCCACGGTAACTGTGCCGAAGATGTTGGCCAAGTTCGCGATGCACCCCGGACACCATCTCTTATGCCGCCTGCTTTACTCAGAGTATATTTTCTTATCTTTAGCAGCTACGGAATGTTTCCTTCTTACTGTCATGGCTAATGATCGATTTCGTCGCCATTTGTTCTCCTCTACATTACCTGACCATTATGACGAGAAAAATTGTGTCTACTGATGGCAGCTATGGCATGGATAGGGGTTTCATTGCTCCTATCGTACTTTTTAATTTTACCTTGGACTTGCCTTTTTGTGGCATAACTCATCCATTATTACTATTTGACCATTCACCATTGTTGCAGCTGGCCTGTACCGACACTTCCTTCAATGTAGCAATTGGATCTTCCATTGGGGCTTTCATTCTTTTAATAACCCTTTTCTCTAGTGTTTATCTCTACATTAAAAAATTTAAATTTAAACCCTTCTCAAAATTAATTCCAAAGATGGACCAAGAAGACATTTTCTACCGTGCGCCTCGCACTTTGCGGTGGTCAATATTTTCTATTTGCCAATTATCTTCATGTTGTCCGGCCAACGGCTTCTTACTCTTCCTCTTCCGATGGACTCCCTAGTTTGGGGCCCTTTTTGTATACAGTATTAACTCCTATGATGAATCTTTTATTTACAGCTTTAGGAGCAAAGACATCAAGAGGCTTTCAGGAGAAAAATAATTTAAAACTAAACAATAGAACAAATACACTAACAATCAAAAGGTAACAATGGTTTGATCTTTTACCTTTCAGGTTCCGTATCTCACCATCCACTACAGCTTTGAGCTTCATCTATAGACAATCATCTTGGCTATCTCATACATAAATGTGACTTGTAACTATTTACATATAATTAGTTATACAGATTCTTGGCATGTCACTGTATTGTTACTGTTTTTCTCCTGGTGATGGAAAAATCATTTTCTTCCTAATTACTACAAGTCACAACCTGTTCTCGTATTTCCTAATAGCTCAGTGTGTTATCAGGTTGATTCCCACGGGAAAGGTATCTGGTTCGAATTGAGGAAGGTTTACCAACAAAAGAGAAACGGCATCATCCAGCTCATCGACAGCGGTCTTTTCTCTTGCCAATCAAATTGCCAAACTGCATCAAGTGAGGCCATGACTGGGGAAGATTAAAAAATGAAGTCTGTCCATCCATTCAAAAGTGAAGAGGTGACGTCCAGGCAATATATCGGAGTCAACAAGTCAGCTCATCATAAGATCTATGGGTTCTGGTGATATTCCCTGCAGTGGAGGGGGCTCATTTGGTTCATAAAGTGAGATCACAGACATCCAGCATCGGCGACGCACATTATACTTATCATTATTATTATTTATAGAGCACGATTGGTTCCATGGTGCTGTATATGAAAGGGTACATGCAAACAAGTTAAAAATACAACAAACAAATTAACAGTGATAGACCGATAGAGAGGAGAGAGGACCCTGCCCTCACGAGCTTGCATTCTATAGGATGATGGGAAGAGACAATGGTTGGCTCAACTCTAGTGGTGGTGGGCGCCAAGTCGGGTGGTGATGGGGTGTCAGGTCTGGTGGCGGTAGGGTCATTGCAGGTTGAAAGGCTGTTCTGAAGAGATGGGTGTTCAAGTTCCGTTGGGGTGCAGAGTTCCAGAGGATCGGGTATATTCGGGCAAAGTCTTGCGGGTGGTTGGATGAGGAACGTAGGAGTGTGGAGAGAAGAGGTCTGGAATGGTGGTCCAAAAAGAGGTGAAGAAGCTTCGACTTCAATATTGTCATAAGAAGCATCGGCTCAAACTTGCAAAAAAAATATAAAAAGTAGAAGATTGGAAATGGGTGATTTGTGACCATGAGACAAAAGTCAATAGCAGCTTTGATGGGGCAAATGGGTCTGGAAATTTCGGCCAAAACATGCACGTTTGTAACCGACATCAAGAGTCCTCACGCTTATGAGTCTCTAACACTATGTTCCGAAAAAACACTACAAGATATACACACTGGTCAAAAATTGTTTGTTTTCCCTCCTTTAGAGAAAGAGAACCCCACAATGGTCACAGAAATATCTCGAATCTGACAAAAGTAGTAATAAATAAAAAATCTATAAAAATGAACAAATTACAGTCAGACGTTGCTTTTCTTCTTCTACAGAATTCTTTAAAAATTAAGCTCATGAAATTGGCCTGACAGAAATGATGGTGCCGTAACTTGATATTTTGGTGCACAACCTTTGAGGCAATCACTGCAATCACACGATTCCTGCACCTGTCAATGAGACGTCTGCTCCTCTCCACAGGGATTGTGGCGACTCCTCAAGCGTAAACTGCTCCAGTTGTCTGGTGTGTGAACGTCGCCTTTTCCATCTTTCAATATAGAAGAAGAAGCGGGGCGGCACTCACCATAATTCAATGATCCTCTATTCCAACGTCATATGGAGACGATAGATTCAGCGGGGAGAGGGAGTGAGGATCAGCGGACGACGGCTGCCGTTTCGCAGCGCTGTACAGCTTCAACGGGTCCTGTTCAGGAACCCGTTGAAGCGTACAGCCCCGCGAAATGGCAGCCGTCGTCCACTGATCCTCACTCCCTCTCCCAGCTGAATCTATCGTCTCCATATGACGTTGGAATAAAGGATCATTGAATTATGGTGAGTGCCGCCAAATTTTTCTTCTATATAGACTTGTGTCTTTTATCTGGAAGGCATGCAACACCTGCCACCGAGGGGCTTATGTTTGCTGCAGCAGTTAGCAATTACCTGAGTTTGCTCCAGCCCAGCGGAAGGTGCCCGATAACCTCTACATGACAATTGCTTTTCCATTTTCAGCTCTTTCCAGAGATGCTAAATAGCATTTAGGTCAGGGCTCATAGAAGCCACTTCAGAATAGTCCAATGTTTTCCTCTTAGCCATTCTTGAGTGTTATTAGCTGTGTGTTTTGGGTCATTATCAGGTTACAAGACCCATGACTTGTGACTGAGACCAAGCTTTCAGAAACTGGGTAGCACATTTCTCTCTAGAATCTCTTGATAGTCTTGAAATTTCATTGTACCCTGCACAGATTCAAGACACCCTGTGCCAGATTCAAAAAGCAGCCCCAGGACATAATAGAGCCTCCTCCTTGTTTCACAGTAGGGACAGTGTTCTTTTCTTGATATGCCTCATTTTTCCATCTGTGAACATAGAGCCAAGATTAAGACAGGCCAGGGCTTAAGGTACACACACACAGAACAAGGAGGCCTTAGAAGTCATCAGATGTGGAAATTCTGAACTGCCACCCGACCACCTGGACTGTACCCTGGATATTACCTTGCTTCAACACCAGTAAAGGTAAAGAAACAACTCCAGTGTGTGTGTGTTCATCATTATGGCCCTGATCCTGCCCTGATATAGAGACTGTACCTGTGCCTCTATCTGCAGAGCCGCCTCCTTGTGAGAAATCCATTTCAGCATACATCACTGCCCCGGGGATTGCTCTCCACCTGTGGGAGCGTCACCATCTGGCTGCCCCATCCATCATCCCCGGAGGTCTGTAGCAGCGCCGGTATCATAACCAACACCGTGGTGACATCATGAGACATTTCCCTTTTTGTAAATAATCATTTCCCCCATTTTTCAGTGACCCCCCAGGCCATAGGCTCGGCACAGGTCACCCGTGACTACCCCTTTAATCAACGTCCGGGACCGGGGGGCCCCAAGGCCCTGGGGTGGGTCAGATATAACTTATTAAAGTTTTAAGCATTAATATAAAGTTACAGTGTTTACAATAAAGAAGATATAAAAGATAAAAATAAAAAGGACATGCAAACATGCATGACAATTCAATAGTTTGTTATAACTAAATAAACACATAACTGCCATGACTCCGGTAAAAATGGCCACAGCAGCCTTATTAAATATTTACACAAACCTAGGGGTGCCCACCACGATTACAACCCCACCACCACATAATCAGTGTAAATATCAACAAGCAATAAACAGCTGATAGATCCGGTCCAGAGGAAAACCCCACACCTTACAAGACTCCCTGGCCGCACCGCACCAGCCCTGGGGAGAAGGGGAATTAACACCACATGGTTAACACCCCTAACCTTAATGGGACCTTTGCCCGATAATTATATCACTGAAAACCAGAGCCACTATTCCTCCATAGTGGCTTTTCCGACACTATGCACAAACTGGCCCCTCCACCACCCAAACTTGACTTGACCCAAGCTTGACTATACACACCATACCCAGAAGCCACACATAAGGGCCCACAGCAGTAAGCTGAACCATACACCATGGAGAAGCTCGACTTGTCCAAAATCTCCATATCCCGCAACCATCCAGCCATTCTCATGGCCACACCACCAGGCTCAAGCGACTCACAAAAATAATCCTCGTTTATGTCCTTTAACCACTGACCTTTGTATTGCCTATTAAATCCCCCACACTGTCCCACCACATTATTATACTGCCCAGCAAAGTACCAAAACTTCCCAACAAATGTTATATCATCCAATCCATTTACAGGGAAGACATCCCACCAAAGTCGCTGCTTCCCTTGGTAAACCAACTGGCAACGAAGCCAAACCAAACATATTATATCACCAAACTATACACGTAAAGTCACACCAATGTCCCCAACTAAAAGACTATCTTCAATCCCAACACCGGAAAAAACTTCACCAAAGATATGACTTCTCCCTCAGAAAACTCCACCGGCACCATGTTACTTCAACCCCTGTAGTATGAGCACGAGAAATGTCCCCCACCCACTTAACAACCCCCTCCCATCCCTGGAGAGGAGGGGAACCCTACATGAATGTTATCACCTCCACTTGCAAATACCACCCGGCCACACCATTGGCACTTATCAGAAGACCACCACCCTACAGGGATTTAGTCCCCACCTCCTGCCCCATTAACACCACTAAATTCTATTCAACATAAACCCCACCCACCAACAAAATTGTCCATCATTTCACCAAACCTCTCTTGGAAAAACGTCACCGTATCACCATATTCCAACTACCACTCGAAATCTTAACCACACTTTCCCCACCCCACAGAATCCCCCATCATCTACTCCAAGGCCATGCTCCCACCATCATGTAGGTTGTAAGGCCGTAACATACCCACCCAGTCCATATACCCACCGTTCTCGAGAAGGTCAACTCCACCAAATTACATTTACTTTTTCTCTATATTTTTTCTTTATTGAGCTGCTCACTCCAACAACGTACCAGAAACCCAGCAACACCAATTCTCATTCCATTCATGGTATTGATCCACGTAACCACTTCTGGGATTCTTCTGTCCCAGTGAACCACTATGAAGATGGCTACAATCCCACCTCCACCCCAGGGAATATAAATGTCCCCGAGGACTGAACTAGGCACATCATCTTTATAAAACACTAACAGGTCATCAGTATACCCACTACTCCTTCAATGACCCATATACACTAATGGTGAAACCTACTAACACCCATACTGCAGATTAACCTAGGCCAACAAATACCGTAAAGACAGTCTTCCGGCAAAAACCCCCAGGTGCAGTGGTGCCCTCGCCTCCTAACAACTCTCCCATGCCACGGAGTAGAGAAACAAACCTCTAACAGCTGCATTACCACACCCGATAGACACGCCCTGCCATAGACCAAGTGCTGCCAGCACCCAGCAGCCCCCACCTCAACCTTTTTGAACACTTCCTCCACGTTGTCCCTACCTTTGTAAGGTATAAAAAAGAAACCATCAATATATATAGATACATGCCTCCACCCACCTGTTCAGGTACCATTCGTCCTGCCACCGGTTAAGAAAACAAACCACCAATATGTGCCAAAGGAAAAACACCAGCAGCCTGCACAATCATGCCATTTTTTTTTTAACCGTTATCCTGAAACAGCCCCAAATAATCCTTCGGTACCGATGGACCCAAACCGTGCGCTAAGCCACAACTAATTCCCCTGTTTAGCAACCTCCATTCCGCCTCTGTCTCCCACTGCAAAACTCGCACCACTGAACAAATTGAAGGGAGAGGTTAGTGAACCAAAATGCACAGACGTGGACACTCTCCCTACAACCCATTGCCCCTCTAAGTAGTGCGGCGATCCGATAACCTTCCCGGACCGGCCAACATTACCTGACCTCTCAATTAAAAGTGTGAGTAGCCCACATATGTTCCTTTTTTTTTATTGTTGTTGCTCCCAAACCTATCACTGGATCATGCTCTCCGACGACCCTACCATGTTCCCAACTGAACACACCAACGGCACCACAACAGCTGTAAACCGCTAGCTATGTATACCAAACCAACACTCAGAGACACAACTGTGACCTACACATAACCACTAGAGGCACACTAGTGAGTCCACCTAAACAAAACCTAATAACTGAAAAGCCCATATTAGACTTGACCTCCGACCAACGCCTAACTAAACACCCTACACCAGGACTACTCGGCCAGCCTACACATCCCAAACCCTAAGGAACCAAATGCCAACACCAACGCCAGACTCCTAAACACAAACTACAACCGTCCATATTTTAATACTCACACCGCGTGTAGCACCAAACCCACTCCAAAATGCCCTCAAAACATAAATAATTGGGGGACCCAAAGCAACAGTCCCACAACCATCGCTCAACACAAAAGTCCAATAAAATTCACCTGCACCCCCAAAATTAACTACAACCAAACTGAACTAATTAAAATTCCAATGAAACCTGACAATACACGCCCATGTGAAACCACCAACCCCTAAGCACCCAATCATTGAACTCTGCCTGTAACATTACCTTACCATGGAGAAAAACTCTCCTGCCGACTGAGGTCATCAACAACCCTGCTGCCCCACTCTAAAAAGAAAAAACCTTAGCAACACACCTACACGGGCATGCAACCCACCGCAAAACGCTATTATGGCTGAATATGCTAACTGGATGCCCCAGAATACCGTGATGAGGACAACCCGGGTCCCATCCAGTATGGGTCCATGGAGAACAACCCCAACTTAGCTCAGAATAATTCACGACTATATACACCCTACCCCACAATTCCTACGCCACGCCGACATTCCTTCTCAAACACCTCTGACCTCAATATCCAACAGTCTACAAGCAAAAAACACCAACCACACTTAACCCACTTGGTGCCACTTCAGCCCCAGACACCAAACTACCAAACAGCCTCACCAAATACCCTTAAAGGACCAAACCTGTCCTACCATCCTGTATTATACACCCTTGTCCCAAGAATGGCCAACTCCAACCAACCCTCGGGTATAATAAAGGTACATAACTACCCCATGCTTCTCACCTCAAAAACCGCCCCGGTAATTACCTGAACGGGAACCAGGGGATCTGCTCTTAAGCCACATTCCCTTCCCCTATGCACACTACCAAGTATACAAGTATATGTCTGTGATCCCGCCTCCACCAAGCCTAATAGCTTAACCCTACACCTCTTGCTGTACTCAAAGTACACCTATACTCATATGATCCCACCTGCCCCAAATCATGTTGTCCCACACGATACTGCAGAGAATACACCCCCAACTCCTTCTAACGTAATTCCTTCTGCCTCTCTTTGGTATGGATGACCGAGTAACGTATAATTCGGACTCGCTATACTCGCAACAAATAGGTACCGGTACTCGGTACTTGTTGCGAGTACAGCGAGTCCGATTACTTTCACAGTGTATCTATAGATACACTGCGAAAGTACCCTAAAAGTGAATAAAAGTTGTTAAAAATAATAAACTTACATACTCACCTATCTGACGCCTGCACCAGGAGCGTCCCAGAAGACCTGTGATCACCGGACAAGGAATCAAACCCAATCACTACCCAAATCTGTAACAGATTAAATTATGAAAACAACGCTTTTTTTTTATAGAAATGATAAATAGTTTTTATTATATCTAATTTTTCATTCAAAAGATCACCACATGTATATGTACATGTATATTAAAAATTACAGATAAAATACCATAATTTTGTAGGCATATAAAAATTATTATTATCATCACTGTCCAAATTTGACACGTGGGGAGCACACCACAAATTTATTCCATAACTAACCGGTCTCTATATTATACAGGTAATTATAGTTGTTAGTATCCCTTTATTTAGCATACCCTATTTTTCTATATAAAAAAAAGCGTTGTTTTCATAATTTACCAGCAGATCTGTTACAGATTTGGGTGGTGATTGGGTTTGATTGGATGTCATGTTGTGAAAACTGACAGTATTTTGAGGACTTTTTTTGATTGTTTGATCACCGGACAAGGACCTGTGATTTCCAGCCAATCAGATGGCCGGTAGAGATCTGGCCAATCAGATGGCGACACGTCACAACCACGTGATCGCTAGCGGCCACCTGATTGGCCAGATTGCAAGGTCCTAGGTGTACTTCCAGGACCATGCAATCTGGCCAATCAGGTGGCCACTAGCAATCACGTGGTTGTGATGTGTTGCCATCTGATTGGCTGGAAGTCACGGGTCCTTGTCCAGTGATCGCAGGTCTTCTGGGACGGTCCCGGTGCAGGCGTCGGACAGGAGAGTATGTCATTTTATTATTTTTAACAACTTTTATTCACTTTTAGGGTACTTTCGCAGTGTATCTATAGATACACTGCGAACGTAATCGGACTACTCGCTACTCCCGAGCACTCATAAGATACTCGGAGAGTAGCGAGTCCCCGAATATCGCCACTATTCGGCGAGTTCCAAATAGTAGCAAGTATACTCGCTCATTCCTACTCTTTGGAACTTCAAGGACGGGAGCCATGTGTCCACCACCTCACCAATGCCTGCATTACTCAACGCTCAACATCCTCTCAATGTGCACCTTCTTTTAAGAACTGCCCCCAAACTCCATCAACCCACTTGTAAAGCCCACCCAAACACATGTTAACTGCCCACATGTAGCAAAACGTAAAGCCTCTGTTTTTCTCTTTTTTTAATTATACTATAAACACACATCTTCTTACCCAGCAGATTCCACAGTCCATGCAGAGCAGCCGCACCGCAGCAGAACATTGCACCACGCTCCAGGGTTGCTCGTTGTTCGCCTCCCTTGCTCCTTGACCATGGATGCTACCGACCATTCAGGGAAATCCGTCAGTAATGAGGGGGGGAATCACCTTGCTTTAATATCCATGTCCTGAATGGCCCCCCATGGATAATCCCTGCTGGTGCAGCGCTGCCACTTGGCATCCGTTGAGCTTGCTCTGAAGATGCTTTTGCGTCTGGCCCTCCTCCTGTGTGGAGACCGAACGCCCACCCCGACGACTGCGGGATGGGAGTATCTGCATAACACTGTCACCTGGCTTGCTTCGGTATGGCCGCCAGCCAGAAACCGCCGTCCTTCCCCAGGCATCCGATGCTCCACCACTACTGGAGACCGCAATATTCCCTGTCCACCTCCAATCCATCGCAGCCTGTACCTCCCCACAGCCGTCTGGCACACTCCCGGCCCTGGCCAGGCCAGAAGCCACCACAAAAACCCCGACACCAGCGTCTCCTGACCCAAACCAGAAGTAGACCACAATCCGGCTCTGGTGAAGATTCCTCCCGGAGGCCAGAAGTGGCACCGGAGACCCCGGACACCCGCACTGCCCCCGGAGGGTCCCAGGAGGTGGCGCTGGCATACAGCCTCTCAACCTGTTAGTGCCTGCTGCCCCACAGTCTGGAGCCAGCATCGAGGCATCCACTTTGCAGGGATGGAGAGATCAGGCTCTCATGGGGCAGCAGAGGCAGCCAGAGAACATGTATGCACTGCCTGTGCCCCCAGGTACTGCAGTACAAACTGGGACCACAGACCCCTTCAGCAGCTCCAGCAGCCAGGTCAGTCCCTGTCACTTCTTGATTTGGAAAGAGAGAGCACTCGCCCCCTCCCATGTCCTTTATCCTCTCCACACTCCTGCCCACTTTTCCTCCTCACCAATTCCAAGAATCTGCAGGTCTCCTCCCTGCCCTGCTTGCTCACCACCATTTTATATAGCTTCATTAACCCCTTCCACTCCCACCCCTATGAATTGTCGTATAGCCTGTCCACCTATGGGGCTTCATGGCTTTCTAAACCATTTGTTGATTCCCTTTGAAGCCTTCCAGAGGTTTTAAGAATTGTGAACTCAAGAAGACCACCTGGGATCTCAGATCCTGTGACCAGGATGACCTCTGAGTAGTGGCACAGAATTTAACAAATTAATTTTCTTTTTAACAGATTTAATTATCTATTGTGATCTCCCTTCACCTACAGATACACTACTGTTCAAACGTTTGGGGTCACCCAGACAATTTTGTGTTTTCCATGAAAACTCAGACTTTATTTATGAAATGAGTTGCAAAATGAATAGAAAATATAATCCAGACATTGACAAAGTTAGAAATAATGATTTTTATTTGAAATAATAATTTTTTCCTTAAAACTTTGTTTCTCTCAAAGAATGCTCCCTGTGCAGCAGTTACAGCATTGCAGACCTTTGGTGGATATTATTTAATGAAGCTGCCAGATGAGGAGCTGTGAGGCCTCGATTTCTCACACTAGAGACTCTAATGTACTTGTCTTGTTGCTCAGTTGTGCAGCGGGGCCTTAAACCTTTCTTTCTATCTGGTTAGAGCCTGTTTGTGCTCTCCTCTGAATGGAGTAGTACACATCGTTGTAGGAAATCTTCAGTTTCTTGCAATCTCTCGCATGGAATAGCCTTCATTTCTGAGAACAAGAATAGACTGTCGAGTTTCACATGAAAGCTCTCTTTTTCTGGCCATTTTGAGAGTTTCGTAGAACAAACAAATGTAATGCTCCAGATTCTCAACCAGCTCAAAGGAAGGTCAATTTTATAGCTTCTCTAATCAGCCAAACCATTGTCAGCTGTGCTAACATACTTGTACAAGGGTTTTCTAGGGTTTCCTACTTATCCATTAGCCTTCTTACACAGTTAGCAAACACAATGTACCATTAAAACAATGGAGTGGTGGTTGTTGGAAATGGCCTCTATACACCAATGTAGATATTGCAATAACTAGACTAGTCATTTACCACATTAACAATGTATAGAGTGTATTTCTGATTCATCTAATGTTAGCATCATTGAAAAAAATGTGCTTTTCTTTAAAAAAATAAGGAAATTTCTAAATGACCCCAAACTTTTGAACTGTAGTGTACATATTTTTTGGTACACCTCCCTCCTTTTGAACATGCATGGGGGCTGACTTACTGTTCTGCTCTCATGTACATCCCTAGTTCTGGCCCACCTAGGCAAGGTAATGATTGACTCCTTTCTTATGTTGAGTTGTAAAATCATACTGCTGTAATATTGGGCTTCATCTAAGCAATTACGCCAACTCAGTGGGTTATGATTGGTTATCGCATTTCAATTGGGGCATGACTGTCTGGGATACAGCTTTCCCATCATCCTGACAAGCTGCAGACAACAACTGTCTTTCATCAGGACATGCTGCGGGAACTTCCGTTCCGTCAGTCTGATGAGTGATGAGTACTGGTTCCCCATCTCTCTGACAGACCGAGAGTACAACTTTCCCCTCTGGACAAGCCATGGGTACAACTTTCCCATGGTCCTACCATGGTCCAGGGCTACCGCATTTCTATCAGCCGATTGATTATGGGCATAACTTCCCTACTGTCCAGGCCATCTGTGGAAAATGCTACCACCAGTCTTGTCTCATGCCAACTGTAAAGTATCCGGAAACCATTCATGTGTGGGGTTGCTTCTCAGCCAAGGGAATCGGCTCACTCACAGTCTTGCCTAAAAACACAGCCATGAATAAAGAATGGTACCAGAATGTCCTCCAAGAGCAACTTCTCCCAACCGGCCAAGAGCAGTTTGCCGCCCAACAATGCCTTTTCCAGCATGATGGAGCACCTTGCCATAAAGCAAAGGTGATAACTAAACGGCTCAGGGAACAAAACATAGAGATTTTGGGTCCATGGCCTGGAAACTCCCCAGATCTTAATCCCATTGAGAACTTGTGGTCAATCATCAAGAGACGGGTGGACAAACAAAAACCAACAAATTCTGCCAAAATGCAAGCATTGATTATGCAAGACCATCACCTCACTTGCCTTATGTACTGCATTATCCAGTCCCAATTTCGTTGCTATTGATAACATTTTGTGCCGCTATATTTATCTATTTTTATTTACTTATATTTCAATGGGTAAACAGGAAAATATAACTATTCTTATTTTTTCATTTGTTACATTTTTATTTTAGGTTTTTACTGGGGTTTTTTGTTTTTTTCCTCCCAATTAGGGATGGCGAACCAAAACTATAAAGTTCGGGGTCCATACTGAACACCTAGTGTTCGGATGGTCTCCTAAATGGATGTTTTAAGGACATTGTAACCCTCTTTGACTTCACACCTGCTGACACACATGGCCCTGTTTTCACAATTTACACCCTACAGGTGTCAAAGCACCTGCAAACTCAAGGACTCTTAAAAAATGTGTTTAAAGTTCCTAAACGTTCTAGGCCTGATGGCTGGGACCACTCCTAACCGTAAGATTAGGTGTTGTTCTTAGCCAGTGAGTCTACCGGTGAGCATGTTGGCCTCCAAACAATCGGGAGAGTTTTAGGGCCAGATAAAACGTCAAAGTTCTTTCCTGAACAAAGCCACGATCGGCAACTTCCGGTAATTTGCTTGGGTTTCCGATCGCGAACAGAATCTGCAATGCTCGTGCCAAATGCAAAAAATTGGCGAAAATGTTCGGAGAAAGTTCGCATTGAATTTGATTCCTTCAGAATCTCTTTCCTCATTTCTATCCATCTTGTGTCTTCATTTTATTCCTTAATCTTTCTTACCACTTACATAAATGTATCAGATCCTAATATCTGGAATATCAGGCCTGGTCTCTGGCGGTGTCATTATTTGTCATGTTTTGCACACAGATCAGGTAAGAAGGATCCCATGTGGTTATTAATTAGAAATGATTCTAACAATAATCAATCCCTTGAGAACAAAGCAAACTCTTAACTTTCTCTATAAAGGAGTCTCCATTAGGATATAGAAGCGCTGCGCAGGCGGAGGCAGGTGCTGCCGCTAACTCATTACATCTTTCCTCTTGTTCTTCCCTCATATCCTCTGTAGTGATATAACACCTCGTGCTATGGGAATTCACCAGAAAAATGTAAGTACAGGAGAAACTGTTGAGGCTTTACGTACTTCACACGTCTTTCCTCTCAAAGGTAAAACTTGAAGGTCTTGGGCTGTGGTGTAACTTGAAGCTCGTGGACCCCAATGCAAAAGCTCCAATAAGACCACCAATAGTATAATAGCATTGGTCTTTTCATACATGTGCTGGGCATTGGCACAGTTCTCTTTCTTCCCGCCACTCCACAGGAGGGTTGTGGTCCTGGCTGGGTGCGTGGTTGCTTGTCGCCATTGATTCTGACGATCCAGTAGCAATCCATAATGAAGACACTAACAGAAGCCAATCGCTCTTATTAAACAATTATCTTTCACTGAACAGCTTCAACAGTTCCTCTAACACAATTTTACATGTGAAACAGCGGGCAGATAACGTAAGCTCAGTTGCCCATTGGGCTCGCTTCCTTTTCAAACTCCTCAACCGTTCTTTTCTCTGAATTTTCTGGTCCTTCCATCATCAGCAAGCCTAGCATCACAGTACTATATGGAAGAGTCATCCTAGTCCACATGTGTTTCTATGTCCTCCAAACAATGAGAACTCACGTCGATTTCAGACCTTTTGCCCACCCATTTTGCATTCAATCCCATTGTGGTCTTTTCCCATTGAGCGGTAGGCTACACTAGGGCTTATGCTAAGCTTCCTTCTCAAGACCGGTCTATAAAGAAGTTAGTCCATTATTGGCCAGACCGAGATTTTGATCCTGACCTTCCATGTGTCTGTCCGGTTCCTCAATCTTATCTGCTGTAGTTACCACCAGTCACCCATCAAATGCAGTTTTGGTATTCTATATCTTTTGCAAGTCCGTGCTCAACACTTGTTGTTCCTTATTTATTTTGTACAAGGAAAACAGTAAGGCCGGCTTCACACCGCGGTGTGGTCAGGTCCGGGGCTGTCCTGTCTAAACCTGACAGCCCGGGACCCGATTTTGACATTGTGCAGCACTATGGGGCCGGGTGGAACTGGATGGCAGCTATGTGCCATCCGGTTTCCATCTGTCTGGGAGGATCCAGGTGAATTTGGATTTTACTCCCGGACACAAAAGTGTTGCTTGCAACGTTTTTGTGTCCAGGGCGAAAATCTGCCCAAATCGGACACTCCCGGATCCGGGGCGATCCGGTGCTCCCTAACATGGGAGCCTATGGTGCTGGATCGCCTCAGTCGAACAAAAACATCTGATCTGGGAACCGGATGCCGGTTGCTGAAGTTTAGCACCACCACTGTCCCCTGCTGTGATTTCAGGATCGTAGCTAGCGGAGAGCTTGAAATTCCATCTGCTGCGGCTGCTATCAGCTGCATCCGGCTGCAAATCGGACCGGAGGGAATATTTGCCCTCTGGTTCTGTTTGCAAATCGGGTGCGGGGCTGTCCGATTTACAACGTGTGGTGTGAAGCCTGCCTAACTTACCCTGTGAGTTAACCCCACCCATTTTGGGCTAGTCTCACAGTTATTTCTTGCTTACCTTTCATCCTATCTTACCAACATTCTAAATAACAGTCCTTAAGTCTTATACATATAATACTGTTATATCTTATAAAAGTGCTATGCAACACATTATCTCACATTATACTACTGGGTACACTGTATATAAAGATGCATGACACAAATTCCCATTACAACACGTAAACGCGATTGGTGTCTTTTGGGTCAGGAATACACAATCACCTACGCCACCCTCCTTCACACAGGCCATAATGACTTCTAGGCCCCCCTAGACTCCAGGGCCTGGGTGTGATTGCAACCCCTGCACTTACTGTAGTTACATTATTGATTTTGGACTCAATGGAAATCTGTGAATGGGCCACCACCTGCATTGTGCCAATATTTTATTACCCGAACCCTAAACCCCAAATAAGTCTAGGGGAACCCAAACTTTAATGCTGTAAAATGGTGGCTATAAGGGCTAGGGGGCTGTAAAAGGAAGCAAAATAGGGATTAAAGCAGGAAAATTATACTTACTGGTCTCCCGCTGCAGTCACACTTGCTTCCTGGTCCGCTCATTAAGCCTCATGTTTATTCACTGCTTCCCACACCCAGCCTCTGTGATTGGTTGTGTCATTTAGACTGCGCCCCCACAATCTGTGCCGATGTCTGTGATTTGTTGCTATACACATTAGTGTATGGAAACAAAACTGTCATCATATTAGTATAAAGATAAATAAATAATGAATAAAATGTGTGGGGTCCCCTGCATATTGATAAATCACCCAGCTGTGTACGCTATGTTGGTTGCATATCAAAATACAGGGGACCACATGTGGTATTTTTTTAATGATATAAATAAATATTTTTAAAAAACTGCAAGGGGAACTCAATTTTGATACTCAGCCAAGATAAACTACATGAAGGGTTGTTTTAATTCTGACCTTGGGGAGGTTCGTAGTTATTAGGCCTCCCAAGGCTGAGAACAGCAGCCCGCAGCCAGCCTAGAATATGGTGCATTCATTAGATGCGCCTAGTTCTGGTTCTTAGCCGATTCATCTCGATGGCCTTGCTGTGATACCAATTGGGGTGAAATACGGGGTAATGATATGTCAAAAATCAAAGCTGGTGTTAAGCCTTGGGTCAGTTTGGATTTGCCCATCACTAGTCAGGACCCTATTTTAGTGTCGCAAAGCTTCAAATATCCTACATAGTCACAGTCTAAAAATAAAAAATTTTGAGGTGAGGAAAAACAGAACAATCACTGATAGGGAGACCTCACTTAAAGGTGTTGTCCACTTCGATTTCATTTTTCCTAATATAAAGGTGTAAAAATGATTAATGTTCCTTTCAATGATTTCCCGCGGCTCATACTCCCATTCTGCCATGCATATATCCGGTCTCTATTTTTGACTGCGATGGTGATGTGTCATGGGGTGGTAAAGGAAGTCAGGGAGCAGGTTACTAAAGTTGGGCAAAAGGCAAACAGAGGAACTAGTGTAACAAGAGGGTGACAATATATGTGGGCATCACGGCGTTTAAAGAGAGAACTGGGCAGACGATTTACTTTGTAGCTGAACAGCCTGTGTTTGTGGAGTCCCAGTGATGGTGATTGACAGGTCGAGCCTAGTCCAGGCAAGACAAATCAATCCGATTGTGAAGAAGATCGAGAAAGTAAAACCCCTTCTTTATTTCAAACCGCTAAAAGCTGGTGCACTAAGCCTGATCAGCATGGTGGAAGAGGGAGAGACAAGCAGGCGTGTAGACAACAGCTGTTTCACATGTTTGTGCATCAACAGGTCCACCAGGTCCTGTTTGAAATAAAGAAGGAGTTTTACTTTCCTGGAGTGTGCCGCGGTCTTCAGAATTGGAAGAACTAGTCTGATCCTGAGATGGAGGTCCCTAGCTCACCTTGTTCCCCGAATTACCTGTTAAGGTGAGAATGTCTTGGCCTTTGCTTCTGATGAGCTCTAGGCTAAATCCCCCTCACCTCCACCCACGAACAGGAACGCACAGCAACTCCCACAAATGAAGGTAAACCCCAGGCAGGAACAGCAGGAAGGCATCATCATTATACAATGTACTACGTCCTAACAGCTCACACGGTCAAAACAGAGTGAAGCTCTATCAGTAACACCGGTCAGCAGGAAATGGATGTACTTAACGTCTGGGGGAGTGGACCACTGCATCATCTTACACACAGAAGCAGCTTGTCACCTGAAGAGCCATAATAAACCATAGATGACAGCAGATTTAGACATTAACAATAAATGTGCCAAGGGAAATTTATGGGCGGCATGGTTTCTCCCACCAAGGATAACCTCTGCAAGGAGTTTGCATGTTCTCCCCAAGTTTGCATGGGTTTCCTCCGGGCACTCCGGTTTCCTCCCACATTCCACCGACATAGTGATAGGATGTTTAGATTGTGAGCCCTAATGGGGACAGGGTTGCAAATGAGCGTAAAGTGCTGTGGAATGAATAGCGCTATATAAATTATGATATTATTATTTTTAAACTACAGAGAGCTTTCCACACGGACTGCAGAGCAGTCAAAATGTGACATGATGTTTTTACACCCCAGACATGTGACCATCTGCAGCTAATCATTGTGGTCTAAGGTCAGTGACTGATACAAAAAAATGATTAAGTGAGAGGTGCTTTATTGACTCTGAAAGTATAGAAATAAGAAATTGACAAATAATTTCTTGCAAATTAAATTTGCCTTAATTAAAAAAAAAGCAAAGTTTAGAGATTATTTTAGGGCAAATCCATTTGGATTACACCGTGCTGTAAAGGTGTTACGAAATTTCAAAATATTGAATACGCTGACCTGTCCTGCACGTGTCCTGCTGTGCAGCAGTCCTCTGGTCCAGTTGTCTCTTTTTAGTTCGGTCTTCACTGCACTATCTTCTGCGTTATGCAGCAAACAACATCTTCAGCATCAACGTCGCTAAGACGCCCCTTCTTTAGGAATAAATCACAACATGTACAGTACATCTTGTGATTTATTCCTGAAGAAGAGGCGTATAGGCTCGGAAACACATGGAAAATAAAGATTGCACTTGTTTTAATATTCTAGCACTTTTTTGTTAATGGCAGCATAGTTTATATACCCCATTTCAACTCTCTTCGTCCTGGATTCTTTCTGTTTGGTGACTTCTGCCAGCCATGGTTACTACATATCAATTTGATATCATATGTGACCACAGTGGTTGTGACTCTTCACAACCCACCCAGGTGAGTGACACCATCCCTCTATCTCTAAATGAGATAACCACAGATAAACCCTATTGAGCGCCTTTGTGTCTTTTCTATTGTTTACTACTGACTAAGGGGTACGTCACACACAGCGATATCACTAGCGATATCGCTGAAATCAATGACCTCGCCAGCAATATCACTGTGTGTGAAAAGCAGCAGCGTCGGGGCCCCTTCTGCGAGGTCGCTGATCGTTACACAACGATCAAAACCATTTTTTGCTTGTTGGTCTCCCGCTGTGCAGCACGCATCGGTGTGTTTAACAGCGAGAGATCAACGAGCGCCGGTCCCGAGAATGCAGGGAGCCGGCACGGGCAGCAGCATCACCACCAGCCGCAGCCACAGTGGGCTGCACCCGGTTCACAGTGCGCTTGATAGGTAACCAGGGTACACATCAGATAACTAAGCACAGCGCTGTCCTAGTTACCCGCTGTGTACAGTGGTTACCAGCCTGTAAGCGGGAGAAGGCTGGTAACCAAGGTACACAGCGGGTAACTAGGACACTTAGTTACCCGATGTGTACCTTAGGTACCAGCCTTTTCCCGCTTACCCAGCGATGTGGCGGTCAGCTCCCTGGTCCCTGGTCGCTGAGGAGATATGCCTGTATGACAGCTCCCCAGCGACCAGACAGCGATGTTCCAGCGATCCTGGTCGTTGTCAGGATCACTGGAACATCGCTGTGTGTAACGGCACCCTAAGACCCATGAGACATCATGACATTGCATGAAACCCACACAATGTATTGACACCATGATGTAGGGTCTAGTCAGCGAAGGAAATGCCAGAGAGTGTGGAAGAGACTAAAAGTGGAATCAGATATAGATTTTAGTATGTAGGGAGAATCAATAATTTTATTAATTTCTGTATAAACACAAACTAAATTCTTCAAACTCAACCACAGATCTACCTCAAACTAAAATGTATTACTTCTAACTTTTGTTTATTATCAGCTACTAGGTACCGCCACGGGCACAGTGTTCACACCCAAACATGGCAAACCATTCTTACTGAGCTGTAGAAGGTTCAGGTGAGATTATATATAGATATCTTATCACACCAGGTCCTTTTCCAGTCCAGTTAGAATGGTTTGCTTTTCCTTTTGTGCGAAAGAAAAATTGACATGCTTGGGTGTGAACATTGTGCCCATGGCGGTACCAAGAAGCTGATAAAAAAAATCTAAAGGACAAAATTAAGCTAAAATAAATTTTCTACAACCGAGTTGAATACACAGAAATGGATAAAATGGACACCTCTGTACAGTTTATTAGGTGACTTAAATACTTAAATCAATTCTTTATGCTGGGATATCATAAATGTGGCCTTTAGGAGTGTGCAGGCATGTTTTATAGATATATAAAGTTGGAGTAGCTGAGTTTGAACACAATGAAGGTTATATTGCATTATTTATAGCAATAATAATAATAATAATAATTATTATTATTATTATTATTATTTTTTTACTTTTTGTATTATTATTGCTAGCAATGATGCAATATTGATAGATAGCAATAATAATACAATAATAATAATAATAATTATAATAATAATACTTATTATTATTAATAATAATAATAATAATAATAGTAGTAGTAGTGGTATTTTATTTATTTTTTGTATTATTATTGCTATCAATAATGCAATATTACTTAAATTACATATTATGTATTATTATTATTATTATTATTATTATTATTATTATTAGTAGTAGTAGTAGTAGTAGTAGCAGTAATAGTAGTAGTAGTAATAGTAGTAGTAGTATTACTATTAATTATATTATCATTATTATAATTATTATTACCATGAATAATAATAATTCTAGATTTGAAAAAAGAAATCTGCTGACCTAAGTATTTTTACTGATTTTACCCAAAGGAAAGGTTCTGATTCCAGATAGGAACCAAAATAAAGTATACAATATGTTAATTTTTTTTCACAAATTAAAAATGTTTGATTAAAGGTTTTACAATCGAACATTGGGGGTAATAAGAAATCCTGACGAAGCGATAGCGATATATTTGTTTCATGCAAAAATCTAACCAAGAGAGCAATATTTTTATAAATTTTAATTGTTAAGGAGAAATGTTCTTGTGGCGCCCCTGCAACCAGGGTGGCCACATAGGGAACTGCAGCCAGGTAGATAGATAGACAGTTTGTGCAACAAACACCCTCACAGCACACCACACCCACAGGAGCACAGCACCCAACCCGGAGCCTGGGACTCTAGGCGGGCAGAGGGTGGTGGGGTTTAGAGGAAAGTGGGTGGGAAGGAAGGAAGGTCAGGTGACAGATAGTACAAAAAGAGGAAAAGAGGAGGAAGGAGTTAGTAGGCCGAAGTAGGCTGAGAGGTAAAGTCCAAGCAGGCAGAGTGAGCCGAGCAGCCAAGACCAGACAGACAGTGACACATCCAGGTGGGATTGGGCTCCCTGGAGACGCAGAATCCACAGAGACACCATTCCATGGAGAGAAAGCTCATCCATAGCCGGCATCCCAGGGGAGTGTGAGCACAGAGACCGGACCGTATCACCGGGTCCGAGGAATACGGCAGCACCGACCAACTACAGGCAGGATAGATTCCCTGATTGTAACTCGAAGTCACACGGGTTAGAAGGAGCCTGGTAAGCCCTTGGGAAGCAGGGTTACTGCAAGCTAGGCAAATACCAGAGTGTCGACTCTGAGGGGGACTGAATTCATACACCGGCTCCCCAGACAAACCGGCGGGGAACACAGATTCCAGATTCGTGTTCCTACTACAGGATTAGAGGCTCAGCAGCATCCAAGAGGACCCGTCTTACCGCCCACACACATAGGGGGAAGCTACATACAAGGGCCGAGCTGCCACCATACAATCCTCAGGAAGAACAGAGAGAGAAAGAACAAGCCTGAAAGGTTAATAGAAGGAGTGAGGGGTCTCAGAGCGACAGCCTGGCAGTAGAGCGTTCAAGTGTCCGGAGTTAATGAAGTTGTGAATTGAACTGTACCGTGAACTGAGTTGTAAACTGCTTGCACTGAAGAACTTGAGAGTAAACCCGGTGAACCCTGCTTCAGTTTCCATGTCTGATTCCAGGTATACAGAACTGTGCATTACACACCTTTTACCCATCGTGATATCCCCAGCAGTACCGCGGTCCGGTACCGAGTACCCCGTCCCAGTGGGCTCCACATTCTCTTTTTGGATACTCTGAAATCGATACGATCAGAGTTGTCTCTCTGCAAACACCAAAGCTATATTGTTTCTCTGACCCCTAGTCCACCATTTTAGGTTTTCAATACATCCTGCAGCCTTTATGTGGGACGCAAGTTTTTTTATGGTCATCGAGTTTAACCCCTAGATATGCAGAATTATCTTTATGCACAAAGTCACATATATGTGTTATTTGTTTGGGTGTTGTAAAACAACCCCAAATGTAACAGAATATATCAGACTCATTACTGCATCATCTACATGTTTTGCATGAAACATTAACTTTTTTTTTAACAGATTTTCATGCTGCTTATATAAAGGTAAAATTCCAACTCCTGCTATTTTAACTGCTTATTAAGCAGTCATCTTATTAGTTACACCAATTGCATATATAGTATTTTTTGTGACTTCAGCTTCAAAATATTACACCGTAATTAAAATCACATGATATGTTTTGTTATTTCTGTTTGTTTCTGTTAATTTCCGTTTGAGCTCCCCGGTAAAGAGAGGTTTGCAGGAGAATCCAATGTGACTGGAGAAAATGGATGTGATTTTTTGAAATTCTGCACACCAAAATTCTCATGAATCATATGTGATCTTACAGTCAGCAAAATGGATGTAGAACAGTGTGATATCTAAGTTATCAGTGAATAACAACAGCCTGTTTGCCCATGGCTGAAGTATGGAACTTCTTGTCACGTTTCGGTCTCAGGACTCAACCCGGTGGCCTCTTACTCAGTGCTTGGTTTCCTTACTTTCTGAGCCACAGCCTGGTCAGTCTCCATCCAAATGCCAATTGTTATTTTATCTTTGCTTCTTCCTGTGGTTTGAGGTTTATCAGGTGTTCTCACTTGCTTATTTTATCCTGTCCTGTCACATCCTGTGAGGGGATATTTAAAGTTTCCTTTCTCCAGCTCCCTTTTCTGGCTATATTTCTAGGTGGATTCCTGCTGAGGAGTTCCAGCCTTGCAACAAAGGGATTTTGGCTTTAGTAAATACTCTATGTATTTTTCATTTGTCTTCCATACACATATCTCCTGTTTGCTGTTAGGTTTGTAGGTGGTTGCCCTTGTTTGCATTTATTATTTATCCTTTATTCACTTTTACACATACTTTATGTTTGCCCACCTTTGGATGTATCTACTCCTGCACAATTTCCCTATCCTGGTTAGTTGTTTTTAGCAACCTTTCCTCTGGTTTCTTAGGAGGAACAAGAAACAAATGGAAGGCCTTAAGTGAACCAGGTCCAAGCTGTAGTTTTCTAGCTGTGTGGCTAGGGGTACTAGTCTTTACCGGAACTAGTAGGGTGTGGGTGCAGCTACAAAGGTTTAGGCTTTATTTCTCCCACTATCTGTGTATGAGTTGATGCATGCATAACGGTTCTCCAAAAAGTTTCAAAAGAACTATGCGTCCAGGGTGTATGAGGACTCAGGTCGGTTGCTTTTATAAATCTATCATTACATGCGTGGCCGCTATCATTGAACTCCTTGGTAATTAAGTGCCAATATCGAATGATTCTCATTAATTTACTTTGTATCAATATCCTTGATTCATCATATATAACACGTATTAAAATTTGTACTTTATTAATGCAATATTAATAATATTGAGTTACCGTACATAGTCAGATACTCCAAGTGTACATAAAAGTGCATCACATTGAATTTGAATTTAAATATTAGAGTTAATTATTAAATAAAGAGTTAATTTATTTCCGTAATTCAATACATAAAGTGAAACTCATACATTATATAGAGTCATTACACACAGAGGGATCTATTTCAAACGTTTATTTCTGTTAATGTTGATGATTATGGCTCACAGCCTATAAAAACCCAAATCTCATTGTCTCAGCTTAACCATACCTTCAGCTCCAGGATCTTTTTGTTAACCCTAATTTTAGACTGAGTAAGCTTTGAAAATCTGCTCAGATAATATATTTATTAAGAGTTTACCTAACTTTAATTCTGATATGGAAGAAGATTATACATTATGTATTAGTAAAGGTCTATGTATGAAAACCCCATATATTCTTTGAAATAAGAGTTTCAGTTGTCCAGTACCCATTGGTCTTCATGAGGGTGCAGTTCGGGACAGTTTCAAAATTTCGTCCCTCTTTCTTCCCATATTGGAAAATCAGTTCTATAAATGACTAGATGAGAGCCCAATGCGATAGCATCGGGTGGTGACATCTTGATGGGGGCGGGCTCTATGGCACTGAGGGCAGCACTCGCCTCTTCCCCAGTGCTGTCTCTCTCTCCCTGCCCGCTGTTTGTTCCCCTCTCACTCACTGCCCCTCCTAGTGCTGCTGGGCGACCGTGGTGCGGGCTGAGTGAATGCAGAGTGACTGTAGTGCGAGCTGAGGTATTCTGGTGTGACTTTGTTGCGAGGTGAGTGAGTGCAGGGTGAGTGCGGAATGACCATAGCGCGGGATGACCGTGGTGTGGGCTGAGTGCAGGATGACCATAGTGCGGGATGTGGGCTGAGTGCAGGCTGAATGAGTGCGGGCTGACCATAGTGCGGGCTGCGTGAGGGCAGGCTGAATGAGTGTGGGCTGAGTGAGTGCAGGGTGATCATAGTGTGGACAGAGTGAGTGTGGGCTGAGTGCAGGCTGACCGTGGTGTGGGCTGACTGAAGGCAGGCTGAGTGAGTGCGGGGTGACCCTAGTGTGTACAGAGTAAGTGTGGGCTGAGTGCGGGCTGACCGTGGTGTGAGCTGAGTGAGGGCAGGCTGAGTGAGGGAGGCTGAGTGAGTGCAAGCTGTGGGAAGTTGTGAGTGAGTGAAGACTGTGGGGTTTGAAACAGTGAAAGCTCTGGGGTGGTGTGAGTGAAAGCTGTGGGGGTGTGAGTATGGGCTGTGGGGGCTGAGTGCTAGGTGTGCTGAGAGGGGATGAGTGAGTGCAGGGTGTGGGGTTGGGTGTGAATAAATGCAAGATGTGGGGAGGTGAGTGCAGGCTGTGGGGGGATGAGAGTGAAGGTAAGGGGGTCCGTGAGTGAGTGCAGGCTGTGGGGGGTAAGTGCGGGCTGTGGGGGGCTGAATGAGTGCAAGCTGTGGGGGGGGCTGAGTGATTGAAGGCTGTGGGAAGCTGAGTGTGGGCGAGTGCGGGCTGTGGGGGAGTGAGTGAGTGCGGGCTGTGGGGTGTGAGTGAGTGCACTCTGTGGGGGGCTGAGAGTACAGGCTGTGGGGATGTGAGTGCAGGCTGTGGGGGGCTGAATGAGTGCAAGCTGTGGGGGGCTGAGTGATTGAAGGCTGTGGGAAGCTGAGTGTGGGCGAGTGCGGGCTGTGGGGGAGTGAGAGCGGGCTGTGGGGAGGTGAGTGAGTGCAGGCTGAGGGGGTAAGTGTGGGCTGTGGGGGGATGAATGAGTGCAAGCTGTGGGGGGGGGCTGAGTGATTGAAGGCTGTGGGAAGCTGAGTGTGGGTGAGTGCAGGCAGTGGGGGAGTGAGTGTGGGCTGTGGGGGGCTGAGAGTACAGGCTGTGGGGATGTGAGTGCAAGCTGTGGGGTGGTTTGAGTGAGTGAAGGCTCTGGGACGGTGTCAGTGAAGGCTGTGGGGGTGTGAGCAGGGCCATTGCAGGGTGAGCGGGGGCAGTGGGGGTGAGTAGGGGCAGTGAGGGGTGAGCAGGGGCAGTAGGGGTAGTGGAGGATGAGTGGGGGCAGTGGGGGGTGAGCAGGGGCATTGTGGGGTGAGTGGCAGCAGTGGGGGATGAGTGGGGGCAGTGGGGGGTGAGTGGAGGCAGTTGGGACAAGTGGTGGCAGTGGGGGATGAGTGGGGGCAGTTGGAGCTGAGCAGGGGTAGTTGGGGATGAGTGGGGGTAGTTGGGGGTGAGCAGGGGAAGTTGGGGTTGAGCGACAGCAGTGAGGGTGAGTGGGGATAGTTGGGGGTGAGTGGGGGTGAGCTGGGGTAGTTGGGGTTGAGCGTCAGCAGTGGGGGATGAGTGGGGGTAGATAGGGATGAGCGGGGGTAGTTGGGTTGAGTGGGGGTGAGTGTGGGTAGTTGGGGCTGAGCGGGGGCAGGTGGGAGCAGTTGGGGGTGGTTGGGGTTGAGCAGGGGCAGTTGGGGGTGAGTGGGTGCAGCTGGAGCTGAGCGGGGGCAGTTGTGGGTGAGCGGGGCAGTTGGGGGTGAACAGTGGGATGGAGGCTCCAGTCCCCCTCCTGTCCCCCATCTCCTCCACGCTCCGGCTCACCAGAGTCTGCATTCTCCTTGCGGAATTGACGTGTGGGGGGATGAGCTAACAGAGGGGTGTTGCAATGGGCATGGTCAAGTGTGGTGTCCTGATATGGTGGGCGTATCCTTGGTCACGCCTATTGTGACGCCCCCTCTGTTAGTTCCGCCCCCCTGCCGGAAGTTCCCACTAGAATTGCGGCCACCGCAACTTCTCGCTAGACTCTGTGGAGACCCGGTGGGCGGATGTGACATGTTGACCTGGAGGCTGGAGCACAGACGGCGGACTGGGGCGGGATGTGGGGTGAGATCTGAGTGTGCGGCAGTGTGGTTATCGGGAGCACTTCCGGACGCCATGTTATTACACCCATTAGTGTGTGAGGGTGTACATACGGCGGAAATGACATAGGTACACATCCAGGAATTGTCAACTCGCAATTATATAGATTAGATAGTTAAAGGGGTTGTCCACTACAACTGCTTCTCATTCCTCATGCTTGCCCCATTAAAATAATAAATCTTATACTCACCCCCCCCCCCCCCATACTGGCACATTTTCACTTTTGTTGGCATTGCCTTTCCTGAGGCTCACATGAGGTTCTTATGTCATGTAAGTCCCACACACAATCACTGCCAGATTTCCTCTCCCAATGTTCAGATGTATAAGTAGTTATCAGAATGTGAGCAGCAGCCAAAGCTTTCAGTTCCTGTTCATCAGCTCTCACTTCCTGTTGATGAACATTTACTTCCTGTTGATTATTATTATTATTTATTATTACAGCTTTATTTATTCCATGGCGCTTTACATGTGAAGAGGGGCATACATAGACAAGTACAATATTTAGGAACAATACAAAGCACACACAGGTACAGGAGGAGGAGAGATGAACTTGCCTGTGAGGGCTCACAGTCTACAAGGGATGGGTGAGAATACAGTAGATGAGGAGAGAGGACCCTGCCCACAAGGGCTCACAGTCTACAAGGGATGGGTGAGAGAATACAGTAGATGATGGAGGAGAGGACCCTGCCCACAAGGGCTCACAGTCTACAAGGGATGGGTGAGGATACAGTAGATGAGGAGAGAGAACCCTGCCTGTGAGGGCTCACAGTCTACAAGGGATGGGTGAGAATACAGTAGATGAGGAGAGAGGACCCTGCCCACAAGGGCTCACAGTCTACAAGGGATGGGTGAGGATACAGTAGGTGAGGAGAGAGGACCCTGCCCATGAGGGCTCACAGTCTACAAGGGATGGGTGAGGATACAGTAGATGAGGAGAGAGGACCCTGCACACGAGGGCTCACAGTCTACAAGGGATGGGTGAGGATACACTAGGAGAGGAGAGAGGACACTGCCCACGAGGCTCACAGTCTCCAAGGGATGGGTGAGGATACACTAGGAGAGGGTAGAGATGGTTATGAGGTGGTTTAGTGGACTGAGAATCCCTGCAAGTTGTGGACTTGTTGGAAAAGTTGGGTCTTCAAAATCCTTTTGAAGGTTTCCATGGTTGGTGAGAGTCTGATGTGTTGGGGCCGAGAGTTCCAGAGTATGGGAGAAGCTTGGAGAAGTCTTGTATGCAGTTGTGGGAAGAAAAGATAAGAGGGGAATAGAGGAGATTGTGAGTGGATCGCAGGTTGCGTACAGGTAAGTACCGGAGACCATGTCACAGATATATGGAGGGGACAGGTTGTGGATGGCTTTCTATGTCATGGTTAGGGTCAGTTCTCACTTCCTTTTGATTAGCTCTCACTTCCTGTTGATTACTTATACATCTGAAGGTAGAGAAAGTGAAACTGTCAGTGATTGGGCGCGGGGCTCGCCTAACGTGACAACCTCACACAAGCCCCGGGAGAGCAAGTGCCGACTCTGCTAGAACCACACCGGCATGAGGTGAGTATAAGCTTGTTTTATCTCAATTGGGGAAAACATGAGGAATGAGAAGGGTAAGTCCTAGAAGTGTACAACCATTTTAAATGATATTTTAATGACCCGTTACAGATTTTACATTGGAGGAAATAAGTATTAAGCTACTCCTCTGGAGCTGGTCTAACCCCAATATGTCTACACACATGGTCTTAAATGAGTTTTCTTGTTTATATTACTTTAACCATTTATTCACCACAGTTTGATGATTATTATCTCTTTGATCCTCAGGTGAAGACACAAAATATCAACTCCATCAATGGCTCCTACATCCGAGTCACCGAGTTCATCATCTTTGGATTCCCGAGCCTCGAGGCCTTCCCCGTCTTATTATTTTGTATTTTCTTTTTTATTTATCTTTGCACCTTATCCGGGAATGGTCTTATATTCATCCTTGTCACTTTGGAAAAAAGACTGCACACCCCCATGTACTTCTTTGTTAGAAATCTATCTTTTGCCGACATGTTGACCACCACCGTGACCATCCCCAAGATGCTGAGCAAGTTCTCCTTGCATCTGGACAGAATCTCTTTTCAGGGCTGCTTCTTGCAGATGTATTTCTTTGTATCATGTAATGCCATAGAGTGTTATCTTCTATCTGTCATGGCTATTGACCGATATGTGGCCATCTGTTCTCCCTCCATTACCATTCCATCATGAACAAGCAGGTTTATATATCGTTGGCTTTGGTGTCTTGGACCTTGGGGTTTATTTCCCAATTGCAGTGATATTGTTAGCTTTTAAATTACCTTATTGTGGCCCAAATATCATTCATCACTACTATTGTGACCACCCTCCTCTCATTCAGTTGGCTTGTGCTGACACCTCATTCAATGTCAAGGTTGGTTCATCACTTAGCGCCCTTGTGCTTCTGATATGTTTCATCATAATAGTGGTCTCATACGTTAAAATAATCAGATCCGTCCTACTCATAGCTTCATCTGATGGACGGAGAAGAACATTTTCCACCTGCGCCTCCCACTTTATTGTGGTGAACATGTACTTCTTGCCTCTAATCTTCATGTACATTCGTCCGAAGCCTTCCTACTCCTCAGATATCGATTCGTTGGTGGCCATGTTCTACACAGTGTTAACCCCCATGTTGAACCCCATTGTGTACAGCCTGAGAAATAAAGATATTAAGGATGCACTCAAAAAACATATATGGCAAGTCAAGGACACTCCTAAATGATCATTCATAATATACAGTTGTGTGGGGCCATGTAACATTGGTTGACTATTTCACAAATTATTTCGAAAAAGTCACCTTATAATAAGCAATACATTTCTGTAATATGCACTCATTAAAAATGTCTTAGCTTCCATGACTTTTAGACCTTTTTTTTAATTTTCCTGAAGCTGCTTCTGTGTTGGGACAGTCATCATTTGTGTGATTTCACCTTGGGTCCCTCCACCTCTTCTTCATTCTTCTGAGCATTATAACACGTCTACTGGTGCAAGTTCCATCCAGTTAGGTGCATCCCATTATTGCCATGGGGTGGTATAGCCGATAGGGAATTAGGAGGCAAGATGATAAGATGGGCAAAGGCGAACTGGGGAACTAGTCTGACCCTTATACTAGGGGTCCATGGCTCTCCCCAATCCTGGAATTACCTCTAAAGTTGAGGATGTTCAGGCTGCCACCCTTGTCTTTTGCTCTTGATCAGCCCTACCTCCACTCACGAACCAGGAAAATCCAGCACCTACTATGGAAGGGAAAAGCAGTAGCACAGAAAAGCATGTCCTCACTGCATCAGGTCCAAGCAGAGACTGAACTCTATCTGTGACACCGAGTGGAGGGAAGTGGAACTACTTCAAGGCTGAGGAAGTGAAAATCTGAATACTTCTCTATTGTGCTGTTAACAGTATTGGCATTTCCAGGACTCTGATACTCTTAATATTTGTGATGGAGCATGGAGCTACAGGCTCTGTCACTTAACTTAGCAGGTCATGAGCTTCCCTTCTGTCTGTGGCACACCAGAGGCTGGCACCAGGCAGGAGACATCAGTGCTACAATGACGTTACTGAATCGCGCTGCCAGCGCATACAGTGAGACAGAAGAGGATACAGATGCTGTGGAGGACAAAACATTTAGCTTTAGTGCATATAATAATTATTTACTTTTGGGGACTATAGGAGACCATAATAACATATAAGACATTGTGATGTGAACCATCATACTATACTAGGGACAGTGAAGTGGGCCATCATAAAACATATGGGAAGGGAGGTGGGCCTTCATACTATATAGGGTCAGTGAGGTTAACCACCATTCTATATAAGGGGCTCTAGGGGAGCATTATGCAAATAAGGGGCTGTAGGGTCAACCATGATAATATATAAGAGGCTATGAGGTGAGCTACCATACTACATACGGGGCTGTCGGGGTCCATCATACTACAGTATATGGGGACTCTGAAGTGGACAACCATACTATATAAGGGACTGTCAGGTGGACCACAACACTATGTAAGGGGTTGTGAGGTTAACCACCATACTATATAAGAGGCTTTGGGGGGACCATCATACTATATAGGGGCCCTGATGTGTATGACCATACTATATATGGGGCTGTGAGATGGAGTATCATCTGGAGGCCCTATTTTGGTAATGTACATGCTTTGAAAAGTCTGCAGGACGAGGCGGCATTCCCAGAGGAAGAGGAGGAGAAAGAAGAGGAGGATGCGGAAATAATATCAAGATCTCAAAGCTTCAGACTCTCATCACACAGCCGGGTGGCATGGCAGGGTGAAGTAAAGCGACAGAGAGGGCTCATGGTACAAGATAAACTGGTAGTGAAGGTGTAGGAGATGAGGAACAAATGGAGGAGGATGAGAATGAAGAGGTGATGGGCACAGAACAAATAGGACAGGAGGAAGAAATTATTTTCCTTTCTGTTGTTCGAGGTTGGTGGAAAAGGGCGGAGGAAGGAAACTTGATTTTTACCCCGACACCAACACAGCAAGGACTTGGGCCTCATGGAAGCATCAGACACATGAGCGCCTTCTTGCTGCAACATCTGCAACATGATGCCCAAATCGTTAGTGTCACGTCTGCTCTGAAGCCTCTGGGAACTGCTCTGCAGTAATTTAATTGAGTGTTTATTGGTGAGCTGCTACTACTGCTGGGTGTATCCGGTGATGTGGTTGTCCACTCCCCCAGCCTTTAAATAATTCCATTACCCTTCAAGTGGTGCAGTTGAAAGAGTTCAGTCTCTTCTTTGATCTTGAGCTCTCTGAACACTGTGCAGTTTTCTGATTCTTTCAGATGCATTTACCTTCGTTTTTCTCATCTTGGTGGAGTTGCTGTTTTTATCCCTAGGTGGAGGTGAAGGGGTGTTAGCCCAGGGATGCTCAGGAGCAGGGTAAGGGTAGCAGCTCAGACATCTTCACCATTAGAGTTAATTCTGAGAACAGGGTCAGCTAGGGAACCTCAGTCTGCAGGGTAAGAGTAGCTTCCCAAGTTTCCATCTGCTATAGCCATTCCTGACACTTTCAATGACTTTTCTCGCTTACTCCCTTTGTCATTATATCTCAGGCTGTCACACCTGATGCCCTTGTATGACTGATGCATACCATCTCAAGTGAGGTTACCGGTCTGCGTACTAAGGTTGTGGAGCAGCTGCAACAAATTGTGGGGTATCCACCCTAGACTCACACCCAATCTGTGCCAGAACCCAAGATATCTCTTCCTGACAGATTTCCTGAGGGAAGAGACATGTTCTTGGTGTTTAGAGAAGCTTTTTAAGATGTATTTCAGGCTTCATCCTCGTTCATCTGGGAGTAAGAAACGTGTATGGGGATTATAACCTCCCTTCTCAAGGGGGATTCCCAGACCTGGGCCTATTCTCTCCCAACTGACTCTCCATCCTTGTGGTCTGTGGACAAGTTCTTGCTGCCTTTGCTCAGGTGTATGGTGAACCAGATAGAGGGACACTTGTTGAGTCTAATCTCCGTAAACTCAAGCAGGGGAAGAGTATTGCTCAGAATTTAGGAGATGGGTGACTGACGACATACAGTAGAATCATCCTGCCCTCAGGAGTCAGTTCTGCTTGGGTCTGTCAGCTAGACTAAAGGACACTCTGATTCAACATGCTACTCCGGAGTCATTGGAGGCTGCAATGTCCCTAGCCATCAGGGTATCAGACGTCTCAGGGAGAGTCGAAGAAAAACCTTGTCCCCTGTGGCTGTCCCTGTTGAGGAGGCTCGTCGTGTTTGACTTGATGAACCAATGCACTTAGGGGAGTAAGGGCCCCTTTACACGCGGCTACATTTCTAGGCTGGCTACAGGTAACTTACTGGTTGCAGTGAAATCATGGAGACAAGGTTCTATCTTGTTGCTGTGTACAAATGCAATAATCTCTCCATGATTTCACTGCAGCCAGTAAGTTACCTGTAGCCACCCTAGAAATGTAGCCGCGTGTAAAGGGGCCCTAACCGCTTGCCTTAAACATCAGGTTGGCGGAGTATGTTTCTATTGTGGAAAAAGTGATCATTTTATTAAGGTCTGTTTACATCACTCCAAAACTATTGCTCAGTCTACAGATGTTGTGTTCCTTGGGTCATTTGGAAGGAGTTTATATTTCCATCCTTACATGGTCTCCATTTTCATTGTCTGCCAAGGTGGTGGCTAATGGTAAAACTGAGACTGTGCCAGTGTTTATTGATAGTGGAGCCGGAGTCAGTCTCATGGATCCTCGCTTTGCTCATGCCCATGGCCTTGTGTGTAATGAATTAGCGAGATCCATTCCTATCTCCGCCATTGACCCTGCTTCTCTCAGGCACAAGGTTCTTTCCTAAGTTGTGGATAATGTTAACTTGAGTGTAGGAACTCTTCACCAGATGTTCTTATCCTGTTCCATCTTGGAGAACCTAGAATTAGTGAGAGACAAACAAAGCGCAATAGGGTCTTATCTCAATGGTAACAAAGGCTATAGCCTATAGGGAAGGTGCACTCCTGGTATCGTTATGTGACCCACAACCCAGTGTTTTCGCGTATACAGCTGCTGCTGGATCCACACTGTACGTGTCATACGGTGCTCCAACGAACTTTTATGGACGAAGTGTATACAATCCGCGCTGCTGAAAGAAAATCTGGACCAAGAGGCTGGTGCAAAGGTGCTCTTTTATTCCTTTTCCGATGCGTTTCGGAGCCTGCTATGCTTCTTCCTCAGGGATTACCATACCATAGATTGGTAACCCTGAGGAAGGAGCATAGCAGGCTCCGAAACGCGTCGGAAAAAGGAATAAAAGAGCACCTTTGCACCAGCCTCTTGGTCCAGATTTTCATTTCAGCAGCGCGGATTATAATTCCATACTGGACTTACTGGAGAATAGGGGTAAAGCTCAACCTACACCTCAGGTTATTGCTAGGTCTAGACGTCATCATAGGAAAAGGGGTCGGGGGAGAGCAGTCACTTCTACTGTGCACCCCAAGGGAGGGAGTCCTGGAGCCAGGAAAAACACACTCTTTTGTTTGCTTTCCTAAGGAAGTGTCCTATGATTGTGATCGGATGTATGTGGAGATCTGCAGCTGGGACTATTAGTTCTGGAGGTATTGGTCCATTTAGGGTCTCGGCCATTTACAACCCTACATTATTCCAACTCAAAGTCCCTCAGTACTTATATTCATAACACCTTTCACAGATCAACACTCAGAAGATGTGGACCTCTTCCGGATTTGCCTGGTTAGGGTCTAGAGGCCCCTCATAAAGTCTCTGGGAACTGCTCTGCAGTAATTTCAATGTGTTTATTTCTTTTGGTGCCTTTAGGGTTAAAGTCAGTAGCTATAACAGTATTGTTGTCCATGGTCTAGCTGTGGCTCTTCAGTTCTAGATGAGCTGCCGCTACTGCTGGGTGTATCAGGTGACACAGTTGTCCACTCCCCCAGCCTTTAAATAATCCCATTAGTCTTCAGGTGGTGTCATTGAAAGAGTTCAGTCTCTACTCTTACCTTGAGCTGTCTGGACGCCGTGCAGTTTGCTGAAGCTTTCAGACGCCTTTACTCTTCTTTTTGTCATCTTGGTGGAGTTGCTGTTTCTATCCCTGAGCGGAGGTGAGGGGCTGGTCATGAGCAGGGCAAGGGTGGTGGCTCAGATGTTATCACCATTAGGTAATTCTGGAAAGAAGGTCAGCTAGGGAACTCCAGTCTACAGGGTAAGATAGCTTCTCAATATCCCTTAGCTCATGACTGCCACCCTTCTTTAACCCCTTCATGACCCAGCCTATTTTGACCCTAAAGACCTTGGCATTTTTGTCAATTCAGACCAGTGCCACTTTATGAGATAATAACTCTGGAACGCTTCAACGGATCCTAGTGATTCTGAGATTGTTTTTTTCGTGACATATTGGTCTTCATGTTAGTGGTAAATTTAGGTCGATAATTTTTGCGTTTATTTGTGAAAAAATCAAAAATTTGGCAAAAATGTTGCAATTTTAAAATTTTGAATTTTTATTCTGCTAAACCAGAGAGTTCTGTGACACATAATAGTTAATAAATAACATTTCCCACATGTTTACTTCACATCAGCACAATTTTGTAAAAAAACATTTTTGGGGTTGGAAGTTATAAGGGTTCAAAGTTCATCAGCAATTTCTCATTTTTCCAGCACAATTTACAGAACCATTTTTTTAGTGACCACATCACATGTGAAGTCCTTTTGAGGGGTGTACATGACAGAAAACACCCAAAAGTGACACCATTCCAAAAACTGCACCCCTCAAGCTACTCAAAACTACATTCAAGAAGATTATTAACCCTTCAGGTGCTTCACAGGGACTAAAATAAAGTTGAAGGAAAAAATGGACATTTTAATTTTTCTAACAAAAATGTTCTTTTAGCCTTAATTCTTTCATTTTCACATGGGCAACAGGATAAAATGGATCCTAAAATTTGTTGGGCAATTTCTCCTGAGTACACCGATACCTCATATGTGGTCATAAACCACTGTTTGGGCGCACGGGAAGGAGCGAAATTTGACTTTTGGAGCTAATTTTCCATTCAAAAAGTGAAATGGCGCTCCTTCCCTTCTGAGCCCTGCCGTGCGCCCAAACAGTGGTTTATGACCACATGTGAGGTATTGTGAGGTATTGGTGTACTCAGGAGAAATTGCCGAACACATTCTAGGATGGATTATATCCTTTTGCCCATGCGAAAATGAAAAACGTTAGGCTAAAAGAAAATTTTTGTGGAAAAAAAAAAAGTAATTTTTCATTATTATGGATCAATTTTTGAAACATCTCGGGGTTCAAAGTGCTCACCACCAATCTAGATAAGTTCCCTGGGGGGTCTAGTTTCCAAAATAGGGTCACTTGTGGGGGAGTTCCAATGTTTAGGCACACAGGGGCTCTCCATACGCGACATGGTGTCCGCTAATAATTTGAGCTAATTTTCCATTCAAATTCCATGCAAATTGTTAGCGGACACCATGTCGCGTTTGGAGAGCCCCTGTCTGCCTAAACATTGGAGTACCCACTCAAGTGACCCCATTTTGGAAACTAAACCCCCAAGAGAACTTATCTAGATTCATAATGACCACTTTGAACTCCCAGGTGCTTCACAAATTAATCCGTAAAAATGAAAAAATAATTATTTTGTGAAAAATAAAAGTAATTTTTACGGATCAATTTGTGAAGCATCTGGTGGTTCAAAGTGCTCACTATGCATCTAGATAAGTTCCTTGGGGTTTCTAATTTCCAAAATGGGGTCACTTGTGGGGGGGCTCCAATGTTTAGGCACACAGTGCTCTCCATACTCAACATGGTGTCCGCTAACAATTCCAATTGTTAGAGGACACCATGTCATGTATGGGGAGCCCCTATGTGCCTAAACATTGGAGCTCCCACACAAGTCACCCCATTTTGGAAACTAGACCCACCAAGTAACTTATCTAGATGCATAGTGAGCTCTTTGAACCCCCAGGTGCTTCATAAATTGATCCGTAAAAATTAAAAAAGAAAATTTGTGTGAATAAAAGTACTTTTTCCTTATTAAAGATCAATTTGTGAAGCACCTGGGGGTTCAAAGTGCTCACTGTGCATCTAGATATGTTTCTTGGGGGTTCTAGTTTCCAAAAAGGGGTCATTTGTGGGGGAGCTCCAATGTTCAGGCACACAGGGAGGGGATCTCCATACGCGATATGGTTTCCGCTAACAATTGGAGCTAATTTTTCCATTGAAATTGTTAGCGGACACCATGTCGTGTATGGAGAACCCGTGTGCCAGCAGCACAAGGGCTACTGGTAGAGTTGGGGTACAGCACCAGAAAATGGCGTCTCTAATGAATGCGCTATTTTCTGGGATGGCAGTGGGTTGCAATTTGCAGCGTGGGGACCCATGTTTGGGTCTCTCCATGCTGAGGATTCCAGCCCCCCAGCTGCCAAGTTGTACCTGGCTGGCAACCAAAAATACAGTGAAGGCCCTTTTTTTTAACATTTCTAGAACTGATTTTAGAGAAAAAAAATTATGTGGGGCTCCGCCATATTTTTGGTCCAGCCAGGTACAACTTGGCAGCTACGGACTGGCAGCAACCCCCAGCTGCCTCCAAACATACAGCGAAGCCCATTTTTTTTTATTTCTTGAACCAATTCTAGAAAACAAAAAAAATGACGTGGGGCTCCGCCATATTTTTGGTCCAGCCAGGTACAACTTGGCAGCTACCGAGTGCCAGCAAACCCCAGCTGCCTCATTGTACCTGGCTGGCAACCAAAAATTCGGCAAAGCCTATTTTTTTTTTTATTTCTAGAACTAATTCTAGAAAAAAAAATTATGTGGGGCTCCGCCATATTTTTGGTCCGGCCAGGTACAACTTGGCAGGTATGGACTGCCAGCAACCCCCAGCTGCCTCATTGTACCTGGCTGGCAACCAAAAATACAGTGATGCCAATTTTTTTTTATTTCTAGAACTAATTCTAGAAAAAAAATGACGTGCTGCTCCGCCATATTTTCGGTCCAGCCAGGTACAACTTGGCAGCTACTGACTGCCAGCAACCCCCAGCTGCCTTGTTGTACCTGGCTGGCAACCAAAAATACAGCAAAGCCCATTTTATTTTATTCCTAGAATTAATTCTAGAAAAAAAAAAAATGACGTGGGGCTCCGCCATATTTTTGGCCCAGCCAGGTATAACTAGGCAGCTGGAGGCTGGAATCCTCAGCATAAAGAGCCCAAGTGTTCTGGGCCCCCATGCTGTGAATTGCAGCCCGCAGTCATCCCAGAAAATGGCGCATTCATTGAAGCACCATTTTCTGGCGCTGTACCCAGGCTCTTCCAGTTGCCCTGGTGCCGGTGGCAAACTGGGTAATAAAGGGTTTAATGCCAGATTTTTTATTGGCAGCTGGCACTAAGCCTGAGATTCATAATGTCGGGCCAATGTTAGACCCGGCTATTAGGAATCTCTAGTAAATAGTAAAAAAAATACACCACACAGAGAAAAATCTTTTTATTTGAAAAAATAACACAAACAAAATTCGGACTCCATCTTTATTATAAAGGTAGTCCACAACGAAGGTCCCACGACGCTCTATCGCCTTCGACGTAGTCCACAACGAAGGTCCCAGGACGCTCAATCGCCTCTGCTCAATCCAGAGACTGCAGCAAGGAATCAGGTGTCCTCTTCCTACAGTCTCTGGGGTCAGAGTTATGCTGCACTGTATGGCAATGATCTGTCATACAGTGCACCATGACTATGATCCCAGAGACTACAACAAGAGGACACTTGATCCCTTGTTGCACCCATCCATCCATCCATGCCTCCATCCATCCACCCACCCATGCACCCATCATCCACGCACGCACACATCCATCCATGCACACATCCACGCACGTGTCCATGCACGCACATGTCCATGCACACACACATCCACGCATACACTTGTCCACGCACGCACACGTCCATGCACGCACACGTCCACACGCATGCAACCCCCATCCATTATCCATTCACCCATGCACCCATCCATTCATTCATTCATTCATACTTACCTCCCTCTCGATCCACCTATGAGGAGGAGGAGCCCGGCACAGGAGGCAGGGTCCACACCGACCGCAGCAGAGGAGACGCAGCGGCAGGTGCACCGGTGTGTGCAGCCCGCTGGAAGAGGTGAGGGGGGCCAGGACACAGGGCCCAGAGGCTGGGGGCTGCCCGGGAGGGGGGCCGATGAGCAGCACAGGAGGAGGCTGTGGAGTCTGACCGGCGGGCGCACCAGCGGGTGCAGCCCGCCGGCAGATACATAATAATAGAGGGCGGGTGGTTGGGGGGGGACGTGGGGGGGCCCTGCTGAGTCAGAGTGTGGGAGAGGGCTGAGGAGGGGGAGAGCAGTTGCTGATCTGCCCCTCCAGATCTGATTGAAGAGCTCCAATCAGATCTGGAGGGGTGAATACCACTAATTCGCTTTGCTTGGCAGTTTAATTTTCAAACTGCCAATCAGAGCAACTTTACCATGGGGAGGGCTAAGCCACCACCCGGGTTAAAGTATAGGTTGCCACTTGACTGCAGCTCTATTAACGCTTTAGTGACCGTGGTTAATAGAGCCACAGGAAGGGAAACCCGCGATGACGCAGCATATGGGTCATGGGTCGGGAACGAACTTGTTTTCATGACGCATATGCTGCATCATGGGTCGGGAAGGGGTTAACTCTGTCCATCCACTATGGTCATCCCTGACAGTTAGGATTTGAGTTAGCGATGACTGTAGGTTTGCCACACTCTTAGATCTATGGTACAAGAGTAAATTTAGCCAGATGCATCCCACCTTGGACAGGGAAACACACAAGCTGGAGAATCAACAAAAGCTGGTAGACAATCTTCAGACTGGTTTTCTCAACCCAGCAGTGAAGGACATAGTACGCATTAAAGATCTACACTTCCAAGTCAGAGGATGTCAAGCCATCAGCTTAGAAACATTAACAGCAGCAGTTTAACTGTGAGCAATTTCTTGGGAGTCATTTGACCAATTTTTTAAATCACTGGTGTCAGGAAAATATGAATTTTTGTCATTGTTTTAAAATGTTTGAAAAGACAGCCAGAGATTTTTTTTACTTCTCCGCCCCTTGTTCATTCGTAAAGAAGATACATAGATGTCCGCTTTGCTTCCTCCCAGTCAGGATTTTTTACAACTAGCTGAGCAGAATTCAGCTAGTCTAATCTGGTTTTGTCCCTGTGATAGATATCCCTTGGTTTTACCTTACAGTCTTTTAAAGTCAAATTTCATAAGATCCGTTCATGGCACAAATTCATAAATCATATTTTTGGGATGTTTTCCTTTTTTTCCACTTATTATGGTATATCTTTTATATTAGAGAATGATAAAAGGTTTTGCAGATATATACTGGGCACTGCTGTGCTACAGGGACCGGTGCTTACACATGTAAGGGTGCGAGTAAAGCAGGTTCATGTGCCCGGGTGCACGCTTATTAGACAGCAATATCAATGGATAAGAAAAAAATGCGGCACTCACCGAGCAGAGCTTTTTCCTTTTTTATTTCAGAGTCCTCTTTACATGGTTTCTCTGCGATGGGGGAGGGAGTGAGGAGACACACAGGTGACGGATTCCGTTTCGGAGCACCTGCCCCTTCTACGGACCTTGTTGTCTGGCGTGTGCCGTCATATCCACCCCTATAAAGGCGGCGGACACTGACGTCGACGCCCACCACACGTTGTTGTAGTGAACAATTAATGAAGACACTTTTAAAAACAAAATTTTAAATCAAGACACAGTGTTAAATGACATAGAATAACTTTAAAATGCAGAACCTTCCTCATTATTCATCCAAACTCAGACAGTCCAGCATAAATCCTTTTCTGAGTCACGTGTATAGAGGCTTGCAAAGCCCTGTGGAAAAGTACCGTAATGGCACTACTAAATGCTCATCAAACCGTGCACCATGTAATATGCGGGGCTATACACCTAGAAGGGGAAAACTCCTCGAGTAGCAATTACCAAAAGCTCCCATACTCGGATTATTCCATATTTTTTACATATTTTCTATCTCTGATAGTGTTAGGGCTAAAAATATATATAAGAAATCATGGAAATGATAAACAAATTCACCTTCCATAAGTTCCCAAAGTAATACAAACAAAGTGTATACTTAGATTTTAAAATTTTTTATTTTTTTGGGAGTGTTAGGTCCCTTTCACATCAGCGCCCCCCTCAAATCGCGGCAGACGCGGCGAAAAAAACGCATCCGCCGCGACCACCGCACACTGGCCGCAACCGCGCCGCAAGCGCAGCCGGCATGCGGCAATCGCGGCAGACGCGGCCCCCCCCCACCACATCCGCCGCGACCCGAAAAAAACGCCGACGCGAAAGGGCCCTTAGATATTATTATTATTCATATTTAGCCTACCATTATCAACTTACTTATGGACATGTGTTGGGAATCTATAAAAATGATGACAAATCATTTCTATCATTGAATCCCAATGGGCCACATGCCCGGGCATTATTTATTCATGCACTCTCTCGTTGTAATAACCGTCTATGGGTATCTCCTCCTCGAGGTGATGGGGATATTCGTTCTAAACCGGCAAAAGACAGCACCTCCACGTTGCCATTATGGCAATCGCAGACATGCTGTATCAGCCTAGTGCTGCCAATTCCTGTTGTAATAGAATTACAGTGCTCTCTGAATCTCACATAGAGCTCCCTTACAGTTTTTCCTATGTAAAATCTCCCACAAATGCAGAATATCACATAAACCACCCATTTAGTTTTACAACTGATATATGAGTTTACGGAGCATTCAATCCCTCCCACCCTAATAGGGTTTCTGGTTATGTGATATTTGCAATAGTTGCAATTTCTGCAGCGGAGGTTCCCCACAGGTTTGTGGCTATCAAGCCATGTAGTTTGTTTTTTAGGCTCAATCCTGTTCCTGACAACCAGATCCCCAAGGTTGTTGCACCTCTTATATGCAAACAATGGGGGACCAATGTTCCTTGATCCTAGATCCCTGTCTTTTTCTAAAACATGTCAGTGTTTCCTCACTGCACTGGTAATTTGCCTATACATAGGGCCATATTTGAACGAGAACACAAACCTTTTATTCTCATTTAAAGTCCTATTCTCCCTTCTGGTCCCAGACCTCAGTTGGTCAAGACTCACTCTAGACCTTGCTTCATCAAGAATTTTTCTAGGGTATCCCCTTGCCATTAAATTGTTCTCTAATTGTTTACATTGGAGGTCAAAATTTTCCTCCTTGTTATTCATACGTTTAACCCTTAGCATCTGGCTGTACGGGAGGGCATTTCTAGTATGTATTGGATGGGCACTTCTAAAATGCAAGAGAGCATTGGAACTAGTCGGTTTGCGGTATAAGGATCTCACAAGGGTTCCATTCTCTACTGTTACCTTCATATCAAGGAACTCAAGGATCTGGTTGCTAAAAACATACGTGAAGAGCATATTATGCTGATTTGTACTGTTCAAGAGCTCCACAAAAGAGACAAAGTCGCACTCCTCTCCCTCCCAGATTATGAATACATCGTCGACAAACCTAGCATATAGCTTAATATACTTGAGGTAGGGGTTCGTGGAACTGTATACCATTCTATCTTCAAAATGAGCTAAGAAGAGGTCCGCCAGGGTACAGGAGACCGGTGTACCCATGGCGGTACCTTCCACCTGTCGATACCACGAATCGCCAAACTCAAAGGCGTTGTGGGATAAAATGAAGTGCAACGATTCCGATACAAAATCAATCATGCCGGAATCCTGCCCTTCTACCGTCAAAATTTCCCTGACGATGTCGACTGCTAATTGTTGGGGGATACGTGTGAGCAGACTTTCAATGTCAATCGAGGCCAACTTGTAGTTGGTCCTCCATTGAAATTGATCGAGTGTTGCTGCAAATTTGTTAGAATCTTTTATATGAGCAGGGATCTTCTTTAAGAGGGGTCTAAGCAACCAATCCACATATTGTGAAAGAGGTTCGGTCAGAGAACCCACCCCTGATACAATAGGGCGTCCGGGGGGGGGTTCTCTAACCTCTTGTGGACCTTGGGCAGATGGTACCAAAAGGGCCTACGCGGGTAATCAATGAACAATTTTTCTGCCTGTTTTCTTTCAATTACACCAAACTCCACATACTTACGTAGGAGACCTCGGAGCTCTTTATTGTATTTCCATGTGGGGTCAGCTCCTATTCTCTGGTAAGTATCTGGGCAGCCTAACTGTCTCTCAGCCTCCTTTACATAGTCTGATTTGCTCACAATAACTACCCCTCCCCCTTTATCCGCTTTTTTAATTAAAGCATCTTGCCAGGATTTGATCTCCTGTAAGGCCTTTAGCTCCCCTCCTGTAAGGTTTCTTCGGGGTTTGGGGTAGACCAGGGAGTCAATTTCTTTATTTACTAATTCTTCAAAAAGATCTATATTATTCCCTGGGGATACGGGAGGGTAGAAGGTAGATTTTACCCCACCTGTAAAGTGGGTATCCTCTTCCATCCCTTCATTATCCCAGTGCAAATCATCCAGAGCTAGATCTAACAATACGGCTGAATCATTCCTCACTGTGCCAAGTGAGGCCTCATGGGCAAAAAAACCAAGTGATCCCAAATTTATCTGCTTGCTCATTGTGTTACCCTTTATTCCCACTTGTCTTTCACTTTTGGAACACTCATAGAATTTGTATAAATGGATCTTTCTAATGGCTCTATACAGATCTACCTTAAAGTCCATATGACTAAATTCCTCCTCTATACAGAAGTTAAGTCCCTTTTTCAGCAAACTCTCCATATCAGGGGTTATGGTTTTTGTTGTCAGATTGAATATTTTCACAGAGTCATGTTCATTTAATCCCTCCAGGTGACCATTTTCCTCTTCTCATACTGGGCACTTGTTCCTCCTGCTCCCCCTTCCTCTCCGGATCCTTCTCCTAAAGGGAGATCCTCGGATCTTCATCTGTCTGTGTTGTTTATTTTACTCGGTGGGGGTCTTTCCTCCTCACTGAGGTAGATGCTTTCATCAGCGGTGTCTGAGGGATCACTGGTATCCCAATCATTTGAGTGGCTTGCACCACCAGTCCTTTTCTTAGGTTTTTGTATTGCCCCTTGTGCACTTTTTTTATTTTTATTTTTGTTTTTGTTGAAATTCGATTTATTTTCATCACTAGAGGGCTTAGGGTCTGTGCCTGCTGGGCTTGTTGTATCCTTCTTATTTTTGTTCTTATATCCATTTCTGTTTTTGTTCTTTTTATTTTTAAACGGGGTAGCATTATGGGATTTATTCCATAAATAAGGATTACCGTTCTCATAATCGAGTTTGTCTCTCAAAAATTTAGTTCTCTTATTAAGCTTAATATCCTTTTGTAATGGGATTAGTTTTTTATCCAATTTTTGAAGAAACAGAGTCCATTCAGATTTTTTAGTGAACCATTTCATCAATTCTTTTCTGAGCCCAATTAGCTCATTATTCACTAACTCATGTTCCTTCTGGTTTTTCTTCAACACCACCTTTAACAAATTTAAAGAACTGGTTTCCATCACCTCCTCCCATTCTTTGACAAACTCTTTATCTTCTGCCCCAAAAGCCATAACCTTCACAAAACGCAAGCCTCTAGGTACACGGTTACAGGAAACGTAACTCTTGAGGGACTGAACTGTCCAAAAGATCTTGATTTCTTTTTCAGCAAGAGTGGTAATTTGCTGTTCCAAAGTTTTGGTGCTTAACATAGTAGAAATGTCAACTTTTGCATTTTAGAAGTGCCCATCCAATACATACTAGAAATGCCCTCCCATATAGCCAGATGCTAAGGGTTAAACGTATGAATAACAAGGAGGAAAATTTTGACCTCCAATGTAAACAATTAGAGAACAATTTAATGGCAAGGGGATACCCTAGAAAAATTCTTGATGAAGCAAGGTCTAGAGTGAGTCTTGACCAACTGAGGTCTGGGACCAGAAGGGAGAATAGGACTTTAAATGAGAATAAAAGGTTTGTGTTCTCGTTCAAATATGGCCCTATGTATAGGCAAATTACCAGTGCAGTGAGGAAACACTGACATGTTTTAGAAAAAGACAGGGATCTAGGATCAAGGAACATTGGTCCCCCATTGTTTGCATATAAGAGGTGCAACAACCTTGGGGATCTGGTGGTCAGGAACAGGATTGAGCCTAAAAAACAAACTACATGGCTTGATAGCCACAAACCTGTGGGGAACCTCCGCTGCAGAAATTGCAACTATTGCAAATATCACATAACCAGAAACCCTATTAGGGTGGGAGGGATTGAATGCTCCGTAAACTCATATATCAGTTGTAAAACTAAATGGGTGGTTTATGTGATATTCTGCATTTGTGGGAGATTTTACATAGGAAAAACTGTAAGGGAGCTCTATGTGAGATTCAGAGAGCACTGTAATTCTATTACAACAGGAATTGGCAGCACTAGGCTGATACAGCATGTCTGCGATTGCCATAATGGCAACGTGGAGGTGCTGTCTTTTGCCGGTTTAGAACGAATATCCCCATCACCTCGAGGAGGAGATACCCATAGACGGTTATTACAACGAGAGAGTGCATGAATAAATAATGCCCGGGCATGTGGCCCATTGGGATTCAATGATAGAAATGATTTGTCATCATTTTTATAGATTCCCAACACATGTCCATAAGTAAGTTGATAATGGTAGGCTAAATATGAATAATAATAATATCTAAGGGCCCTTTCGCGTCGGCGTTTTTTTTCGGGTCGCGGCGGATGTGGTGGGGGGGGGCCGCGTCTGCCGCGATTGCCGCATGCCGGCTGCGCTTGCGGCGCGGTTGCGGCCGGTGTGCGGTGGTCACGGCGGATGCGTTTTTTTCGCCGCGTCTGCCGCGATTTGAGGGGGGCGCTGATGTGAAAGGGACCTAACACTCCCAAAAAAATAAAAAATTTTAAAATCTAAGTATACACTTTGTTTGTATTACTTTGGGAACTTATGGAAGGTGAATTTGTTTATCATTTCCATGATTTCTTATATATATTTTTAGCCCTAACACTATCAGAGATAGAAAATATGTAAAAAATATGGAATAATCCGAGTATGGGAGCTTTTGGTAATTGCTACTCGAGGAGTTTTCCCCTTCTAGGTGTATAGCCCCGCATATTACATGGTGCACGGTTTGATGAGCATTTAGTAGTGCCATTACGGTACTTTTCCACAGGGCTTTGCAAGCCTCTATACACGTGACTCAGAAAAGGATTTATGCTGGACTGTCTGAGTTTGGATGAATAATGAGGAAGGTTCTGCATTTTAAAGTTATTCTATGTCATTTAACACTGTGTCTTGATTTAAAATTTTGTTTTTAAAAGTGTCTTCATTAATTGTTCACTACAACAATGTGTGGTGGGCGTCGACGTCAGTGTCCGCCGCCTTTATAGGGGTGGATATGACGGCACACGCCAGACAACAAGGTCCGTAGAAGGGGCAGGTGCTCCGAAACGGAATCCGTCACCTGTGTGTCTCCTCACTCCCTCCCCCATCGCAGAGAAACCATGTAAAGAGGACTCTGAAATAAAAAAGGAAAAAGCTCTGCCCGGTGAGTGCCGCATTTTTTTCTTATCCATTGATTTTATATTAAAACAATCAGAAACCTGGGAAATAGGTTCTGACCTTCTAAACATCATAGATATATCATATTTGATATCAATCTTTGTGTAAATTTCCGAGGGAAAACATGATGCTCATGGTTTTGACTTGGTAGTGGCCCAATCAAAGATATGAAAATGGTGGTTTTTGGAGAATTTTGAAAGAGGTGGGTTTCAGAGAACCAGCCCACTAGGGAGGTAAACACAAGTGGGAGTTCCTGGATTTTATGCCCCATAACATAAAAGCAGAGTGTCCATTTTGGCTTCATTCCACCCTGGGACGTGGGATGCAGCACCATTCGCTGGGCGGAGGAATCATACAACAATTCTGGGGAGCCATTCCCCCATTGAATCTGGGATCGTCACCGCGTGGCGCAGGTTTTGTACTTTTTTTATCATTTAATTCCTTTTATTTTAATAACTGTTTTATGCAAATATGTAACTTGTCTTTTTTGTAATAATTTGTATATCTTTTGGTAAACACTGCCACCTTTTTGGAGTAAACTTTATAAATTTGCTTAGTTTTGTTCTTCCTGTTCTATGATGAGCTGATACGTATCCCCGCTATTCCACATTACCAAACAGGTTTCCGATCCACCTGAAAGAGATCAGTGGTGGCAGCATAATGTTTTGTATTTATGTGATATTGTGGGCCTGAGGGTGACTGGATTAAGGTATATGTATGTTCCTAGCAGGATCTGGTGGCATATATACTTCCTGTCACATCACGTGCCACAGTAGACGACATAAATTAAAGCAGCTGGGCTCCTTGTCTTATCCTCTGGCAATACCTGGTTTGGCCAGCAGGATAAGGGGGCGCCAGGGAGCTGCAGGTCCTGACTAAGTTTTTGTGACAATTGGCATAACTAAGTACAAGTCTGACACATAGTGAACGACTGGAGAGGATGGTACAGGAGTATCTAGAGCTCGATATCCATGCAATTGGGGGGGTTGGACCCTTTTACATTTTACATTTTGGATTTCAAAAATAGACAAGTGGCCTGAGCTCGCCAGTCACGACGTGGAGATTTTGTCATGGTCGGCAGCCAGCGTTTTCTCGGACTGTGTCTTCAGCATTACTGGTGGTGTCCTTATTGGATAAGCACTTCCAGCTCTCCCCATAAAGTGTAGGCCACCTAACTTTCATCAAGATGAACAAGTTATGAATCTCCAAGGACTTTTCCACTCCAATGGCAGACTGGGCAGATTAGGCGATGTTGTACTGTTCAGCGGGTTGCATTCATCTCGCCATTATATCATTTTTATTCTGGGTAAATTGATTCCACTTTGGTGGTATCTGGTCCTAATTTTTTGAAATGTAGAGACTCTGGGGTCTCTTTCTTGTCTGTTTCCCAAATTCAGCAAGGCTCTATGAGCACGATGCCAACACGTGTCACTCATCCCCCTATTACTAATGAATGTTTAATCTTTGAATGCTAGGTCAGGCCTGTCACAGGCCCTGTGCCATGTTTGTAGGCTGTGCAATTATATCATTTTTATTCTGGGTCAATTGATGCCACTTTGGTATCTGGCTTTAATATATTTAAATGTGTAGACTCTTCTTGTTGTGTCTTTGTTGTTTGTTTCCTGAATTCAGCAGGGCTCTCTGAGCACTATGCCTAAACCTGTCACTCATCTTGTTCCTGATCAGTGTTGAAGCTTGAAATATTGGGCCAGGCCTTGTCCTATGCATCCATAATGCATAATGATGAAAATGTTAACTCTGGGGAAGAGATTAAACTTTTCCTGGTGTCTTTCCCTAATTTGTGCTACTTTGGCAGCTTTAGTGAAGGTTTTTTTCTAGGCCCTTCATTTTGCCCTTTGATATGACTGGGGTCCAGAAGTTCGACGAACTGAACTCAACCTGAACTTCAGAAGGTTGGCTTATGTCTAATTCTTACAAAATGTATGTTTTATTATTGTACGAGGAGCTATATTGTTAATCAACTGGCTTGAGTAGTAAGTTAGTAATCAAATTTTCATATTAGTGTATAGGATGATTTAACTTTTACTTGGGAATTTTTGAAAATGTTATAAGTTTTTAGAACTTCATCATCCCTGGGATCTCAGACCCGGTCTCATGGATGGGATCTCAGACCTGGTGTCATGTGGTGTAATTATTTTTCATGTTTTGCACTCAGAGTCCCATGTGGCAATTAATGAATTGTGATCCCAATAATCGAACCCACGAGAGAAAAGCAAACCTTGACTTTCTCTATAAATGAATCTGCATTGATGCATTGAGGGACTGCAGTCCTGCACAGGTGGAAGCTGCTGCTGCCGCATCACACACTTTACATTATAAGAGCTGTGATATAACACCTCGGGCTATGGGAATTCACCTGAAAAATGTAAGATCTTAAGTAGCTTTTCTCTTTTACCACAGTTGGTGTAGCACCACTACAGCATTTGTTTATTGCACCGCTGTCTGATAACTTGTCATTTATCCTTTTCCAGCATTACTCTGATTGAACTGTGGTAAAATGTGACTAGTTATGTGTCCCCCACCTTGGGCCTATCCCTATATATATGTCCTACATCCTGGTACAGTATATATGTTGCCATCCTGGGAGCATCCTGGTATATATGTTCCCCATCCTGGTATATATGTCCCCATCTTGTATATATGTCCCCATCCTGGTTCATGTGTCCCCTTCCTGGTATACATTCTTTGCATCCTGGTCCCATCTTGGTATATTTATTCCCCATCTTGGTATATCTGTCCCACATCCTGGTAAATATGTACCTAATCCTAGTATATATGTCTTCATCCTGGTCCCATCCTGGAATATATGTTCCCCATACTGCTTAATATGTCCCCCACCCTGGGCCCATGGTTGTATATAAGTCTCCATCCTGGAATATATGTCCCCATCTTGTATATATGTCCCCATCCTGGAATATGTGCCCTCATCGTGGTATACATTTTTTCAATCCAGCTCCCATCCTGGTATATATGTTCCCCATCTTGGTATATGTGTCCACCATCCTGGTAAATATGTACCTAATCCTAAAATATATGTCCCCATCCTGGTATATAATGCCCATCATACTGGTATATATGTTCGTAATCCTGCTATATGTGTCCCCCACCCTGGGCCCATACTTGTATATATGTCCCCCATCCTGGTATCTATGTCCCCATGTTGTATATATATCCGCATCCTAGAATGTGTGTCCCCATCCTGGTATATATTCTTTGCATCCTTGTCTCATCCTAGTATATATGTTACCCATCTTGGCATAAGTGTTCCCCATCCTGGTAAATATGTACCCAATCCTAGAATATATGTACCCATCATGGTCCCATCCTGGTATAAATGCCCCTCCTCCTTGTACTTATGTTCCCCATCCTACTATATGTGTCCCCCATCCTGGGCCCATGCTTGTATATACAGTATGTTCCCCATCCTGGTATATAAATCCCCATCTTCTATATATGTCCCCATCCTGGAATATGTGTCCCCATCCTGGTATATATTCTTTCCATCCTGGTCCCATCCTGGTATATATGTTTCCCATCTTGGTATATGTGTCTCCCAACCCGCTAAATTTGTACCTAATCCTAGTATATATGTCCCCATACTGGTCATATTTTGGTGTGTATGTCCCTACCCTGGTGTGTATGTCCCCCATTCTGTGTCCTTCCTAGTATATATGTCCCTCATCCTGGCGTATATGTCCCTCATCATGGTGTACATGTATATATGTCTCCAGTTCTGTTGCTTTGTATTAATGCATAAAACCCCCCAAAACAATTCTACTCCCCTCCTCTCCACTCCCCCGGCCCGCGGTGTCTTCTTCTGAAGCCAGTAACTGACTTCAGCATGGAAGTGACATCACTGCCATGTGTCCCCCGTCATGGGCGTGCTGACATCAGCTGCCGGCAGCTTTTATTGTGGGACAGGGACCTTGTAGGTCTCTGTACAGAAATACACTTCAGCCAAATATGTGTCCGAGGAAGCACATCCAGCTGAAATATGCACTGGTGGCTGCATCCCCCCTCCAACCGCGGCATGACAGGGGTCATGACATCTGTAACCAGAATCGTTACACCAGTGCGGGGATGAAGGCAATTAGAACACAGTTGATTAAAAGAAAAAAAGTGCAGCAATCTGGGGAACAAGGATAGATGACTATAATGCTGCCTCCAGAGGGCATTTACTGGGGATTTTTGTAAATTATTTCTTGATATGTGTATTGTGCTGTACTGTAATGTTTGTTTAGCTCCTCTGGGGAGGTTCTTTATTGCACTGTAACAGTTAGTTCTGCAGGGGCGGTACCTGTTATGAGCTGGGTCATTTATCTAGTTGTGATGAGATATTTTATGCAGCACTGTGGTATGTATTAGCTGTGCTGGAGAGGTGTTTTATGTTGCAATGTAGCATTTGTTTAGTGCAGCACTGCGATATCCTGCATTGTTGGAGATAATAGAAATGCTGCATGGTGCTGATTGTTCAGTGATTTGTTCACCGACAAGGAACAATGGTTTGGACCAATTGTTTTGAATGAGATTGAAAGCACAGGGTCAGTCCTTGTAAACATTGTAGTATATTAAATACTGAGATCGACTGTACAATGTTACAGAAAGATCTGGATAAGATGTAGAGTAAAGGGGGTGTCACACGCGTCAATATCGCCTGCACGATATCGACTGCACGTGACGTTGCAGCGATATTGACGCGTGTGACATACTGCATCAACCAGCGATAAATCGCTGGTTGATGATCGCCAGGTTTCAGAACCAGCTCTGAAACCTGGCGATTGTCGCCCGGTGGACACGCAGCATCGCTGTGTGTGACACCGGGACTAAGCGATATTCCAGCTCCCAGCGCCTGTCACAAGCGCTGGGAGCTGGTCTCCAAGGTACACTGCGGGTAACTAGGCAGCGCGCGCTGCCTAGATACCCGACTGTGTACCTTAGTTACCAGCCTCCTCCGCTCACCGGGTGAGCGGAGGAGGCTGGTAACTAAGGTACACGTCGGGTATCTAGGCAGCGCGCGCTGCCTAGTTACCCGCAGTGTACCTTGGAGACCAGGCTGCTCCCGCTACCAGCAGGCTGGCAGCGGGAGCAGGACATCGTGGAAACGATATTTAAATCGTTTCCATGATGTCACTGGTCAATTGATCGCTGGTGAGTCTGTCTGTGTGACAGCTCACCAGCGATCAGCCGTCAATGTCGTCAGCGATCAGATCGCTGACGACATTGACGCGTGTGACACCCCCTTAAGGGTACGTTTACACGCGGCTACAGGAAGGTAGGAACAGGCAGGCATCGGACACAATTGTGTCCGATGCCTGCCTGTTCCTACCTTCCTGTGGCCGTGTGTAAAGGTACCCTAATACAACACGGACGGAATAATAATATGACATGAAAATATTTCCAGCATTAGAAAAAAGCAGCTTTCTAGTTACAAGTAAGATAAGTTAGGCTCCTTTCACATCAGCGTTTTTCGCTGATCGCGGCAGTTGCGGTAAAAAAAAACGCAACTGCCGCGATTACCGCATAACGGCCGCACTTGCGGTTCACTTGCGGCAAGCCCCATACAGTGTCTATGGGGCTTGCGGTAAGTGTGCGGCAGGTGCGGCAAGTGCGGTTTCGGCACTTGCGGCAGGTGCGGCCGCGAAAAAAACGCCGTGTGCCGCGGTTTTTTTCGGAGTGTCGATACCACACTTGCTACACCTGCCGCAAGCCCCATAGACATTGTATGGGGCTTGCCGCCAGTGAACCGCAAGTGCGGCCGTTATGCGGTAATCGCGGCAGTTGCGTTTTTTTCACCGCAACTGCCGCGATCAGCGAAAAACGCTGATGTGAAAGGAGCCTAAGAGTGCTCAATGTCAGGCAGCAGCTGCAAAAGCAATGAAGATTTTAGGGTGTATACAAAGAGACATTCACATTTGTGCCTCAGATCTATTATTTCTAGAGATGAGCCAGATGCAACAAGTTGTTATGAAAATTTTGATAAAGGGCAACACAATTTTCTATGACTCACAGGCAATACCTAAATTGCTATGAACAGATGTGTGTAATTCACTGAGGCCTCCTAACACTGTATCCAACCCCTCTCAAGCCCTTTAAAGGGAGATTGTCGCCTACTTTATGCCCTCAAACCTATCGCTACCTGCCCCTGCAGCTTCCCAATACATCCCTAACCATCCCTGTCTGACCTAAATGTGAAGAAAAATGGTTGTAAAAATGCTGTTTATAACTTACATTTACCTTCCATTGTCTAGACCTGTGCGCGGTCTCTCAGCCTTAATGTCTCCATTGTCTATCATGCACCGGTGGACATGATAATGTTATGCAGAAGCGCGCTCCTAGTGTCTCAAATCTTTGGCTTTTTTCCTGGTATGATGACTCTGTGTGTCATTTCCGGTTCGGTGCATTGAGGGGGTGTATTGGTTATAGTAGCAGGTTCTGGAGCGTGCACAGTGCACACTCTAAAACTGGCGACTACACCCAATACTCCCCCACAATGCGCCGGACCAGAGATAACACGACCTCGGCATCATACCTGGAAGAAGCCTCCCACAGATTTGAAACGCCGGACCGTGCTTCTGAATTACATTATTATTAATATTATTATTATTATTATTATTAATATTATTATTATTGTTATTTATTTATAGAGCACCATTTAATCCATGGTGCTGTCCATGAGGAAGGGTTACATACACACAAGTTATAAATACAATGAACAAACTAACAGTGACAGACCGATACAGAGGGGAGAGAGGGACCCTGCCCTTGTGGGCTTACATTCTACAGGGCAAAGGGGAGGGAGACAGTAGGTTGGGTCTGCTCTGGTGGTGGCGGCGGAGCACCAAATCTAGTGGTGGTGGAGCGGCGGGTATAATGGTGGTGAGGTGGCACTGTGGTCATTGCAGTTTGTAGGATGTTCCGAAGAGATGGGTTTTCAGGCTCCCCTTGAAAGTTCCGAGTAGTTCCGATAATCGTACGTTTTAGGGTGCAGAATTCCAGAGAGCGGGGGATGCTCGGGCGAAGTCTTGTAGGTGGTTAGATGAGAAACATACAAGTGTGGAGGAAAGGAGGAGGTCTTGGGAGGATCGAAGATTACGAGTTGGATGATATCGGGCGATTAGTTCAGAGATATATGGGGGACAGATTGTGGACGGCTTTATAAGTCAGTGTTAGTAGTTTTGATTGGATACACTGGGGAATTGGGAGCCAGTGGAGGGATTTGCAGAGGGGAGAAGTGGAGGAGCAGCAAGGAGTGAGGCGGATTAGTCGGGCAGCAGAGTTATGAACAGATTGGAGAGGTGCGAGAGTGTTAGCAGAGAGGCCGCAGAGGAGGAGGTTGCAGTAGTTGAGATGGGAGATGATGAGGGCATGCACTAGTAGTTTAGTAGATTGAAGGTTGAGGAAGGGACGAATTCTGGAAATATTTTTGAGTTGGAGGCGGCAGGAGGTGGCAAGGGCTTGGATGTGTGGTTTGAAGGATAAGGCAGAGTCTATAGTTACTCCGAGGCAGTGAACTTCAGGTACAGGGCAAAGTGTGATATCATTTATTGTGATAGACAGACCAGGTAAGGGAGGTGCGCAAGACGGGGGAAAGATGACGAGTTCAGTTTTGTCTATATTTAGTTTAAAGAAGGGAGAGGAGCAGAAGGACATTATCACGCCCACCGGGGCATGATGACAATGTGGTAACCTCATGTGGTGAGCTCCCAGAGGCCTGTAGTCTGCCTCACGGTAGCCAAGATTGATGTCACGGTGGATCCCCTACAAAGTTGAATAAACACACACAAAGGCCCCCAATAAAAATGGAATCTGATGGTGGGGTAGCTCTTTGTGTATTTAATCTCCAATCATGAAAGTACACATAGAAATCTCTTTACTGTTTGTAATGGGTAAGTAGCTATTTACAGATTGTAGATAATAGGAGGACAGTGAGTTCACACTTATGGTACCTTTACACGCCGCGACGGCAGGCTGGATACATCGCGCTACTTCACGTGCACGAGCACGCTCAAACGGCTACAAACGGTGAACGCATCTCCTTTACACGCCGCGACAAGGTGCGCTACGCCACGCTACATCTGTAGCTAGCTACATCGCCGGGTGTCTCAAGTAGCCAGCTGTAGCTCATGTACACACCGCTACAACCAGCTACTATGGGAGGACCTGGTGCAGCAGGGACAGCACATAGGCGTGCTACAATTGTGGATTACGAGACGTCCGTACGCTGATAGGACGAAGCAATAACATCCTGATTGGGCAGGCATCGCAGGAGGCTGAGTAATACAGCACGCTCGAGCGATTGTGTAGTGTGACTGGTCATCTCCTTAAATATGCCTCCCTATGCAGCGACTACCAATCGTCATGCAGCAGCTTCCACCAATGATCGCACATGGGGCGCGGTAACACGGAGCCTGTGTCACGCCTTAGCTACATTGCAGCTACAGCGCAGGGTGTCCAGAGTTCCCTTCCGTTGCTTCTTTACACGCCGATACAGCTCGCTACCATCGGTGATATAGCCATCTGTTTTCGAGCAGAGCCCATAAACAGATGTATCTGTCGCCGGCTGTAGCGTCGCGTCTTCAGACGCCGCTACGACGGGCTACATTGACGCTACAAGCTACATTTGTAGCCTGTAGCGGGCTGTATCCAGCCTGCCGTCGCGGCGTGTAAAGGTACCATTACAGTTAAATGCTGACCCAGACAGGAAGACCACTGAAGGAGGCTTCTCATCAAATCCTAGTTCAGATTTCCCTTCTTGTAATCCTCTATACATTTCTTATGCTAAACTGCACTTCTCTGAAGCGTACTTTTTCCTTTCCTAAGGAAAATGGCCATATTCCCACATGGCTGCCATGAGCTCTCTCTCCATTCCTCTTCTCCCCCGACTCACTATTCCACACTATAGCTGGGGGTTTGTACCTCAGTGCAGACATTTGTGACTTTCTCTGATAGAAACTGAGTTTAGACTGTTTTTTTTCTTAAGAAATCTTGTGTTGCTGCTTTTTGTACATGAAGAATGCAAAAATGTTTGAAACTGAAATGCAGCAGAACCGCGGCCTGCTATACTGTATCATTGTGTGATCCATTACAATACCATTGCTGTTGCACGCTCTTATCTCTTTACCCCTTGTCTGTAGTATTTGTCCAATATTTTACAGCCCTATTTCTCCTGTCATTTGTAGTCTCCTCTGCAGTCTATAGGAACTTCTCTCCACTGTTGGAATGTGTTTATTTCTGTTGGTGCTTTTGGGGTTAATGTCAGTAGCTATTGCAGTATTGCTGTCCATGGTCTGGCTGTGGCTCTCCAGTACTAGGTAGCTGTTGCTGGTTGTGTAAGGAGATGCGGTTGTGCAATCTCCCAGCCTTTAAATAATCCCATTACCCATCAGTTGGTGTCAATGAAAGAGTTCAGTCTTTATTCTCACCTTGAGCTGTTTGGACGTGGGGCAGTTGCTGTTTCTATTCCTGGGTGGAAAAGAGGTGGTGTTAGCCCAGGGCTGCTAAGGAGCAGGGCAGCCCAGACATTCTCAACTTTAGAGGTAATTCTGGGAACAGGGTCAGCTAGGGAACCCCAGTCTACAGGGTCAGACTAGGTTGCCAATGTCCCTTAGCCCATCACTGCTATCTTGCTACAACTTTGCCCGTCTGCTTTTGCCATCCCTGACTTCTTCTATATGATCTTCCTATGCATAAATGAGTTCTTACATCTTTTCGTTATCCAGAATCACTCAATGGTGGGATGCATTATTTTCTTCTTGTTTTATACTGTTTTTAATCATATTTTTATTTTTAATACTATTTTTTTACTATTTAGAGTTATAGTAGTAACAAATTTTTCTAATACAGAAATATAAACTCTAGATATAAAATAAAGGGAAACTTCCTCTAAATCAACTCTTTTCCAAATCGGTGTTTCAATGAAATTAGTACACATATAGATACAAACCGTCCCTGTGTCCTAGCAAGAAAGCTAGTCCTAAAAATGATGTGAGAAAGCTGAAGGTCTCATTACCAAGTTGGCATTGGAGGTGTGAGTCCATGACTTCAGAAATAGCCTGTAACGTTTGTTATCTTTTCTAGTTTCTTTCACAAGGCCCTGCTTACTCTCTTGCACCTCTCCGATCTGTCCTCAACTCTACTGCCCGACTAATCAGCCTCTCTCCTTGCTACTCTCCTGTTTCTCCCCTCTATAAATCCCTCCATTGGCTCCCAATTTCCCAAAGAATCCAGTTCTAGCTTCTAACAATGACCGACCTACAAAGCCATCCATAACCTGTCCCCTCCCTGTATCTCCGAACTTCCCTCATGTAATCTTTAGTCTTCCCAAGATCTCCTCCTCTCCTCCACACTTATTCGTTGCTCTCCCGATTGCCTCCAAGATTTCTCCCACATATCCCCCATCCCCTGGAATTCTGCACCCCAACAAATACAATTATTCACCACGCTCGTATCCTTTACAGCCTGCAATAACCATGCTACTGCCTTACCACCATCGGAAAGGCCCCCTCACCATCACCAGAGGTGCTGTCTCACCTCTACCAGAGTGGCCACCTCACCACCAACAGAGCTGCTGCCTCTCCACCACCAAAGCTGCCACCTCACTACCACCAGATCTGCTTCCTCACCACTACTAGAGCTGCTGCCTTAGTGACACCAGAGCTGCTGCCTCACCACCACTGGAGCCGCCACCACACCACCACCAGATCTGCTTCCTCACCACCACTGGAGCTGCTGCCTCACTACCACCAGATCTGCTTCCTCACCACTACTGGAGCTGCCGCCTCACTACCACCAGATCTGCTTCCTCACCACTACTGGAGCTGCCGCCTCACTACCACCAGATCTGCTTCCTCACCACCACTGGAGCTGCTGCCTCACTACCACCAGATCTGCTTCCTCACCACTACTGGAGCTGCTGCCTCACTACCACCAGATCTGCTTCCTCACCACTACTGGAGCTGCCGCCTCACTACCACCAGATATGCTTCCTCACCACCACTGGAGCTGCTGCCTCACTACCACCAGATCTGCTTCCTCACCACTACTGGAGCTGCTGCCTCACTACCACCAGATCTGCTTCCTCACCACTACTGGAGCTGCCGCCTCACTACCACCAGATCTGCTTCCTCACCACCACCGGAGCTGCTGCCTCACTACCACCAGATCTGCTTCCTCACCACCACTGGAGCCGCCACCACACCACCACCAGATCTGCTTCCTCACCACCACTGGAGCTGCTGCCTCACTACCACCAGATCTGCTTCCTCACCACCACTGCAGCTGCTGCCTCACTACCACCAGATCTGCTTCCTCACCACTACTGGAGCTGCAGCCTCACTACCAACAGATCTGCTTCCTCACCACTACTGGAGCTGCCGCCTCACTACCACCAGATCTGCTTCCTCACCACCACCGGAGCTGCTGCCTCACTACCACCAGATCTGCTTCCTCACCACCACTGGAGCCGCCACCACACCACCACCAGATCTGCTTCCTCACCACTACTGGAGCTGCTGCCTCACTACCACCAGATCTGCTTCCTCACCACCACTGCAGCTGCTGCCTCACTACCAACAGATCTGCTTCCTCACCACTACTGGAGCTGCAGCCTCACTACCAACAGATCTGCTTCCTCACCACTACTGGAGCTGCCGCCTCACTACCACCAGATCTGCTTCCTCACCACTACTGGAGCTGCCACCTCACTACCACCAGATCTGCTTCCTCACCACTACTGGAGCTGCCAACTCACTACCACCAGATCTGCTTCCTCACCACCACCGGAGCTGCCGCCTCACTACCACCAGATCTGCTTCCTCACCACTACTGGAGCTGCCGCCTCACTACCACCAGATCTGCTTCCTCACCACTACTGGAGCTGCTGCCTCACTACCACCAGATCTGCTTCCTCACCACCACTGGAGCTGCCGCCTCACTACCACCAAATCTGCTTCCTCACCACTACTGGAGCTGCTGCCTCACTACCACCAGATCTGCTTCCTCACCACTACTGGAGCTGCTGCCTCATTACCACCAGATCTGCTTCCTCACCACTACTGGAGCTGCCGCCTCACTACCACCAGATCTGCTTCCTCACCACTACTGGAGCTACTGCCTCATTACCACCAGATCTGCTTCCTCACCACCACTGGAGCTGCTGCCTCAGTGACACGAGATCTGCTTCCTCACCACCACTGGAGCTGCCGCCTCACTACCAACAGATCTGCTTCCTCACCACCACTGGAGCTGCTGCCTCACTACCAACAGATCTGCTTCCTCACCACCACTGGAGCTGCCGCTCACCATCACCAGATCTGCTTCCTCACCACTACTGGAGCTGCCGCCTCACTACCAACAGATCTGCTTCCTCACCACCACTGGAGCTGCCACCTCACCATCACCAGATCTGCTTCCTCACCACTACTGGAGCTGCAGCCTCACTACCACCAGATCTGCTTCCTCACCACTACTGGAGCTGCTGCCTCACTACCACCAGATCTGCTTCCTCACCACCACTGGAGCTGCCACCTCACCATCACCAGATCTGCTTCCTCACCACTACTGGAGCCGCCACCACACCACCACCAGATCTGCTTCCTCACCACTACTGGAGCTGCAGCCTCACTACCACCAGATCTGCTTCCTCACCACTACTGGAGCTGCTGCCTCACTACCACCAGATCTGCTTCCTCACCACTACTGGAGCTGCTGCCTCAGTGACACCAGAGCTGCTGCCTCACCACCACTGGAGCCGCCACCACACCACCACCAGAGCTGCTGTCTCACCACCCCCAGAGCTGCCACATCATCACTAGAGCCGCCACCTCACCACCACCAAAGCTACCACCTCACCACCACCAGAGCTGCTGCACGCCCCATTCTACTGTCTCTTCACCATTGTCCTGTAAAATGTAAAACTGCAAGGACATAGTCCTCTCCCCTCTGTACCAGTCTGTCATTGTTTGTTTACTGTAAACTCTATAATTTTACATATAACCCTAATTATTGTTTCTTTGATTCTCAGGTGAAGACTACAAACATCATCTCCATCAATAACTCTTCTACGATTGTTACCGAGTTCATCATCTTCGGATTCCCGAGTCTCGATGCCTTCCCCACTCTATTATTTTTTATTTTTATTTTCATTTATTTTTCTACCATCTCAGGGAACGGTCTGATATTTATCCTTGTGACCTTGGAACAAAGACTGCACACCCCTATGTACTTCTTTGTCAGAAATCTCTCTTGTGTAGACATGTTGGCCACCACTGTGACCATCCTGAAAATGCTGAGCAAGTTCTCCATGCATCTAGATAGAATCTCTTTTCTGGGGTGTTTTTTGCAGATGTATTTTTTTGTGTCATTTAATGCCATCGAGTGTTACCTCCTCTCCGTCATGGCTTATGATCGGTATGTGGCCATCTGTTCCCCACTCCGTTACCATAGTATTATGACCAGGCAGCTTTATATCATATTGGCTTTGATATCATGGACATTGGGTTTGCTTGCCCAATAGCAATGGTGATATTAGCACATAGATTACCTTTCTGTGGCCCAAATGTCATTCATCATTATTATTGTGACCACCCACCTATCCTTCAGTTGGCTTGTGCCGATACCTCTTACAATGTGAAAATTGGTTCGTCACTCAGCGCCCTTGCCCTCCTCATGTGCTTCTCCATAATAGTCATATCCTATGTAAAGATAATTAAATCAGTTCTGAAGATAGCTTCATCGGTGGACGTAGGAAGACATTTTCCACCTGCGCCTCCCACGTCATCGTGGTGAACATGTACTTCCTACCTCTAATCTTCATGTACATTCGCCCGAAGCCTTCCTACTCTCCGATATCGACTCCTTGGTGGCCATGTTCTACACAGTGTTAACCCCCATGTTAAACCCTATCGTGTACAGCCTTGAGAAATAAAGATATTAAGAACTCACTAAAAAAACATGTATTTCATATTAGGAATAATTCTCATTGATCCTTCAGAAAATAAGTTGTGTTTGGTCATTGGGGAAAAATTCCTCTTCCAAAATAAAATATTATGTATTCAATTCTTTAATGTTTCGGGATTCGATCCGATGCTGTGTGCTCGATTTCCTTCTCCACTGAACCACAGCATAGTCACAGCTTATATACTTTTGTGGTCAGTATTTATTTTCATTTGCTCATTTGCTCTGTCCTATCACTTCTTGGATGTGGCTATTAATACCTTCCTCGTGCTGTCTTCTCTGCTGGCTATATTTCTATGTGGATCCTGCTAAAGAGTTCCAGCTCTGCTGCCAAGGATTCTTGCCTGACAGATAGAGACCACGCTTAGTAATATCTCTTTGCTGTATCACTTATCTAATCTACTCCTTTCTCTGGTTTATAGTTAGGTTGTAGGAGGCAATTCTATCTTGCAGTAGCTACTTCACCTATTTCCACTTGTGCAAATGTTTAATGTTTCCACACCTTGGTCCTTCTATCTCTGCATGCTTTCCCTACCCTTAATGATGGTGCTCTTGCTAATCCTTTTTGGTCCTTAAAGGAGGTATGAGGAACAATTTTCAGGCAGCCAGGTCCAAGTTGTGGCTTTCCCAGTGTTGCAGCTATGGATATTTCATACAGTGCTGCTCCAAGCACCAAGAGTGAGCATCACAGGTTCTGCCAGAGCCAATCCAGGTTCTCCCACATGATCTCCTGGCCATGTGTCTCCCAAAGAGCCTTCTGCTCCTAAATACATGTCTTTTGTGTAGCTCTGGCAAGATGGCCTGCTTGACATTCCCAGGGACATATGACCAAACACGTAGTCGGATTATATCCTGTCTGGTCCACATAAGACATACCTATGGGAGGTTTTAGTTTAGTCAGACACACCCATGTCTTTCTGCTAAACTACCACTTACAATGCATTAACCCTTATGACACCACAAGTCCCATAGTGACCTTTCTGGGTTTTTATCACATATACCTGAAATTTGCAATGCAGCAAACCTTCTGTATCACACCAGATAGCAGCACTTCTTTTTTTTTTAATCAACTGTGCTCTACTTGCATCCATCCCACCAGGAGTGTAAGAATTGCGCTTGCAGATGTTGCAATGGCAATTGTGCCAGGGAAGGAGCGAGCTTGCAGGCACCAGCATATATATTGAGAATGGCTATTCGCTTAGACCCCGCCTTAGTCTCTTGTACAGCCAGTTCAGAACCCACACATTGCACTGTTGAGGGGTAATCACGCCGAAACGCAGAGTCTGCAGATTGGGGTTCTGATCTGGCCCAAATCCTAAGTCATATTGAAAGGCTTGTTAAAGAGTCATTTTTACATTTTAGGATTGCTACTTTGCATAGTGGCACTAGAGTTTGTCTACTTCTTCACTGAGGAAGAATTTTTTATAAGTATTCCTTAAAAATCTCCAAAAATGCTTCACTTTGATTTTTTCATCGTTTACCGGAGCTTTAGAGTACCATGTATACTTGAGCAAAAGCAGAGTTTTTCGGCACACTTTGTGCTGAAAGTGCACCCCTCAGCTTATACTTGAGTCAGTTATTATTTTTTGTAGGGGGAGGCGGGGGCTGCAGAGGGAGCGAGCGGGTGGTCATGTGCTCCCGCTCATTAGTGTAATGTAACATGCATTGCATTCCCTAACGGGGGGAGCAGCGCATATTGCATTACCCTTAAATATACTCACCCACCCATGGGGGGCCATTTACTGTGACGGGAGGTGACTATATACAGTGATACGGGGCTATATACTATGATGGGGAACATATACAGGGATGAGGAGCTATCTATATACATACCAGGATTAGATAGGCTATATACAATGGGTGGCTACATAACAGGATGGGGGGCTATATACAGTGATAAGGGGCTATAAACAGTGACAAGGGCTATATACCATAAAGGAGGCTGTTTACCAGGATGGTGACAGATATACCAAGATGGGAGGGGGGGGGGCTATGTACAGTGATGAGGGGTATATATACCAGGATGGGGGGCTATATTCCAAGATGGGGACAGATATACCAGATGGGGGGGGCTATATACAGTGATGAGGGGGATATATACCAGGATGGGGAGCTATATTCCAAATGGGGACAGATATATCAGATGGGGGCTAGCAGTGATAGTGTTATACTCGAGTCAAAACTATTTACAAAAAATGAAGATAAAGTCTGATGCTGCACACCTTCTTCTCAGTCATCTTGGTTCAAGTGTCTCCTGCACCTCTCCTCTTACTGTTTTACATATCATTCTTTCTTGTATTATTGATTATTTTCATTCCTCCCATTGTGTCTTCCCTTCTGTCTCACCTTCTGACCACTCTTGGATAGATTCATCTCCACACAGCTCCATCAACAATAAGGTCTGAGAAAATGGTGATACAAAAAAACTTTTCTTACTCAATTTGTTTCTACCACTTAATAAAACTTTTGCAAGTTTGATGTCGTTATGATTCCAGCTGATTTTTTACCATCCAATGAATAACGCCAAAAATAAAAGGCAAAAAACTTTGGTGGCATTGAGTTCTTTTTATTTCACTTGCAAATCTTTTCCCCACATTTCAGTACATTGTGGGTAAGATGCAGAGATTCAGAATTACGATTTATGCCATAAAAAGAAACAATTCTTGTCAATAAAGAAAAAATAAGTTATGACTCTTGGAAGAAGGGAGAGAAGGGATAATGCCTGTGTTTGTCATTTTACCATATTTTATCTAGAAAACATGAAACATAAGGACATCTCTCGAGATTGTATCTGAAATAATGAAATCCAGAAAACCAGCAGTGAAGGTAGCGGCACTCGTCCAGGTCAAAGTACAACCATCCTTTAAGTAGTGAGGATCTGTAGGACCTGCGGTGATGTCATGATCCCAGCAGCGGTTTCCGGTCACATGACGAGTTATCGCGATAACTCATCATGTGACCTGCAGATCCTCACTACTATTCATTACTAGTGAGGACCTGTAGGACCTGTGGTGACGTCATAATCCCGGCAGCGATTTGGGTCACATGACGAGTTATCGCGAGAACTCGTCATTTCACCGGGAAACGCTGCCGGGATCACATCTCCGACAGGTAGGCAGTGCTGGAAGCGTCGCTGGATGGATTAGAGAGGTGAGTATCAATTTTTTTCATTTTTAACCCTTGATCTAACTTAATTTCAGTTCCGCAATGTATGTATATACATTGCGGAACTGAAATTGACCTCACACTCGTGTTTTAGTGTGCTCTCGAGGGTTTCGACGAACATTCGACAAACACACCTCCCATTCGACGAATCGAATCCAACTAGAACACCAGGGTGGTGGCTCAACACTAGCAAACACAGGGTAGGAAGCGTTCAGGGGAGAGGGAGTTCCTAGAAAGGGCGGGACTACAGTGTTTCTTGCTAGCGTGAAACAGCTGTAGTCCCGCCCTCTCCCCTGAACACCTTGCTACCCTGTGTTTGCTGTTAATGAAGCTACAATAAAGGATGGTTTTACTTTGACCCGGACGAGTGCCGCTACCTTCATTGTTTGGTTGCATGCATTACCTCCCATCCTGGAATTCTAATTGAGCACCGCTCGTGATCATGGTTATCTGTGGATATCGTCTTCTGTGAAGAACCTGACAACAGTACGTACTTATCTTGCCTTATGGTGCTTGTGCGGTGGTGCCGCTCCTTTGGGCCTGTTTTTTGCTTAGTTTTGAGTGAAATCTAGAAAACTTGTAACAAGTTTTAATCTACTTTGCAAGCAAGGGAAACCTCTTACGAAACAAACAGCAAACTCAAGTAAGATGGAGAAAGGACAAAATAGGTAAATAGAGTAAATAATATACAGGTTTCTGCCTAACAGGCAAAATCCCTATTTGCAGGGTCAGGTCAGCTGTTTATTTGAAGTAGGATGCTGTCTGGCAGGGTTCATGTAAGTTCATGCTTGCCTGCATGAACTCACATTAACTTTCCCACGCCAGGGTGCACAGCTGTGCTACATCTCTGGTGGAGGTTCTCTACCAGAGATGTAGCAGAGCTAAAGAAGAACCCTGGATTGGACTACGTCGGATGGAAGAGGATTTTTTTTAAATAAAGATGGAGTCCCTAAGTGTGTTTTTGTTTTTTTTTCAAATAAAAATAATTTTTCTTTGTGTTGTGTTTTTATTTAAACAATTTAATAGAAATTCATGGGGGCATGTCTAATATTGGCGTGACCCATGAATTTCGGGCTAGGGCCAGCTGATAAAAAAGCTGGCCCTAACCCCTTTATTACCCAGTGAGCCACCGCACCAGGGCCCTGGAAGAGTTGGGTTCAGCGCCAGAACATGGCGCTTCAATGAACGCGCCATTTTCTGGGGCGGCTGCGGGCTGTCATTCGCAGCAGGGTGTGCCCAGAAGGCTTGGGCCTCCCTGTGCTGCGGATTCCAGCCCCCAGCTGTCTACCTGGCTGGACATAGAAATCGCGCGGAGCCGCACACATTTTTTTTAAAAAATTATTTCATGAAATTCATGAAATAATAAAAAATAAGGGCTTCCCGATATTTTTGTGTCCAGGCAGGTCCAAATAGTCAGCTAGGGGTTGGGGGCAGCCCGTTGCCGCCTGCTGTATCCGGCTGGCATACAAAAAGACGGCGAAGCCCACGTCAAAATTTTTCTGAAAAATCCATTAAACAATCCTATAAAAAGGGACTGCATCTTTATTAACCCATCGACAATGGTCGAGGGGTTAATAAAGATGCAGTCCCTTTCATTCATATTGTTTTTTGGATTTTTCTGCAAAAAAATTGACGTGGGCTTCGCCGTATTTTTGTATCCAGCCGGATACAGCAGGCAGCGACGGCTGTCACCAACCCCCAGGTGCCTATTTGTACCTGGCCGGACACAACAATATAGGGAGCCCCTTTTTTTTAATTATTTCATGAATTTCATCAAAATAATTTAAAAAAAAATGCGTGGGGCTACGCGCTATTTCTATGTCCAGCCAGGTACAGCTAGGCAGCTGGGGGCTGGAATCCACAGCGCAGGGAGGCCCAAGCTTTCTGGGCACGCCCCGCTGCGAATGGCAGCCCGCAGCCACCCCAGAAAATAGCGCATTCATTGAAGCGCCATATTCTGGAGCTGAACCCAACTCTTCCAGGGCCCTGGTGCTGTGGCTCACTGGGTAATAAAGGGGTTAGGGCCATCTTTATATTATCAGCTGGCCCTAAGCCCAAAATTCATGGTGGTCACGCCAATAGTAGACATTATCGCCATGAATTTCTAGTAAATTATGTAAAAGAAAACACAACACAGAGAAATTTTTTTTATCAGAAATAAAGCAAAACAAGACATTTAGTGACTCCATCTTTATTTAAAAAATCCTCTTCCGTCCGAAGTATTCCACAAACGCAATCTCAGCACTGCTACATTGCTCTGCATAAACACACATGTCTATGCAGAGCAAGAGCAGTCTGAGAAATGACTACAACAGTCAGGGTTCACCTCGGGTCATAGCTCAGGCTTTGACCGCCGGTGAACCCTGCTGTCACAGCCATACTGCTGCTGCCGGCCACCGGAGATTGCAGAGCGCCGGCAGAGCAGTGAATAAACCGGAAGTTAATCACTTCAGGTTTATTCACTGCTCTGCCGGCGGTCGGCAATCTCCGGCGGCCGACAGCAGTCTTTTGACGTGGGCTTCGCCGTCTTCTTGTATGCCAGACGGAATTTCATGAAATAATAATAAAAAAAAATGCGTGGGGCTCTGCGCAATTTCTATGTCCAGCTAGGTACAGCTAGGCAGCTGGGGGCTGGAATCCGCAGCGCAGGGAGGCCCAAGCCTTCTGGGCACCCCTGATGCAAATGGCAGCCCGCAGCCGCGTTCATTGAAGCGCCATGTCCTGGCGCTGAACCCAACTCTTCCAGGGCCCTGGTGCGGTAGCTCACTGGGTAATAAAGGGGTTAGGGCCAGCTTTTTGTTATCAGCTGGCCCTAAGCCCAAAATTCATGGGGTCACGCCAATATTAGACATGCCCCCCATGAATTTCTATTAAATTGTTTAAATAAAAACACAACACAAAGAAAAATTATTTTTATTTGAAAAAAAAACAAAAACCAGACTTAGGGACTCCATCTTTATTTTTAAGAAAATCCTCTTCTGTCCAACGTAGTCCAATCCAGGGTTCTTCTTTAGCTCTGCTACATCTCTGGTAGAGAACCTACACCAGAGATGTAGCAAAGCTGTGCACCCTGGCATGTGAAAGTTCATGTCAGTTCATGCAGGCAAGCATGAACTTACATAAACCCTGCCAGGCCAGCATCGCTCCTTTAAATGAACAGCTGACCTGAGTCAGCTGTTCATTTGAAACTACAGGCGGGAAGACGTCCAAAAGTGAAAACCGGTTTGAAAACCGGATTCTCCCGGATTGCCTTGATCCGGTGCAATCCGGCTCCATAGAGCTCCATGTTATGGGGCGCCGGATTGCTCCAGACCGGGGTAATCCGGTAGAATCTGGTTTTAACTCAGTTCATGACTGCGGACAGCTCCCAGCTGTGCCGCAGTCGGTTCTGCGCTCCCAGCTGCCTGACAGCAGGATCCTCCGCTCCCCCTGCAGCCTCCCCACCTGATCCTAAGTTAGGATAGGGTGGGGAGGCGGTGGGGGGAGCAGAGGATCCTGCTGTCAGGCGGTGGGGAAGCCAGTAGGGGGCTTCAGCATTGTTTAAATGCCGGCGACCTTTTACTGCTGGCTTTTAAACAATGAAGTGGAGAATTGCAGGTTTTTCCTCTGCTGCCAGACCTCTTTATAGGGTCCAGCAGCAGAGGAATTGCATTTCCCATTGATTTACATTGGACTCATTACTCTGTGAGTAATCGCAAGGATACTCACAGAGTAACGAGTAGCCCGAGTACCCTACTATTCGGCGAGTACCGAATAGTAGCGAGTAGACTCGCTCATCCCTAATGAGAATTTTTACGTTTTGTGCATATGTTGCTTTTTATTCCTTGCATATTGGTGCAGAAATAAGTCTACAAATGTCAATTCTTTCAGCACTTGCAGCATTTTGTTGTACCCTAGAATCTATAGAAACTAAATCGTAGTGGAAGAAGTGCAACAAACAAACAATAAGAATCAAAGCAGAAGAAGAAGACGGCACTCACCGAGGTGTAAATGAAGCAGCGGTGTCCTTTTTATTGTAGGAGCATAGCACAGATGCAGGGAGGGGGTGCCGAGGGTGACAACGGACCGTTTCCCGCCCTTCGACTGGTCACATATGGGCGAGAGCCCGAAACGGTCCATTGTCACCCTCGGCACCCCCTCCTGCATCTGTGCTATGCTCTTACAGTAAAAAGGACACCGCTGCTTCATTTACACCTTGGTGAGTGCCGTCTTCTTCTTCTGTTTTGATTATGGACTTTGTCTCTTGTGACTGGCACCCCGTTGCACTGTGCCTCCTGCCCACTGACAATAACAATCCGCCGGTTTAATTAGAGTGGTGCCCTAGTTTACCTGATTATAATTAAACAAACAGTAAGGCTCCTTTCACATCAGGGAATTAAGTTGCTGTGCGGCAGATCTGGTAGGTGGCGCCGCACATCATGTATTGTCTGTGGGGCTTGCGGTTGGATGCAGCAAGTGTGGTTCTGCAGGATTAGACAGATCCGGCACTTTTGGCAGCGAAAAAAAAACGCTGCAAGCCCTAAGTGCCCTAAGAATGGAACAAAAATATAGTAAAAATGCAACAAAAACAGATAAAAACAGATACTGCAGATATAAAACTCCAGATAGAGCAGACAGCTGTGGGCTTTTATTACCAGGCAGGGAAGGTGCATGGACATTGGCCCCTTTCCAGCCTGATATCAGCTCCCAGCTGACGGCTTTACTTTGGCTGGTTATAAAATAACCAGGGTTATTCTAATATTTTTTATTTTTTACATTACACAGATAGCAAACTGACTGTTTCCAATCACAGAGGCTGTGACAGAGGGTGTGTGTGTGGGGGGCATTTATAGCTGTCTGACGGCAACCAAACACTTATGTTGTCATAGAAGGTAGGCAAGAGGAAGCAGTGAATATTCATAAGGTTTGGATGAATGGGTCCAGGTACAGTTTGGCAGCATGTTATCTTCAGAGAAAACACAAGTGTGTATGATTTAACTATTTTAATCCCCTTTTTGCTTCGGTTTGCAGCCCCCAGCCCTTACTACCACCATTTTACAGCAATTACATTGGGTTTTCCATTGACTTTTATGGGTTTCGGGGTTAAGTTCGGGTCATATCCAGGTTCCAAACCATACTTTTTTTTAAAGTCCAGCCAAACTCAACGAAGTTGAACATTCATGGGTCTCCTCATCCCCAACGAGAGCCAATACTAATAAGTAAACAAGATACATTTGGTCTTGTTAGGCTGGCTTCACACTACGGCTGGGATCCGATCCGTGGCTGTCCGCTTGAGGCAGAAAGCCGCGGACCGGATCAGCACACTGAACTGGAGGGCTAATTTGCCCTCTGGTCTGGTGTGCAGCCGCACACAGCTGATAGGTCAGGACTGCTGCTCGCGGGGAGTTAGCCGCGGTCCTGAACTGTCAGGAGGGGCTGGCGCTGAGCTTCAGCACCATGGAGCTGTCCCCTCTGACAGATCAGGAACGCGGCACGCTCCTTGCAAGGAGCGAGCCGCGTTCCTGAGTTATCAGCGGCGGCAGCAGCGTGCGAGCGTCGTGTGACGCCAGCCTTAGAGATTTTGCATTGGTGCCCATGAGCTTCTAGTTACGGCACTGTTTGTGGCCCAATGCATTTCTCCATACCTCAGATTCTAGTGGTTTTGCTTAGGTTGTGTCACAGGTTGTTATGATTTAATTATCTGTGAAGTCTCAGTCCTGGTCTCTGGCGGTGTCATTATCTTTCACGTTTTGTGTAAACAGAACAGGTATGAAGAGTCCCAAGTGGCTATTAATTAATAGTTATGCTAACAATTAAACCCACAAGACAAAAGCAAACCTTGACTTTCTCTATAAATAGTCTCCATTAGGATATGGGAATCCTGTCCAGGTGGAGGTAGGTCATGCCGCTAGCTCATCGCACCTGTACTTTTTTACGACTTTGTTCTTATCTGATTTACTTTGCAGTGAAATAACCCCTTGTACTATGGGAATCCACATGAAAAATGTAAGTACACATGTAAGTGCTGAGATATTAGGTCCTGGAAAACTCTGTCTGGACTCTAATTCAAAAAATATTATCACTGCACCATGGCAATCAGGAGGAGACAGAGAAAGTGCCAATTCTGGTGCAGCTGCCTTAGAATACCAGCCCACAGCTGTCTGCTTTACCTTGGCTGGTTATCAAAAATACGGGTACCCCACATCTTTTTTTCACATTATTTATTTATTTAGTTCCCAGCAGTAACCTGGGAGTCAGAGATGTGTCCAGTTGTTTTCCATATGCTGATCCCATTCCATTTCAGTGATTTTCCTGCCCTCTGTCCTTCTGGGAGGGTATTCTGGAAAAATGCTTGAGTTTCCCATTGACTTCCATTACACTTGGTACTCGAGTCGAACCTATCCGTGCGTCTGACCTGCTCCATTCAAGTATCAAGCACTCGAGCAGTTTAGTGCTCCCTGATCAATAATCTTTACCTAATTTTAAACATCATTTTAATTAAACAGAACATTGCAAAAATGGTGGTTCATAAGGCTGGGTTACACATAGAAATCCATTTTTGGAAGTCCTTTTCATCAGCAATCCGTTTTTTATAGGGTGCTTTTTGTGTCTCCTGCACTCCTGTACGTTTTTGGACTTTTCATTAAAAAAAACGCATGCGCGAACGCATGCGCAAACGCAAGTGCCAAATATGGCATGCGTTCGCGCATGCGTTTCCCATAGGGCCCCATGTTAAAAAAAACGCATAAAAACGCATGCGTTTTTTAACTGATGCCAAAAACGCTGTTTACTGCGTTTTTGGCTCAAAAACGGACAGGGCAATGTTTTGAGCTCCAGAGAAAAACGCACAGGGTGTTTATTACACCCAATGCGTTTTTCTGTCAGTTTTTGGACTTAGAAAAAAAAAATGACAAAACTGAAGCCAAAAACTGACTGAGGGCTTATGTGTAACCCCAGCCTAAGCCCAATAATATCTTAGAATGAAAACCCATCAGCTCAGTTATGAAACCATCCTGATGGCCTAATACCTAAAGCGTTTGAAATAAGTATTGAACACGTCACTTATTTTCTAAATAAATATATTTCCAAAGGTGCTATTGACATGAATGTCTCACCAGATGTTGGTAACAACCCATCCAATCTGCACAGGAAATTCAATCAAACCATAAATGTCCATAAATTAAGTGTAATGACACAAGCAAAAGTATTAAACACATGACGAAATCTCGAATTAATTAGAAAGCAATCTTGCCACTGATTCAACTGATGGCTGATAAAAAGGTATCTTATTACCAATGAGCCACACAAGAAACATCTCATGATAGAGAAAACCAGTGATCCATTGTAAGACCTATACAATCTTATTGTTGTCAAACATACTGATGGCATTGGATACAGAACATTTTCTAAATTCCTGACGCTTCCACTGAGCTCTGTTGAGGTCATAATCTGGAAGGGGAAAGAACATAATTTCAACATCAACATACAGGAGGCGTCTGAAGCTTCATCACCAACAAAGGCCGAACTACCAAGGATTAAATGCATTTCAGTAAGCATTTTCAATAATTTCTCCCAAGGTCATTTCTCATTTTTACACATCCCTTAATTTATGGACATCTTGATGTCTTTGCCTGTGTGGATTGGTTGGGTTGTTACCAACATCTGGTGAGAAATTCGTGTCAATAGCAGTTTTACTTATAAAATTGGTGACGTGTTCAATACTTATTTCACTAGTTGACTGCTGTCTAGTAACTTGTACTCAACAGACTCCTCCTCAAAGAGTTCTTCTCCCCTTTATGTTTTGATTTGGGGTTTAGCAGCTCCAAGTTAACCTTCTGGTACTCTTCAAACCCAAGGATTAGGGTATGTGCACACTTTGGCGGGCGCACAGCGGGTTAGGGTCGGCGGCGGCTGGGCGGACCCGCCAGGAAGCTCTGCAGCCGTCCGCCGGCTTCCTGGCGGTATGTGCGGCGGGTGCTGCGGGCGGGTGACGGGCGGGTTAGCGGCGGCGGTTATGCAGCGGCTGGAAGCAGTACATGATTCTGCTTGCAGCCGCTGCAGAACCGGCCGGTTTATAGAACATGCACATTCGTTGCTAACCCGCTGGGAACCCAGCAGGTTAGCAACAGATGAGCATGTGTAAACCGCCGGTGTGTGCACACCGGGTTTCGGTTTACATAGGTTTTAATGTTAATCCAAACGCCAGTTTGGATTAACATAAATATACATAAAACTTATGTAAACCGACCGGCGGTTTACACACCTAAACCGACTCTAACCCGGCATATGTGCACATACCCTAAGTGTCAATAGAGTATCCCATTTTCCAGTCCACATTATTGTTCCTCTGATCCTCAGGTGAAGACACAAAATATCAACTTCATCAATAATTCCTCCAACATCGTCACGGAGTTCATCATCTTTGGATTCCCGAGCCTCAACCGCTACCCCATCCTGTTGTTTTGCCTTTTCTTTTCCATTTATTTCTCAACCATCTTGGGAAATGGCCTCATCATCATTCTTGTAACCTTGGAACAAAAACTTCACACGCCCATGTACTTCTTTGTCAGCAATCTATCCTTTGTAGACATAATGATCACCACCGTGACCATCCCCAAGATGCTCGGCAAGTTCTCTATGAACCTCGATAGGATCTCTTTGTTGGGTTGCTTCTTGCAGATGTACTTCTTTTTGTCATTTAATGTCGTTGAGTGTTTCCTCCTCTCCGTCATGGCTTATGATCGGTATGTGGCCATCTGTTCACCCCTCCGTTATCACAGTATTATGAACAAACGGTTGAATATCAACCTAGCTTTGGTGTCCTGGATATTCGGGTTTGCTTGTCCAATCACCGTCATGATATTTGCTCTCAAATTACCTTTTTGTAATGCAAATATCATTCATCATTATTACTGTGACCATCCACCTCTCCTTCAGTTGGCTTGTGCCGACACCTCGCTCAATGTCACGGTCGGTTCCTCATTGGGTGCATTTGTTCTTTTGATATGTTTTACCATAGTTGTGACATCATACATTAAAATAATCAGATCCATTCTGCGAATAACGTCATCCAATGGGCGCAGAAAGACATTCTCTACCTGCGCCTCCCACTTTATCGTGGTGAACATGTACCTATTGCCTCTAATCTTCATGTACATTCGACCTAAACCTTCTTATTCTTCAGATATCGATTCTTTGGTGGCCATGTTCTACACAGTGTTAACCCCCATGTTGAACCCTCTTGCGTACAGTCTAAGAAATACAGATATTAAGGATTCTCTTAGAAAACATTTATGCACATTAGTCAAGTGAGGTCTTTCTTGAAGTTTTTATCACTGAAGAGTCATAGGGTTTCGTCATCCCTTGTCTTGGAGCCTTTTGCACATCTTGGGAGAATTGACAAATGACATAATATGGTTAATCCCAAAGAGCATTCCAAAATTATTAGATTTACGTGAAGCCAACAAAATTTAAATTATGCAGACTCGCTCTAATTTGGCCCAGAAATTAGATATACTTTGGATGTATGTGATGAGAAGAGATTACGGTAAACACCAATTGCCATTACGGAAAAGCCATTTATTATTCTGTTAAGTCTACCGACAGATACGAATGGTGAATGGCTGGGAAACTAGTTAAAAATCAATTGTTGAGGGTCTCAGTTCAATCACAAGTCCATCAGCCACTCCTAATTATTATATACTAGTAAAAAGGCCCGATGCAATTGCATCGGGAGCGCGGTGAAATGAATTGTGTGTATACAGGCGGGTGAGTGGCTAGCAGAGTATATATGGGGCTCTGTGGGTAGCAGACTATACAGGCGGGTCTGTGGGTAGCAGAGAATACAGGCGGGTCTGTGGGTAGGAGAGTATACAGGCGGCTCTGTGGGTAGCAGAGTATAGAGGCGGCTCTGTGGGTAGCAGAGTATAGAGGCACCTCTGTGGGTAGCAGAGTATACAGGCGGCTGTGTGGGTAGGAGAGTATACAGGCGGCTCTGTGGGTGTCAGAGTATAGAGGGGGCTCTGTGGATAGCAGAGTATGATGTGGCGGGAGGCTGGAGGAGTGAGGGGAGCAGAGGCTGGAGGGGTGAGGAGAGCAGAGGCTGGAGTGGTGAGGAGAGGTCCAGATGGAGGGGTGAGGAGAGGTCTGGCTGGAGGGGTGAGGAGAGATGCGGCTGGAGGGGTGACATCACCGCTCGGCGGCAGGACGTGGCTGCGTGCTGGGGCTGATCGCAGCCCCAGTCACACGGCATTGTCCTCTGCGGCGGGTTGGGTGATGCAGAGAGGGATCAGTTCTTGCCCTCAGGTCACACATGTGACCTGAGCGGAAGGAGCGGATTGGGCGGTGTGTGGTAAAGACAGGATGGTCATCCGATTGGTCTAGGACGCCAAGTCCTGGGCAATGGGATGGGCGTCCTGTGTGTACAACACAGCGCCCAATCCACTTGCAGGGGCAGGCAATGGGAGTGAGCGGGGCGTCAGGCTTTGCAGGCTGACACGGTCCGCTCACTCCCATTGGCTGTTGGCGGCCACAGGACGACGTCCCTGGCTCCCGGCACCCGGCCACAGCCCGTAGACCGCTACTCCAGCAGCATGGCGACATTGAGAGCCCAGCGGTGAGAGAGTGGCGAGGGGCGGAAGGCTCCGGCGGCATCCGGGCAGCATGGACCTCGCGGAGGGCGCGAGGGCGGTGGCGATGGTGCGGGGCCGACGGTTGGCAGGATGGCAGTGGTGTCAGGTAGTGCGGCTGAGGATGGAGGAGGGTGAGAGGCTGGAGAGAGGCTGTGAGGCTGGAGGAGGCTGTGAGGATGGGGAGGCTGTGAGGCTGGAGGAGGGTGTGAGGCTGGAGGAGGATGTGAGGCTGGAGGAGGCTGTGAGGATGGGGAGGCTGTGAGGCTGGAGGAGGCTGTAGGAGGCTGTGAGGATGGGGAGGCTGTGAGGCTGTGAGGCTGGAGGAGGCTGTGAGGATGGGGAGGCTGTGAGGCTGGAGGAGGCTGTGAGGCTGGAGGAGGCTGTGAGGATGGGAGGCTATGAGGCTGGAGGAGGATGTGAGGCTGGAGGAGACTGTGAGGCTGGAGGAGGCAGTGAGGATGGGGAGGCTGTGAGGCTGGAGGAGGCTGTGAGGCTGGAGGAGGCTGTGAGGATGGGAGGCTGTGAGGCTGGAGGAGGCTGTGAGGCTGGAGGAGGCTGTGAGGCTGGAGGAGGATGTGAGGCTGGAGGAGGCTGTGAGGATGGGGAGGCTGTGAGGATGGGGAGGCTGTGAGGCTGGAGGAGGCTGTGAGGCTGGAGGAGGCTGTGAAGCTGGAGGAGGATGTGAGGCTGGAGGAGGCTGTGAGGATGGTGAGGCTGTGAGGATGGGGAGGCTGTGAGGCTGGAGGATGTGAGGCTGGAGGAGGCTGTGAAGCTGGAGGAGGATGTGAGGCTGGAGGAGGCTGTGAGGAGGCTGTGAGGATGGTGAGGCTGTGAGGCTGGAGGAGGCTGTGAGGCTGGAGGAGGCAGTGAGGCTGGAGGAGGATGTGAGGCTGGAGGAGGATGTGAGGCTGGAGGAGGCTGTGAGGCTGGAGGAGGCTGTGAGGATGGGGAGGCTGTGAGGCTGGAGGAGGCTGTGAGGCTGGAGGAGGCTGTGAGGATGGGGAGGCTGTGAGGCTGGAGGAGGCTGTGAGGATGGGGAGGCTGTGAGGCTGGAGGAGGCTGTGAGGCTGGAGGAGGATGTGAGGCTGGAGGAGGCTGTGAGGATGGGGAGGCTGTGAGGCTGGAGGAGGCTGTGAGGCTGGAGGAGGATGTGAGGCTGGAGGAGGCTGTGAGGATGGGGAGGCTGTGAGGCTGGAGGAGGCTGTGAGGATGGGGAGACTGTGAGGCTGGAGGAGGCTGTGAGGCTGGAGGAGGCTGTGAGGCTGGAGGAGGATGTGAGGCTGGAGGAGGCTGTGAGGATGGGGAGGCTGTGAGGCTGGAGGAGGCAGTGAGGCTGGAGGAGGGTGTGAGGCTGGAGGAGGGTGTGAGGCTGGAGGAGGGTGTGAGGCTGGAGGAGGGTGTGAGGCTGGAGGAGGATGTGAAGGCTGGAGGAGGATGTGAGGCTGGAGGAGGCTGTGAGGATGGGGAGGCTGTGAGGCTGGAGGAGGCTGTAGGAGGCTGTGAGGATGGGGAGGCTGTGAGGCTGTGAGGCTGGAGGAGGCTGTGAGGCTGGAGGAGGCTGTGAGGCTGGAGGAGGCTGTGAGGATGGGGAGGCTATGAGGCTGGAGGAGGATGTGAGGCTGGAGGAGACTGTGAGGCTGGAGGAGGCAGTGAGGATGGGGAGGCTGTGAGGCTGGAGGAGGCTGTGAGGCTGGAGGAGGCTGTGAGGATGGGGAGGCTGTGAGGCTGGAGGAGGCTGTGAGGCTGGAGGAGGCTGTGAGGCTGGAGGGATGTGAGGCTGGAGGAGGCTGTGAGGATGGGGAGGCTGTGAGGATGGGGAGGCTGTGAGGCTGGAGGAGGCTGTGAGGCTGGAGGAGGCTGTGAAGCTGGAGGAGGATGTGAGGCTGGAGGAGGCTGTGAGGATGGTGAGGCTGTGAGGATGGGGAGGCTGTGAGGCTGGAGGATGTGAGGCTGGAGGAGGCTGTGAAGCTGGAGGAGGATGTGAGGCTGGAGGAGGCTGTGAGGAGGCTGTGAGGATGGTGAGGCTGTGAGGCTGGAGGAGCTGTGAGGCTGGAGGAGGCAGTGAGGCTGGAGGAGGCAGTGAGGCTGGAGGAGGATGTGAGGCTGGAGGAGGATGTGAGGCTGGAGGAGGATGTGAGGCTGGAGGAGGCTGTGAGGATGGGAGGCTGTGAGGCTGGAGGAGGCTGTGAGGCTGGAGGAGGCTGTGAGGATGGGGAGGCTGTGAGGCTGGAGGAGGCTGTGAGGATGGGGAGGCTGTGAGGCTGGAGGAGGCTGTGAGGCTGGAGGAGGCTGTGAGGATGGGGAGGCTGTGAGGCTGGAGGAGGCTGTGAGGCTGTAGGAGGCTGTGAGGCTGGGGAGGCTGTGAGGCTGGAGGAGGCTGTGAGGCTGGAGGAGGCTGTGAGGATGGGGAGGCTGTGAGGCTGGAGGAGGATGTGAGGCTGGAGGAGACTGTGAGGCTGGAGGAGGCAGTGAGGATGGGGAGGCTGTGAGGCTGGAGGAGGCTGTGAGGCTGGAGGAGGCTGTGAGGCTGGAGGAGGCTGTGAGGATGGGGAGGCTGTGAGGATGGAGGAGGCTGTGAGGCTGGAGGAGGGTGTGAGGCTGGAGGAGGCTGTGAGGATGGGAGGCTGTGAGGCTGGAGGAGGCTGTGAGGCTGTGAGGCTGGAGGAGGCTGTGAGGATGGGGAGGCTGTGAGGCTGGAGGAGGGTGTGAGGCTGTAAGGATGGGGAGGCTGTGAGGCTGGAGGAGACATTTACTGTACTGAGCATGCTCAGTACAGTAAAAGGTCTCCAAACAGGAAGGCAGGGGTTAAAAAAAAAAAAAAAAAAGTTAATGCTCACCTCTCCCCGAGCCCCCGCCGTCTCCTGCCGTCTTCCTCCAAGCTTCCGGTGGCTGCCGCAGGCTCCCAGTGTGTGCAGAGCTATTCTAGTGCATTTCAGGACCTGCGGTGATGTCACAGTCACGTGACACCAGGTTACCATGGAGTAACCTGGTGTCACATGACTGTGACATCACCACAGGTCCTTGAACTGCAGTAGAAGAGCTCTGCAGACACTCGGAGCCTGCGGCAGCCACCGGAAGCTTGGAGGAAGACGGCAGGAGACGGCGGGGGCTCGGGGAGAGGTGAGCATTAACTTTTTTTTTTTTTTACAGTAGTGCGGGTCTGCGGCTCGCAGTCCCGCAAAGCATGTTGGGATTCGGCTACAGTGCCCGAATTCCCAACTGCGGATTATATAAGTAGATAGGCAATTGTGCACGTCTGCACTGCCGCAAGTAAATGATACGGACACCAGAGCCGTCTCAAGCCTTACTCATGCCTACGCCAAATGAGATTAAACACTGCGCAAGCGCTTATTAAAGCACACATTTTTATACAGAAAGCAAAGGAGTGTTAGTTATTCTAGAACTTTCTACAAAGTGATCATCTCCTAATTGGTCAATTCTTATCAAATTATTCTAATATCTAAATTTCTCCCTTAATGAGTTGGCTTAGGTCTCAGGTGTATTTATGGAACGTGGGCGCCATCTAGTGTATAACAGACAACATGACATCTCCGAATCACAATTTATATATTTTAGAGAAGAGTTGTGATATTTTTAACCCTATAAAGACATTTCATGTCTCTCCATCCTCATCACAATGAGTTCTTAAATTCTTTGAGCCTTTCACCTGTCCCTGCTGCCACTGTTTGGCGTTCAAAGTATTGCTAATGTCCATCTGTCATACTGATGGCTGACATTAGCAATAGGGCTTGACGTTAGCTGCCAAAAAAAAGCTGATATCAACCCCATTATTACCCAGTCTGCCACCGCTACACGGCAGTGGGAAGAGCGGGGTAACCGCCAGTTTAGGCATCTCTCATGGAGAAGCCAATTCTGAGGCAGCTGCTGGCTGCAATTTTTAGTGTGGGGGCCCCAGAACGATTGGGCCTTACCACGCTCAGAATTCCAGCCCCCAGCTGCCTGGGTTACCTTGGTTGGAAATAGAACATACAGCCCACACCAATTTTTGTTTAGTTATTTATGTAAATATCTAAAAAGAAAATTGGGCTCCCCTGTATTTTTCATTGCCAGTGAAGGTAGCACCAGGCAGTGGAAATTGGCAACCAGTAGCTGCTTGGTTCATCTGCACTGGCAATAGAAAATACAATGAAGCTTACAAAGGCTTATCTCTTCGGGAAAAAAAAAGAGGGAAAGGAGTTTCCTCTGGGACGGGACGACCGGACTTTGGGATGACTCTTTTTCGTGATGCCATCCGCAGGTTGTGGCTAACCGTGGCTGCCGCTGCTAGGTAGTTCCTCTGGTGTCAATGGTGACAAGGCAGCGAGGATGATATGCCCTCCGCGGGTAGAGCTGACCCCAAGGCAGCAGATGTTACCCATGAGTGAGTTGGTCTTGGTGCTACAGTTAAGGCCGGGGGCACGATAATAAATTTCACAAACACAGTGCGGTGCGGTCTCAAGCTTTTTCTCACGACCTTGACGTTCACGGTTACAACAGTTGTCACCGTAGCAACAACCCGCAGAATGCTGAGTCCTTGAAGGTGGAGGATTGGTTACAGCCAACTCCCAAGTAACTTGGTGGCTTTTGACCATTAACACCTTCTCTCTGTCCTTTCCAGGTTGTCTCACACTGTGCTTGCTTTGGCCTCCTTCCTTGCGCCTCACAAACAGAGCCCCAAGCCAGAGGCCATTGGCCTTAATAGGGTGTCTTCATCTGTTAGTCCCTTGACCCTATGTGGCCACCTTTTCGGCGGATGTGTGCAGAGTCAGCCACGGCACCTTGCAAGTACCGCAGCCTCTGGGTTGCTAGCTGAGCCTGGTTGTTCTCAACTAGACTTGAGGCCCCAGTTCTCCTGTTTTGTAGCCTGATCCCTCTACTTGCCTGCGACTGGCAATGGATATGAGCCCAATGGGTGGATCTCTCACTTCCCGTGCCTCTGGGACCCCTTCTGTCTCCAGGAGCACCCTTTTTCTCTCTTTTGGCTCCTTTGTCAGGTCTTGTTTCTTTCTCTCCATCAGGACACTTCAAGCTTAAAGAGGACCTGTCACCCCCCCCCCCCTGCAGCATGGCAATCTAAATGCAGCACTGGATGCAGCATGTCCGCTGCATTAAGGGAATGGGTCCTCCATGTGTCTGTGTGCTGTGTACCCCGAGGTATAGACTTAGGAAAACTCACTGTTAGAAGCCATGAAGGCAGTACCTGTGGCTGGAGTGAGCTCGAATGACGGGGGGGCAGCATTCCCTCCCCCTCGGCCTTTCTGTGCCGCCTCCTGCTGTGCTGTTTATGCTTTGTTCAGACACCAGGGATGGAATCTGGAGCTGATGTCAGGACAAATGATTTGCATCCGCTCTGAGTGACAGAAAGCAGGAGAGGAGGAGGAGGGCAGAGCCTGCACAGCAGAAGCAGCACAGAGAGGCAGAGGGGGAGGAATGGCCCCATCAATTGAGCCCACTCCAGCCACAGGGAATGCCTTTATGGCTTCTAACAGTGAGTTTTCCTAAGGCTATATTACGGGGTACACAGCACAAAGACACATGGGGGACCCCTTCCCTGAATGCAGCAGACATGCTGCATTCAGTGCTGCATTTAGATTGCCATGCAGCAGGGGGGTGACAGGTCCTCTTTAACTTCACTTCCTCCTGGGTGCTCCCCTAAATCTTGCTCTCCACCCATCCCTGTAACAATGTGTACATCCCCCGCCTGTGTTCATGTACTCCATGTAATGTAATATAACCTGTGTAACAATGTGTCCCTTGCCCCCGGCCTGTGTTCCTGGACTCTGATGAAATGTATACTGCTTTAGTGTTTCCTGTCCTGTACATAGTTGGGGGATTCTGCATTTGCTCTTCTCAACATGGGACTCATCCAACACAGAAACCTTTAAGACACAATGGAGCCAGTAGTTTCTAGAATCTGCTGACTGGGGCAAAGCATTCAAAAGTAGGTGTAAACTCTCCTCCTATGCATGGGCTGATTCCAGTTGCCCAAATAATAGACTCCTGTGTTGGTCCAGGCAGATGTGAAGTGAGTCCTGATGGTATATGGACTGAAACCTGTGGCCATGCCCTCGTGCTGTGTGGACTTATAGAAGCTGCCACGTGGGATTCCGTGGCAAATCTCAGCTGTTGGATCTATCGTCTCATCTTAGGACTGTTTCTAAATTTCCCAGGCGTCGGAGTACCGGGTGGCGCCCCCGGAATTGTTTGTGCTATTGTGGACTCGTTACAGATTCTGCAGAATTACCTTCATTTGTGCTGCTCAAATAAATTTCGTTGGATTAATCACCGGCCTGGTGTCCATTCCTGATCTGTCGCACACCCGTCACAATCCCTTCTACTGTGGTTCCTCCTCCCCAGACTGGATCAGGGACTGGAGCAATCTTGCCCTAACCCTGACCTGGAGTGGTGTGGTGCGAGGTCTGGATTTCTCGATAACGATCGTGCCCCTCCTCACCCGAGAGTGGGATGATGCACCTCTTGGCTGGGGTGCAGTACCTCTGTGGCGACTGGACCCGCAGGGGCACCACATTAGCATCGGGCCTCCATCTACCGATAATATATTGCTTTTATATCATTGAACAAGAACAACATTGAAGAAGAAAAGTTCCATAATAGAAGTGACAGCTCAGGCATCTTGGCAGTGTGTGCAGCAAATATCTTGGCTTCTAGTCTACTAACAAGGTTTGGTTTTTGGAATAGGGAGAGACTGGCACACTTCTTTACTCATAATTTTGGTGGTCAAGTTGAGAGAATTCCTTAAAGGGGCTGTCTCCTGTGACGAAATGGACCCCTTCAATGTAGGACATATGATGATTTCTTATGTAACTCAGACATATTATATTGTATATAGGCTTGTAAACTTGTAATGGCCAAGGAGAATTTCCTACCGTATTTTCATAGATGACTGGTGTAAGTTTAGCTTGGTAATGTAATTATCTAACTTAATTATGCTAATCGTCCATTGTCTATTACCCTGTGAATGTTGATTCCATGTACAGGGGCCCCAGCCACTATTGTTTAAGTGTCATTGATTGCAGACTCAATGTCTCATACTAACATTCCATTGTATCACTGCTAGGTGCTATATCAATCAGCATTTGGATTGCAATAGTACTAAAATATGTTAAATGAGGATTGGAGTTCAGCCAATGAAAAGACTGTGTTATTGCACCAATCGTGACGTCCCCAATATCCTACAATGAGGGCTTAGGTATATAAGGAGGACTGTTCACTTTGACCAGCAGATTGGAATTAGATTCTGTCTAGTGGCCTCAGTCTAGGGATTTCGGTCCCAGCTCAAGGTTCACTGGATTGAAGATTGGAGATTGAAGATTGGATACAGGCAGCTAATCTAGGGTCTTCGGATCCGGTTAGCGAGCCAAAACCCTAGGCCTAGGCATTTCGGTGCCGACCAAGGGGATCAGAACACGGACTAAAGAACCACAAGGACTTCAGTATCGGATTATTGGATTCGGCTGTGATAGACTGCTTAAGGACAAGGAAGCAACCCAGGTTGGGACGATACAGTCACCTGGCTACAGACTTTGCTGTGCTATATTCTATACCCTGGTGAGCCAGCGGAAGGGTGAGACTCTGTTGCCTGTTACATTTATGTGTTGTGCTTGGTTATGCGTTATATGCTGTTAACTGTTTGGGGATCCAATAAAGCCTTAATATTGTGATTCCCTCACCCTGTGTTGTCTGAGTAGTGTTCCGCCCACGGTTAAGGAGCTCGGGCGTTCAATTGGGGATGAGCCCTGATCCACGTTGTCTTTGTAAAGGCGGCTGGGCCTGCGGACGAGAGCACCCACTGACCCCCGGGTCTCCACATCTCCTACTAGGACAACCCCCTCTGATTCCACATGTTTCCCGAGGTAAATTAAAAAGCCTATACTCACCTCCGCTGATAGCAACTTCCCTGCAATTTCATGACTTGCATTCCCAGGCTTCATGTGAGGTTGTGACATCATGCAAGCCCTATGTCCAATCACTGCTTTCACACATGGGAGCAATCAATTATTATTATTATTATTATTAGTGTGCAGCAGCATTTGAAACGCTTCGTGGTCTAGCCAAATAAAAGAGCCCATGGATTTCACAAACGGCTTTCCGCCCATCTTTTAATCGGCTTATATGAGGCAGCGCGATTTGACACCCAGCTTCTCCTATCCGACCATACAGCAACATGCCTTGGGGATTTCGCAGCAGGCACCCACCCTTGCCTTGGCTCTTTAGTGGTTGTGTTGCACACAACCATACAAGGTGAGTAATACAGACTCTACATAGTACCGCCCTTTCTTCCCAGATAAGACCCTATTGTGCGCTTGTCTTTTTTCCTTTATCATATATGCGAAGGCAGAGAGAGACAAGCAGCGTCATCTGAGCCCCAGTAATGCGAGTCCTGAAAACTCTGGAATGTCACCAGCAGTGGAGGTGAGTATAGACATTTTTATTTTACCTCAGCGAAACTTGGAGCCACTACTAGGACAAACCCAAAACTAGACCCAAACTAGGATAAAATGGTCATCTGGAACTTGAAAATTGATTGCCAATTGTTAGCATAGGTCATCAATATCGGATTTTAGGAGAATCCCCTCTGATCAATTTTGCCTATCCTGGTTCTCCAAAAATAAATCTTACTCGAAAAATAAGCCCTAGCAGAAGTAGGCTTGAAATATACAGTGCCGACGAGAAGTATTCAACCCCCTGCAGATTTAGCTGATTGACACATGCGGAATTAACTTGGCATTGTGACATTTGGACTGTAGATCAGCCTGGAAGTGGGAAATGCACTGCAGCCAAAAAGATTTTAAATTTTTTTTTTTTTTTTTTTTAAAGCGTTAAAAGTGAATTCAGAGGGTCATTTATTATTCAACCCCTCAAACCACCAGCATTCTGTTTGGTCCCCCTAAAGTATTAAGAAGTAGTTCAGGCACAAAGAACAATGAGCTTCACATGTGTGGATTAATTATCTCTTTTGCCAGCCTTTTCTGACTATTTAAGACCCTCCCCAAACTTGTGAACAGCACTCATACATGGTCAACATGGGAAAGACAAAGGAGCATTCCAAGGCCATCAGAGACAAGATCGTGGAGGGTCACAAGGCTGGCAAGGGGTACAAAACCCTTTCCAAGGAGTTGGGCCTACCTGTCTCCACTGTTGGGAGCATCATCCGGAAGTGGAAGGCTTATTGAACTACTGTTAGCCTTCCACGGCCTGGACAGCCTTTGAAAGTTTCCTCCCGTGCCGAGGCCAGGCTTGTCCGAAGAGTCAAGGCTAAGGACAACAAGGAAGGAGCTCCGGGAAGATCTCATGGCAGTGGGGACATTGGTTTCAGTCAATACCATAAGTAACGTACTCCACCGCAATGGTCTCCGTTCCAGACGAGCCCGTAAGGTTCCTTTACTTTCAAAGCGTCATGTCAAGGCTCGTCTACAGTTTGCTCATGATCACTTGGAGGACTCTGAGACAGACTGGTTCAAGGTTCTATGGTCTGATGAGACCAAGATCGAGATCTTTGGTGCCAACCACACACGTGACGTTTGGAGACTGGATGGCACTGCATACGACCCCAAGAATACCATCCCTACAGTCAAGCATGGTGGTGGCAGCATCATGATGTGGGGCTGTTTCTCAGCCAAGGGGCCTGGCCATCTGGTCCGCATCCATGGGAAGATGGATAGCACAGCCTACCTGGAGATTTTGGCCAAGAACCTCCGCTCCTCCATCAAGGATCTTAAGATGGGTCGTAATTTCATCTTCCAACAAGACAACGACCCAAAGCACACAGCCAAGAAAACCAAGGCCTGGTTCAAGAGGGAAAAAATCAAGGTGATGGAGTGGCCTAGTCAGTCTCCTGACCTTAACCCAATTGAAAACTTGTGGAAGGAGCTCAAGATTAAAGTCCACATGAGACACCCAAAGAGCCCATATAACTTGGAGAAGATCTGCATGGAGGAGTGGGCCAAGATAACTCCAGAGACCTGTGCCGGCCTGATCAGGTCTTATAAAGGACGATTATTAGCTGTAATTGCAAACAAGGGTTATTCCACAAAATAGTAAACCTAGGGGTGGAATAATAATTGACCCACACTTTTATGTTTAAAATTTATTAAAATTCAACTGAGCAACATAACTTTTTGGTGTGTAAGATTTATGCTTCTGTTAATAAATCCTACTCTCGTTTGCAGTTTGAAGGCTCTAACTTATTGGCATCTTATCAAACCACCTAAATCTGCAGGGGGTTGAATACTACTTGTAGGCAATGTAAGCTCTACTCCAAAAAGAAGCCCTAGTTGCATACTCACAGCTGAAAGTGACGCACAGTGCAATGTCACTCACAGGTGATGAGTACAGGACAAATGCAAAGTGATGCAATAGTCGCCAGTGCAGCAGGAATGCAGTGCGAGGTGAATACTGTACTCATTCCACTTATTTCCATTGTGCGCCCACTTCGTTAAAACATTTAAGCTTTATATTCATCTCAGGCTCCAGTGCCAGCAGTGCTGTCAGGACCTGCTGTCATGGAGCACACATGACCCGCAATCAAGGTATGTCCCGCAATCTGACTCAGGCTTGTAATTGGTCACGGGTCACATGGGCTCCATAACTGCAGGTGCTGAGAGAGATTGAACAATGCGTCCTGAGTCCTGCTGCCTCCCACTCATCTTTATGGGTAAGTACCATACTGTATACTGTACCAGTAGTTGGGTAGCTGCTCAACAGCATGACTCCCGAATCCCACCTCCCAAGTCCACTTGTCCACCTCCAAAGTCTACCTCTGATTTTTCATTCAAGCATAAAAGTGATTGCTTATTCTTGGCCAAATATAAGCCTTAGTCCTTTTTTTAGAGGGGAAAAAATATAATACACTATATTATTTTTGGAGAAACATGGTAGTTTTGGCAGTGGTCAGAACGGCTCAGTTGCGGATCTGCACAATGCAGCTCTGCAAACCAAATAGTGGCACGGCCAAGTACTGCTCAATGTGGTACACACAAGGACACAGGACAGAGGTTGAGTCAACTTTAATCCATGTCAACTGGCTGCAAGTGTGATTTAGTTATTGCCAACACCTGTTAGGTGCCACAGGTAAGTTACATGTGCTGTTAATTACACAAATTACAGAAGCATCACATGATTTTTCTAACAGTGCCAATACTTTTGTCCACCCCCTTTTTTATGTTTGGTGGAATTAGATCCAATTTGGCTTTAGGACAATTCTTTTTGTGTTTTTTCATTGAAGACAAATTAAATGAAGATAATAATAGCAAAGAATTTGTGATTGCAATCATTTTCAGGAAGACATTGAGTATTATCTGACAGGATTGCAGGGGTGTCAATACTTTTGGCCACAACTGTATATGCAATGACCAGCTTTGCATACTATACAGATGACGGAGCTGTGCTGTGCTGCTCCACAACTGAGCAGGACCGAACTACAACGGCATTGGGAATAGATGATTGTTGGGGGCTGACGGTTGTTGCACTCCCACCGATCACACATTGATGACCTATCCTACGCAAAGTCAGTGATGTTGTACACTCAATTGGTGTGAAGGAAAATTTAAGATTTAATTGCAATCCAGGATTATAGACGTTTTGGTCAAAATTAGACCTTCATCAGTATGGCTTGCCAGATGACATCTGTGAGAACATGGATGCATTGTGGCATCCACTGTTAACTAAGGAGCGTAATCCATACTGATGAACGTCTAACTTTGACCAAAATGTCTAAAGCTACCGTCACACGCGGCAATATTGCTTGCAATTACACTTGAAATGTGCTGGTTGCAGTGAAATCATAGACACATTGTTACATTTAAAATAGAACAATGTGTCCATGATTTCACTGCATCTGATTAGCAGGATACCAATTCTCCCCAGTGATAATTTCTTTCCCACCTCACTTAGGGAGAGAGGATTAGATCATTTAATATAGCTGAACTAATGTTAAGAGGTTAAAACTTAGGCTGGCTTCACATTTGCGTATGGGAAGGCAGTGTATTGCTGCGTTCCCATAAGCAGTCAAACGCATGCGCACTGCTTTCCTATGTTTAACATAGGAACGCATGGTGCCTGCGTTTGCTGCGTTCGGGTGCGGATGCGGACGATATCTGCTCCTTCCGGTGTCCGGGACGCAGCATGTTGGTTTTTTTTGTGCGTTTGGGGACCTTGGAAAATCAGCAAGCGTCCCCAAGTGCACAAAAAATGCATTGGCTTCAATGGGTCCGCAGTGTTCTGCGCTTGACAGCGCAGGAGAACGCTGCAGACCCATTGAAAAATCTCCCGGTGGCCGCCGGTGATGTCACAGGAGCTCACCGACGGCCACCGGGAGATCAGCTCAGCCTCTGCTGTCCTCTTCCTCCCCGCCGCTGGTAATCTGCTAGCGATGTCGGCGGGGAGAACAGCTGATCTGACAGCTGCTTGAATCTTCCCGCGCCGACATCTCCTCTCGGTGTCGGCGCGGGAAGATTCAAACAGCTGTCAAATCAGCTGTTCTCCCCGTCGACATGTCCCGGAGCTTACCGGCGGCCGGGAGGCGGAGATCTCAGGTGCTTATCTCCGCCCCCGGACACCGCTAATTGGGTGCCCGGGCTCCACAGTGATATGTCCGCAGGCGGACATTCTCCGCTGCGGACACATCTTTTAGACCCTGCTTTGCACTGCGTATGTGTCTGCATGCGATCAGCATGCAGACACATACGCAAATGTGAAGCCAGCCTTAACGGGTTACAGGTATAAAAATCCTGATTTGGCCACAAAATGGGAGAAAGAAGCAACAGATAGCTCTATTAGACTAATGAAATTACTGCTGGAGGAGGAAAGAAAACAGTTGGGGAAACTGGATGAAAGCCTCAAAGAACAGAAAGAGATCACTAAGAAATGTTCAGGGGAAGCGGATTTTGCCTCAAAAGAGACTAATCTGCAGAGTACCCTAGAAAAATTTCAATACCAACTTAAGGAAAGAAAACATAAATTCTATCTAAGGGATCTGCAGGATTTCAAGAATAATAGAGAGTATGTATATACACCTAATGGGGCACCCAGTGGCCAACCAGATACAGAACCAGAGGACTACTCTACAGGGACAGATACATCAGAGGCAGAGGGGAGAGGAACCGGGAAAACTGGTAAAAATAAAAAGAAGGGTAAGGGGAGAGGAAGGGGTGAAAACTGTAACCAACCCAACATCAACCCAAGAACCAGGACCAGGGACTGGTTTTTTAGACCCAAAATATCAGCTAAGAAACCGCCCAGGACCGGTAGCACCCATACAAACCCCAATAGTATAACAAAACTACAGGTATTAAATTTGTCCCCTAGAAACCTGACAGATACTGAGATGACGGTGCTTAGTAAAGGACTCTCATTTGTCCCTACCACCGATCTCAGTATATTTGAAACTGTCAAGGACCTCAACCTTTTTGCGAGGAAGTTGAGGTGGAAGAAACACTTCATAAAAGAGGACAAAAAAAAACAGTAAGGATTTGGGGGTCCCTGATGACCTTTTGGGAGATATTAGAACCCTCTTCCATCTAGGGGAAACTGACCACACTTTGACAGGGGAGGGACCATTTACTGACCTGAAGAATAAGAGCTCAAGGATGCCACCACCAACGGGGGATCTGAGTGCAGTTGACGTTTTCGTCAATCTGGTCTCGGAAGAAATTGGTGGATGAGGCCGCCTAAGGAGTGATAAGCACAATCTCAGTAAGGATGAGATGGTATGTATCTGTAAACTTGAAAAGGATCAATCCATTGTTATCAAGCCGTCCGATAAGGGCGGCAATGTGGTTATAATGGACAGGGACAGATAAATTGAGATGTGCAATGTAACTCTGAAAGATAGAGGTAACTATTAGTGATGGGCGAATCCTAAATTACTCGGAATCGCTTGACTCTAGCGAGTCCGAGCCCGGGACTCGGTACTCGTTGCGAGTCTAGCGAGTCCAATGTTAATGAATGGGGAAGCGAGTAATAGCGAGTAGTGTGCGATTTACAAATCACAGATGTGTCTCGAAAGCTTCAGCCTGAAGCAATCCTAGTTTTGCCATTGATTTGCATTGGACTCGTTTACTGTGCAAGTAATCGCTGGGAAACTCGCACAGATAAGAGTCCTGTCTGCTCTGTGTGCTGGCTGCCGCAGCTCCAGGGTCCTACAGCCCGCCTGCTCACAGAGATGATGTAGCAGAGCTGAGATTGTTCTCAGTCTGCTCATCCCTGTGCATAGACATCTATATCTATGCACAGGGGATGTAGCAGAGAGGACATCGCGTTTTGGACTGCGTCGGACGGAAGAGGATTTTTTTAATTAAAGATGGAGTCCCTAATGGCTTTTTTTTTTATTTCTAATAAAAAATTTTCTTTGTGTTGTGTTTTTTTTAAAACAATTTAATAGAAATTCATGGTGGTCATGCCAAATATTGGCGTGACCGCCATAAATTTCGGGCTTAGGGCCAGCTGATAATACAAAGCTGGCCCTAACCTCTTTATTACCCAGCGTGCCACCGCCACCAGGGCCGCTGGAAGAGCAGGGTTCAGCGCCAGAGGATGGCGCTTCAATGAACGCGCCATCTTCTGGGGCGGCTGCGGGCTGCAATTTTCAGCGGGGGGTGCCCAGAAAGCTTGGGCATCCCTGCGCTGCGGATTCCAGCCCCCAGCTGCTTAGCTGTACCTGGCTAGACATAGAAATTGGCGGAGCCCCATGCATTTTTTTTAAATTATTTCATGAAATTCATGAAATAATAAAAAAAAAGGGCTCCCCTATATTCTTGTGTCCGGCCAGGTACAAATAGGCACCTGGGGGTTGGGGGCAGCCCGTCGCTGCCTGCTGGATCCGGCTAGTTCCAGAAATACGGCGAAGCCCATGTAATTTTTTTTCTGAAAAATCAATAAAACAATCCTAAAAAAGGGACTGCATCTTTATTAACCCCTCGCTCATGGGCGAGGGGTTAATAAAGATGCAGTCCCTTTTATTTACATTGTTTTATGGATTTGTCAGAAAAAAATTTCACGTGGGCTTCGTCGTATTTCTGGAACCAGCCGGATCCAGCAGGCAGCGACGGGCTGCCCCCAATCCCCAGGTGCCTATTTGTACCTGGCCGGACACAAGAATATAGGGGAGCCCTTTTTGAATTTCATGAAATAATTAAAAAAAAATGCGTGGGGCTCCGCGCAATTTCTATGTCTAGCCAGGTACAGCTAAGCAGCTGGGGGCTGGAATCCGCAGCGCAGGGATGCCCAAGCTTTCTGGGCACACCTCGCTGCAAATTGCAGCCCACAGAAGCCCCAAAAGATGGCGCGTTCATTGAAGCGCCATCCTCTGGCGCTGAACCCCGCTCTTCCAGCGGCCCTGGTGGCGGTGGCACGCTGGGTAATAAAGGGGTTAATACCAGCTTTGTTATACAAGCTGGTATTAAGCCCGAGATTCTTAATGTCAGGCCACGTTTGACCCAGCCACTAAGAATCTCCAATAAAGGGTTAAAAAAACACAACACAGAGAAAATTTTTTATTTGAAATTAAAAAAAAGCCATTAGGGACTCCATCTTTAATTAAAAAAATCCTCTTCTGTCCGACGCAGTCCAAAACAAGATGTCCTCTCTGCTACATCCCCTGTGCATAGATATAGATGTCAATGCACAGGGAATGAGCAGACTGAGAGCAATCTCAGCACTGCTACATCATCTCTGTGAGAAGGCGGGCTCTAGGACCCTGGAGCTGCGGCAGCCTGCACAGAGAAGACAGCTGGACTCGGCTCGCAATGTAACAGCAGTTACTTTGCGAGTTTCCCTGCTATCACTGGCACAGTAGCCGAGTCTAATGCAAGACAATGGCAATCCTAGTTTTGTCAGCGTTTGACATTGATTTGCATTGGACTCGTGCGAGTAAACGCTGGGAAACTCGCAGAGTACCGAGTCCTGCGAGTCCCTTACTACTCGCCGAGTAACGAGTCCTAGCGAGTAGATTCGCCCATCCCTAGTAACTATGAAACCCTCAGCTGTAGTCCGATGAAGGAATTCAAAAAGGAGCTAAGATATCTTTTGTTTAGAGGTCTATCTGAGAATGTGATAGATAAGAAGGAATTCGACTTTCTAATGCCAGATCATCCAGTAATGGCGACGTTTTATTGTCTCCCGAAAATACATAAAGGTACTAATCCATTAGAGGGTAGAACAATAGTTTCGGGACTGGCAGTATGACACAAAATTTAGGCGTCTACATAGACAAAATTTTAAGACCGTTTGTGATCACCCTGAACACCCTCAGAGATACCACAGACCTGTTAAGGAGGATAGAGGATGTGGTGCTGGAGGAGGACATGCTGCTATGCAGCACTGACATAGAGGCACTTTATTCATCAATTCCACATGAAAAGGGGCTGGAGGCGGTGAGATATTACCTGAGGAGTAGAGGGAGACAATTTGACAAGCACAATAATTTTGTCATTGAACTGTTGAAATTTGCCTGACCAGGAACGTATTTACGTTCAACGGGAAGTACTCCCACCAGCTCAGGGGCACAGCCATGGGGAATTCTATGGCCCCGTCATATGCTAATTTGCTCCTGGGCTGGTGGGAGGAAACCGTTGTTTTCGGTGAGAGTACCCCAATTGACACGGAAAGGATCCTTTTATGGACTAGGTTCATTGATGATGTTTTTATCATTTGGAGGGGATCAGAGGAACATTTCAGAGGAGCAGTGGAATGCCCAAATGATAAAAACCTGGGCCTAAAGTTTACCTTCAAGACACAGAGAGAGAGAGAGACTTCCCTTCCTAGATGTCCTAATTAAGAGAGACAGCATGGGAAGGTTACAAACATGTACATATCGAAAGCAGACTGCCACTAACTCATTACTGAGATGGGAGAGTGGACATCCCAATAGTCACAAGCGAGGGATCCCAAAAAGTCAGATGATTAGAATGAGGAGGAACTGTTCTTCAGAAGCTAGTTTCCATACTCAAACGGAAGATCTAAAAGAACGTCTTACAGAAAGGGGATACCCGAAAGGTGTGATTAGACGGGCATGGAAGGAGGTCAAGGATATGGAAAAGACGAAACTTCTTACACCAAAAGAAAGAGACAGGGATGAGGAGATAGAAAAAGTATGCATGATCACTAGGGATGGGCGAATCTACTCGCTAGGACTCGTTACTCGGCGAGTAGTAAGGGACTCGCAGGACTCGGTACTCTGCGAGTTTCCCAGTGATTACTCGCACGAGTCCAATGCAAATCAATATCAATCCTAGTTTTGTCAGAAACGCTGACAAAACTAGGATTGCCATTGTTTGCATTAGACTCGGCTACTGTGCCAGTGATAGCAGGGAAACTCGCAAATAACTGCTGTTTCTTTGCGAGCCGAGTCCAGCTGTCTTCTCTGTGCAGCTCCAGGGTCCTAGAGCCCGCCTGCTGCCTGATGTAGCAGTGCTGAGATTGTTCTCAGTCTGCTCATTCCCTGTGCATAGACATCTATATTTATGCACAGGGGATGTAGCAGAGAGGACATCGCGTTTTGGACTGCGTCGGACGGAAGAGGATTTTTTTAATTAAAGATGGAGTCCTTAATGGCTTTTTTTTTTATTTCAAATAAAAAATTTTCTCTGTGTTGTGTTTTTTTAACCCTTTATTGGAGATTCTTAGTGGCTGGGTCAAACGTGGCCTGACATTAAGAATCTCGGGCTTAATACCAGCTTGTATAACAAAGCTGGTATTAACCCCTTTATTACCCAGCGTGCCACCGCCACCAGGGCCGCTGGAAGAGCGGGGTTCAGCGCCAGAGGATGGCGCTTCAATGAACGCGCCATCTTCTGGGGCGGCTGCGGGCTGCAATTTGCAGCGGGGGGTGCCCAGAAAGCTTGGGCATCCCTGCGCTGCGGATTCCAGCCCCCAGCTGCTTAGCTGTACCTGGCTAGACATAGAAATTGCGCGGAGCCCCACGCATTTTTTTTTTTATTATTAAATGAACTTCAGAGTCAGAGTCTCGGAGTCGGAGTCTCCTCAGAGTCGGAGTCTCAGAGTCGGAGTCTCAGAGTCGGAGTCGCCTCAGAGTCGGAGTCGCCTCAGAGTCGCCTCGGAGTCGGAGTCGCCTCGGAGTCGGAGTCGTCTCGGAGTCGGAGTCGTCTCGGAGTCGGAGTCGTCTCGGAGTCGTCTCGGAGTCGGACTCGTCTCGGAGTGGAGTCGGAGTCGGAGTCGTCTCGGAGTCGAGTCGGAGTCGTCGTCGTCTCAGAGTCGTCGTCGTCTCGGAGTCAGAGTCGTCTCGGAGTCGAGTCGGAGTCGGAGTCGTCTCGGAGTCGGAGTCGTCTCGGAGTCGGAGTCGTGTCGAGTCGTCTCGGAGTCAGAGTCGTCTCGGAGTCGTCTCGGAGTCGTCTCGGAGTCGGAGTCGTCTCGGAGTCGGAGTCGTCTCGGAGTCGGAGTCGTCTCGAAGTCGGAGTCGTCTCGGAGTCGGAGTCGTCTCGGAGTCGGAGTCATCTCGGAGTCGGAGTCGTCTCGGAGTCGGAGTCGTCTCGGAGTCGGAGTCGTCTCGGAGTCGGAGTCATCTCGGAGTCGGAGTCGGAGTCGTCTCGGAGTCGTCTCGGAGTCGGAGTTGTCTCAGAGTCGGAGTCGGAGTCGTCTCGGAGTCGGAGTAGTCTCGGAGTTGGAGTCGTCTCGGAGTCGAGTCGGAGTCGGAGTTGTCTCAGAGTCGGAGTCGTCTCGGAGTCGGAGTCAAAAAAATGCGTGGGGCTCCGCGCAATTTCTATGTCTAGCCAGGTACAGCTAAGCAGCTGAGGGCTGGAATCCACAGCGCAGGGATGCCCAAGCTTTCTGGGCACCCTCCGCTGCAAATTGCAGCCCGCAGCCGCCCCAGAAGATGGCCCGAAATTTATGGCGGTCACGCCAATATTAGACATGACCGCCATGAATTTCTATTAAATTGTTTTAAAAAAAACACAACACAGAGAAATTTTTTTATTAGAAATAAAAAAAAAAGCCATTAGGGACTCCATCTTTAATTAAAAAAATCCTCTTCCGTCGGACGCAGTCCAAAACGCGATGTCCTCTCTGCTACATCCCCTGTGTATAGATATAGATGTCTATGCACAGGGAATGAGCAGACTGAGAACAATCTCAGCACTGCTACATCATCTCTGTGCACAGACATTCATGTCTGTACACAGGGAATGAGCAGACTGAGAACAATCTCAGCTCTGCTACATCAGGCAGCAGGCAGGCTCTAGGACCCTGGAGCTGCACAGAGCAGACAGGACTCTTCTCTTATCTGTGCGAGTTTCCCAGCGATTACTTACAAAGTAAACGAGTCCAATGCAAATAAATGACAAAACTCGGATTGCTTCAGGCTGAAGCTTCCGAGACACATCTGCGATTTGTAAATCTCACACTACTCGCTATTACTCGCTTCCCCATTCATTAACATTGGACTCGCTAGACTCGCAACGAGTAGCGAGTCCTGGGCTCGGACTCGCTAGAGTCAAGCGATTCCGAGTAATTTAGGATTCGCCCATCACTAATGATCACTAGTGATGAGCGAGTACTAAAATGCTCGGGTGCTCGAAGCTCGAGATTGATACAGTAGATTAGGATTTTAGTCCCTAACCTGTATCAAGGTAGTAAGTACAACAGTCTGGTGACTGTTCAGGTCACAGGAAATTAGGATTTTAGTCCCTAATAGTGATGAGCGAGTACTAAAAATGCTCGGGTGCTCGAAGATCGGGCCGAGCATCCCGAGATACTTGTGTACTCGGTCCGAGTGCCGAGCCCAATGTTATCCTATGGGAGACCCGAGTATTTTTATGAAATAACTGCCAGCAGCATGTAGAAACCCTAAAAATGTCACAAAAGTCTCAGAAGAGTGCTGAAATGACATGGGAACACCATGGGGAAGACCCCTGGAAGCATTTCTCACTTAAAAGTCACAGCTGTGAACAATCTTGTCCGAGTTTCACGCCAATTTTACGGAGTCTCCAGAAAACCTTCCAAAATGACACCAAAATGAATATTTAGGGTGGAAATGTTAAGGGCACATACCCAATAGTGAGATACAGCTGGTGTATGTTACTTTTTGTGATTACATGAAAGATTTTACGTGAAAACATTGTGCGGCACTCCGATGTCCCTGAGAAGCGACGTACAGGAAGCCCTGTCTTGACATAATGTGCCCATTTTGAGGAAGTGGGTCTATTGTAGTATTTTCCTTTGCCAGGGAAGTCCAAAATTGGGAGGTTCACCAATGCCCCTGGATAGAGACGTGCATGAGGGCCTGTAAGCCTGAAGTGGGTGTATTGTAGTATAGGCCTTTGGCAGGGCAGCCAAAAATTGGGAGTCTCCACATTGTCCCAGGATAGAGACGTGCAGGAGGGCCTGTAAACCTGAAGTGGGTGTATTGTAGAATAGGCCTTTGGCAGGGCAGCCAAAAATTGGGAGTCTCCACATTGTCCCAGGATAGAGACGTGCATGAGGGCCTGTAAACCTGAATTGCCCATTGTAAGGAAGTGGGTGTATTGTAGTATAGCCCTTTGGCAGGGCAGCCAAAAATAGAGAGGCTCCACATTGTCCCTGGATAGAGACGTGCAGGAGGGCCTGTAAACCTGAAGTGGGTGTATTGTATAGCCCTTTGAAAGGGCAGCCAAAAATTGGGAGGCTCCACATTGTCCCTGGATAGAGATGTGCAGGAGGGCCTGTAAACCTGAAGTGGGTGTATTGTAGTATAGGTCTACAGCAGGGCAGCCAAAAATTGGGAGTCTCCACTTTGTGCCAGGATAGAGACGTGCAGGAGGGCCTGTAAACCTGAAGTGGGTGTATTGTAGTATAGCCCTTTGGCAGGGCAGCCAAAAATTGGGAGTCTCCACATTGTCCCAGGATAGAGACGTGCAGGAGGGCCTGTAAACCTGAAGTGGGTGTATTGTAGTATAGGCCTTTGGCAGGGCAGCCAAAAATTGGGAGTCTCCACATTGTCCCAGGATAGAGACGTGCAGGAGGGCCTGTAAACCTGAAGTGGGTGTATTGTAGTATAGCCCTTTGGCAGGGCAGCCAAAAATTGGGAGTCTCCACATTGTCCCAGGATAGAGACGTGCAGGAGGGCCTGTAAACCTGAAGTGGGTGTATTGTAGTATAGCCCTTTGGCAGGGCAGCCAAAAATTGGGAGTCTCCACATTGTCCCAGGATAGAGACGTGCAGGAGGGCCTGTAAACCTGAAGTGGGTGTATTGTAGTATAGGCCTTTGGCAGGGCAGCCAAAAATTGGGAGTCTCCACATTGTCCCAGGATAGAGACGTGCAGGAGGGCCTGTAAACCTGAAGTGGGTGTATTGTAGTATAGGCCTTTGGCAGGGCAGCCAAAAATTGGGAGTCTCCACATTGTCCCAGGATAGAGACGTGCAGGAGGGCCTGTAGACCTGAAGTGGGTGTATTGTAGTATAGCCCTTTGGCAGGGCAGCCAAAAATTGGGAGTCTCCACATTGTCCCAGGATAGAGACGTGCAGGAGGGCCTGTAAACCTGAAGTGGGTGTATTGTAGTATAGCCCTTTGGCAGGGCAGCCAAAAATTGGGAGTCTCCACATTGTCCCAGGATAGAGACGTGCAGGAGGGCCTGTAAACCTGAAGTGGGTGTATTGTAGTATAGCCCTTTGGCAGGGCAGCCAAAAATTGGGAGTCTCCACATTGTCCCAGGATAGAGACGAGTATGAGGGCTTCAAAACATTTTTCCCATTGAAAAGGAGTGGGTCTCCTGTCGTTGTAATGCTCATTCTAAAAGAATGGGCGAAAAAATTTACCACTGGGGGTATACCTGAAACAACAGTCTAACTATTGTAACGGTCATCATGGTAGCACATGAGGAGAAGGAGGAGCAGTCCAGCGATTAGCCAAAGTCCAGAAGTGTGTACCCATGGGTGAGTGGAGGTACATGGCAAATTCCCATAACAAAATTTAAATTCCGCTGTCATTTGTTGGTGGTGTGGTGAAGTCTGGCCCAATCCAACCCTTGTTCATCTTGATCAGAGTCAGCCTGTCAGCATTTTCAGTTGACAGGCGGGTGCGTTTATCAGTAATGATTCCACCTGCGGCACTGAAAACACGCTCTGACAAAACGCTAGCGGCAGGGCAGGCCAGGACTTCCAAGGCATAGAGAGCCAATTCATGCCACGTGTCCAGCTTGGAGACCCAATAATTGTAAGGCACAGAGGAATCTCGCAGTACAGTTGTTCGATCTGCAAGGTACTCCTTCAGCATCTGGCCAAACTTAGCATTTCTTGTGGCACTACCCCGCACCTCAGGGGCTGTGGTACGTGAGGGCCTGGGAAAACTGTCCCACATTGTAAAGACTGTTCCCCTACCTCTGGCGGATTGGACTTGTGCCCCTCTCGGCTGTACGCCTTGGTTGTCCACCGATTCCTGACCTATGCCGCCAGCGTTTTGTGAGGGGAATACTTTGCCTACTTCCGTGACTATGGCCTTCTGGAACTGCTGCATTTTGGCTGACCTCTCCGCCTCAGGAATGAGAGACATAAAGTTCTCCTTGTAGCGTGGGTCTAAGAGTGTTGCCAACCAGTACTGATTGTCGGCCAAGATGTTCTGAACGTGAGGGTCACGAGCCAGGCAGCTTACCATAAAGTCAGCCATGTGCGCCAGACTCTTAACAGCCATCACTTCCGTATCCTGACCAACACGATGACTGAACATGCTGTCCTCCTCCTCCTCCTCCTCGTCTCCCCTGTCCTCTGGCCAGGCACGCTGAATCGAGGGTATGACTGGTGTGCATGTCATATCCTCAATTTGGCCAGAGAGTTGCTCCATGTCTTCATCCTCCTCCTCCTCCTCGTCATAGTCCTCCACTGCACGTTGTGATGAGATGAGGCTGGGCTGTGTGTTACCACCCACACCCACTACTGTTCCTTGCTCCAAGTCATCGCGCTCCGTCTGCAATGCATCCTCTTTGTTTATCAGCAGAGACCTTTTTAGAAGGCAGAGTAGTGATATGGTGACGCTAATAATGGCGTCATCGCCGCTCACCATTTTGGTGGAGTCCTCAAAGTTTTGGAGGACGGTACATAGGTCAGACATCCATCTCCACTCCTCAGGTGTTATGTGTGGAGTTTGAACCATTTCCCGACGGCTTAGGTGATGCAGGTAGTCCACAACTGCCCTCTTCTGCTCACATATCCTGACCAACATGTGCAGAGTTGAATTCCAACGCGTGGGGACATCACACACCAGTCTGTGGGCCGGAAGACGCAAACGCGCTGAAAGCCGGCAAGGCCGGCTGAAGCAGCAGGTGACTTGCAAAAATGTGCAGACAGACGGCGAACTTTTACCAGCAGTTCAGCTCTGGGTATGACTTTATAAACCTCTGAACCACCAGGTTGAGCACATGGGCCACGCATGGAACATGCGTCAGCTGGCCTCGCCTCAAAGCTGCCACCAGGTTCCGGCCATTGTCACACACGACCTTTCCTGGCTTTAGGTTCAGAGGTGTGAGCCAGTGATCTGCCTGCTGTTTCAGAGCTGTCCACACCTCTTCTGCATTGTGGGGTTTGTCACCTATGCAGACTAGCTTCAGCACAGCCTGTTGCCGCTTCGCAGAGGCAGTGCTGCAGTGCTTCCAGCTTGGGACTGGTGTGGAGGGTACAGTGGATGAGGATGCACAGGAGGAGGAGGCTGAGGAGCATGACATTCCGGAGCTGTAGAGTGTCGGTGAAACCCTGACAGAGGTAGGGCCTGCTATCCTTGGTGTGGGAAGGACGTGTTCTGTCCCTAGCTCAGACTGGGTCCCAGCCTCCACAATATTAACCCAGTGTGCCGTCAAGGAGATGTAGCGGCCTTGCCCAAAAGCACTTGTCCACGTGTCTGTGGTTAGGTGGACTTTGGCTGAAACAGCGTTGTTCAGGGCACGTGTGATGCTGTTGGACACGTGGTTATGCAATGCGGGGACGGCACATCTGGAGAAATAGTGGCAGCTGGGGACCGAGTAACGTGGGACTGCAGCCGCCATCAGGTGGTGGAATGCTTCCGTCTCCACCAGCCGGAAAGGCAACATTTCTAGCGCTATGAGTCGCGAAATGTGATAATTCAGGACTGTGGCATGTGGGGCATTGGCAGCGTATTTGCGCCTGCGTTCAAAGGTTTGCTGAATGGATAATTGAACGCTGCACTGGGACAAGGACGTGCTTGATGGTGGTGCTATTTGTGGCGTGGGCAACTTCAGGTGCAGGGCCGGAGGCTTGTTCACAGCCAGCATGGACAGGGGATTGGCTCGCACGCACAACACGCGAAGACGTAGCAGTGACATCAGCAAGCACCGCTCCTCGACTCTGTTGTACTTCCCACAAAGTCGGGTGCTTGGCTGACATGTGCCTGATCATGCTGGTGGTGGTCAGGCTGCTAGTTTTCGTACCCCTGCTGATACTGGCATGGCAGGTGTTGCAAATGGCCTTTTTAGAGTCATCTGGAGCCAACTTAAAAAACTCCCAGACTCGGGAAGACCTAACATTTGCACAGGCACCTTGAGTCGTGTTGTTGTTCCGGGGAACGGTTGCCTGCCTTCTGCCTGCGGACACGACCCTGCTTCGTACTGCCTGTTGGGATGCTACGCCTCCCTCCCCCTGTGCACTGCTGGCCTCGCTCTGCATATCCTCCTGCCATGTTGGGTCAGCTACTGGATCATCCACCACGTCGTCTTCCTCTTCCGCACCCTGATCCTCCTCCTGACGTCCTGGCAACTGTGTCTCATCATCGTCCACCCCTTGTTGAGACACGTTGCCAACGTTCCGCTCGTGAGAAAGTGGCTGCTCAAATATTTGGGCATCTGTAAATACCATCTCCTCATCACCCACTTCAACAGGAGCTGGCGAGAGGCCAGATTCTGCGAATGGATACATGAACAGCTCTTCCGAGTGTCCTAGTGTGGGATCAGTAATGTCCGTGGACGTGTACTCGGCCTGGTGGTAGGAAGGAGGATCAGGTTGGGAAATGTGCGGTGCAGTATCACGGCTACTGACACTTGACCGTGTGGAAGACAGGGTGTTTGTGGAGGTGCCCATCTGACTTGAAGCATTATCCGCTATCCAAGTAATAACCTGTTGACACTGGTCTTGGTTCAAGAGCAGTGTACTGCTGCGGGCCCCAAAAATTTGGGACAGGACGTGCGAGCGAGTAGATGTGCCACTTTGTTGTTGCGAAATTAGTGCTTGCACACGACCTCGGCCTCTGCCTGCACCACCATCACGTCCACTTCCTTGTTCCTTGCCAACGCCCTTGCGCATTTTGCCTGTATACTGCGACAACTGTCTTGTGACTGTAATGGTCACAGGAGAGAAGGATTTTAGTCCCTAACCTGTATCAAGGTAGTACGTACACCAGTCTGGTGACTGTAATGGTCACAGGAGAGTAGGATTTTAGTCCCTAACCTGTATCAAGGTAGTAAGTACACCAGTCTGGTGACTGTAATGGCCACAGGAGAGTAGGATTTTAGTCCTTTACCTGTATTAAGGTAGTAAGTACACCAGTCTGGTGACTTTAATCGTCACAGGAGAGTAGGATTTTACTCCCTAACCTGTATCAAGGTAGTAAGTACAACAGTCTGGTGACTGTAATGGTCATAGGAGATTAGGATTTTAGTCCCTAACCTGTATTAAGGTAGTAAGTACACCAGTCTGGTGACTGTAATGGTCACAGGAGAGAAGGATTTTAGTCCCTAACCTGTATCAAGGTAGTAAGTACACCAGTCTGGTGACTGTAATGGCCAAAGGAGAGTAGGATTTTAGTCCTTTACCTGTATTAAGGTAGTAAGTACACCAGTATGGTGACTGTAATGGTCACAGGAGATTAGGATTTTAGTCCCTAACCTGTATTAAGGTAGTAAGTACACCAGTCTGGTGACTGTAATGGCCACAGGAGATTAGGATTTTAGTCCCTAACCTGTATTAAGGTAGTAAGTACACCAGTCTGGTGACTGTAATGGTCACAGGAGATTAGGATTTTAGTCCCTAACCTGTATTAAGGTAGTAAGTACACCAGTCTGGTGACTGTAATGGTCACAGGAGATTAGGATTTTAGTCCCTAACCTGTATTAAGGTAGTAAGTACACCAGTCTGGTGACTGTAATGGTCACAGGAAAGTAGGATTTTAGTCCCTAACCTGTATCAAGGTAGTAAGTATACCAGTCTGGTGACTGTAATGGTCACAGGAGATTAGGATTTTAGTCCCTAACCTGTATTAAGGTAGTAAGTACACAAGTCTGGTGACTGTAATGGTCACAGGAGAGTAGGATTTTAGTCCCTAACCTGTATCAAGGTAGTAAGTACACCAGTCTGGTGACTGTAATGGTCACAGGAGAGTAGGATTTTAGTCCTTAACCTGTATTAAGGTAGAAAGTACACCAGTCTGGTGACTGTAATGGTCACAGGAAATTAGGATTTTAGTCCCTAGCCTGTATTAAGGTAGTAAGTACACCAGTCTGGTGACTGTAATGGTCACAGGAGATTAGGATTTTAGTCCCTAACCTGTATTAAGGTAGCAAGTACAACAGTCTGGTGACTGTAATGGTCACAGGAGATTAGGATTTTAGTCCCTAACCTGTATCAAGGTAGTAAGTACAACAGTCTGGTGACTGTAATGGTCACAAGAGAAAAGGATTTTAGTCCCTAACCTGTATTAAGGTAGTAAGTACACCAGTCTGGTGACTGTAATGGTCACAGGAGAGTAGGAATTTAGTCCCTAGCCTGTATTAAGGTAGTAAGTACACCAGTCTGGTGACTGTAATGGTCACAGGAGAGTAGGATTTTAATCCCTAACCTGTATCAAGGTAGTAAGTACACCAGTCTGGTGACTGTAATGGTCTCAGGAGAGTAGGATTTTAGTCCCTAACCTGTATCAAGTTAGTACGTACACCAGTCTGGTGACTGTAATGGTCACAGGAGATTTGGATTTTAGTCCCTAACCTGTATCAAGGTAGTAAATACAACAGTCTGGTGACTGTAATGGTCACAGGAAAGCTTGGATTCTGATCTGTATCACCCTGCCTATATCCTCCTAGATTAGTCCTGAGAAGGACTGTTGTGGTCAGCAGCAGTTTGCAGCCCTGCTCCGGATCTACCTATGAGGGCCGCAAATCTGTCCCTAAGCAGCAGCAGACACTCTCCCTACACTCACTGTCTGGATGCCTGTGTGCCGAGCACAGCACGGCCGGGTCTTATAAAGGCTCGGTCACGCTGTGCAGGCCGGCCAATCACTGCAATGCCACAACTAACATGGCTGTGGCATTGCAGTGACTGCCAGCCAATCGCTGCACGTGGGCTGGCTCTCAAAAGAGCGCCAACATGCAGGGATGAGGACCACGAGCACAGCACGAGTATCGCGAGATTACACGGTACTCGCCGAGTAGGCCGAGTACAGTGATACTCGTGCGAGTACCGAGTAGTCACAAGCGTACTCGCTCATCACTAATGATCACCACTTACTCAAGTGGAGCAGATAAAATCAGAGAAATCATGGCCAAGCATTGGCCAATTTTACAAATGGACCCAGAATTGAGTCCATATTTAACCGAAGGTCCCAATATCACGTATAAAAAACCAAGATCATTAAGAGACAGACTGGTACATAGCCACCTAATGGCCCAAGATAAGAACTGGATAAAAAGTAATCTAAGAGGGAGTTTTAAATACGGACATTGTACCAGCTGTAATCAGATCATACCAACAAAAACCTTTGACAGCAGTGTAACCCATCGTACCTTTGACATCAGGTCATTCATTAATTGTGGAACGAAAGGGGTAATATACAAGGGCAAATGTCCCTGTAACCTCGAGTATGTGGGGAAAACAATCAGGGAGTTCCGGAAAAGGATCGAAGCGATATCCGTAATAAAGGTGATAAACCAGTGGCTAGGCACATCAACACCTTCCATGGGGGGGGGACGAAAACTGATTAATGTTCATAGGTATTGATCATGTCTCACCACCGGTACGAGGAGGGGACTGGGACAACAAGATCCTCAGAGAAGAAGTATTTTGGATCTACACCACGGACACAGTTGCCCCAAAAGGAATGAATGAAGCGCTTTCCTACTCTCCTTTCCTTGGGGCACCCTAGTGGAGGGAAAGAGTAGGAGGGAGAGCCAACGATGAGCGGGGGCGCCATGGGCGGGGAGGGGGTACTTTAGGGTGCCAACCTCCGCAAGTAGGCAGGGACAGAGTGGAAGATATAGGGAGATACAGGTTCACAGAAAGTCTTGCCTATCCCTTTTAATGATCTGTCCTAACTTGACCTAACCTGTCTTTCCCAAGCTCTCAAGTATACAAAAACAAAAAAAAAAAAACGGAAATCTCCCTGAAAGTAATATGATCCCACTAACACTTGAGAAAAAAGATAAAACTAACTAAAACTCTGATTTTGGATTTTACCAGTTTGTGTGTAATAATACGTGATATATCTGCTCCTATAGAGCTAGTTCTGATCATGTTAAAAAGCATCATGACAACATCATAACAAATACCAACTAGAGAGGGACTCTAAAAAAGTGCCAAAATAACCCATTTCTGTTCTAATATATAAAGGAGTAACATAAATGATTGAAAATCACTGTATGCGCTCTGTTTTAGATAATAGGAAGTATATATGTAATGACAGATACTCCTATACTGGGAAGGACATGGTTCTGACTAAGAACCTGCCCCTCCTAATGACCTCATAACCTGGGTGAGGAATCAACAAGCCCTAGATTCCTCCCACCACTGAGGGTGGACTGGGAAGGAGGTGTGGAACGCATGCTTGCGTTCCACATAAGCGCCGGACCGGAAGTGACGTCGCTGAACGATGCGCGTCATTTACGGGGGCGGGGAACGCCAGATGACCGGGAAACACGGTCATAAAAGGCTGCAGGGCGGCCATTGTTAATTAAAAACAAAACAGAAAAAGCAATACAAGGGAATACAATATAGTGGACAATTCAGGTCTACATGGCACAGTACAACAAATTCAAAGAAAAACAAATTAATCCAAACCTCCCACTTCCGGTTCCAAGACTTCTCCCAAGCTGCACGAATCCTCTGGAGTGCTCTACAAGAAATTAGGACTATCCACAACTTACACAGTTTCAGGCGCTTCCTAAAAATACATCTTTTTAAGGTGGCCAATTACGCCCCCTAATCAAAGTCCTTTATATATGGCCCATTCACTATTTCAGAACATAACTCCCTGTCAAAATCAACCAAACCCAAAGCTCGATTATCTAATGGACTTCTTTTCTAAGGAGGGTCTTATAAGTGTCACCTCCTTGCGGGGAAGGTTACATTTTCTTCAAAACTACAACAGACAAGTCCTCCAGATTTCCTGAATGAAAATTCTTTAATATTTCTAATAATCCTAGGGGAACCTTTTCCTGACGAAATAGAATTATAGAGTTCCCTAAATCTGAGGTACATATGTCTAATCTTCTTACCAATATAGCAGAGACTGCAAGGACAAAACCCATCAAACTCTCCTTGATCAAAGTTTTTGTGTGATAATATTTATGAAACACATAAACCTTATAATCTGATGCAAATGTCATCTAATCTTACTCTATAGAAGTTAATTAATAATAATTCTGATGTTCTCTCTTTAGAAAGACATGTCTTCTAACAAACTTGATGCTCTAAGACAGGTTGAGAATGAGGCACTTACTGACATTGATTAGAAAGTGACCTCTGTTTTGGAAAACCAACCAAGGTAAAGCTGCTAGCTGTGGTCTGCAGGCTGCAGCTGTCTGCTTTAACCTAGCTGGCAATAAAAAATAGGGGGATCCCACGTTGTTTTTTTTGTTAATAATTATATATTTTTCCATAAATGTAAGGCTAAATACATGAAAGGCACTAAAGTGTGCAAGCTTATGATACATAGGGAGTGGGACATTATATAGGCATTTGACATGCATCTATCTATCAGTCAATCTATCTATTCTATTTATTCTAGCTATCTGTATATTATTTCCATCTATCTATCAACCTCTATCTTTCTCTCTATCTATCATTTTGATCATCTATCTTTGCACATCTTTTACACATAAAAACTAATTATTTCAGTGACATGCATTTTTCTCTGGGACCTGTCACATCCGCATGAGGTCCATGTGGCATTTGTGCCAAATGGACATGTTTCCTTGAGGAGCACACGGATACATATATGGTGATACATGGACACATTGTGTGTATAAAAATAAGCATGTGTGATGATTCCTATGCAATTTAATGCTTTTGCGTGCGTATATGTGTCTGGTACGTGTAAAAACGGATGCCACATATACCAGAAACAAGGTCCATTCTGGTGTGCCTGGACAAGGAAAGTGCACCCTCATCTAGGACGTCTACCCTGTGCACTGCTTCACAGCTACGTGGCCCTGATAACACATGCATAGCATTAAGTTTGTAAAGCAAGGGCTATAGCTGGTCATGACCCAGTCTACACTGTGTTAGTAACATGGAACTGAGAAGCAACAGAGTCACGATCACGTCCACGGTGTGCACCACCACCAAAGACATGTCCACTCTATTGTCTGTTTACAAGACTTTTTCTGGAAATAAATAGCCCAGGTCAGTAGCAACAAACTCATAATCCTAACCTTGGCCCTGACCGGATTTACAATAATCCCTCACATGTTTGATTATTTTACCGGCAGGTAGACGCAGCCCAAACATCTCGCTCTTCAGGGACACAAGCTCTCTCTACATTAACTCCGCACAGACTGCACACAAGGTGGCATCTTCATATCACAGAGTAATCCAGCATTCCTCAATCCTAACTTTTATGGGGCCAACAAGATACAGTCAACTATAATTTTGGGAAAGCCATAATGAATCCCTCACTCATACATTTGGGAGTACACTCACTCATACATTTGGGAGTACACTCACTCATACGTTTGGGAGTACACTCACTCATACATTTGGGAGTACCCTCACTTATACATTTGGGAGTACCCTCACTCATACATTTGGGAGTACCCTCACTCATACATTTGGGAGTACCCTCACTCATACATTTGGGAGTACCCTCACTTATACATTTGGGAGTACCCTCACTTACACATTTGGGAGTACCCTCACTCATACATTTGGGAGTACACTCACTTATACATTTGGGAGTACCCTCACTCATACATTTGGGAGTACCCTCACTTATACATTTGGGAGTACCCTCACTTATACATTTGGGAGTACCCTCACTCATACATTTGGGAGTACACTCACTCATACGTTTGGGAGTACACTCACTCATACATTTGGGAGTACCCTCACTTATACATTTGGGAGTACCCTCACTCATACATTTGGGAGTACCCTCACTCATACATTTGGGAGTACCCTCACTCATACATTTGGGAGTACCCTCACTTATACATTTGGGAGTACCCTCACTTACACATTTGGGAGTACCCTCACTCATACATTTGGGAGTACACTCACTTATACATTTGGGAGTACCCTCACTCATACATTTGGGAGTACCCTCACTTATACATTTGGGAGTACCCTCACTTATACATTTGGGAGTACCCTCACTCATACATTTGGGAGTACACTCACTCATACATTTAGGAGTACACTCATACATTTGGGAGTACCCTCACTCATACATTTGGGAGTACCCTCACTCATACATTTGGGAGTACCCTCACTCATACATTTGGGAGTACCCTCACTCATACATTTGGGTGTACCCTCACTCATACATTTGGGAGTACCCTCACTCATACATTTGGGAGTACCCTCACTCATACATTTGGGAGTACCCTCACTCATACATTTGGGAGTACCCTCACTTATATATTTGGGAGTACCCTCACTCATACATTTGGGAGTACCCTCAATTATACATTTGGGAGTACCCTCAATTATACATTTGGGAGTACACTCACTCATACATTTGGGAGTACCCTCACTCATACATTTGGGAGTAGCCTCACTCATACATTTGGGAGTAGCCTCACTCATACATTTGGGAGTAGCCTCACTCATACATTTGGGAGTAGCCTCAATCATACATTTGGGAGTACACTCACTCATACATTTGGGAGTACCCTCACTCATATATTTGGGAGTACACTCACTCATACATTTGGGAGTACCCTCACTCATATATTTGGGAGTACCCTCACTCATACATTTGGGAGTACCCTCACTCATACATTTGGGAGTACCCTCAACTCTATACATTTGGGAGTACCCTCACTCATACATTTGGGAGTACCTACTCATACATTTGGGAGTACCCTCACTCATACATTTGGGAGTACCTCACTCATACATTTGGAGTACCCTCACTCATACATTTGGGAGTACCCTCACTCATACATTTGGGAGTACCCTCACTCATACATTTGGGAGTACCCTCACTCATACATTTGGGAGTACCCTCACTCATACATTTGGGAGTACCCTCACTCATACATTTGGGAGTACCCTCACTCATATCATTTGGGAGTACCCTCACTCATACATTTGGGAGTACCCTCATTATACATTTGGGAGTACCCTCACTCATACATTTGGGAGTACCCTCACTCATACATTTGGGAGTACCTCACTCATACATTTGGGAGTACCCTCACTCATACATTTGGGAGTAGCCTCACTCATACATTTGGGAGTACCTCACTCATACATTTGGGAGTACCTCACTCATACATTTGGGAGTACCCTCACTCATACATTTGGGAGTACCTCACTCATACATTTGGGAGTACCCTCACTCATACATTTGGGAGTACCCTACTCATACATTTGGGAGTACCCTCACTCATACATTTGGGAGTACCCTCACTCATACATTTGGGAGTACCCTCACTCATAATTTGGGAGTACCCTCACTCATACATTTGGGAGTACCCTCACTCATACATTTGGGAGTACCCTCACTCATACATTTGGGAGTACCCTCACTCATACATTTGGGAGTACCTCACTCATACATTTGGGAGTACCCTCACTCATACATTTGGGAGTACCCTCACTCATACATTTGGGAGTACCCGTACACTCAATACATTTGGGAGTACCTCACTCATACATTTGGGAGTACCCTCACTCATACATTTGGGAGTACCCTCACTCATACATTTGGGAGTACCTCACTCATACATTTGGGAGTACCCTCACTCATACATTTGGGAGTACCCTCACTCATACATTTGGGAGTACCCTCACTCATCATTTGGGAGTACCCTCACTCATACATTTGGGAGTACCCCACTCATACATTTGGGAGTACCTCACTCATACATTTGGGAGTACCCTCACTCATACATTTGGGAGTACCCTCACTCATACATTTGGGAGTACCCTCACTCATACATTTGGGAGTACCCTCACTCATACATTTGGGAGTACCCTCACTCATACATTGGGAGTACCCTCACTCATACATTGGGAGTACCCTCACTCATACATTTGGGAGTACCCTCACTCATACATTTGGGAGTACACTCATCATAACATTTGGGAGTACCCTCACTCATACATTTGGGAGTACCCTCACTCATACATTTGGAGTACCTCACTCATACATTTGGGAGTACCCTCACTCATACATTTGGGAGTACCCTCACTCATACATTTGGGAGTACCCTCACTCATACATTTGGGAGTACCCTCACTCATACATTTGGGAGTACCCTCACTCATACATTTGGGAGTACCCTCACTCATACATTTGGGAGTACCTCTCACTCATACATTTGGGAGTACCCTCACTCATACATTTGGGAGTACCCTCACTCATACATTTGGGAGTACTACTCTACATTGTCACTCATACATTTGGGAGTACCTCACTCATACATTTGGGAGTACCCTCACTCATACATTTGGGAGTACCTCACTCATACATTTGGGAGTACCTCACTCATACATTTGGGAGTACCCTCAATCATACATTGGATACTCATCATATTTGGGAGTACCTCACTCATACATTTGGGAGTACCCTCACTCATATATTTGGGAGTACCCTCACTCATACATTTGGGAGTACCCTCTATACATTTGGGAGTACCCTCACTCATACATTTGGGAGTACCCTCACTCAATACATTTGGGAGTACCCTCACTCATACATTTGGGAGTACCTCACTCATACATTTGGGAGTACCTCACTCATACATTTGGGAGTACCCTCACTCATACATTTGGGAGTACCCTCACTCATACATTTGGGAGTACCCTCACTCATACATTTGGGAGTACCCTCACTCATACATTTGGGAGTACCCTCACTCATACATTTGGGAGTACCCTCACTCATACATTTGGGAGTACCCTCACTCATACATTTGGGAGTACCCTCACTTATATATTTGGGAGTACCCTCACTCATACATTTGGGAGTACCCTCACTCATACATTTGGGAGTACCCTCACTCATACATTTGGGAGTACCCTCACTCATACATTTGGGAGTACCCTCACTCATACATTTGGGAGTACCTTCACTCATACATTTGGGAGTACCCTCACTCATACATTTGGGAGTACCCTCACTTATACCACTTATACATTTGGGAGTACACTCACTCATACATTTGGGAGGACTTTAACTCATAAGGTACCGTCACACGCGGCAATATTGCTAGCAATTTCACTGGCAATTTGCTGGTTGCAGTGAAATCATGGACACATTGTTCTATTTTGTTGCCGTGTACAAATGTAACAATGTGTCCATGATTTCACTGCAACCAGCAAATTGCAAGTGAAATTGCCTAGTAATATTGCCGCATGTGACAATACCTATACTTTTGGGAGTACCATCACTCATACTTTTGGGAGTACACTCACTCATACATTTAGGAGTACCCTCACTCATACATTTGGGAGTACCCTCACTCATACATTTGGGAGTACCCTCACTCATACATTTGGGAGTACCCTCACTCATACATTTGGGAGTACCCTCACTCATACATTTGGGAGTACCCTCACTCATACATTTGGGAGTACCCTCACTCATACATTTGGGAGTACCCTCACTCATACATTTGGGAGTACCCTCACTCATACATTTGGGAGTACCCTCACTCATACATTTGGGAGTACCCTCACTCATACATTTGGGAGTACCCTCACTCATACATTTGGGAGGGCCCTCTCTCATAGATGGAAGATGCGCAAATTTGCAAATTACTGTTCTTTTGTCTAAAGGACTTTAAGTAAGAAAACTTCCTTACTGGGGACCAACGTACCCTTGGCTTGAGATATAGTCATGTGGGGCAACAGTTGACCGCTTTCTCCCTCTGGTAAACCCACTGCCTTTTCCTCCCTGTGACGGTGCTATGGATCCCTTCTCCTCTGTGTAGCTGTGCTTGCTAGGCATGCCACCTTGCCATGATGGATCGGTGGCTTCAACATCCACCACCTTGTCTTCCTCAATCTGATCCTCCTTCTGAGTTGCAATGTTAGATTGACCTGATGGCATCAGTGACTGGACCATGTGGAAGACAAGGTGGTGTTTGTAAACAGACTCTTGGCATTGCATGCCACCAAACCCACCCAACCTGCTCATACTCTTCTGGATTTACCATTGGTGCCTCAATTCACATTGAGATAGGAAGCTAGAAGAAGATGCAGGGCCATTTTGTCCTGACATGCAGCCATGGCCATGACATGCTGCACCGTCAGCACCACTTCTACTTCCCCGTCCTTTAACTTCACACCTTTTGAATGGGGTATGCAGCTAAGTGAAATGTACAGAATAGAATGTATTACAAATAACAATCCCTTTAAATGGTGCTAGCTACATGTCTCTCTCTTCCCTGCACTATGTTCAGATAGCGCAGGGATGGAGATTTAGCTCTGAAAATATCTATTTAATCTTGCTGTAGAAGAGCTAACACCGTCCCTTCTCAAAACTCAGCTCTCTCTACGCTTTGCCTACACTGACTCCGATTTGAATGTGTGCAAGGCGGTGTCAGTGGATCCCAATGGTACTATGCGTCCAACCAATCAGAGTTAATCCAGTAGCAAAAATGGTTAGCATTTTCAATATGTTTAGTTGTTGTAAATCAGGCGCCAAACATGCTCGGTCGGGTCACTCAAATCGTGTGAGTAATAAATACTAACTAGTATATTCGCTCATCACTATTCTCAATACATTATATTACAGATCACATTATACAATTTATATAAAGATAAATGACACCATTCACATGACATTTACGATTGGTGTCCAGCCCATCTCCTTACATTCCTCCACTCTTAAACATTGATTGTCCTCGACTATTCAATTCCACCAAATTAACATCAGACAAAACATAAATAAGTACAGTCTTTCTCCTGAAGGGCCAGTGATGACTTCACCTCCCTGGGTGGCTGTTCCTACTTGGTTAGTACCCCAGAATCAAAGTTCAGTTTCTTTTAACAATGGGTCCACCAGCAAACACATCAGCAGCCCAACGGTTTGTATGTCTTCAACCTGGCTTAGATATTGGGTCTCCATCCCATTCTCCAAGGACACAGTCCATGAGGGACAAGGTTCAGTGTTGGATGGGGCAAAGTCCATAATAGGTTTAGGGGACAAAGTTGATTATGGGGAGCGGGGCCAAGTCCATGACGTATTGGGTCACAGACCAAAGTACCTTACCTGCTAGGAACATCGGGTCATCAGTCCCCCTTCAAAACATTAACAGTTCTTAGGACTTGGGTATAATCTTTAAGGGGGATAGTCCAAGGTTGGTGGGGTAAAGTCTATGGCAAAGGGTGGACAGCCCATTCACAGCTGAAGAGTCCTCCAAATCAGTAAGGGGTTTCAACAGCCACAAACTAAAGTGGAGAGGGGAACAATAAACACTTTTTGTATGTCCACAGCCAACAGGAGGGAGTCCCAGTTGTAAGGCATTCAGGAGCTCTAAAAAACCATCCTTGATTGAGTGTTTAACCAGTATAACACATCCACTCCAATATCAGACTCTGTAATTCACTTTCTCTGGTCCTTACCAACCCCCATGATGCACCGCTCTTTGTCGGTAGCGGGCTCCTTTTTAGGGTTCGGGACTTCTCTTGCAATTGGAGGGGAAACTAAAGGCAGCTGTGTCCTTAGAGCTTCCAGTTGACCTGCCCAATCATGGGCCATGTATCAACCTGAGGTTTGAGGCTCGCTATCTGACTATTACTCTTTAAGGGAACCCGACAACCTCCCCTGCAAGGCCTTAGACATTATATAGAAAGACACATGACACAATTCACAACACAATACACCAGTGGGATTGGTGTCTTCAAAAAGGAACAAGACTCCCAGTCCATCCCCTTACACAATAGCAAATTGTGGACCATACCCCTTTTACGTCAATAAATGTGCTGACTAGGACTTTTGCTACTCAGCTGTGTCCTAAACCCAACCCGTATGCTCATCAGTAAGTGTACTAAGATGTGATCTGCTGCTTTCATATATGCAGCCATTCTTATTTGTCTAAAGATAAGTAGCAAGTTAAAGACCTGTCTCTAGCTAATTACTTTTTAATGTCTTTGTTACACAAAGAGTATTGATACAATGATATTACTGCTCTTGTGTTATCTGGAATGTATTCCTAATTTAAAAGTAAATAGTACCAATATCATCTACAAAATCAGATTTTATGTATTTATGCTACTGTTTAGCTTTAAAACATATTCTCCTCCTGAAAGCCTCTTTGATGTCTTTGCTCCTGAAGCTGTATATAATGGGATTCATCAATGGCGTTAATACTGTGTACAACAAGGCCACCAGAGAGTCCACGTGTGAAGAGTAAGAAGTGTTTGGTCCAATATACATGAACATAAGTGTCAAGTAGAAAATATTGACCACCGCGAAGTGCGAGGCGCACGTAGAAAATGTCTTCTTGCGTCCATCTTTGCAATTAATTTTGAAAATGATGAATATGATTTTAATGTAAGAAACGACCACTAGAGTAAAGGTTATTAGAAGGATGGAAATCCCAATGAAGGAGCCAACTGCTTCGTTGAAGGAAGTGTCGGCACAGGCCAACTGCAACAATGGTGAAAGGTCACAATAGTAGTAATGGATGATATTAGGACCACAAAAAGGCAAATCTAAGGCTAAAATTAAAAGTACAAATGGAGTGATGAAACCCCCTATCCATGCCATAGCTGCCATCAGTAGACACAATTTTCTCGTCATAATGGTCAGGTAATGTAGAGGAGAACAAATGGCGACGTATCGATCATACGCCATAACAGTAAGAAGAAAACATTCCGTCGCTGCTAAAGATAAGAAAATATACATCTGAGTAAAGCAAGCGACATAAGAGATTGTGTCCAGGTGCATCGCGAACTTGGCCAACATCTTCGGGACAGTTACCGTTGAGTAGCTCAAATCAAGGAAAGACAAGTTACTGACGAAGAGATACATTGGAGTATGCAGCCGCCGGTCAAGAATGACCAAGAGGAAGATGCTTCCATTTCCAGTGATGGTGAACAGGTATATAAAGAGAAACACACAGAAAAGCAGAATGGGATAATTCTGAAGACTCGGGAAGCCAAAGATGACGAATTCGGTCACACGAATATTGGTCAGATTAAGAGAATCGGCTGACTGAAGGTTCTCCTCATCCACCTGGGTGGGAATAGTCAAAAGGAAAAATGTTAATAGAAAGTATCTGACAGTAGTGGATGGAAGGGGAGGTTGTGGCAGGATAGAAGTGTGCCTGGGTTTCTTCTTATCAAAGGCTTCGGTTAGGCAAACCATGTGTACAGTCCTGATAAAGAACCTGAGATGCATCATGAATGGTAAAGGCGGTATCTGGGATTTTTTAGAAAATAAAATGCACCCAAGCACTAACAGGCAGGTAGCTGCCACCTACCTGCCTGTTGCCCCCGGTGCCAGTCACCTCTGTTCACCTCTGGTACAGAGCAGTCACAGACCGCTCCTGCTAGGGATTGCATGGCGGAGTAAACAAAGCAGAGTGGAAGAGCAGCGGCTTCTTTTCAGCTCTGTGGAAGTGGGCGCATAGCCGACATCACGCTGATTGACAGACGGCTCCTTGCTTACTAATTGGGGGAGCCGGCTGTCAAACTGCGTGAAGTTGGCTATGCACTCATCTACAGAGGGAAAAAGCTGCCCTTCTGTTGTCGTGACATGACCGGAATTGGCTATATTGCCGATAGGAGTGGTCTGTACCCACTGAGTGCCGGTGGTCAATGGCGCCAAGCACAACAGGTGGGTAGGTGGAAGCTACCTGCCTGTTAGTGCACACTTTTTTTACTTTCTTTATCCTGGATATCCTCTTTAATTTAGCCAACCACGAATATATTTTCTTTTTGAGCTTTTTTTTAGGATATAGTTAGGATTTTTTAGGATATCTTTGAATGCTCGGGCAAAAAGATAAAAATTTGCCATTGTACATATTTGCCTTAATCAATCGACGAGAAACAACAAAGCACCAGAAGAGTAGACGAACTTCTGCTTTGTCTAATAGTCATATCATTGGATTTTTTTGAACTTTTCATCTGCCGGGATAAATATAGTATATTCTGATGTAGGAGTAGTTGTGTACATAATATACATTATTGTACTGATCATGATTTGAACTTTATGGTCAGTGAGTACACAGATATTATGTGGCCCCATAGCAGAATTCTAATTCTGCACATTTGTATTATTTGTATTCTTATAGTTTTACCACACACACATTGAATAATCATCATTCACTTAGTGTTGATCAATAAACTATAGACAACAGAAAAAAACTGTCTGTTTACTTGGGATACAGATAAGGTTAAGCTGTATGCTGAAATTAATACAGCATATAACATCAGAGAAGGCAGGACAGTAAAACAGATGCTAGTTACAAGCGAGAGTGGATTGAACTGCACAGAACTGCTACCACCCATAGCCAGACCTGCTTACCGCTGCTGACCATACTGGAGTGCAACCAGATTCCTGACAACAGGTCCAAGATACCTTCACCTTTAATAACAGTGCATCACTCCCATTTGAAGGATATAGCTTACGTGATACAAGAGCTGGACCCAGATGCTCCGATAGCCTTACTACTTGGAAGAGACATATTTTGAGTCCATAAGGCTAGGGTCACGTTTGCGTTGTGACCCTAGCCTAGAGCATCCACTTAAAACGTAGAAATTTACCCCACAGTGCATAGCATTAACGCTATGTGCTGCCAGACAATGCAGCCCATAGTAACCCAACGTGTACCTTACCAACCATCCACACACAAAGCTGCAGGAAGTACGCATTAGATGAGTGCACAGGAACCACTGCCTGCAGCATTATCCTGTGCGATGTTGTAAAGCGTTCTTCCTGCAGTTGTGTGTGTGGCTGGTTGGCAAGGTACACACCGGGTTACTATGGGCTGCATTGTCTGGCAGTGCATAGCATTAGCGCTATGCGCTGTGGGGGAAATTTCTACGTTTTAATTGGATGCGCTAGGTTAGGGTCACGATGCAAATGTGTCCCTAGCCTAAAGCTGGAGGAAAAAATAATGGCTTACAGAAAGCTCCATTTGCACAGAGACACGACCTAGGATGGGTCATTATAGGAGACATATGTCTAGGAGGAGCACACAAGGCAACCTCAGTCAACAGTATGCTCACCAGCTCACTTGAAAATGGACGTCCATCTCTCTTTCCACCACATCAGAATAGTTTCCTGGTAAAGCAGTACTCACCTGCCTTGCCCTTTTACAGACCCTTCCTGTGAACAGCACGCTTGTGATGGTGAACAAGAGCACATAGGGTGTACATTTTTCCACAGGACAAGGGGAGATAATAAGACAGCGATGTCCATAGAAAATAGAATGTTCTTGGATATCATGGATCAAGAAATTGCAAAAGATAAGTAAACAGCACGGTCACACCTCTGCTATTCAGACCCCAGAGACAACGCCTACCCAACAACAGAGAACTTGACTACTGTGGATTTGTCTCCCTCAAACATAAGCTTCAGAAAACACCAGAGACAAGAGAACATTTCTTTAAAAAAACACTAAAATAATGAAAATTCAAAAAACTTACTAAAAACAGGCAAAAGGTCTGATATCCATTGCACTTAGGTGCCTTCAGACTTGCGTTTGCAAGCGCAGCGTACCGAATGCAGCCAAACGCTTGCACACTGGGTTCCTATGTTTAATATGGGAACGCATGTGGCTGCGTTTGGTTGTGTTTGCGTTTGGATGCGCATAATTTGTGCACCCTCCAAGCGCACTCTGAATGCAGCATTTTGCATTTTTTGTGCGGTAACGGGCGCTTGTTTTATCTGCAAGCACCCGCAAGCGCACAAACCACGCATTGAAGGCAATGGATCTGCAGTGTCCTCCACATGACAGCGCAGGAGAACACTGCGGATCTCATTGAAATCTCTGCCGGTGGCCACCGGGACATCAGCTAGAGCCGCCGCTGCTCTCCCACTGGTGACAGCGCAGGAGATTTGAAGATACAGCTGATCTGACAGCTGTTTAAATCTCCTGCGCCGACAACGAATAGGTGAGGTCGGTGCAGGAGATTTGAAGCAGCGATCAGCTGTTTCTCATCTCCTGCACCGATATCACCCAGCTATCAGATCAGCTGTTTCTGCAAATCTCCTGCGCTGACACCGGCGTGAGAGCAGCGGCGGCCAGGAGAAGGAGATCTTCACCACTGATCTCCACCTCCCGGCCGACCCTGAGACAGCTGATTGGCTGGCCGGGCTGCATACTAATGTGAACGCATGCGGAGATTCCCCGCTGCGATCACATCAGTATGGTCTGCGTTTGCACTGCGTTTGCATCTGCATGTCATACACATGCAGACACAAACGCAAGTGTGAAGGCACACAGCTGGCCCCAGTGATAAAGACAACACAAGTGCATAATACTGATGGAGTCACTTTCAATTTGAACATTTCTTTAAATACATGGAAAAGCTTTTCCAAAATAACCATGCAGAAGTTGCACCTTCACTTTGAGACTCTGCGGAGTGCTGGTACCTACCCATTTTCAGTGTGTATCATCCTAGGAAGCCAGGTCAGATAAGAGTGGTATTTGACGTAAGCATCAAATATGAAGATGTCTCATTAAATTGTTCTACAGTCAGGCTAGACCTCAATAACAGAGTTCTGGAAATACTACTGTGTTTCCACAGGGATACCGTTGAATTTATGGCTGACATACAACAGATATTCCACTGCTTTCTCATCAAAGAGGAACACAGAAACTACTTGAGGTTCTTCTGGTGCCACGATAAAGACATTGCATGGCAGGAATGGGCAGGGTGACCAGGGAAGACTAGTCTGACCCTAGTCTAGGAACCCTGAATGGCCCTGATCCCAAAGGTATCTGTGAAGGTGAGAAGGTTCAGGCCTCCAGCCTCTCCCTAACCTCCTCCACCAGCCCTGCGCTATTCCCCCCTCACATCCTCCACAGAACTGGGGTACAGCAACTCCAAAGGAAAGGACTTCAGCAACACAAACACACAGGTCACCACAGCACAGCTTCCAGGCATAGAGTGAGATTCTATCAGCAGCACCAAATGGTGGAAGGAAAGGCTACTTAAAGGCCAGGGGGAGAGGAGTCCAGGTGAGTCACACATTAACCCCTCAACCAGCAGCCGAACCTCATAGTGAATGCAGTTCTGGAGCACCACACAGGAGGCCAGGACCTTCACAACTATCAACCATGCAGCTCTTAAAGACAAACACATACACAGCAGCATCCAGCAAGGTCAGCGCCAATTAAGCGCGGGACATGGATAATAATGAATGAGGGTACACATCTTTGAGAACAGTCCTTCCCCTGCAGTCGCTATCTATGGCTTCAGAAATTCTGCTGAAGACGGTGAAGAGAAGTACAGGTAGGATGTTAGATCCTTAAAGGGAAAAGATTTCTATGTAGGTGACTGCTTGAAATCCACACCTATGGATGAAAGTGCAACCAATCTCCTAAGAAGAACCCAAGAAAGGCTTGCTCTTTCTAACTTGAGGTTGCATAAAATGGCTTCCAACAGCCAAGAACTAATAGAAGCCTTTCCCTCTCAAGAGTACTCAAGTGATCTAAAGGACTTGATGTGATGACAAGCGATAGCAAGCAAAATGACAATATGTCTGGTCACTTTAGGAAACGTATCCCCTGCCATACATTAAAAGAGTACATGTCATTACACCTGAACCTAAGCATTGACTCCCTTCAAATGCAGCAGAGTCTTGGTTTGCCTGTGATTTAAAGGTGGATGAGTTCACCTTCCAGATCAACAAAGAAGAAAAACCCTTCAAGCTTAGAGGTGTCTTTACTTTCATAAACAACTTGCACAATTACCTGGGATTCGTAGCTGCTGTAACCATCCAAGGTAAAATGATTTTAAGAGATTTCACCCAACAGACGTTAAATTAGGATGAACCACTTCCAGTTGAGAACAGAGACCTGTGGGCAGATTGAAGGAAGTCTCTCAAAGCCTTGACCAACCTTCATGTGGAGTGACTGTATACTCCTGTACCATCAAGAGAAGTCAGTGACAAAGACCTCTACAGACGGCAAAGGAAGCAAGGACAAAGTGTCTCCAACGTTTTTGGGACAGATGGAGAAAGTGGTATCTCTCCACCCTACAAACTAGGACAGAGTAGCTGAAAGACTGGTCAAACATCAGCATTCAGAACTCGTAATCTTGCACCCTGAAAGACAGCCAGTCATGTGCAAATGAGTGGCCATTTGACCTAGTCACTAGGACCCTCCCAAGCAAGGATGGGAAAGGACACAAGGTCAAACTCAAAGTGTATAACCTTGGGAAATGTAAGCTATTCCTCAGGACAGTAACAGAACTGATGTTTCTGTTTTTGCCAAATGAACCTAATAGTGGCATCCATTGATGCCAGGCGGGGAGTGTTCTACACATTAAGGCTCCGTAAAAGAAAATAATTCTAGTTTTGACACTTGTTGCAATATGTATGAGTGACATGTTATCTTTTTATGACGTGTAATATGTTTAGCACAGTCTGGCAGTATTCCTGCATATCTAGTTTCCTTTTCCTTTAAGAATACAGTGATTTGTGGGACTGCCCTCTACATCTCTGGAGATGAAGCAGCCATCTTAGATCAGTACAGACAAGGTACAAGGGAGGACAAGTGTTTCTTGCATCCTGCTGCCTCTTATGAAATCCCATCATCCTTGTCAAGCTAATCTGGTGAGAGTTACACTCCTGTCTGTATGTTTATTGCATTAGAGTCAGCTGTTAGGATTGTACAGCAGTCGTTTTTAGGGATTAGGTCTACAAGGATGTATGTGTTTATCTTCCAGCCTCCATTTTTAGTGAAGCATCTCATGTACTGAATATGGTCATGGCTGTTTTATGATTTATGTAGTTAAGTGCTCATCTCTGTATGGTATTATCACTGCTGTTGTTTTGGGTGATATGCTCAATACTGATTTGTTTAATTTGTATTCCTATAGTTTTACAATCCAATAAAAGAGGCATCAGCAGCACTCAGGTCCCGTGTTAAAACGTCCAACTTTATTTACAATCAGGGAGCGGTGCAGGACGTGAGGGACGACACGCTGGTTTCGAACCAATTGGTGCTTTAGCCGATCCCGTCAGTGGTGCAAAACAAGTTTGTCGTCCCTCACATCCCACAGTTACAGTTAAAGCACCTCTCTAGCCCTGATAAAATAATGAGAAAGTGTTGCCTTAAGTGAACTCTGTTAGTGCAGAGTGAAAGAAAACCAGACTATACTGGAGCCTGTACAAACCAGCATAGGACAAGACCTGCGGGGGCGACACCGATGGATGACCGGTTGAGTATAGTGTTATATTTTTTAACCTCCTTCCCAGCCCTTTCCAATCTCGAAAAATAGTTCGAGAGCGATTGGATGGGTTCTCCATGGTTAAAGTAGTAAGGCAATGGAATACCCAATCGAAAGAGATAGTAATGGCCGATACTATAGCAGTTATAAAGGGTTGGAAGCTTTTCTTATAACTAAAGGAAATGTGGATTATTGATAATCTTGTAAAAGTCAATACAGGAGCATCTCAATACATTGGAATATCATATAAAAGATCATTTATTTCAGTGATTCAATACATAAAGTGAAACACATATATTATATAGAGTCATTACACACAGAGGGATCTATTTCAATTAATTTTTCTGTTAATGTTGATGATTATGGCTTACGGCCAATGAAAACCCAAAGGTCATTATCTCAGAAAGTTTCTACACAATCATGGGGAAGACTGCTGACTTGACAGATGTCCAGAATGCAGTCATTGACACACTCCACAAGGAGGGTAAGCCACAAAAGGTCATTGGAAATCAAGGTCCCAGAGTCTGGAGGAAGAGCTGAGAGGCCACAATCCAAGAGTCTGGAGAAAGAGCGGAGAGGCCAAAGTCTAAGATACTTGAGGTCTGGTGTGAAATTACCACAATAATAATATTATAATAATATTTATTTCTTTATATAGCGCTATTAATTCCATAGCACTTTACATACATCAGTAATGCTGTCTCTCTTGGAGCTCACAATCTAAATATCCTATCAGTATGTCTTTACAATGTGGGAGGAAATCGGAGTGCCCGGAGGAAACCCACACAAACACGGGGAGAACATACAAACTCCTTGCAGTGTCCTTAGTGGGAGTTGAACCCAGAACCTCAAGACCCCAGTGCTGCAAAGGCTGCAGTGCTAACCACTTGAGCCACCATGCTGCCCTTATCAGTGATGGTTTGGGAAGCCATGTCATCTGCTGGTGTAGGTCCACTGGGTTTTATCAAGACCAAAGTCAGCGCTGCCGTGTACCAGGACATTTTACAGCACTTCTTGCTTCGGCCGACAAGCTTTATGGAGATGAAAGTTTTCTAGCAGGACTTGGCATCTGTTCACACTGCCAAAACTACCAATATCTGGTTTACTAAGCACAGTATTACTGTGCTTGATTGACAGCAAACTCACCTGACCTAAACCCCATAGAGAATTTATGAGAGACACCAGACCCAACAATGCAGATGAGTTGAAGGCTGCTATCAAAGCAACCTGAGCATCCATAACACCTCAACAGCCACAGGATGATCGCCTCCATAAAACACCGCATTGATGCCACAGGCTGATCACCTTCCTGCCATGCCGCATTAATGCCACAGGCTGATTACCTCCATGCCACACCGCATTGATGCCACAGGCTGATCACCTTCCTGCCATGCCGCATTAATGCCACAGGCTGATTACCTCCATGCCACACCGCATTGATGCCACAGGCTGATCACCTCCATGCCATGCTGCATTGATGCCACTGGCTGATCACCTCCATGCCATGCTGCATTGATGCCACAGGCTGATCACCTCCATGCCATGCTGCATTGATGCCACTGGCTGATCACCTCCATGCCATGCTGCATTGATGCCACTGGCTGATCACCTCCATGCCATGCTGCATTGATGTCACAGGCTGATCACCTCCATGCCATACCGCATTGATGCCACAGGCTGATCACCTCCATGCCATGCTGCATTGATGCCACAGGTTAATCACCTCCATGCCATGCTGCATTGATGTCACAGGCTGATCACCTCCATGCCATACCGCATTGATGCCACTGGCTGATCACCTCCATACCACACCGCATTGATGCCACTGGCTGATCACCTCCATGCCACACCGCATTGATGCCACAGGTTAATCACCTCCATGCCATGCTGCATTGATGCCACAGGCTGATCACCTCCATGACACATCGCATTGATGCCACAGGCTGATCACCTCCATGCCATGTTGCATTGATGCCATAGGCTGATCACCTCCATGCCATGCTGCATTGATGCCACAGGTTAATCACCTCCATGCCATGCTGCATTGATGCCACAGGCTTCTCACCTCCATGCCACACCGCATTGATGCCACAGGTTAATCACCTCCATGCCATGCTGCATTGATGCCACAGGTTAATCACCTCCATGCCATGCTGCATTGATGTCACAGGCTGATCACCTCCATGCCATGCTGCATTGATGCCACAGGTTAATCACCTCCATGCCATGCTGCATTGATGCCACAGGCTGATCACCTCCATGCTATGCTGCATTGATGCCACAGGTTAATCACCTCCATGCCATGCTGCATTGATGCCACAGGCTGATCACCTCCATGACACATCGCATTGATGCCACAGGCTGATCACCTCCATGCCATGTTGCATTGATGCCATAGGCTGATCACCTCCATGCCATGCTGCATTGATGCCACAGGCTACTCACCTCCATGCCATGCTGCATTGATGCCATAGGCTGATCACCTTCCTGCCATGCTGCATTGATGCCACAGGCTGATCACCTCCATGCCACACTGCATTGATGCCACAGACTGATCACCTCCATGCCACACTGCATTGATGCCACAGACTGATCACCTCCATGCCACACCGCATTGATGCCACAGGCTGATCACCTCCATGCCACATCGCATTGATGCCTCAGACTGATCACCTTCCTGCCATGCTGCATTGATGCCACAGGTTGATCACCTCCATGCCACGCCACATTGATGCAGGAATTCATGCTAAAGGACCCAACCAAGTATTGAGGGCATTTACTGTACAAACTTTTCATTAGGCCAACATTTAAGAGTTAAAAATAATTTTTCAGTTGGTCTTAGTTAATATTCAATTTTTTCTGAAAAAATGACCTTTGGGTGTTTATTAATCATCAACATTAACAAACCCATGACATAGATCCTTCTGTGTGTAATGACTCTATATAGTATATGTGTGTCACTTTATGTATTGAATTACTGAAATAAAGTCACTTTTTGATGATCTTCTAATTTATTGAGATGCTCCTGTATAATATTAATTAAGAAAGGTAGAATTATTGGACCTGGGTCTTTTTATCAACCTGCGCAACTGTTTAATTTACAAAAATAACTCTCGACCTCTGAATTGGATCAATAGATCGGCTCATTTCTCGATATGTGATGGTGAGTAAGGGTGCCTTCACATTGCGGCACAATCCAGTCCGGGGCTGTCCGGGATGACCCTGACAGCCGCGGTCCGGATCAGCACACCGGACCGGAGGGCATATTAGCTCCCCAGTCCTGTGTGCTGATCCAGTCCGCGCCTGTCAGGGTCATCCCGGACAGCCCCGGACCGGATTGTGCCGCAATGTGATGGCACCCTTAGATGGACAAGTCCACACTGGGATTTCAGTATCTGATAGATGACACTTACCTTGTAGACACTGATTCCCATAGCAGGAAAAGGAGTTCAGGAGGATAATGAGCGACTCCTGGATTCTTCCTACTCTGAGTCTGGAGGAATTTCGATTTCCGGTGTTTGGATTTGGTATTTGCCCTATGGACAAGACTTATCGCGACTTCTTCCTCTTGTATTTATACACCGCCCTGTATCAAGCTACAGGGGTATCACTTGTGCTAATAAACCTCCCTGGAATCATTAGTTGATATTTTGAACATCTGAGTCTCCTCTAATTGCTACATCTTTCATTTAATGTTGTTTACACTAATAAAAATTAAGCGGAGTCCTCAGGGGTTAATCAGAAAAGCTCTTAAGGAACATAAAGTAAAGACAAGTTACTAAAATTGTCCCCAGTGGATATGATACAGGCAACGGTTGTGTTGTGAGGCCACCCACGATGCCTGACTGTTCCAAAAGTCATTTCCATTTGGGCTGAGAAGTGTACAAATCTGGGCAAAAAATTAGATTTTCAGCTGTGATGTTGGAGGTGTCAGGCTGCGCATGCACAGAGGAGTACGCTCACCCTGCCTTTATATTACAACTGTAGTTTACCGTGCTCAATGCCAGTTGTGTGTTTTCTTGCTATGTACAAATAAAGCCTATCACCCTGTAGCCGCACCAACGCCCTACTGGTTTTCGCACAACTAGAAGCCACAACCCGGACCTGGCTCCCTAAGGCTAGGGTCACCTTTGCGGTTTTGATTTCAAAACCGGATTCAGATTTGACCATTAAAAATGGTTAAAACCGGATCCGGTTCCGCAGCCATAGGCTGCAAGAGAAAAAACGGATTGCACTTTATACAATCCAGTTACCGCATCCGGTTTTGCAGCCTACGGTACAAATCATGGCAGGCTGCATTTTTTGGAGCGGTTGAAAAACCGGATCCAGTTATTTTTATAATGGCCGCCTTTGGCAACTGGATCTGGTAACCCAAGGTACATGAATGTACCTTGCAGTATCGGATCCAGTTTTTGGTGCCACAATTTTTTCTCTTGGCAGATCTGGATCCATTACCATATCCAGATCTGCAATGTGATGCCAAATGTGAAGGCACACGGTAATACCGGATCATTTTGCAGCAGATACGCATCAGTGTTCACACAGGGCATATTTGCTGAGTATTTGCTGCGTATTTAGTGAGTATATTTTGCACTGATGGGGTTCTACTGTATTTTTGGTCACCAGCACAGGTGCAGCAGGCAGGTGTGGCGCCCCACAACGAGTGCATCACAGGAGGGTATTGCAGCCAAGACAGCAGCATCAATGTCCTCTGACCCAGCAGTCATCTGGTTAACTTAGAGATCCATACCCTACATGCATCACCTAGCATAGAGGGCCAATCAGGGTCCTGATGGGCGGAGTGTAAGGGTAGTGTGTAGTGGAAGTTTAAGTTTTTAGTTGAGTTTTGGAGTCGAGTCTGGGAGCGTAAGAGCAACCTAGAAGACCCCTGCAGATTCCCAGCTCTGCAACGTAGGAGCGGGGGCTCAGCACAGTTCTGTGCAGCCCCCGGGCCGTCACCGGTCGGGTGTCCGCACCTGAGGCCTGAACAACCGGGATCGGGCGTTAAACACGGGTCCCCAAAAACTCCTGTGCCCAACTTTCAGCCGGTTTGCTGGTACCGAAGCTAGCAGCAGTTCAGCTCTGCTATGCGAACCAGAGGAGTGGAGGAGCAGCTTTACAGGAGCACCCCACCACCCGCCAAATTCCAGTCGTCTAACCAGCGGTGTACCCACCAAGGTACCCAAGGCTCCCCAAAACATCCATCAGGTATACTTTGGATAGGGCATTGAAGCAGCCTTCCTGTACCCGACCTGGTATTCCTGGGCGTCAATGGCAACTTACTTAGATAGTATGGAGGAACACCGCGGATCTCTGAGGGACACCTATCACTGCTGAGTCCACCCGGTCCACTACCCGTCACTGTATGCCATGTACTGCTTGCTGGTTACAGTAAATTACCCGTTACAGAGACTTACAGTGTCCGTGCTTCCTTATGACTACGTCCGTCCGCACACAAGGTAACCGCAGCTGCCTCAGAACATCTTGCGCAGCTTGTGGCTCCGGGGATCATCGCTTAGCCTATGGGGAGCGTTCCATCTTGCTGCATTCCATCCCCCGGAGATCCCGCAGCGTCGGTAAAGTTACCGAACTACTCATAGGTGGCGTCACGACAAATTAACCCTTTAATCTGTTCCCACAAGACGTCTTCAACTTTTTGATCTGCACTCAACCGGGCCCCACTACCGTCAGGCGCGGTCCACCCGTGACAAGGAGGAAGAAGCTACTGTCTAAACCGGAGTCCCGGCCACGGTGAGTCAGAAAATGGCGTCACGAACAGGATACGAGCAGGCCCGTTCCCTAACGGGTATAATGTGCTTTAAAAGACTTTAATGTCTACAAAATGGACTTTGTTCGTCCCAAAAAGAACTTTCCCGCCTTTTCATTGTTGGGCCAAGATGGCGCCCACGATGGCCGCAACCGCCATGAGGATCCGCCACGTGCAAGCACAGGGGTGAGCCACCGCCCCTCTTCGTGGGAGGGCTGAAGGCAAAGGCGCCAAAATCATTGTCCGCCCTGATTGCTCGAATCAACCATGGGGGCGGACCCAAAGACTTTTTCCCACAATTGGACTATAAAACCCCCCAAGTAAGTGGGAGTGTCGTTCGATTCTTCACCAGCTCTCTACCAGGACGGTTATCGGGTTGAACGGGTGTGGTTCCCTTCCAAAAGAGAATGGCCAGCACGAGACTCCAAGACCTAATGCGGGAGGTCGAAGCGGAGGCAAGAGCAGCCATAGGCCATCCTGGTCCGGGTCTCATCCTTTCTATAGACGGCAGCCCCGACTTCTGGCTGGAAGCTTTGCAAGACCTCCGGGTGCGGTTAATAGAGACTGTCGAATGGACGATCCGCAGTTGGAGCGCGACCCTGGGCCGTAGACTACATCATGCGATGCAGCAGAGCCGACCGGGTACAGCTACTCCGGGTCCGGACGACGTCGCCAGCTTCTCCACAACCTCACCTTCGCGCACCACCTGTCCTGCTTCATCGCCGGAGCCGATCGATTGCCTCATTCTAGTGGAGGCCACAGATCCACCCGCTCTTGAGCCTGAGGTCGCACCCGAGTCCGTTTCCGAGCCGGAGCTAGCAACCTGCTCCACAGAAGAAAATGACCTTTACCTAGTTCCCACCGAGGAACCTGCAACCGGTCTCTCTACCACTACAGAGATTGTTGCCTGTTTCTCCCACGAATCGGAGGCCTCCTCTGCTACTACAGAGGCCTACCTGGTCACCGGGATTGAAACACCATTACCCGAGATAACAGAAGAAGAGGCAGGCAGCCTGGAATCCCTGCAGGACGACTCCGAGGAGGATTCTGCAGCACGGCTGCCCAGCTACCCAGAGGGATCCATCTCAACATCTCCACCTGATGAGCAATCCGATGTGATCGTTGAGGGAGAGGAGGATGACAACGACGACGAGACCAACAACATCGCTGAGGACCTCGACACCGGTTTTGCCTGGGGAGATACCGTGAACCCTTTGGCCGAGCCATCTGCTCGGATACGCTGGTCCGGAGCTGCTGCGGCGCCTTCCCCGGTGCCTTGTAACCGGGTGCCCATCCAGACTGCCCACCAAGCTCAAGCTGTTCAACAACCAGCACGTCGTAGTGACTTTATTCACCATCCGCACAGCTCCGACAAAGATGTACGTCGCATCTGAAGGGAGGAGTGGCACGCTCGTCTGCGCGCCAACATGCAGGCTCGCGCTGAAGCCCGCCGCCAACTTCCATTGCCTGATGAAATCCGCAAGATAGGACAGATGAGCACATTCAACCTTTCCACCGGGTGGGGTTTTATCAGGGAGGAGGGCGTATATGAGGAGGTGTTTGTGGGGCGTCGTGATGTGGAGTCACACTTGCCGAGAGAACATCCAGACCGCGATCTATATAGAGGGGACATTGTAACCTACGAGCGATATGTATGCTGCGATGGGTGGTTCGCTATACGGGTCCGGAACACTGCCCTCCATAAGTGACTGTGCTGTTTAAACTTTTGCAAAGAGACTTCTCCCTGTTTATCGGCAGCACCTGTAACCTGGCGGCAATAGCTCTGAACTCTCGTTAAAGACAGCCGACCGCCCGCCGGGTTCGCAAAAGTGTTTCACCTGTTTTCCTTTTACTTGCAGCATCATAAGTAATTGCATACCTGTTATAAAATATAAAAATCCTCTGTAATGTGGGTAGTGCGACGCTTGGGGACAAGCGTATTTCACCAAGGGGGAGTGTGGCGCCCCGCAAAGAGTGCGTCACAGGAGGGTATTGCAGCCAAGACAGCAGCAGCAATGTCCTCTGACCCAGCAGTCATCTGGTTAACTTAGAGATCCATACCCTACATGCATTACCTAGCATAGAAGGCAAATCAGGGTCCTGATGGGCGGAGTGTAAGGGTAGTGTGTAGTGGAAGTTTAAGTTTTTAGTTGAGTTTTGGAGTCGAGTCTGGGAGCGTAAGAGCAACCTAGAAGACCTCTGCAGATTCCCAGCTCTGCAACGTAGGAGCGGGGGCTGTGCAGCCCCCGGCCCGTCACTGGTCGGGTGTCCACACCTGAGGCCTGAACAACCGGGATCGGGCGTTAAACACGGGTCCCCAAAAACTCCCGTGCCCAACTTACAGCCGGTTTGCTGGTACCGAAGCTAGCAGCAGTTCAGCTCTGCTATGTGAACCAGAGGAGTGGAGGAGCAGCTTTACAGGAGCACCCCACCACCCGCCAATTCCAGTCGTCTAACCAGCGGTGTACCCACTGAGGGATCCAAGGCTCCCCAAAGCATCCAGAACGTAAATCATGGATAGGGCATTGAAGCAGCCTCCCTGTACCCAACCTGGTATTCCTGGGCTACAACGGCAACTTACTTAGATAGAATGGAGGAACACCGTGGATCTCTGAGGGACACCTATCACTGCTGAGTCCACCCGGTCCACTACCCGTTAACTGTATGCCATGTACTGCTTGCTGTTTACAGTAAATTACCCGTTACACAGATTTACAGTGTCCGTGCTTCCTTATGACTACGTCCGTCCGCACACAAGGTAACCGCAGCTGCCTCAGAACATCTTGCGCAGCTTGTGGCTCCGGGGATCATCGCTTAGCCTGTGGGGAGCGTTCCATCTTGCTGCATTCCATCCCCCGGAGATCCCGCAGCGTCGGTAAAGTTACCGAACTACTCATAGGTGGCGTCACGACAAATTAACCCTTTAATCTGTTACCACAAGACGTCTTCAACTTTTTGATCTGCACTCAACCGGGCCCCACTACTGGCAGGCGCGGCCCACCCGTGACAAGGAGGAAGGAGCTACTGCCTGTCTAAACCGGAGTCCCGGCCACGGTGAGTCACAGCTACGGCTGCCACCAACCCCCAGCTTCCTATTTTTACTTGACTGGTAATCAAAATACAGGGAAGTCCTTTTTTATTATGTCTTAGAAACCATAAAGAAAAGAGAAGATGTGCAAATAGTGTCTTATCTGATGGCACACTTAGGAAGGAGAGTGAGATTAGTGGGGCTCACCTGATCAAGTTGTGAGCTGTTTACAACCTTCACTGAAGCTCACCAACGGCTGTAGGACCAATCCACCGATGAACGAGGATATCAAAGAATAAAGCAAGGATCCACCATGTGCGTTGCCAGACAATGACAAGGTAGCAGTGTTTTTTTTTGCGGCCACAACTGACGCAACCACACCTTACTGCAAGCCCCATAGACAATGCATGGGGCTTGTCACAAGTGTGCCGCAAGTGTGGCCGGGCCAATGCCACCGGGGCAACCGAACTCCTAGGGTGCCACACATATGCCCCAAACTTGTGCAGTCTGAGGAGCTCTTTATGTTCCCTTTTATTCATTCTGGCCTCTCACCACGACCATTCAAGAGGAACATGAGTAGGTGGAGTGCAGAAAGGCACAAATATGTCAGCACGCACAGCCAAAAGAGAGCCGCACTGAGCAGAGATGAGGAAACCTTCTGAAGTTCGGATTTGGTTCAATTCACCTAACAAGCATATGTTCGCCAATTTGTTCATTGAACTTCCAAACCCCTTTCAAATCAAAGGGAGGCAAAATTAAGGGTATCGGAAACACCTTCAAATGGACCCAAAAGTTGCCAAAAGAGCTTAAATTACGGATAAGCACAATGAAAAGTGCCATCTATTCCCCAGATATAACATTTTCATTTTTGTGCATTATGGAGGCATGGGACAAGGTCTGACCTAGTATTCCATGCTTCAGGTATAGGCATGGTGCCCAGAAAGCCCTGCAGAATTCAGGAAACACACATGAAGGAAACCCCAAGGAGAGTCTCAACAAAGTGGCATCAATACAGCTCACTGAAAAGTACAACATCGCCTAGTCTGCCACTGGGGAGGAAAAATCCTTGGAGATCCATGACTTGTTCATCTTGATGAAAATTAGGCAGTCTACACTGTCAGGAGACAGCCGGATGCGCTTATCCGTCAGGACACCACCAGCAGCGCTGAACACGTGGTCTAAGAGAACACGGACTGCTGGTCATGACAAACTCTCCAAGGTATGAGGCCACTACTTCATTATTGAAGACCAAAATGCAAAAGGGGTCAATCCCCCCTGATTGCATGGATATTGAGCTCTAGATACTTCTGCACCATCCCCTCCAGTCGTTCACTATGTGTCAGACTTGTACGTATGCTTTAAAAAATTGGTCAAAGGATTTCAAGCAATTGCTTCTGACAGTTACATTGCTGCTAATGGTTTTACGCTACAACTTGATGTCCCCCGGCTTGGAAATGTAGATTTGCAATGTGCACTGTGTCCCTCCCTGCAGTGTTGGGGAAACCAGTCCTAAGATTGTCTATCAGCTTTTCTCGATAGCAAGTGTCCCTGTCCAGGGCGGGAAGCATGTGGCTAATGTGGCACCCCAAGGGTTAATGTGCCACAGAAACATCAACACAGGTTTAATCCCCACACAACACTACACTAGAAAGAGGGAGGACTTTAGGTGGCACCTGCACTAGTGGGAGGACCTAAGTTGTTTACCACAGAGCAAGAGTGACAGTTAGTTCAGTTCAGAGGAGAGTTTAGTCTAGTCTGGAGCAGGAGCAGAGCCAAGTAGAAGAGGAGGTCCTGAGAGGTCTGAGGAAAGGAGACAGAGGAACAGAGGAACATCCCGGGATAAAGAGTTACCCCAAACTTAACCCCGGAGAGGCGCTTAAAACGGATACCGGATCCGAGGCTGTGCCTGAGACAGACAGGACAGTAAACACCGGCATAGTGAAGGTCCACCATCTTCACAGCACCATAGCAAAGCAACACGGAGGGGTCAGTGACACAGAGAACTCAAGTTGCCCAGAATATTGGTACCCGTGAGCAGAGACAGGGCTAGCAGTACAGCTACAAGCGGCAGCAGGGCCACACACAGCGCTTAAGTAGGAAGCCAAGGACCCGGTCAGGGTGAGAGCAACCCGGTACAGACTCCGTGGACAATATTGTGTAATACCATCTGCCAGTAAAGACTTGGAAAACAACAGAAACCGTGAGTGTGTGTGATCCTTATACTGAAACCCCACTTGCCCTCATATACTGCGATTACCTCTACTCTCATCATCTCTACTGCTACCCCTACGCTCCTGCAGCATCAATAACATCCTCACAGACTTTAACTACTACTACCACTGCCCCGGGGAACCCAGTTCTGCCCACAGGAACTATTCTATCCAAGCTGCTATCCCATCATCCCCGGAGGTTCTGCAGCAGCGGCGGCCCCATTACTGGCCGCATATAGTGGGTGGCGTCACGAGTGACAAATCCCCTGTAAATAACCCCCCATTTTATTGTGCGGGCCCGGGACACGGTCCGGACCAGGACCGCCGTGACATCCCCCAGCAGTACCCCGGTCCGGCACCGAGTACCCCGTCCCAGTGGGCTCCACACTAACTTTACTCTTGTATGGCAGATCCAAGAATGTGGTAACCCAGTAGTCATCACTAATTTGAATCCTAACAATGTGGGCATCATGTTGCAGATAGTGCAGCAAAAAGGCGCTCATGTGTCTGATGCATCCATGAGGCCCAACTCATTGTGGTGTTGGTGGCGGGGTAACAATTGGGCTTCATCCCTCCATCCTCTATCGACAACCTCGGGCAACAGAAACTCAAATCATTTCTTCCTCATCTTCTGTGCACATCATCTCTACATCTTCATCCTCCTCCATTTGTTCCTTGGGTCCTGCACCTTCACCACCAGTTTGTCTATTACCATGAACTCCTGATAATAACAGTCCGCAGCTCTCTGCTTCACTTTGGATGGTTGTTAAAAATTGGAATAATAATAATATTTATATAGCGCTATTAATTCCACAGCACTTTACATACATCAGTAATGCTGTCCCTATTGAGGCTCACAATCTAAACATCCTATCAGTATGTCTTTGCAATGTGGGAGGAAACCAGAGTGCCCAGAGGAAACCCACACAAACATGGGGAGAACAGATTAACTCCTTGCAGATGTTGTCCTTGGTGGGAATTGAACCTAGGTCCTCAGTGCTGCAAGGCTGCAGTGCTAACCACTGAGCCACCATGCCACCCATATACTCAGGTATCTTCTCCATGATGTTCTCATAACATTTCAGCACTGATTTATTCAATTTTAGCAATTTTCCTGCCCCCCTAGCCGTCCAAAGGGGAACTCTGAAAAAAACCTGAATTCCTATTGACTTTCATTAGGCTCATTAATTAAAGGTGGCCCAGCCGATTGTCCAACCTTCTCAAATACAGTAATGAGCACTTGAGCAGTTTAGTGCTCGTTCATCACTGGGAGTATCAGTGAGGATGTTGAACCCTCAACCGGTAGGGCTGGTCCTCAGGGCAACCGTAAAGTAGTGTAGTGCAGGTTCTTCAGGGTGCGGAGCTCACAGTCATGGGCAGCCTCCTGCTGCCGGATCACAAAACCAATCTATATATTAGGAGACAACAAAGCGCATAGGGTCTTATCCCAATGATAGCTGGGCTAATGTCACTGCTTGGGGTGCTCACCTGGTAAGGTTGTGTGCCCCACAACCTGGTGTTACGCGCATGTGCAGCTGCTGTACGATCCACACTCCACGTGTGACCGGTATCCAATATTGCTAATCCCTGAAGAAAGAACCCAGTAGGCTCTGAAACGCGTTGGGGAAGGAATAAAGAGAACCATTGCACCATCCTTTGGTTTGGACCTTTCATTTCAGCAGCGCGGATCACCATACACTTCGTCCCTCTTTGATCTAAGTTGGATCACAAAATCAGTCTATCTCCCCTTAGGCGCAAGAAATACAACCTCAGACAGCGTAGAGCTTTAACCGGGTTTTCTCTTTCTCAGTAGTTGGTAAAGTTACAACAGTTCATTTGCAGCTCCGGTGTGGTCTAAGCAGCCGGGATGGTTTGCATGCAACTCCCACTTTCGTTTCTCGTTCGGGTCTTTCTCGGTCTGTCCGCATGCTAACTACGATCTAGCGGTCACAGACTTTCACTGGGTGGCTTTCCAGGCTCCCTAGCCCTAATACGATGGCCTTCTCTTCACTGCACTGAAGGTTGGGTCTCGGGACATAAAGACCCCGCACCTCGCCGGGGTTCGTGGTTGGTGCATACAGCATCCTGGCCACTTCAGCAGAGCCGACACTCTGGTTCTAGTGCAGTCCTCAGTGTCCCCACTAACCGGGTAACACCTAGACTCCTTCTGTCTTTCACCCCGGTTTACAGCCTTGGACCTTGGCAAGCCCCATAGTGGCACAGGCCGCCAGGTCCGTGTCCTCTCAGTCCTGTATGATAGGGAACTCTTTGTACAACTTTATCACCGTGGAGCACTAAATAAAGATGAATGGAAAATGTAGTATGTGTCCAAGTGCCGGTTTCCAGATTTCTCTGCAGCCCAAAAATGCAGGCTGTCAAAACCAACCTTAAAAAACACAGCCAAGTGCGACCCTAGCCTTACTTTCCACCCACCACCTGGCTCCTCCCGCTATCCTGTTGCTGGGCATAGAGTCCCCAGACTTAGGATCGGGAGTGTGTTGAGTGTTTGTGTGGGGAGACCGATTTACCAATCCCGGCTTCTGCCCCATCTAGTGGCGATCGGTCCACAGCAGCGCCACATAACTACTTTGAGGAGCAACGTACCTAGGGCCAGGTGGTGACTTTCTTCCAGATGAGGGGGTTTGAGTTCCTAGCCTAAGACGGAACTGGTGATCTACAGTATGCTATGTCAAACAATGACCATCTGCCTTTACGACTCCGCACCAATTATGTTGGAGATGTTAACACCTTCATGAAGGTAAAAGGCTGCAAGGCATGGTATACAGTAAGGGTAAGTTGGGTTACCACCGCAGAGGATGTGGAGGAGTGGCAGCAGGAAGTCTACATGGAGAAGATAGAGCGTCAGCTGCTGGCCAGGTCTGATCATGTTAGCCCGCTAGCTGCAGTGAAAACCACAGTGGCCAGACAGCCGAATGTAAAGTTGCAGGCTGAAAGCCTCAAAGTCAGTCCTGGTGTTGCCAAGAGTGAGGCCTGTTTTTTTTGCCTTGTTGCCGAGTAGGCCTATTTTTATTTTTCTCCTTCTCAAGTTTAGCAGCACTAGGATTTACTAGGAATTCAACCTTTGGGCTACACCTCAAAGCCCTTAATGGATTGTGCCTTTACAGAATGGTGCCACATTGTCTTGATTGCATGTACCTAGGGATGGGCGAATCTACTCGCTTGGACTCGTTACTCTGCGAGTAGTAAGGGACTCGCAGGACTCGGTACTCTGCGAGTTTCCAAGCGATTACTCGCACAGCAACGAGTCCAATGCAAATCAATGGCAATCCTAGTTTTTTCAGAGTTTAGAATCCAAGAGAAAAACGATTTTGGCTCATTTGCATGCATTCAGAGTTTCAATCCGAGAGCATTCAGGATTTTTCTCAGTCTCTAAACTCGCTATCACTGTATCATTTTTGACAGTCAATTCGGTTCAACCTAACATAAACAATAGCAGAGGAATCGCTGCAATACTATCTTCCCCATTAATTAACATTGGACTCGCTAGACTCGCAACGAGTAGCGAGTCCCTGACTCAGACTCGTTACAGTCTAGCGATTCCGAGTAATTTAGGATTCGCCCATTCCTACATGTACCCCATTTTAATGGACTGATCTTTGTGGGACTTGCGTATACACTGTGTATATTTATATGTGTGCATCTTTTAGACTTATTATGCATAGTCTGTGCTAAGTGATTGTTTTAAAATTTTCAGTGTTTGTGTAACATAAACCTGCAAAATTACATCATGTCTCAACATGTGATTTTTTTCAAATTTGTAACAGTAAAGCTTTTCAGGATTTCCTCAGAATTTCACAAGGTGTTGGAATCAACACTTATGCAGGTGATTAAATTATCACCTGTACAATGCTAAGGAAATCCTGAAAACATGCACTGTTTTCAGCCCTTGAGGTCTGGAGTTGCTCATTCCTGTCCTAGAAGTCTCTGTATTGGTAGCCAGTGGGTAACAAGCACATGGGGGGTCACATTCACAGAAACCATCCCCCATATGCTGTGAGAGCAGGCAAGCAGGTATTGGTGACAGTGTGACAAGCAGTGCCATCAGAAATACTGCAGTTTAGACGCGAGGAGTCACACAAGGTCTATCCCGCACATTTTTACAGCGCTGCACTTCCTGGTGTCACTGCTCCTGACATACGCTGTCTCATGATACCGGCGAGACATTCCCGCTGCATCTCGCTTAACCTCCCTGGCGGTACGATTATGTCAGGAATTTCGTGCTAAAAGCGGTACCATTTTTTGCATGAAAATGGCAGAAATGACAGCAAAAAGGGCAAGCAGGGCAGTGAGGATGATCAGAATGTCAGATCTCAGTGTATACAATGTATCTGACTGGAATTCTGACAGGATTACACTTTTTTTTTTTATTATTTATTGTGTGTGTGTCACTTTAACCCCTTCAGGACCCAGCCTATTTTGACCCTAAAGACCTTGGCCTTTTTTGCAATTCTGACCAGTGTCCCTTTATGAGGTTATAACTCAGGAACGCTTCAACTGATCCTAGCGATTCTGAGATTGTTTTTTCGTGACATATTGGGCTTCATGCTAGTATTAAATTTAAGTCGATAATTTTTGCGTTTATTTGTGAAAAAATTAAAAATATGGCAAAAATATTGAAAATTTCACAATTTTCACATTTTTTATTTTTTTTTCTGATAAACAAGAGAGATATGTGACAGAAAAAAGTTATTAAATAACATTTCCCACATGTCTACTTCACATCAGCACAATTTTGGAAAAAAAAAAAAATATTTTTTGTTAGGACGTTATAAGGGTTCAAAGTTCATGAGCAATTTTTCATTTTTCAACCAAAATTTACAAAACCATTTTTTTTAGTGACCACATCACATTTGGAGTCCCTTTGAGGGGTGTACATGACAGAAAGCACCCAAAAGTGACACCATTCCAAAAACTGTACCCCTCAAGCTATTCAAAACTACATTCAAGAAGATTATTAACCCTTCAGGTGCTTCACAGGAACTAAAGCAAAGTGGAAACAAAAAATGGATATTTTAATTTTTTTATCAAAAATGTTCTTTTAGCCTCAATTCTTTCATTTTCACATGAGCAACAGGATAAAATGGATCTTAAAATGTGTTGTGCAAATTCTCCCGAGTACATCGATACCTCATATGTGATCATAAATCACTGTTTGGGCGCACGTCAGGGCTCCGAAGTGAAGGAGCGCAATTTGAATTTTGGAGCTAATTTTACATTCAAAAAGTAAAATGTCGCTCCTTCCCTTCTGAGCCCTGCCGTGCGCCCAAACAGTGGTTTATGACCACATATGAGGCATCGGTGCACTCAGGAGAAATTGCCCAACAAATTTTAGGATGAATTTTATGCTGTTGCCATGTGAAAACGAAAAAATTTAGGCTAAAAGAAAATTTTTGTGAAAAAAAAAGTACTATTTCATTTTCACAGATCAATTTGTAAAGCACCTGGGGGTTCAATATGCTCACTACCCATCTAGATATGTTCCCTGGGGGGTCTAGTTTCCAAAATGGGGTCACTTGTGGGGGAGCTCCAATGTTTAGGCACACAGGTGCTCTCCAAACGCGACATGGTGTCCGCTAACAATTTGAATAAAAATCAGCTCAAATTGTTAGCTGTAACCATGTTGTGTTTAGTGAGCCCCTGTGTGCCTAAACATTGGGGCTCCCACACAAGTGACCCCATTTTGGAAACTAGACCCCCCAAGGAACATATCTAGATGCATAGTGAGCACTTTGAACCCCAAGGGGCTTCACAAATTGATCCATAAAAATGAAAAAGCACTTTTTTTTCCACAAACATTTTCTTTTTTCATTATTATGGATGAATTTGTGAAGTACCTGGGGGTTCAATATGCTCACTACCCATCTAGATATGTTCCTTGGGGGGTCTAGTTTCCAAAATGGGGTCACTTGTGGGGAGCTCCAATGTGGAGACGCACAGGGGCTCTCCAAACGCGACATGGTGTCAGCTAACAATTTGAATGCAAAATGAGCTCAAATTGTTAGCGGACACCATGTTGCGTTTGGAGAGCCCCTGTGCGTCTCCACATAGGAGCTCCTCTACAAGTGACCCCATTTTGGAAACTAGACCCCCAAAGGAACGTATCTAGATGCATAGTGAGCACTTTCAACCCCCAGGTGCTTCACATATTAATCTGTAAAAATGAAAAAGTACTTTTTTTCCGCAAAAATCTTTTTTTTTCATTAATTTGTGAAGCACCTGGGGGTTCAATATGCTCACTACCCATCTAGATATGTTCCCTGGGGGGTCTAGTTTCCAAAATGGGGTCACTTGTGGGGGAGCTCCAATGTGGAGACGCACAGGGGCTCTCCAAACGCGACATGGTGTCCGCTAACAATTTGAATAAAAATCAGCTCAAATTGTTAGCTGTCACCATGTTGCGTTTGGTGAGCCCCTGTGTGCCTAAACATTGGGGCTCCCCCACAAGTGACCCCATTTTGGAAACTAGACCCCCCAGGGAACGTATCTAGATGCATAGTGAGCACTTTGAACCCCCAGGTGCTTCACAAATTCATCTGTAAAAATGAAAAAGTACTTTTATTTCCACAAACATTTTCTTTTTTCATTTTTACAGATTAATTTGTGAAGCACTGGGGTGTTCAAAATGCTCACCACCCATCTAGATAAGTTCCCTGGGGTTTCTAGTTTCCAAAATGGGGTCACTTATAGGGGAGCTCCAATGTTTAGGCACACAGGGGCTCTCCAAACGCGACATGGTGTCCGCTATCAATTTGACCTGATTTTCCATTCAAATTGTTAACGGACACCATGTCGTGTTTGGAGAGCCCCTGTGTGCCTAAACATTGTCGCTCCCCCACAAGTGACCCCATTTTGGAAACTAGAGCCCCCAGGGAACTTATCTAGATGGGTGGTGAGCATTTTGAACCCCAGGTGCTTCACAAATTCATCCGTAAAAATGAAAAAGTACTTTTATTTCCACAAAAAAATTATTTTTTCATTTTACGGATCAATTTGTGAAGCACCTGGGGGTTCAAAGTGCTCACTATGCATCTAGATACATTCCTTGGGGGGTATAGTTTCCAAAATTTGGTCACTTGTTGGGGAGCTCCAATGTTTAGGCACACAAGGGCTCTCCATACGCGACATGGTGTCCGCTAACAATTGGAATTGTTAGCGGACTCCATGTCGCGTATGGAGAACCCCTGTGTGCCACTAGCATTGCCACCAGCACAAGGGCAACTGGAAGAGTTGGGGTACAGCACCAGAAAATGGCACCTCTAATGTGCTATTTTCTGGGGTGGCTGTGGGTTGCAATTTGCAGCGTGGGGGGGCCACAACATTTGGGTCTCTCCACGATGAGGATTGCAGCCCCCAACTGCCAAGTTGTACCTGGCTGGCATCCAAAAATAAGGCAAAGCTCCTTGTCATTTTATTGGTAGAAGTAAAAAAAAAAATGGCATGGGGCTCCGCCATATTTTTGGTCCAGCCAGGTACAACTTGGCAGCTACGGACTGCCACCAGCTGCCTCGTCATACCTGGCTGGAATCAAAAATACAGCGAAGCCTATTTTTTTTTTATTTCTAGAATTATTTCTAGAAAAAAAATGACATAGGGCTTCGCCATATTTTTGGTCCAGCCAGGTACAACTTGGCAGCTACGGACTGCCACTAGCCCCCAGCTGCCTCGTCATACCTGGCTGGAACCAAAAATACAGCAAAGCCTATTTTTTTTTTATTTCTAGAATTATTTCTAGAAAAAAAATGACATAGGGCTCCGCCATATTTTTGATCCAGCCAGGTACAACTTAGCAGCTACGGACTGCCACCCACCTCCAGCTGCCTCGTCATACCTGGCTGGAGCCAAAAATACAGCGAAGCCCATTTTTTTTAAATTTCTAGAACTAATTCTAGAAAATAAATTATGTGGGGCTCCGCCATATTTTTGGTCCAGCCAGGTACAACTAGGCAGCTGGGGACTGGAATCCTCAGCATAGAGAGGCCCAAGCGTTCTGGGCCCCCCATGCTGCGAATTGCAGCTCGCAGCCGCCCCAGAAAATGGCGCATTCATTGAAGCGCCATTTTCTGGCACTGTACCCAGGCTCTTCCAGTTGCCCTGGTGCCGGTGGCAAACTGGGTAATAAAGGGGTTAATGCCAGCTTTTTATTGGCAGCTGGCACTAAGCCCGAGATTCATAATATAGGGCCAATGTTAGACCCGCCATTAGGAATCTCTGGTAAATAGTCAGAAAATACACACAGAGAAAAATCTTTTTATTTGAAAAAAAAACACAAACAAAATTCGGACTCCATCTTTATTGTAAAGATCCAACATAGTCCACAACGAAGGTCCCACGACGCTCGATCGCCTCTGCTACATCCAGAGACTGCAGCAAGGGATCAAGTGTCCTCTTGTTGTAGTCTCTGGGATCAACGTCATGGTGCACGGTATGGCACATCATTGCCATACCATGCACCATGACGCTGATCCCAGGGACTACAACAAGAGGACAGTTGATCCCTTGTTGTAGTCTCTGCGATCAGCGTCATGGTGCACTGTATGGCAATGATCTGCCATACTGTGGACCATGACGCTGATCCCAGAGACTACAACAAGGGATCAAGTGCTCCCTTGTTGTAGTCTCTGGGATTAGCGTCATGGTGCACGGTATGGCACATCATTGCCATACCATGCACCATGACGCTGATCCCAGGGACTACAACAAGAGGACAGTTGATCCCTTGTTGTAGTCTCTGCGATCAGCGTCATGGTGCACTGTATGGCAATGATCTGCCATACTGTGGACCATGACGCTGATCCCAGAGACTACAACAAGGGATCAAGTGCTCAATTGTTGTAGTCTCTGGGGTCAGCGTCATGGTGCACGGTATGGCACATCATTGCCATACCATGCACCATGACGCTGATCCCAGGGAGTACAACAAGAGGACAGTTGATCCCTTGTTGTAGTCTCTGGGATCAGTGTCATGGTGCACTGTATAGCAATGAGCTGCCATACTGTGCACCATGACACTGATCCCAGAGACTACAATAAGGGATCAACTGTCCTCTTGTTGTAGTCTCTGGGATCAGCGTCATGGTGCACGGTATGGCAGATCATTGCCATACAGTGCACCATGACACTGATCCCAGAGACTACAATAAGGGATCAACTGTCCTCTTGTTGTAGTCTCTGGGATCAGCGTCATGGTGCACGGTATGGCAGATCATTGCCATACAGTGCACCATGACACTGATCCCAGAGACTACAATAAGGGATCAACTGTCCTCTTGTTGTAGTCTCTGGGATCAGCGTCATGGTGCACGGTATGGCAGATCATTGCCATACAGTGCACCATGACACTGATCCCAGAGACTACAACAAGGGATCAAGTGCTCCCTTGTTGTAAGTCTCTGGCGATAGTGGATCCAATCACCATGGAAACTAAGTGCTGTGATCCATGAGATCACAGCACTTAGGGGTTTAACACAGACCAGGGCACAGCAATCACACAGATGCTGTGCCCTGGCTGTGACACTGCTCCTCTGCACAGTCATCTCCATGCTGGGAGATGAGTGTGCAGAGGAGCCGGCAGAAGCAGCAGGACGGCACAGGAAGAGGACAGCAACAGAGAAGATAGAAGACAGAGCAGACCGGAGGACATAGGAAGAAGAGCGGAGGAAAGAGGGAGAAGAGCGGAGGACAGAGGAGAAGAAAGAAGACAGGTGAGAGGCCTGGAGAGAAGGGGAGAACGGAGGAAGCAGCGGAGATCACCGGAGAGCGGGGATGGGGGCGCCGGAGGGCAGGGGGGGAGATCGGAGGGCATGGGGGAGATCTGGAGCACAGGGGTGGAGATCGGAGGTTAGGGGGGAGATCAGAGGGCAGGGGGGGCGGAGATCCGGAGGGAAGGGGGGCACATTGGCAGCCAGGGGAGAGAGCAGAGGGCCCGGGATTGGTGGCACAATTGCGACGGCTTAGGAGGGAGGGGAACTTGTGCCTAGCTCCGCCTCCCATGAGCCTCTGCAGCTCAGAGACAGATCCAGGAAGCAAGATGGCAGCCCCCACCGGGAATCACAGACAGAGCACATCGGGACCCTGCTGGACCAGCAGGATGGGGTAAGGGGGCTCAGATTCAAGCTCTGGCATTCACCCCGAGCAGGACTTGGGGTTACCGCTTCTGGCAGTGAAATTTAACCCCAAGTCCTGCTCGGGAATACCGCTAGAGAGGTTAATATCAAGGTTCTCGCAAGACAGCATGTGTTACAAGCACTGATGCCACTGAAGTCACCTCAACTCATACAGTGGCATTCCCTGCTGCATGATACCCGCTCTGTAATGTGAGACAAAATCAGTGAAGTCATGCCTTGTCACACTAATGGGAGCCTCATTGTCCCGCCATATGGGGGATGCAGTCACTGATCTTTCACTCCATATGCTTGGACTACTTCAGCATTTATTTTGGTTTCATTTTTTTTTTGTGTCTTTTATGTTGCACTAAAGGGTATTTAAGCTTTGTATTTAGCTAAAAATGAATAATTAATAATAAAAAAAGACGTAGGGTACCCCCTATTTTTCATCTATAGCTAAGGTTCAGCAGACAGCTTGCAGCCTGCAGAAAACAGCTGGTGGCTTAACCTTGGCTGGTAATCCAAAACAGAGATTACCCCAAACTATTTGTTATTTATACATAATAAAATAATTCGAAAAACAAAATGATTCAACCAGAGCTGGTGTGCATGAGGTACTCGGACACCAGGGCTACTGTGTGGGGAGTCACGGATGGTCGGGACCCCGGTGCCGTGCCCTGGTGATCAATTTTATCAGATGTTGATGGTAAACAGTGGGGGTTAAAAGGGGGTATTTACAGGGGAACGTGACGCCACCTGTAGAGTCCGATAAGATGATACCGGCGCTGCCAGCTGACCACTGAGGTGATGGAGGGGGCAGCAGTGTGTGGTACAGCTCCCCACAGGTGGAGCTTTACCTCAGGGCAGCGATGTTGTGGTGAGACGGTGAGGGAGGACAGTGATGGTAATGGTGGTGCAGTTCTTACCCCTCTGCTGAGCTGCTGATGATGTTAAGCCCTCCGGGCTGCGGCGGGAAGAATAACAGAAACCATTTCCAGTTTAACTCCATTTTACTCGGTACCGGCTGATGGCATAACATGACACGGTACAGTTTGGTTTTAGGGTGTTGTTGCCAACTCAGGGTTTCTCTTATGGAGTCTCTAGATGTCCTCTCTTAGTCTTTCAGGGTTTACTATTTTCTTTCTTACTATAGATCTTTCAGTCGTTACCACCTTTGAAGAGCTCCCCCGCCAGTCCTACGGTCTGTGTCTGGAAGATAAGGTCTGTCCACTACCCGGTCTGGATAAGGCAACCTGGACAAATAGTAAAGAGGCTCCCTTCCAGCACCGCAGTATATGTGTGTCCCTTTTAGTTTCTTCTAGTGTTCTGAACCGGTTTTCAGTCCTGAGGGGAGAGGTACCTAGTGGCGCTGTCAGCAACCCGATTCTGTTGGGCCTGCAGCTCATCGGTTTTTCAGTCAGGGATGAACTCCTGGCTGCCTCGGTTGTCCGTGTCACCAATGTCCCCTCAACATGACCAGCTGGCTCCTACCAGCCCTGGCCCGTTGCCTTCTGTCCTGGGTCCCCACATAAAGATGGGGTACCCTCCACTCAGCTGGGCTGCCAGGCCTGACCACTCTGTCTGCCTTCCCAGCACCGACTGAGGTAAACTGTCAACTGTCACTCTACCTCTATCCTAAGCTCCGCCCCCACCTGTGGAACCTACTATATTACCAGTTCCCCCTACTCTAACTCTAAGTGGTGCGGTCCTAAGTGAGTGTAAAAATAGACTCCATAAGAGTTAAACCTAAACCAGCAACTTACAATAATATTACATATAGATATCAAATGCAATACCACTCTGTGGCGCATACCCGCAGGGGCGCCACAAAAACAGCATAGGTTCCCTCCCATTTTGGATTATCAGCTAATGTAAAGCCAGCAGCTGGGCTCTGGTATTCTCAGGGTGGAAGGGCCAACTTTCATTGTTTCTCACCACTGTAAAACTAGCAGGCCGCAGCCACCCCAGAACTAGCGCTTTCATATCGCACAAATCCTAGCGCTTTACCCAGCCCTGGAGAGGAAGTAGTCAGGTTAATAGAAGGGGATAATGACAGATGATTATTGTTACCTGTCATCAACCCCTGGATTGGTAATTTTGAGGTGACTATGTTACCAATTACCAATCCATTCACTAAATAATTAAAAAACACAGACAAACATAAAAATCCTTCATTAGCAATAAAACACAAGGAGAAAATTCCTTTATTTTAAATTAAATACACAGACCCATTTTTCAAGCCCAAACATACCCTCCGACGACAATCCGCTGCAATGTCCAATCATGGCTACATGAAGTAAGCGGAGACTATTCCAGCTTCTGCACACTGCAGCAGCTCACCATCACTGACAGCGGGCTTTAAGTAGTGACTTTAAACAGTTAGTCTGCGGTCACAGATGATATACTGTAGCAACCGCGACAGTTGTTACCAAGGTGATCTCAGAGGAACTGTTTGATGTCACCACTCAGAGCCACAAATCAGAGTGAGGCTGAAGTCACACTGGGTGACAGACATGTCAGACTCGCTTGGGTCTCACATGCATCACCCTGCACGGCCGCCTATTTTCTGGACATAAGCTTGCAGCTCCATAGAAATACAGCTGCTGCACGCTCCTGTAATAGCGATGTAGCTGTGAGTGTGCTTCGGTGAATATCGTGCTGTGTATATTACCATCAGAGCTGGGAATGTTTGGGTTTATTAAATGGGTCAAAGCAGGTTGTCTGTGTTTTATTTCTAATAAAGTATTTTTCTCTGTGTCTGTTTTTTAGCTATTTGCTCACCGGATTGGTAATGCACGGTTATCACAGACGCCTCAACTTTACCAATATAGGGGTTTATAACAGCTGACAATACTCATCTGTCATTAACCCCTTTGATTACCCTGTTTGCCACTGCACGAGGGCAGCAGGAAGAGACAAAGAAGCTGCGGCCTGCTATTCTTGCCCTGTGGTGGGGCAATAACTAAGTGCTTCTCCAGGGTAAGATTACCAACCCTCAGCCATATGCTTTATCTTGGCTTGTATCAAAATTGGGGGGGGGGGCTCCATTGCAATATCTTCAATTATTTATTTATTTTTACAGTAATGTGACATACTGGTAACCAATCATAGACTAGAGCGGGCTAAGTCTGACCAATCAAGGAGGGGGAAGCAGTCAATATGTCTGAGAATCATGAGCAGGAACAGAAGCAGGGTGACAGCGGCTCTGAAGCTTGGTAAGTAACATTCTTCAAAGTTAATAATGTCTGTGCTAAAACAGTGGGGCTCCACTGTTAAACAGTTTGAGACGTGTTTGGTAGCTTTTGGGTCTCCTTGAAGCCATTTTCTATGGCCTTAAATTTGCCTCCAATTAATTTGAATGGGGTTTGGAAGTTTACCGATTAGGGATGGGCGAATCTACTCGTTAGGACTCGTTACTCTGTGAGTAGTAGTGGACTCGCAGGACTCGGTAGTCTGCGAGTTTCCAAGCGATTACTCGCACAGTAACGAGTCCAATGAAAATCAATGGCAATCTGGTAGTTTAACATTAAAACCGGATTGTCCCTGTCCTCAATCCGGTTTCATAGACATAATTGTTAAATTTAACCGGACAATCCGGTTTCAATCCAGTCACATTTAACATTGCTGTGTATGGGATCGGATTGAACCTGATTGAACCTGATTGAACCTGATAGGTACAATCAGGTTTCACATTAAATCTTTATGCTTTTTAGCGACGGCTTCTAAACTATGATTAAATGAATTGCAGGTTGTTTCTCTACTGCCAGACCTCTTTTTTCTCTTTATGGGGTCCAGCAGCAGAGGAATTACTCGCAACTACTCGCTTCCCCATTCATTTACATTGGACTCGCTAGACTCGCAACGAGTAGCGAGTCCCAGACTCGGACTCGTTAGAGTCTAGCGATTCGAGTAATTTAGGATTCGCCCATCCCTATTACCGATCTATTCGTCGAACATATGCCAGTTCTATGAACCGAGCCGAATCCGAACTTCAAAAGGTTCACTTACCACTAGTTATAAATTCATACATGGCATACTGGAAATTAGATTTAATGTATTTGTCCTACTGTTTAGCTCTAAAACTTAGTTTCTTCCGAATAGCCTCTTTGATTTCTTTGCTCCTGAAGCTGTATATAGCCGGATTCATCATTGGCGTTAATACTGTGTACAACAAGGCCACCAGAGAGTCCACATCTGAAGAGTAAGAAGTCTTTGGCCGAATATACATGAAGATAAGTGGCAAGTAGAAGATATTGACCACCGCGAAGTGCGAGGCGCACGTAGAAAATGTCTTCTTGCGTCCATCTTTGGAATTCATTTTTAGAATGGCTAAAATGATTTTAATATAAGAAACGACCACTAGAGTAAAGGTTATTAGAAGAATAAAAGCTCCGAAGGAAGATCCAACTGCTACGTTGAAAGAAGTGTCGGCACAGGCCAACTGCAACAATGGTGGATGATCACAGTAATAGTGATGGATGACGTTAGGACCACAAAATGGTAAATTTGAAGCTAAGATGACAAGTGTGACTGGAGTGATGAAACCACCGGACCATGCTAAGGTCATCAACAGTAGATACCGTCTCCTAGTCATAATGGTTGGGTAATGTAGAGGCGAACATATGGCTACGTATCTATCGTATGCCATTACGGTCAGAAGCAAACATTCTGTTGCTGCTAAAGATAAGAATATATACATCTGAGTAAAGCAGGCGACATAAGAGATTGTATCCAGGTGCATCGCGAACTTGGCCAACATCTTCGGGATGGTAATTGTTGAGTAGCTCAAATCAAGGAAAGACAAGTTACTGATGAAGAAATACATTGGAGTGTGCAGCCGCCGGTCAAGAATGACCAAGAGGAAGATGCTTCCATTTCCAGTGATGGTGAACAGGTATATAAAGAGAAACACACAGAAAAGCAGAATGGGATAATTCTGAAGACTCGGGAAGCCAAAGATGATGAATTCGGTTACACGAATATTGGTCAGATTAGGAGAAACGGCTGATTGAAGGTTTTCCTCATCCACCTGGGTCAGAATAGTCAAATGAAAAAAATCAATGCAAAGTGTCTGACCAGCAGTGCATAGAAGAAGATGTTTTGACTGCATGACAACGTATGAGTGTGCAGGAAAAAAGGAGGTATTGGATGGACCAAAGATTGCGTGTTGTAAATTATTAGGGGATTAGTTCAGAGATACTGTATATGGGGAGACAGATTATGGACAGCTTTGTAGTTCAATGTAAAGGCCCCGTCACACACTACGATATCGTTAATGATATCTTTAGTACGTCACGGCTTTTTGAGTGGAGCAATGACGTCGTAACGACGTCGTTGCATGTGACAAGTGCAAACGATCAACGATAAGTCGGCTGGTCATTGATGGGAGGTTTTTGAACTGCACCTTAAACCAAATGATGATCATCTGTCCAACCTGCACTATTGGTGTGTGTGACACCTTGATAACGATGTTGTTAACGACTTCGCCTATTCAGAACTGAAGGATGTAGGCAATCAAATGACCGCAAGTATTGACCCTTGTTGCGGAATCGTTAAAGATACATGTGGCACTTCACTAGTGATCGTTGAACATCGTTCAAGTGATCTAGGTCAAGTCGGATCGGTGATCGGATTGCTCGGACGTTGAAGTCTGTGACGGGGCCTTTAGTCTCTTGAATTGAATGCATTTGCAAATTGAAAGCTAATTAAGGGATTTGCAGAGGGGAGTAGTGGAGGAGTAGTGAGGAGAGAGGTGGATTAGTTGGATAGCAGAGTTAAGAACAGATTGGAGAATTGCAAAAGTGTTTGCAAGAAGGCCACAGAGGGGGATGTTGCAGTAGTCGAGGTGGGACATGACAAGGGTATGCACTAGCATTTTAGTAGATTGAGGGTTGAGTAAAGGACAGATTCTGGGAACATTTTTGAATTCGAAGTGGTAGGCGGCAAGAGCTTAAATGTGTGGCTTGAAAGACGGGGCAGAGTTGAGGGTTAGTCCGAGGCAGCAGACTTCGATTGGGTAGAGGTAATACGGAGTATAGGAGGTAATACGTGAGTGAGAAATGCTAAGGAAGAAAGGACCTATAGTAGGTGGGAGTGGTCGACTAAGTCGAAGGAATAGGTAAGGTTTAGAAGGAGGAATAAAGAGGATTGTCTGTTACTTTTGGCAGTAAGTCATTAGTAAGTCTGATTAGGAAAGATTCAGTGAAGTAATGGGGGCAGCAGCCAGATTGAAGATTGTTAAAGAGTATGCTAGACGAAAGGAAAAGTGGGAACATAGTACAGTGTGGATGTGCTCTTTGAGGAGTTTGGATTTAGTGGTAGCTATGATATCTGATAGCTGTATTTAGAGATCGGATCGAGGGATGGTTTCTTTAGGATAGGTGTAATTGTGGCATTTTTCAAACCAGAAGTGAAGGCACCTGAAGTTATTGATAAGTTGAAGAGATGTAGTAGGGTTGCGGTAAGTAAGGAGGAGGTGAGGTTGGAGAGGAGGTGGGATGGGGTCAATTACACAACTGGTGAGGTGCGATTTGGAGAGGAGATAAGTAAGCTCTCTATCACTGATGGTGAGGAAGAAGGGTAGTGGGAAGAGGGCATCGGTCTACATAGGGTATACATAGGGGTTATGGTAGTTGACGTGCCTGATTTGGTTGATTTTGTTGTTGAATAGAGATGAGCGATGTTCGATTCGAATAGTTCGCCAATCTCAAATTCGAGTTGATTTTGGCCCTATTCGAGTCATTCGCCGAATTCGAACAATTTGGTTCAAATTTGGCGAATTTCGAACATGTTCGATTTTGGTTCGAAAATGCGGCAGATGCGGTCAGAAAACCGCATCTGCCGCATTTTCAGCCAAAATAAACATTCCCTAAAAGAAAGAAAGTGTTAAAAATAAAAAAATAATCAATGCTCACCTGTCCGCGGTCCACCGACGCCTCCGGCAAGGTCCTGTGGCTTCTAGGACCTGTGGTGATGTCATGTTCTCGCGGGAACTCCGGTCACATGACCGGAGTTCCGCGAGAACATGACGTCACCACAGGTCCTAAAAGCACAGGACCTTGCCGGAAAGCTTAAAACAGATATTTTTATGTTTCGGACCCTTTCTTTAAGTAAAAGAAAGTGTCCGAAACATAAAAATATCTATTTTAAGCTTTCCGGCAAGGTCCTGTGCTTCTAGGACCTGTGGTGACATCATGTTCTCGCGGAACTCCGGTCATGTGACCGGAGTTCCCATGAGAACATGACATCACCACAGGTCCTAGAAGCCACAGGACCTTGCCGGAGGCATCGGTGGACCGCGGACAGGTGAGCATTAATTATTTTTTTATTTTTAACACTTTCTTTCACTTTTTTTCACTTCCACAATGTATGTATATACATTGTGGAAGTAAAAAAGCCCCACAAGCCCGGTTTGTTCGTTTTCCGGGGTGTTCGACGGTGTTCGTCGAGCATTCGACGAACATACGTCGAACACCCGTCGATTCGACGAATCGAATCGAATTCGAACACCGGGGTGGTGGCTCATCTCTATTGTTGAAGTGTATAGCAAAGATGTCTGCAGAGATGAGGAATGTCAATGGAGACCGTAATAGACAGAGGAAGGAGTTGGAATTATTGACCAACTGTCTGGGGTTGATGGTAAGGAATATATGAGGGTTGTGAAGTCGGTCTGTTTAGCAGAGGTGAGGGCCCACTTGAATGTGAAATTTGCTTGTAATTGCAATAATTTTCTGGGTAAATTTCAAGGGGGTCAACACTTTCGACCATGAATGTATAGAAATGGAAGTGTGGTAGTTAGTAGTGAAATGATGAAAAGTGACTTTGAAATTTGAATTCAGCAGGACATGGGATTTTGACCATGAATTCAATTTGCATTGAATTAATTAACTGCTGATTGAAGGTACATTATCATGCTTTGGCTTCTCTCCTGATCTAACAGCATAATATATGTAGTTTGTAAAAACTTATAATGTTGATTGCTCTCAGTGGGAGAAACAAGATAAAAATCTTGCAGTTGTGATACCTTTTAATGGCTAGCAAACATAAAATAAGTAATGTTACAAGGCGAGCTTTCGAGACGTCTCAGGTCTCTTCATCAGACATGGTATGCTGATAAAGAGACCTGAGTCGTCTCGAAAGCTCGCCTTGTAACATTACTTATTTTATTTTTGTTGCCATTAAAAGGTATCACAACTACAAGATTTTTATTTGGTTTCTCCCACTGAGAGCAATCAACATTTTCTCAACTGGCTAACACGGTACCAAAACTTTTTCTTCTAAAAACTTATTTAAATACCTTTAGGTCCACCTGTCCTGCCACCATTGTTCCCCTCCAGGTCCTCCAACTTTGGTCACTTCAAGTCTTTCTCTACTCTGAGCTGACATTTTCTGCACTAACTTGACCTTATGTGAACCATTTTGTGACATAACAACCTTAAAACATATGTCAGAAAGGACTTGCTCAATTTCGAGAGTGCTGGGAAGACGATAATCAAATGAGACTGGAGCCGGAGACAACCAATGCAGGAGGCGAGACAAGTGTGATGCCATGCCGGGTAAGCCGCCACCAGAGGTACTGCACTCCTGCATTTAGGGAGTGTAGTGCCCCTGTTCTCCAGGTGTCGGGATGGTGCAGTTGAGCCCGCAAAACACACACACACAGAGGCCCTGGGACAATAGGGCGACCCGGAAGGAGCGCCTAGGTTACAAAAAAGTGAAACAGGAAGTGTTAGAGAGAGTCAGTAGCAGAAGACCGGGGAAGTAACATCAGCTGATGAGGAGTGGTAGTCAGGAGTGTAGAGGAGGTATGGTGCCGACTCCCGTGGGTTAGGAGCAATGCTACCACGCTCACCCACGAGAGGGAGAGAACTGACCGGCAGAGAGAGAGAAGAGCCCTTGGGGTGCGGAAAAGACATCAATTCCTTGTACGCCCGAATCTGATGAGACAGAGGGGTTGGTGGAGACAGGGACCCAGCCTTGAACACATTCATGCCAGAACCGTAAATCCAGAGGCCCCTGATTTCTAACAGGAGCTGTGGCTGAACACCCGACGCATCTTGGGGAAGGCGGCTGAACTAGAGAGCAGTGCTCGGCAGAGGAACTTAATGGCGCCCGGGATACAAATGAGCATTCGTGGCTATCGGTACCTGAGCCCTGTGCTGCGGAGAGTGTTGAGAGCCTGGGGAGCAGAACGACGACCCACTCGCCTCAGAAGAGAACTACCCTTTATAGCGCTGAGGAGGAGGAAACCCACCAGAGACTGAGTCACTTAGAGAGGAAGGAAAGGACACCAACCATGGCTTGACTGTACTAACCCGGCTCTGGAGAAAGAGCTGTACCGGAGAGTGGCAAGGAACATACCCGGTGGCCATGTTTTAACACCCAAGTAAAAGTAATGAAACTGCAGCTGTGGTGTGTGTGACTTTCTTGAGCAGTGACCACCGTCCGCAGAGGCTGCCCTGAACACCAAGGGTACTGTTGATGGAGTGAACATCTTACAAGGTACGAGCCGGGGGACTGCACTCCACCTGCGGGGAATGGGACTATCCATGCTGCCGGTCATCCTTCCCAGAGGTTCTGCAGCAGTGACAGCCGTCCAGGCCGCATACCACAGGTGGCGTAATGAACACCCCCTTTATCCCCTTATACTTTCCCTGTCATCACCAGTTTATTAAAATGACACCGCCAGGGTCATGGGACCAGGTTTCGGCTTCCATCTGTCCCTGTGAAAAGAACCGAAGAGAGGTGAAGCAGAACCTGGAGTAGGTGTACCACCAGTAAATGGTCGGTTTAGTAGAGTATTACACTTTTAGTAGCCAGCAAAGTCTATGACAGGTCAGAAGTGCTGTGCCCACGTTGATTTCTTTTTCCTTGCCCCTGTGGTTCAGAATATTTTATCTATTCTGCCGAAAAGTCTGCACCAAATCTGCAAGAAAAAAAACACTTCTGAACTCTCATAGACTTTGCTGGCTTCAGGATAGTCATGCAGATTTTGATGCATATTCTCTAAATCTACTTCAAAAGAAGCATTAATCAATATGCCTTACAACAATATGGTAGAAACTCACCATGACCATCCAATACCATGCAAAGGCTGCGTGCAGAGACATATGTATTTCAAGCTTTGGCCAAGTTTGGCCAAAATGTTAACCAAAACCTCACATTGTTCATGCACATTTTATACATTTTTTGCCGGGTGTAGTGAAGCTTTCTTAGTTTCAATGGTAAACTGGTGAGTCTGTCTTGTGAGATACAGTAATATAGTGTTAATTATCCCGCCACACTGGTCGTTACTAATAGGCTACTGTTCAGACACGGTGCATATATTCATGCAGTGTTAACTAGCCTGCCGCAACTGGCGTAGCTAATAGGTTCCTGTTCAGATACTGTGTGTATCTCACCTATCCATATGACAGACTACCTATGCAGTATTATTAGTGTGCTTATGCAAGCAGCTGCTCACCTTCAATAAATGGCTGAAAGTGGCTGTTCCATCTGTATGATCCTGTATGATCCACCAGCGCTGCTCCCATCTCCAGCTGGAAAGTTCTCTGTGCCTGGCTTGTGCATGTTATTGGGTGGCTACGGTGAGTGTGACAAGCGGTGCCATCACATACATTACTGCAGTTCAGTCTAGAGGGGATATATACAAGCTATCCTGCAAGCTTGAAATGCACTGCACTCCCTAATGTCACTGCTCCTCACATGTGCTGTCTTACAATATTGGTGAGATGTAGCCGCTATATTTTGCGCAATATCGGAGCTGTCATGGGACAGCTAGTGTTACAAATGCTGACGAAACTCAAGTTATCTCAGGTCATACAGCGGGATTCCCTGCTGCATGATACCTGCTGTGTAACCTGAGACAACCTCAGGGAAGTCATGAGGATGTCTGAGGTTCACGAGTGGGCCTGGAAGCATGGTGATGTGAGCGTGGCATTAAAGATTGGTAAGTAATAGTGTAGGAAGATAATGTGCCAAAACAGCAGGACTCCACTGTAAAAGGGTTTGAGCTATTTGGCAGCTTTTGAGCCCCTTTTAAGATGTTTCCTAGGCTCTTGATTTTGCCTCCCATTGATCTGATTGGGATTTGAAAGTTCGGCGAACTGTTCACTGATCTATTTGGCAAATATATGCCCAATTGGCAAACCAAGCTGAACCCTAACCTCAAAAGGTTTGCTCATCTCTAACAGTAATGCCAATTACTATGACAGCTTTTATATAACAGGTTGAAGGCTCGACCTCAGAATAGGATGAAAAAATTATCTACGGTAATTTTTCAATATGTGATAGTAAGTTAGATGGATGGGTCCACACTGGGGCTTTGGTGGCTGATCCTCGGCTCCGGTATCTGATAGGTGGCACTGACCTTGTAGACACTGAATCCCATAGCAGGAAAAGGTGTTAAGTAATTAGGAGGATAACGAGTGACTACTGGAGTCGTCCCAGCTTCTTACACTTCTATTTATACGCCCTTCATAATAAGTGCAATAGGTATTAATTGTGGTAATAAACCTCTCTGGAATTATTAGTTGACATTGTGTAACATCTGAGTCTCCTCTAATTGTTATTGTTGTTTGAACTAAAATAAAAATTATGCAGACTCCTCAGGGGTTAATCAGGGATACCTGAAAGCTCCTAAGGGACATAAAGTAAAGAAAATCACTAAAGTTGTCCATAGTGTCCAACGTAGTCCATACACAAGTCCAAGTCCACACACAATTCCTATTTAACTTGAGCTAAGAAGTGCAAAATCTTGGGAAAAAATGAGTTTTGCAGCTTGGATAGCGGAGGTGTCAGGCTGCGCGTGCAGAAATTACATAACATACGCAGGGCACCAAGAATACCCTGCCTTTTTATTGCTCCAGTAGTTAACTGTGCTCAGTAGCAATTGAGTGTTGTATCTTAATTTGGAGCTAAAAAGGAAAGAGAGCGCAAGAGGGTCTTATCTCAAATGAGGATAGAGAACTGCAAATGATCACTGCTCACCTGGACAGGTTGTGTAGCACACAACTAGCATGCATGTGTTATAGCTGCTGCAGGGTCCACACATTGACGGATAACCGTGGTACAAGAGACAGATATAGGACTGTGTTCACCGGACTCGCGCTGCTGACAGAAGGAACGGCCAAAGAGTTGTTGGTAGCATGTGGCTTTTTATTACCTCCTATGCGTTTCGGAGTCAGACCCGACTCCTTCCTCAGGGAGAACACAATTCTTTTTCACCCGTAAACTATGTTCAGTTGTGTCTTTGCTCCATGCAAAAAGATTCCTGAGTTATCCATTATAATTATTACAGTGTCATGCCTTGGGCGTCCCAGGACCATATAAATATTCAAACTGGCACAGAGACCATGAATTCATTTTATCCAATGACATTTTACTTAGTAGACCTTCAATAATAACTTCACATGTGAGATAGCGGTAACGTAACTTCCAGTCATTTCAATTGCATAGCATATATTCACACAGTTCTAGTTCCCACAGGGTTGTTGCCGTTCCTTATGGTCCTGTGAGTCCAAGAACAGCCCAGCTCATTCCATGGCTGTCACTTGCTACCACAAATACGTGTGTTCTCTCCTTGTACAGGAGAAGGTACAGGGGGTCTGACCACTAAGATGAGAATAGAGGCTCATGCTCCCAAACGCTTCCATTATTATGACTTTTCTCTCCATAGAGGAGAGGGGTAGAGGATTTGCCATAGTGTCAGTGAAGAGCCATACGCTGACAGAAGAGGATCCCCCTCAGACAGACAACTTTAATCATGTACCAGTTCGTCCTGACCTCTTAGCTCTTATGGTACCTTTACACGCCACTACCGAAAGGTAGAAACCGGCAGGTATCGGAGACAATTGTACCTTTTACCTACGAAACACCGCAAAGTGGCGGCGCCTAATTCAGATTGTTTCTTCCTGTCTCTTTGGATACCTGTGTTTCAGCCGTGCTGAAAAACAAGCAGGTATAAACCCTATGGTAGTGGTGTGTAATCGGGGCACAGGTACGGTATTTGAATTACCTGGGGCGTGCTTGAGCGTCATGTATACCACGCACCATCAGCTATCATTGGTGGAGACTACTGTGTACCCATTGGCTGTCCCTGCACAGGGCGGCATATTTAACGAGCTGACCAGTCACAATACACATTTGCTATCGCGTTATGTATTAGGCAGCCTCCCAGCGCTGGCTGGCCAATCATGATGTTATTGCATTGTCCAATCACCGTACAAGCGTTGCGTAATACACTACTCTGGCACGCCTATGTAGTTACGGCGCACAATATGTACGCCCATATTCCCTTGTGGTAGCGGCGTGTAACTCAGGGAAGGTGCTCCACAGAAGGTAACCTGCGGCACCCGTCGGCACTTCCGGGTAACGAAAATACCTTCTGTGGAGCACCTTGTGGCGGCGTGTAATTGCAGCATCAGGTACCGTTAGGAACCATTGTAAACACGCGCATGCACATGCGGTGCCTACATGTTGCTACCTTCGGTAGCGGCGTGTAAAGGTACCATTAGGGTATCATCACACGGTGCGATGGCCCCGGAGATGTCGATGGCGACGGGCGGAAGCGCGCACATTTTTGGTGCCCCGCCAGCGTCACCATCCCCCATTTACATGGGGCGACACCTCCGGTCTCAAAACCCCAGCAGTGATGCAGTACAATGGGAGCCTATGGCTCTCATCGCCGATCGCCGTCGGCCGTTTACATGGGGCGATGAGTACACATCACCCCAGATCGGCAGCTTGGTTTCAGAGCACTGCTCTGAAACCAGGCGACCACTAAAAGGCGTCGCCATCGCCTATTTACATTAGGCGATGCAGGGGCGATATTGGTGCCGATAGGCCATGCCCCTGTATCGCCTAAGAAATCAGCAGTGCCGTGGCCACGTGTGACTGTACCCTTACACTTAGCGCCTTGTAGCTAATTTCTATTTTCTGTCCTCTGGACCCTCTCTGCTTGGCTTCATATCATTGGACAATTGTGCTGTAGCTTCAATGTTATCTCTTGGTCTGTGTCTTGGTCAACACTCTAGTATCAAGCTATCTCAATTTGGTCTCCTGTCCTGCCAGGAGTCACCCACTGCATGTGGTCTGGACGATCTCCCAGACCATAAGTCTGTTCTAGTCATAGGCAAAGCCCTTTATGAAGTCGTACAGGAAACTTTCACTAGTGCTAGTCTCAGCACGTAACTAGTGCTGGCACTACAATCTAGAATATCACATCTATCGAAGTGCTATACACTATACATGGCAACATTACATTACATTTCGCATCACACATTGATTACAAAGATGCAGGACACAATTCACTTGACAATACCATAGTGTGATTAGTGTCTTCAGGGAAGTACTTGACTGCAAGAGAGTTTGCATTGGATTCTGATTGTACTGTCAGAGGGAATTCAATCAGAGAGGCAGAGGACATCCAGCAACCTCAGTGTCTAGAAGCATTGTTTCCCTCCTATTTTAGCATATTTTGCCTCTATGCATTGTCACAATTTTATGGATTTTGAGCAAAGAGATGTTTTTAGAAGATTCAATTGCTTGATACCCTCTTTTTAACAATAGTAATCCTCAACTAATCAACAACCTGCAAGACTCCAATGTAACACCATATAAAACACCAATAGCAATAGTCTATCTACAAGAAGGCAGGTCATGTCTTCTTCCCCTGGGTTGTCAATATTGGCCCAGTCCAATTGGGTTAGGTCCCCAATACCAAAGTGTTAAGGTTCACCAGCCAACACAACCGTAGTAGCCCTTCATGTCCAAGGTAAAAGTCCAAAGTTCCTGACAGGGCCAGAACATCTGCTCGTCCACCACCCCTCCTCCCAACAAGTTCTTAGCACTTGGGCACAGTCCTTCAAGGGGCAAAGTACATGACTCAAAACGGGTTGAGGCAAATTCCATAGCGGGATTGGGCAATAGTCCATGACAAAGGGCAGGCAGACGATTCGCAGATGCAAAGTCTTCCAATGCAGCAGGGGGATGTGCAACTAGTAAAATCAAAACTTGCAGAGGGAAAATAAAACAAATTTGTCTGTCCACGGCCAACCTAAGGAGTCCCGTTTCAGGCCACTTAGGTATTTTTGGAGCTGTCCCAAAATTGATGGTGAAACCAACACAGCTATTCTAATGTTGTATGTTTAGGCTTACCAGGCCGTATCTAGACTAAGGTCTCCCCGTACTTAAATAGCAGAATGAGATCATTGGGCCATTTATACAATGGCCGATCAAGCTGCCATGTTTATTGTGGTCTCACCCATCTTCAAAGTCCCTTGAGGACGTGAGGATGTAGCAGGTTGGAATTGGGGGAATGACATTCCTGGCTGAGGTTAAAGTGGAAGGGGCAGGCCCTTTGGCAGTGAGATCACCACTACTGCGTACCAACCCCGTAGTCCATCTTCCTTGACAAATTGTATGTACTCATTCTTCTGCAGGATGGATCTTTGCCAGAGGGATCTGGCATTGTCATAGACTTATTGCCCTATCTACTACTTCCTCAATAAACCGTTGCCTCTCTTGTGGTCAAAATACTGCACCACCACTCAGGTCAGCCACATGGTCACTTCGTCTCTTAGACTATCCAACTGGGCTCTCCTCCATGACTCCCATTCTTTCTTCCCCTGGATCATGCTGGTTACCCATTTTGCCTGTTTTGGGATAATGGGGATAGACTCTTCTTCAAATGCTGAGGTCTCACTTGGGGCTGAGCTCTTTGGTGGAATTGGGGCTGGTACTGAGGTTAATAGGAAGCCCACCAGCAACTGGGGCCATATAACCTTCAGTCACTAAGATCTTCTATGTGCCATGGAGCAGTCTAGGGGTTGAGGCTTGGCTGCCGCTTCAGTACCTCCTTCAGTGGCAGGGTTGTAGAAAGAATTCATGAAGCCCCATAACAGAAGTTCTAATTTGACCTTCCCCCTCCTTGAAAAAAAATATGTATTTAAGGGTCAATCCGAGCCCAGAAACTTTCCTCTTAACTCCCTATCTAATATTTCCCTCTAATCTAAGCTATTTTTTAATATACTTCCTTTATTAACTCCCTCCTATTCCCTCTCTATATAGTCTAACAGCTGTTGTTTTTTCTTTCCTATATCAAGCTGGATGACATCCCTTGTGAGTGTCCCAGTGCATGCTGGAATCCTCACATGGAGCATCAGGCAGGCCCCAGACACTTCCTCAACCCCTCTCTGAAACACAGCATCATTGTGATGCTGGTTCCATGGTCATGGCTCTTCAAATGTTTACTAAGATCCCAGCCCTCCTTCTCGCAGATTGTTTTCTCAGCTCCCTTCCTTCCCACAGTGTTAACTCTCAGCCTTCACCCTTCTCCCCTCCTACCAGTCCGCCCTCTCAGCCTTTCCACTTCTTCACTCCTTGCAGCATGTCGTCTCAGCCTTTCCTCCTCTCCCCTCCCCACAGTCTGCCCTCTCAACATTCCTCTTTATCCCCTCCCACAGTCCACCCTCTCAGCCTTCCCCCTTTTCCTCTCCCATAGTCTGCCCTCCCTGCTTTCCCCCTTCACCTCTCCCTGCAAACCGCCCTCTCAGCCTTCCACTTCTCAGCTCCCTGCAGTCTGACCTCTCAGTTTTCCCCCTTCTCCACTCGCTGCAGTCTGTCCTCTCAGCCTTCCCCCTTCTCCACTCGCTGCAGTCTGTCCTCTCAGCCTTCCCCCTTCTCCCCTCCCCGCAGTCTGCTCTCTCAACTTTTCCCCTTCTTCCCTCCCCACACTCCACCCTCTCAACCTTCTCTCTTCTCCTATCTCTGCAGTCCGCCCTCTCAACCTGCACCCTTCTCACCTCCCTGCAATCTGCCCTCTCAACTTTTCCCTTCTCCCCTCCCCGCAGTCGGCCCTCTCAGCCTTCCCTCTTCTCCCCTCTCTGCAGTCTGCCCTCTCAGCCTTCGCCCTTCTCTTCTCCCTGCAGTCTGCCCTCTCAGCCTTCCCCCTTCTCCACTCTTTGTAGTCTGCCCTCTCAGCCTTCCCCTTCTCCCCTCTTTGCAGTCTGCCCTCTCAGCCATCGCCCTTCTCCTCTCTCTGCAGTCTGCCCTCTCAGCCTTCCCCCTTCTCCCCTCTCTGCAGTCTGCCCTCTCAGCCTTCGCCCTTCTCCTCTCTCTGCAGTCTGCCCTCTCAGCCTTCCCCTTTCTCCCCTCCCTGCAGTCCATACTCTCAGCTTTCCCCCTTAACCCTTCCCCATAGTCTGCCCTCTCAGCCTTATGCCTTCTCCCCTTCTTGCAGTCTGCGGCTCTCTCAGCCTTCCCCCTTCTCCTCTCTCTGCAGTTCACCCTTTCAGCCTTCTCTTCTCCTTGCAGTCCACCCTCTCAGCTTTCCCCCTTTACCACTCCCGTAGTGTGAATCCTCAGCTCTCCCCATTGTTACCCACTCCCAGCAGTGCAGTGTCACATTCTCACATCATCCTTTACATGCCACATCTCTCCCTCTGTGCGATGGAGAATATCAGTCAGGCAGTGAAGCAGGGAATAAGCACCACCCACAGTGAAGCTTCCTGATATCAATATGCATAAGTGAAGTTATTGGTATCCTGAGGCTTTATTATTGCAGAGGGTCACCAGCAAGCAAGGCCATCTTTTCCACACTTAGCTGATAGGAATTCATATTAAAAAAGCATATCGTCATTATATGCTTCACACTGATGTTCATGGTCTGTTCACACTCATGAAACACCATAGTATGGATAATGATTCTTAAAAACGTGAAAACACTATTTCATGTGAATACAATACAGCTTTTTGGCATGTGCAAAACTATGTTATTATATTTATAATTCATGATAAACATGTCCTTGCATTGCTGCAGTGCCCACTAGTATTATTCAGCATTCCAGATGAATTGGTGACCTGAATAAAGTTTTTTTGTTTTCATCATTATTAGTGTTGAGCGAACATGCTCGGCACTACTCGTTACTCGCACGAGTATCACTGTACTCGGGCGACGCGCCGAGCACCGAGTAATCTCGCGATACTCGTGCTGTGCTCGTGGTCGTCATCTCTCCATGTTGGCGCTCTTTTGAGAGCCAGCCCACGTGCAGGGATTGGCTGACAGACCACTGCAATGCCACAGCCCTGTTAGTTGTGGCATAGCAGTGATTGGCCGGCCTGCACAGCGTCACCGAGCCTTTATAAGTCCCGGCGCGCTGTGCTCGGCACACAGCCTTCCAGACAGTGAGTGTAGGGAGAGTGTCTGCTGCTGATTAGGGACAGATTTGCGGCCCTCATAGGTAGATCCGGATCAGGGCTGCAAACTGCTGCTGACCACAACAGTCCTTCTCAGGACTAATCTAGGAGGACATAGGCAGGGTGATCCAGATCGGAGTCCAAGATTTCCAGTGACCAGAACAGTCCTTCTCAGGACTAATCTAGGAGGATATAGGCAGGGTGATAAAGATTGGAATCCAAGCTTTTCTGTGACCATTAGAGTCACCACACTCTTGTACTTACTACCTTAATACAGGATAGGGACTAAAATCCTCTCTGCAAACCATTACAGTCACCAGACAGGTGTACGTACTTCCTTAATACAGGTTAGGGACTAAAATCCTCTCTTCAAACCATTACAGTCACCAGACAGGTGTACGTACTTCCTTAATACAGGTTAGGGAACTAAAATCCTAACTCTTGTCATCAAAACAGTCACCAGACAGGTGTACGTACTACCTTAATACAGGTTAGGGACTAAAATCCTCTCTTCAAACCATTACAGTCACCAGACAGGTGTACGTAGTACCTTAATACAGGTTAGGGAACTAAAATCCTAACTCTTGTCATTAAAACAGTCAGCAGACAGGTGTACGTACTACCTTAATACAGGTTAGGGATTAAAATCCTCTCTTCAAACCATTACAGTCACCAGACAGGTGTACGTACTACCTTAATACAGGTTAGGGAACTAAAATCCTAACTCTTGTCATCAAAACAGTCAGCAGACAGGTGTACGTACTACCTTAATACAGGTTAGGGATTAAAATCCTCTCTTCAAACCATTACAGTCACCAGACAGGTGTACGTACTACCTTAATACAGGTTAGGGAACTAAAATCCTAACTCTTGTCATCAAAACAGTCACCAGACAGGTGTACGTACTACCTTAATAGAGGTTAGGGACTAAAATCCTCTCTTTAAACCATTACAGTCACCAGACAGGTGTACGTACTACCTTAATACAGGTTAGGGAACTAAAATCCTAACTCTTGTCATCAAAACAGCCACCAGACAGGTGTACGTACTACGTTAATACAGGTTAGGGACTAAAATCCTCTCTTCAAACCATTGCAGTCACCACACTGTTGTATGTCATACGTTTCTACAGGTTAGGGAACTAAAATCCTAACTCTTGTCATCTCAACAGTCACCACACTGTTGTACGTCATACGTTTCTACAAGTTAGGGAACTAAAATCCTAACTCTTGTCATCTCAACAGTCACCACACTGTTGTACGTCATAAGTTTGTACAAGTTAGGGAACAAAAATCCTAACTCTTGTCATCTCAACAGTCACCACACTGTTGTACGTCATACGTTTCTACAGGTTAGGGAACTAAAATCCTAACTCTTGTCATCTCAACAGTCACCACACTCTTGTACGTCATAGGTTTCTACAAGTTAGGGAACTAAAATCCTAACTCTTGTCATCTCAACAGTCACCACACTGTTGTACGTCATAAGTTTCTAGAAGTTAGGGAACAAAAATCCTAACTCTTGTCATTCAACAGTCACCACACTGTTGTACGTCATTTGTTTCTACAGGTTAGGGAACTAAAATCCTAACTATTGTCATCTCAACAGTCACCACACTGTTGTACGTCATACGTTTCTACAAGTTAGGGAACTAAAATCCTTACTCTTGTCATCTCAACAGTCACCACACTGTTGTACGTCATAAGTTTCTACAAGTTAGGGAACTAAAATCCTAACTCTTGTCATCTCAACAGTCACCACACTGTTGTACGTCATAAGTTTCTACAAGTTAGGGAACAAAAATCCTAACTCTTGTCATCTCAACAGTCACCACACTGTTGTACGTCATACGTTTCTACAGGTTAGGCAACTAAAATCCTAACTCTTGTCATCTCAACAGTCACCACACTGTTGTACGTCATAAGTTTCTACAAGTTAGGGAACTAAAATCCTAACTATTGTCATCTCAACAGTCACCACACTGTTGTACGTCATACGTTTCTACAAGTTAGGGAACTAAAATCCTAACTCTTGTCATCTCAACAGTCACCACACTGTTGTACGTCATAAGTTTCTACAAGTTAGGGAACTAAAATCCTAACTCTTGTCATCTCAACAGTCACCACACTGTTGTACGTCATAAGTTTCTACAAGTTAGGGAACTAAAATCCTAACTCTTGTCATCTCAACAGTCACCACACTGTTGTACGTCATACATTTAAAGAGGTTAGGGAACTAAAATCCTAACTCTTGTCATCTCAACAGTCACCACACTGTTGTACGTCATAGGTTTCTACAAGTTAGGGAACTAAAATCCTAACTCTTGTCATCTCAACAGTCACCACACTGTTGTACGTCATACCTTTATACAGGTTAGGGAACTAAAATCCTAATCTCCTGTGACCTCCACAGTCACCAGGCAGTTGTCGCTCTATACAGGCAAAATGCGCAAAGGCGTTGGCAAGGGCGTTGGCAAGGAACAAGGAAGTGGACGTGATGGTGGTGCAGGCAGAGGCCAAGGTCGTGTGCAAGCACTCATTTCGCAACAACAAAGGGCCACATCTCCTCGCTCGCACGTCCTGTCCCAAATTCTTGGGGCCCGCAGCAGTACACCACTGTTGAACCAAGACCAGTGTCAACAGGTTGTTACTTGGATAGCGGATAATGCTTCAAGTCAGATGGGCACCTCCACAAACACCCTGTCTTCCGCACGGTCAACTGTCAGTAGCCGTGATACTGCACCGCACATTTCCCAACCTGATCCTCCTTCCTACCACCTGGCCGATTACACGTCCACGGACATTACAGATCCCACACTAGGACACTCGGAAGAGCTGTTCACGTATCCATTCGCAGAATCTGGCCTTTCGCCACCTCCTCTTGAAGTGGGTCATGAGGAGATGGTATGTACAGATGCCCAAATATTTGAGCAGCCGCGTTATGACGAACGGAACGTTGTCAAAGTGTCTCAACAAGGGGTGGACGATGATGAGACACAATTGCCAGGAAGTCAGTAGGAGGATCAGGGTGCGGAAGAGGAAGACGACGTGGTGGATGATCCAGTAGCTGACCCTACATGGCAGGAGGATATGCAGAGCGAGGACAGCAGTGCACAGGGGGAGGGAGGCGTAGCATCACAACAGCCAGTACGAAGCAGGGGTGCGTCCGTAGGCAGAAGGCAGGCAACCGTTCCCCGGAACAACAACACGACTCAAGGTGCCTGTGCAAATGTTCGGTCTTCCCGAGTCTGGGAGTTTTTTAAGTTGGCTCCAGAAGACTCTAAAAAGCCCATTTGCCACACCTGCCATGCCACTATCAGCAGGGGTACGAAAACTAGCAGCCTGACCACCACCAGCATGATCAGGCACATGTCAGCCAAGCACCCGACTTTGTGGGAAGTACCACAGAGTCGAGGAGCGGTGCGTGCTGATGTCACTGCTACGTCTTCGGCTGTTGTGCATGCAAGCCAATCCCCTGTCCATGCTGGCCGCGAACAAGCCTCCGGTCCTGCACCTGAAGTTGCTGAAGCACAAATTACGCCACCATCAAGCACGTCCTTGTCCCAGCGCAGCGTTCAATTATCCATTCAGCAAACATTTGAACGCAGGCGCAAATACGCTGCCAATGCCCCACATGCCACAGTCCTCAATGCTCACATTTCGCGACTCATAGCGCTAGAAATGTTGCCTTTTCGTCTGGTGGAGACGGACGCATTCCGCGACCTGATGGCGGCTGCTGTCCCACGTTACTCGGTCCCCAGCCGACACTATTTCTCCAGATGTGCCGTCCCCGCATTGCATAACCACGTGTCCAACACCATCACACGTGCCCTGAACAATGCTGTTTCAGCCAAAGTCCACCTAACCACAGACACATGGACAAGTGCTTGTGGGCAAGGCCGCTACATCTCCTTGACGGCACACTGGATTAATATTGTGGAGGCTGGGACCCAGTCTGAGCGAGGGACGGAACACGTCCTTCCCACACCAAGGATAGCAGGCCCACCTCTGTCATGGTTTCACCGACACTCTACAGCTCCGGAATGTCATGCTCTTCAGCCTCCTCCTCCTCCACCTGCGCATCCTCATCCACTGTACCCTCCACACCAGTCCCAAGCTGGAAGCACTGCAGCACTGCCTCTGCAAAGCGGCAACAGGCTGTGCTGAAGCTAGTCTGCATAGGTGACAAACCCCACAATGCAGAAGAGGTGTGGACAGCTCTGAAACAGCAGGCAGATCACTGGCTCACACCTCTGAACCTAAAGCCAGGAAAGGTCGTGTGTGACAATGGCCGGAACCTGGTGGCAGCTTTGAGGCGAGGGCAGCTGACGCATGTTCCATACGTGGCCCATGTGCTCAACCTGGTGGTTCAGAGGTTTGTGAAGTCATACCCGGAGGTGTCTGACCTGCTGGTAAAAGTTCGGCGTCTGTCTGCACATTTTCGCAAGTCACCTGCTGCTTCAGCCGGCCTTGCAAGCTTTCAGCGCCGTTTGCGTCTTCCGGCCCACAGACTGGTGTGTGATGTCCCCACGCGTTGGAATTAAACGCTGCACATGTTGGTCAGGATATGTGAGCGGAAGAGGGCAGTTGTGGACTACCTGCATCACCTAAGCCGTCGGGAAATGGGTCAAACTCCACACATAACACCTGAGGAGTGGAGATGGATGTCGGACCTATTCACCGTCCTCCAAAACTTTGAGGACTCCACCAAGATGGTGAGCGGTGATGACGCCATTATTAGCGTCACCATACCACTACTCTGCCTTCTAAAACGGTCTCTGCTGAAAATAAAAGAGGATGCATTGCAGGCAGAGCGCGATGACTTAGAGCAAGAAACTGTAGTGGGTGTGGGTGAAAACACACAGCCCAGCCTCATGTCATCACAACGTGTAGTGGAGGACTATGACGAGGAGGAGGAGGAGGAGGATGAAGACATGGAGCAACTCTCAGGCCAAATTGGGGATATGACATGCACACCAGTCATACCCTCGATTCAGCGTGGCTGGCCAGAGGACAGGGGAGATGAGGAGGAGGAGGGGGAGGAGGAGGAGGACAGCATGTTCAGTCATCGTGTTGGTCTGGATACTGATGTGATGGCTGTTAAGAGTCTGGCGCACATGGCTGACTTTATGGTAAGCTGCCTGTCTCGTGACCCTCGCGTTCAGAACATCTTGGCCGACAATCAGTACTGGTTGGCAACACTCTTAGGCCCACGCTACAAGGAGAACTTTATGTCTCTCATTCCTGAGGCGGAGAGGTCAGCCAAAATGCTGCAGTTCCAGAGGGCCATAGTCACGGAAGTTGTGAAATCCTTCCCCTCACAAAACGCTAGCGGCATAGGTCAGGATTCGATGGACAACCAAGGCGTACGGCCGAGAGTGGCACAAGTCCAATCTGCCAGAGGCAGGGGAACTGTCTTTACGATGTGGGACAGTTTTCTCAGCCCCTCACGTACCACATCCCCTGAGGTGCGGGGTTGTGCCACCAGAAATGCTAAGTTCGGGCAGATGCTGAAGGAGTACCTTGCAGATCGAACAACTGTACTGCGAGATTCATCGGTGCCTTTCAATTATTGGGTCTCCAAGCTCGACACGTGGCATGAATTGGCTCTCTACGCCTTGGAAGTCCTGGCCTGCCCTGCCGCTAGCGTTTTATCAGAGCGTGTTTTCAGTGCAGCAGGTGGAATCATCACTGATAAACGCACCCGCCTGTCAACTGAAAATGCGGACAGGCTCACTCTGATCAAGATGAACAAGGGTTGGATTGGGCCAGACTTCACCACACCACCAGCAAATGACAACTGAATTTTATTTTGTTATTTGAATTTGACATGTACCTCCACTCACCCATGGGTACACACTTCCGTACTTTGGCTAATCGCTGGACTGCTACTCCTTCTCCTCATGTGACACCATGATGAGCGTTAGAATAGTTAGGCTCTTGTTTGAGGTATACCCGCAGTGGTAAATTTTTTAGCCCATTCTGTTAGAATGGGCATTACAACGACAGGAGACCCGCTCCTTTTCAATGGGAAAAATGTTTTTAGGTACTCCTACACGTCTCTATCCAGGGACAAAGAGGAGCCTCCCAATTTTTGGCTGCCCTGACAAAAGGGCTATACTACAATACACCCTGTTCTTCTTAACAGGCCCTCCTGCATGTCTCAATCCAGGGACAAAGAGGAGCCTCCCAATTTTTGGCTGCCCTGACAAAAGGGCTATACTACAATACACCCAGTTCTTAACAGGCCCTCCTGCACGTCTCTATCCAGGGACAAAGAGGAGCCTCCCAATTTTTGTCTGCCCTGACCAAAGGGCTATACTAAAATACACCCACTTGAGGGTTACAGGCCCTACTACATGTCTGTAAGCATGGGTCATTGTTGAACCTCCCAATTTTTGGCTGCCCTGACCAAAGGGCTCTACTACAAGACACCCAGTTCTTCTTAACAGGCCCTCCTGCACGTCTCCATCCAGGGACAAAGAGGAGCCTCACAATTTTTGGCTGCCCTGACCTAAGGGCTATACTACAATACACCCACTTGAGGGTTACAGGCCCTACTACAACTCTGTAAGCATGGGTCATTGTTGAACCTCCCAATTTTTGGCTGCCCTGACCAAAGGGCTATACTAAAATACACCCACTTGAGGGTTACAGGCCCTACTACATGTCTGTATGCATGGGTCATTGTTGAACCTCCCAATTTTTGGCTGCCCTGACCAAAGGGCTCTACTACAATACACCCACTTGAGGGTTACAGCCCCTACTACATGTCTGTATGCATGGGTCATTGTTGAACCTCCCAATTTTTGGCTGCCCTGACCAATGGGCTACACTACAATACACCCAGTTCTTCTTAACAGGCCCTCCTGCACGTCTCCATCCAGGGACAAAAAGGAGCCTCACAATTTTTGGCTGCCCTGACCTAAGGGCTATACTACAATACACCCACTTGAGGGTTACAGGCCCTACTACATGTCTGTATGCATGGGTCATTGTTGAACCTCCCAATTTTTGGCTGCCCTGACCAAAGGGCTCTACTACAATACACCCAGTTCTTCTTAACAGGCCCTCCTGCACGTCTCCATCCAGGGACAAAGAGGAGCCTCCCAATTTTTGGCTGCCCTGACCAAAGGGCTATACCACAATACACCCACTTCATGTTTACAGGCCATCCTGCATCTCTGTATCCAGGGGCATTGGTGAACCTCCCAATTTTGGACTGCCCTGGCAAAGGAAGATACTACAATAGACCCAGTTCCTCAAAATGGGCACTTTATTTCAAGACAGGGCTTCATGTACGTCTCTTCTCAGGGACATCGGAGTGTCGCACAATGTTTTCACGTAAAATCTTTTATGTAATCACAAAAAGTGACATACACCAGCTGTATCTCACTATTGGGTATGTGCCCTTAACATTTCCAACCTAAATATTCATTTTGGTATAATTTTGGAAGGTTTTCTGGACACTCCGTAAAATTGGCGTGAAACTCGGACAACATTGTTCACAGCTGTGACTTTTGAGTGAGAAATGCTTCCAGGGGTCTTCCCCATGGTGTTGCCATGTCATTTCAGCACTCTTCTGAGACTTTTGTGACATTTTTAGGGTTTTTCCAGGCAGCCGGCAGTCATTTCATAAAAATACTCGTGTCTCCCATAGGATAACATTGGGCTCGTTACTCGGGCCGAGTACACGAGTATCTCGGGATGCTCGGCCCGAGCTTCGAGCACCCGAGCATTTTAGTACTCACTCATCACTAATCATTATGTCTCTTACAAATATGTCAGGCTTCAATAATCCCTGCAGCTAACGGTGTTCACATACCAGTTGTTGCCTTATATAAAGGGGAATTAGATTGTTGATTTTGAGTGACCTTACTTTTGCAGCACACTGCATGGAAGGGCCAATGAGGTGAGCGAGGCAACAAGATTGTGCAAACAGTAATATCCTGTTCGTAGTGATTAATTGTGTGTGACTCAGTACCCGCAGTGGAAAAAGCGGGTTCTTAGGCATAGCAAACAGGTGTCACCATGGATTTCAGTGTTTTCCCACCTTCTTATAGTGCAGTGCAAACCAGCTACACTGTGCTTCATGTGCTATTGTGTGTCGGTATTATGCAGCAGTTTGAAGATGGCTGCCCGGCAAGACATGCCTGATCTGGAGGAGGACATTTTCATCACCACCCTAGGGGCAGAGAACAATTCAGCAGAACCAGACCAGGAGTGGTATCTACCGGAGAACAACATGGACACATATGTGACCTGGAGTACCACTATGCTACCCACATTGATCCTCTTGTGCAGTGAGGTGCGGATACATTACTGGACTCCAATAAAAGAGGAGGACCTGACTCCATATACAGGAGGTGACCCTTTCTCTATACCATCCGTGACTGGGAGCAGATATGAGACTGCAGAACATCTTGCATCACGACTGGCTGTATTCCATAGGCAGCCACTGCTGCAGCTACTGGATCACCAATTCCACCAGGACCAGGATGAGATGGGGGAGGCCAAGGAAGAGGATATGGAAGAGGCAGAAGGCCCTGTTTCACAGCTGTGTATATCACCCCCACCAGAGACCTTTCACTGGGAGAATGCCATGTGTCGACCTCTAATCCCTCAAAGCAACTATCAGACACGGCTTGAACAACCCTGTCGTGTCTCCTTTATTGAGGAGATTTGCCATGTGGATACCATTGCCCGACAATGGTTGCATGGGCTTAAGGCAAATCAATTCTACAACCAATATGCCTGATGGAAGGTGGTGGTATTCATAAAGGATAGGGAATTCGACTTCCTAATGGAACAAGGGGCATTGGTGCTACTTCAACCGGTCCTCCCTGCTGCGTGACCATCTTTCCAGCTGACTACACACCATCTTTGTCGGGGAGAATGTCACCTCCATTAAGGTATGGGGCAGCAAGGGGTGGTTTGTAGTTGACATAAGTAGGGTTGGCACCTCCAACAATTTTAAGAAATGGAAGGGTGGAGGCCAACTGGGAGAGAATGTGATGTCAGGTGGAAGCGGGGTCTCTTTTGGTTAGGCAGTCAGCCTAACCCAAACCCACAGGGCATGTCGGTGTTCCAAACGTTGCTCCTGTCTCTCCTAGAGGGGGTGATCATCCCCTAGTTCATCCATTGTCTTCTACAGGAGTGGCAATGATGGAGTGTGCTGGGGTGCAGATGGTGGCAGAGAAAACTCCTAGAGGAGTAGACCCTGCGTCCCTCAAGACCATTTGGCAGCTGAGTACCATTAGAAACTGCGACAACCGGAGCATGGCTGTGAAAGAAGGCCCTCAGTTATACTAATAACAAAATGTCCAGCTCACCACGTAAGAGAACCGGTATGCAAGGGCCTGCGTCCTGATATCGCTGGTTTGGAAAATAGAAAAAATTGGTCCAGCTTCCGGAGATTATTGCAAGAATAATTGATTTTATTCAAAATCATAAATGTATCAGGCTCCAAAACAGTGCATAACCCATATAGACAAGTGGCAATTATAGCAGGGAGCGTCGATGGCGGCAACACGTTTCGGACATACGTCCTTTTTCAAGCCATCGATGCTCCCTGCCATAATTGCCGCTTGTCTATATGAGTTATGCCTGATTCATTTATGATTTTGAATAAAATCAATTACCGTATATACTCGCGTATAAGCTGAGTTTTTCAGCCCAAAAATTGGGCTGAAAAGTCCCCCCCTCAGCTTATACGCGAGTCACTGTATACTGTATACATTGTATACAGTATACAGTCACCCCCCCATCAGTATACAGGCCCCCCCCCCTTACTGCTGCAATCCTGTAAAAGAATACATTAGTATACTTATCCCTGCTGCTTTCCCGCCACCGCCATCGCGCTCCCCCGGCTTCATCTGGCTTCTTCCGGCTTCCTCCGGTGGGCGAAGGCAATGACGTCATTGTCTGCGCGCCAGAGGAGGAAGCCGGAAGACGCTGGATGAAGCCGGAGGAGCGCGATGGCGGCGGGACAGCGGCAGAGATAAGTATACTAATGTATTCTTTTACAGGATTTTGGCAGTAAGGGGTGGGGCCTGTATACTGATGGGGGGGGCCTGTATATACCACTGGGGCTGCTGTATACTACCAATGGGGCTGCTGCTGTATACTACCACTGGGGCTGCTGTATATACCTCTGGGGCTGCTGTATACTTCCACTGGGGCTGCTATATACTACCACTGGGGCTGCTGTATACTACCACTGGGGCTGCTGTATATACCTCTGGGGCTGCTGTATACTACCTCTGGGGCTGCTGTATACTACCACTGGGGCTGCTGTATATAACCTCTGGGGCTTCTGTATACTACCACTGGGGCTGCTGTATATACCTCTGGGGCTTCTGTATACTAACACTGGGGCTGCTGCTGTATATACCACTTGGGCTGCTGTATATACCTCTGGGGCTGCTGTATACTACCACTGGGGCTGCTGCTGTATACTACCACTGGTGCTGCTGCTGTATACTACCACTGGGGAGGCTGCTGTATACCACACTGCTGGGGGCTGTATACCTGTGCTGGGGTCCACCCTCGGCTTATACACGAGTCAATAGGTTTTCCCAGGTTTTGGGGGCAAAAGTAGGGGGGTCGGCTTATACACGGGTCGGCTTATACACGAGTATATACGGTATTCTTTTAATAATCTCTGGAAACTGGACCAATGTTTTCTCATTTATTCTGCAGACTAGAGTGAATCCATTCCTTAGTTGGCATTTTGTCCAGAGATGGACTTTTTTTTAGGTTGTTTTCAGTTCTTCCTTGTTTGGGGCCTGTTTTTTTCTTAAAGGGAACCTGTCACCCCAAATCACCTTTCTAACCTATTAATACCTGCCCCTGCAGCCTTACAATACATTCTAACACATCCCTGTCTCACCTTTTTCACTAATCTACGAGTACAATAAAGTAGTTAGCAAACTTACGAAATTCCTGTCACAGGGGCGTTCCTCCCAGCGTTTTTGACCGGTAGGCGGGTCCCCTGTGCCGTGCTACCCCTGCCTTCCCGCACTAATATGCCCTAATGGGTGTCATTACACAATGCAGAGCTCGGGCACGATTTCAATATTGCGCCCGCAACGTCACCGCTGCGACGCGGTCATGTAACGCCGGGATCGCGTCAGTTCCGGTCGCAAGTCTCTCATAGGCAGACTTCACGCATGCACAGATTGCATGCTGAAGTCTGCCTGTGTGCGACCGGAAGTGACGCGGCGATCCCGACGTTACATGACCGCGTCGCAGCGGTGACGTTGCGGGCGCGATATTGAAATCGTGCCCGAGCTCTGCATTGTGTAATAAGATCAATTATCAACAAATTTTCATAAAAGAGTGCACATAAAAATTGTGCTTCACAGTGTTACTCTTAGAAAGTGCGGTCAAATGTGCCATAAATTTCATAAAAATAGTACTTTTGTACATAAAATACATATTCAAATGTATTAAATAGGGGATATTAGCACCTGTGAATCATTAAAAACAAAGAGGCACAGTATACATACAGTGATTAGTTTGTGCTCACCCATCACAGTCAAATACATGTGGGCCGTGTTCCCGGCGACTTCCGGGTTCAGTTGCGCGGAGTGACGTCATGACATCATAGCGTGCCCGCGCATGCGCCGTAGCACTCAGTTCCTCTGCCGCCATCTTAGGTACTGCCTGGCTGCCGATTTTGCCAACAACTCATTTATATTTAGACTTTAAGATAAAAGAAACCCTTTTTATATGAATCCTTAATTAAGAATAGGCAGAGACCAAAACATTTCACAATATTAGGAGGCTGAAAACCGCTCCATATCCGCCCTGCAAGGAGCTTCAATGGGGAGGTTGCGTGTAAGTAATTACAGAGAACCCAGTAAACATACTGAGTCTCCACAATACAGACACACTATTCAGCACTCCCCCATACACTCACACATCCAATACTAGCCTCCTGCCAATAACAAAATTCTCTTTACAAGAACTGGTGCAATCAAAAAACTTTATTATTATTAAATATTTAAAAATACTATGAAAAAGGGAACACAACCACGGTAGTTTAGCGATAACGGGTATGCACATCACCAACCACGTATGAGAATAAAGAAAAATAGACAATCAATATACATATTTCAAACTTTATGCACTCATATGGTGACAAAAGTATGATTCATATAGGACCCTCGTTTCTTATTATCTCTCTCTCTCCGACATAGCGGTTCATCCCTTCTGACTGTGCTCAGTCGGTTCTTATGTTTCTCTAAAAGTTTCTCTATTAGATAATTTCTTAGTCATATTGTCTAAGGTCCTGTGCAAGTTCTGTTCATCACTTTCTATTCTCTTTGCTCTCAACTTCAAAGACAAAATTGACAAACTCAGACAAAGCTTCGACCCACACTCCCCTCGCCCCATCCCACCTCCAGCCCACCCCCCCTCACCAAAACACAGTTTCACCCCCATGACAGAGGACCACCTCTCCTCCCTACTAGCACGATCACACCTCACCACCTGCGCCCTCGATCCGCTCCCCTCCCACCTCATCCCTAACCTCACCTCAGTCCTCATCCCTGCCCTGACGCACCTCTTCAACATTTCACTCAAATCCGGCACATTCCCTTCACCCTTCAAACATGCCCTAATCACGCCCATCCAAAAAAAACCATCCCTTGACCTCACAACAGTCTCCAACTATCACCCCATATCTCTCCTCCCGTTTGCCTCTAAACTTCTTGAACAACATGTCTACTCCGAACTGTCCTCCCATCTCTCTTCCTGTGCTCTCCTCGATCGCCTACAATCCGGCTTCCGACCTCACCACTCCACAGAAACAGCCCTAACCAAAGTCACAAATGACCTTCTGATCACCAAGAGCAAACGACACTATTCCATCCTCATCCTTCTCGACCTCTCCGCTGCCTTCGACACTGTTGACCACTCCCTCTTACTCCAAATTCTTGAGTCTCTTGGCATTACTGACGTCGCCCTCTCCTGGATCTCCTCCTACCTAACGGACAGGACCTTCAGCGTCACCCACTCTCACACCTCCTCCTCACCCCACCCCCTCTCTGTAGGTGTTCCCCAAGGCTTGGTCCTGGGACCACTACTCTTCTCCATCTACACCCTCGGCCTAGGCAATCTCATCGAGTCACATGGACTCCAATACCACCTCTACGCTGACGATACCCAACTCTATCTGTCTGGCCCTGATATCTCCTCCCTTTTATCCAAAATCCCTCCATGCCTATCCGCCATTGCATCCTTCTTTTCTACCCGCTTCCTAAAACTCAACATGGACAAGACCGAATTCATCGTCTTTCCCCCGAACAACCCCGCCCCGCTCCCTGACCTATCTATCACCGTCAACGACTGCACACTCTCACCCCTCCCCCACACCAAGTGCCTCGGGGTAATCCTCGACTCCTCCCTCTCCTTCAAGCCCCACATCCAAGCCCTCGCCACCTCCTGCCAACTCCAATTAAAAAACATTGCCCGCATCCGCTCCTTCCTTGACCACAACACAGCCAAGATACTTGTCCACGCCCTCGTCATCTCCCGCCTGGACTACTGCAACCTCCTGTTCACCGGCCTCCCTGCCACCTTCCTTGCACCTCTCCGCACCATCATCAACTCTGCTGCCCGACTGATCCACCTATCTCCCCGCTACTCCCCCGCCTCCCCCCTCCGCCGAGCCCTCCACTGGCTCCCCATCCCCCAGCGATCTCGCTTCAAAACCCTAACCCTGACCTACAAGGCCATACACAACCTGTCCCCTCCCTACATCTCCGACCTAGTCTCCCGCTACCTCCCCTCGCGCAACTTGCGCTCCTCTCAGGAACTCCTTCTCTCAACGCCCCCCATCTCCACCTCCCACAACCGCACACAAGACTTCTCTCGTGCTTCCAGCAGACTCTGGAACTCCCTCCCCCACCACATCAGACACTCCCCTACCCTGGGAACCTTCAAGAAAAACCTAAAGCCCCACCTCTTCCTACAAGCCTACAACACACACTGAGTCCCAATCCACTGCACCACCTCACCTCTCTCCCCCTCCTACTGTCTCCCTCCCCACCCCTCTAGACTGTGAGCCCTCGTGGACAGGATCCCTGGCCCCATTGTACCCGTACGACTGTTTTGTCGATTTGCTGTCGTTTTTCGACCACTTGTCTTTGTCTACCCCCTAACTTGTACAGCGCTATGTATCCTAATAGCGCTATATAAATACCTAATAATAATAATAAGTACTGGCTAAATGGAATTGATTCAACCATATTGCGGGGATGGTGACTCAAAAATAACAATGTGCTATTTTTGTCCGTAGGTTTTACAACAGTTCTTGTCACCAATTTTTCATCCTTCTTTTCTATAAGTACATCCAAAAATTGCAAAGAATCCAAAGAGCAAACCATGGTGAATTTAATGGTAAGATTAACACAGTTTAAAAACTGAAAAAAATCCGTAAGGGCCTCTTCTGTGCCAGTCCATAGGAGGAAGACGTCGTCAGTGTATCTCCACCATCCCCTCACATGTAGGAAATGTTGGGACACAGAGACGACATCCTCCTCCAGGACCCCCATAGCGATATTCGCATACGCGGGGGCCATATTGGCCCCCATCGCGGTCCCTCTTTCTTGCTCGAAAACCTCATCACCAAATAAAAAATCGTTTTTTGTAAGTACAAGCGTCAAAAGTTCCAAGATAAATTTTTCTGTTTCACTTCAGTAACCTCGTCCCATCAACTTTTTCTAACACACTCGATTCCATATGTATGTTCAATCGACGTGTATAAACTTGTAATGTCAAAGGAAACAAGTAAGAAATTGTCATCATCAATATTTAGATGAGATATTTTATTAAGAAAATCTCCTGCATCCCTCACATATGAGCTAAACTCAGAAGCTATCGGGTTCAAAATTTTATGCAACAGGATTCCCTCGTGACTGAGTTTCATAATAAAGAGGTGATAAAGCAAAAAGTCAGAGTGTTTTTTATTGTGCTACACTTGGGTTACCAAAGAGTGGCAATTTCACTCCCCCTACTTGTTCTATAACTATCAAGGCATTTATAGATGGAGTGAATAAAGATATTGAAAAATTAAAAGCAGCCATTGTGAGTGAATTTTCATTTTTGCATGCATTTTTTAAGGCTGCTCCACACCTAACAGCAAAAACGCAGCCCAAAAATGCAGGCTGCAAACAGCAACCTTAAAAAAAACGCATGCAAGTGTGACCCTAACCTTAGGCTAGGGTCACACTTGCAGATTTTCCATGCAGTTTTCACACTTGTCGTTTGTGAAAAACGCATGGAAAAACGCATCTATAGACCCCCATGTTAAAAATGCATGCCTCAATGCCAAAAATGCATGTCTAAAGGGCCATGCGTTTTTTGGATGCGTTTTTGGCTCAGCACCAAAAAATACTGCATGATGCATTTTTTGATGCTTTTCCAAAACGCATGTGTTTTTTTAACATGGGGCCCTATGGGAAACGCATGCATTTTTATATGGCACTAAATGGTTACAAGAGTTTTTGCAAGCATTTTTTAAGGGTGCCCCACACCTAACAGCAAAAACACAGCCCAAAAATGCAGGCTGCAAACAGCAACCTTAAAAAACGCATGCAAGTGTGACCCTAGCCTTACATTGGAAGTAGATCAGACCTCTCCTCATGCGCTACATATTTCCAACAGAAACATAGGAACCCTGTCTGAGCAACCTCATCAGGCCACAACATTTCAAACACGTAGGCCAATACAAGAAGCATTTGATGTGTTATACAGGGAACCCACTCAAAGTTTGGACCTGACACACACGGCCACCAACCTCCACATCATGTACTTGAGGACACAATTTCAGAGCACCATACACATCAATTGGTTCCTTTAGGCTAGCGTCACATTTGGAGGGGGTGTCCTTTGCAAGGATACGTTTAAGGCTAGGGTCACACATGCTGTGCGTTTTTTTAGGTGTTTTTTGGCCACCTGCATTTTTGCTTGGAAAAACGCATGCAAAAACGCATGTCCATTTTTGACACTTTCAAAAACGCATGCGTTTCCCATAACGCATGCGTTTTTGAAAAAGCACCAAAAAATACTGCTTGCTGCACACCCAAAAACGCATGGTACCTTCAGACATGCGTTTTTTGCATGGCGGCCTATGGGTGCATTTTTACATGCGGTTTCAGAAAATGCAGGTCCCCAAAAACGCTAGGAAAATCTGCATGTGTGACCCTAGCCTAAGTCAGCATTTTTATGCTCTTGCCATTTTAATGGCTTTTTTTTCCCAATTTAGCGCTAGCATTAAGACATGATACAAATACGTACCATGCGTAACGCATGCGTTTGCCATAGTCTCCCATGTTAACAAAAAGCATACGTTTTTGCAAATGCCCCAAAAAATGTTACTTACTGCGTTTTTGGGAGCTTTAGCAAAAACGCCCAGCGTCAAAAGTGTTGCATTTTGACCATGCATTTTTTGCATGAGAGCATTAACGCTAGTGTTTTTCACATTTTGCACTTGTGAAAAACGCTAGCTTTTAGCACTTCCAAAGCTCAAGTGTGACCCTAGCCTTAGGCTACGGTCACACTTGGGACCTTGCATCCGTTGGAAGGATGCATTAATGGATCCTTTTTTTCCCCTTGTCATTTGTATGGCAATTTCTCGATTTTTAGCGCATGCGTTAAAGCATGTGTTAACGCATGGTACATATATGTACCATGCATTAACGCATACATTTCCCATAGACTCCCATGTTAAAAAAAAGCATGCGTTTTTCTAAAAGCACCAAAAAACTTTTGCAGACCATGTGTTTAGAGCAACTAGCAAAAATGCATCGTATCAAACGGATTGCACTTTTGTAATGTATTTATTGCATTGGAGTCATTGCATTTGGGCAGCGCCACGCCATAGACCTAATGTTACAGCTTTTAAGACCCTGGATAGCGGCTCATACACTACGTAGATTACGTACTGTATGTCCTCCACAGCGAGGAGCCGCCGGGTTCATTCATAAAATTGAAAATGCCGACAATAGCCGGCAATACTGTAAATGCCCACATTAACCCCTCGCATGCCTACCTGAGTAGACAGCATGTCTCTAGGGGGGGTGGCCACTCCCTGGAGACATGTTGCCCACATCTATTATTAACATTAACCCTTTGTTCATCCCTGCGGCAGCAGGGATGAACAAAGCATACAGCTGCCGCAGGCGTTTACATGTGCCTTGCGGCAGCCGCATAGCCTCCCACAGGAGCCCATTATAGCAAGCCTGCTGCAGTTTGTAAACCGCTGCGAAAACTGCAGCCTGCAGGATTTTTACCGCAGGCTGCAAATCCGGATGCAGTAACCGGATTGCATGTAGTGCAATCCGGTTTACATAATGGGCTCCTATGTGCTGTGGTTCCTGATCTGGTTTTGAGGTTTTTAACAGCTCAAAACCAGATCAGGATCTGAAATTTTCACTGCAAATGTGACCCTAGCCTATGTCATTTTTTCCCTTTTTAGCACTAGCATTAATGCATAGGCTCCCTTGTTAAAAAAAGTATGCATTTTTGCAAATACCCCCAAAAATGCTGCTTACCGCGTCAAATACATTGCACATTTGCAATGCATTGTTAACATGGGAGTCTATGGAGGCGTTAACGCTAGTATTTTTCACAATTTGCACTTGTGAAAAACGTTAGCTTTTAGCGCTTCCAAGGCGCAAGTGTGACCCTAGCCATAGGTTCCTATGTATAAAAACGCATTGCAAAAGTGCAATGCGTTTGACGCTAGGCGTTTTTGCAAAAGCACCAAAAAACTGTAAGCAGTGTTTTTGGGGGGCGTTTGCAAAAACGCATACTTTTTTTTAAACATGGGAGTCTATGGGACTATGTACCATGCGTTAACGCTAGCGCTAAAAATAAGAAAAATGCCATCCATAAAAAATGGCAAGGGAAACATCTGCATCCTTCCCATGGATGCAATGTCCCAAATGTGGCCCTAGCCTATGTGTACGGACAGTTATTTTGTTACAATTGTTATTGGCTATGTTTGAAAGCCATATTTTACAAGATTTGTAAATTTTGGCTCAAGAAAGCCACGTTACTAAAATTTTAAGCCAAATACATTGTGTTGTTGTATTTTTATAATTTTGAGCAACGCAATCTTGCTCTAATGTTGTTGAAAATACACATGGACATTTTGAGACCTATGTCAAAAACAGTGTGCATGCAGACACAATTTCACAAAGACAAATCCTGCCCTCTAGAGGCCCTACATAACTAAAGAACATACAATGGTTTGCAAAGACATGAATGACGGCTTAAGAGTTGCAGTAGTTCAACAGCAGGGTCTGGAGTGTCTTACTATGTATGACAAAAGGTCTTGCGCCTTGACGGCTTAAGAGTTTCAGTAGTTCAACAGCAGGGTCTGGAGTGTCTTACTATGTATGACAAAAGGTCTTGCGCCTTGACGGCTTAAGAGTTGCAGTAGTTCAACAGCAGGGTCTGGAGTGTCTTACTATGTATAACAAAAGGTCTTGCGCCTTCACGGCTTAAGAGTTGCAGTAGTTCAACAGCAGGGTCTGGAGTGTCTTACTATGTATAACAAAAGGTCTTGCGCCTTCACGGCTTAAGAGTTGCAGTAGTTCAACAGCAGGGTCTGGAGTGTCTTACTATGTATAACAAAAGGTCTTGCGCCTTCACGGCTTAAGAGTTGCAGTAGTTCAACAGCAGGGTCTGGAGTGTCTTACTATGTATGACAAAAGGTCTTGCGAGTTGTTTAGCCATGCAAATAGCAAATAAAAAGCAAATAACTGTGCGGTCACTTGCTTAACACTCTCCTACAAATACCAACACAAAAATAACACACCAGTAGTGTTGAAATAGAGGGAAAAACACCTTGCAAAAGGAATCATATTTGCCATGTACCAATATACAACAATATGTTAGTAAGCATCAATCAAGAACAATGTAACTCAAGGCTTTCTTTCAACACATGGACAAAGGATTTGATGTAAGAAGTGCTGGGATTCCTACATAGTGGGCAAGTGTGTAGGCTATGTGGTGTCTGATTTCAATTACACAATTGCATGTGAAAAACGCTTTGCACATGGAGAGCACACGGATTACACTCAGTCAACACTCGGATGTGATCCCAGAAAATGTCGGACACTGGCATAGCAGTTGGATGCAAAAGGGAGCAAAAATCAGATGACACTCGTGTGATTCTCCTGGACGAGGAACGGAACGGTTTTTTTCACGCCAGTGTGTTTCCACCCTAATAACTTGGGTTGCACAAAAGAAAGCTGTTCACATGTGGGAGTCTGCCTATGCTGATTGTGAGCAATTTTCTCCTCCCCCTGATAAGGCTGGCTACACACCACAGCGCAGTCCGGTCCGGGGCTGTCAGGCATGAACCTGACAGCCTCGGACCGGATCAGCACACAGAACCGGAGGGCCAAATGTGCCCTCCGCTGGTCCTGTGTGCAGCCGGATGGCTATTATTGCAGCCACAGCTGCTGATTTTTCAAGATCGCGGCTAGCATGGAGCTAACCGCAGTCCTGAGACAACAGCGGCGTGCAGCCGTCGATATCCGGTTCACAGATTCGCCTGGGCTGGAGCAATCCGGCTCCATAGGCTCCCATGTTAGGGAGAACGGTATTGCCCCGGATCCGGGAGAATCTGGGACTATCCGGGAAAATCCAGGATCCGGCTTTTTGGGGTGCAAGCAACATTTTTGTGTCCGGTGAGAATAAACCGAATTCTCCCGGATTCCACTGCAGAGATTAAACCGGATGGCAGAGAGCTGCCGTCTGGCTCCATCCGGCCCCATAGGCTACTATGAGGCCAAAAACCAGTCCGGGTTGTCTGGTTTACATCAGACAGCCCCGGACCGGACCTTGCTGTGGTGTGAAGCCAGCCTTAGGCTATAAACTTAGGTGAGCACCTAAAACATGCCCTTCCTCTTACCTGTCTGCTTTCTCAATTATATTAGTATCTTACGTGAACGGAAGAAGAAAGGACTCTGACACAGGAGACGGTCAAAGAAAGTTCCTGTTTATTGCTTAACACATTGTACTTTTTATACCCAAGAATCCATCACAGAATCAGGGAGGGCTGTGCCCCCAAGAGTCAATCATGATTGGCTCGAGGGTCTAGACATCATATCTAATTGGTTTATACATTATCATAAGTCTTAGAAAACACTGTAAAAATCCCCAAATCACAACACTTTCCCCTATCAACTCTGTGGTCAGCTAGCTTCCTCTTTTCTCACGGATGGATGGATTTTAGAAGTTATGATATATCTATTGCCTTTTCTTTCTTTTACATGTCTAGTAATCATACTAATAGAATTTGTACACATAATATTGAGTTGTGTGTTTTCAGACAGCTTCAGAATCATTAGCCATACAGATAGTTAACAGCCAATAATACAATATCAATATCTTTGAATATTTTCACATATTTGATTCCACAACACCCCAAGGAATCAGAAAGCAATGAAGTATTTTTTGTTATTTCTCCCTTTTTTCATATCATAGTTGTGTTGCATTTTGATCTTTAGATTTTGTATTGCTACTTTCAATCGGTGGCACTAGAGTTCGTCCCGGAAGTGACAATTTGCATACCGTTTTATTGTAAGCGCTGTATTTATTAATTTAAACGTTTAATAACTTGTATCCTTGTATGCTTCATAGCCTTATAGAGTGTGTGACCTGATTGTCAGACAGTAGGATATGTCTGAGACTCATCGCCCTGTGTGTTGGATGAGTGTTGTGTAGCTGGGGTGCGCGGACTATGCCTGGGTGCAACCCCAAGACACTGCACAATGTAATAGATTGCATTTACTTGCTGTCAATCAAATTTATAAGGGAAGATTTGACCACGCCGGCAAATATGAATTCCAGAAGGTCCTAGTCAATGTCAGAAATCCTGGAAACCAAAGGGAACATGAGGAGGACCAGATAGGGGCTACACAAGGAAAACACCATTGTTTAACTCCTCATCGCCTCTCAAAGAAATGCAGAAAAATCCTGGCCGTCAAGTTCCATTTTTGTGTATTAAGTTTTTGATATAAAATATCTTTTACTATAAACAAGGATCACATAAAGCATTGGAGAGCTGTGGATGTATTCCTTGTGTCTCAGCTCCCTCCACTGGTGATGGCTGGTAATGCATCTGTCTGAACACTCTCCCATATATCTGCCAATAACAGAGCCGGATCTCTGCAGATGGATGGAATCAAATAGTTTTCCCAAATTCCACACATAGCAATGCTTCAATCAGACACTGTCACTTTTTTAAAATAATTGTGAAATAATTAAGATATAATTATAAATGAGATTGCTGAAAGATTGATATAGATAGAGAGATAGAGATAGATAGATAGATAGATAGATATAGATACATAGATAGATAGATAGATAGATATAGATACATAGATAGATAGATAGATAGATAGATAGATAGATATAGATACATAGATAGATAGATAGATAGATAGATAGATAGATAGATAGATAGATAGATAGAAGAAAACCTTTTAAGCAGCAAACGTTTTCAGGGTGCAGAGCGGCTCGGCTTACTTCACAGCCTTTATACATATGTATCCAACAAAGTTCCACTGTAGCACTCCTTAATATAAAGTTCATTAGTCCTTTATTTCTGGCTTCAGATAGACCAACAGACAGGAGATGGCCACGTATCGGGCACACACGCCCTTTGTCAAGCAATCACATGCTAACCTCCTCAGCCTTTTATACAGTCTACTTCATTAAATAAAAGGTGATATTAATATTTCCATATCCTAGAATTACCATAAATTAGTGAATTACATTACTTGTGGTTTATATGAATTACTTTGTGCTTATATTTTACTATTTTCTCATTTCATCAGTCTCTCTTATACTTAAGACTTTATGAACATATCATTTAGGCGTACTCCATCGCCTCTATCATAAATAATTAATGTACTTTATACTTAAAACGTTCCACCTCTACTTACAGTGCAGCGCCATTATCTCCACTCCTCGTGCTGTGTCTCAGCGTTGAGGAAGTGTCTAATGCGCATGCGTTACTCTTGTTTTGCCTTCACCATAGCTACAATTCTGTAGCGTCATCTCGCGATGACTTGATGATTCCGTGCATGCGCGGTAGCTTATTCTCATTTCTATCCATACTGCGCATGCATCCGCCGCAGCTAAGCAACCCGTGCTAGCGGCGGATCACTTTAGCATATAACTTGCCAGACTAGCAGTATGGATAGAAATGAGAATAAGCTACCGCGCATGCACGGGAATCACCAAGTCATCGCGAGATGACGCTACAGGATTGTAGCTATGGTGAAGGCAAAACACAGAGACACAGCACGAGGAGTGGAGATAATGGCGCTGCACTGTAAGTAGAGGTGGAGCGTTTTAAGTATAAGAGAGACTGATGAAATGAGAAAATAGTAAAGTATAAGCACAAAGTAATTCATATAAACCACAAGTAATGTAATTCACTAATTTATGGTAATTCTAGGATATGGAAATATTAATATCACATTTTATTTAATGAAGTAGACTGTATAAAAGGCTGAGGAGGTTAGCATGTGATTGCTTGACAAAGGGCGTGTGTGCCCGATACGTGGCCATCTCCTGTCTGTTGGTCTATCTGAAGCCAGAAATAAAGGACTACTGAACTTTATATTAAGGAGTGCTGCAATGGAACTTTGTTGGATAGATAGATAGATAGATAGATAGATAGATAGATAGATAGATAGATAGACAAATAGATAATAGATAGATAGATAGATAGATAGATAGATAGATAGATACCATAGATAGATAGATAGATAGATAGATAGATAGATAGATAGATAGATAGATAGATAGATAGATAGATAGATAGATAGATAGATAGATGGATAGATACCATAGATAGATAAATAGATAGATAGATAGATAGATATATAGATAGATAGATAGATAGATAGATAGATACCATAGATAGATAAATAGATAGATAGATAGATAGATAGATAGATAGATAGATAGATAGATAGATAGATAGATAGATAGATAGATAGATAATGGATGATAGATACAGTTGAACCCTGAAGTTTACATACACCATATAATAATACATCTATCATGTTTTTCTCACTCTCTGACATGAAATCAGAATAAACCTTTCCTGTTTTAGGTCAATTAGAACTACTATAATTATATTAATGTCATCAGAAGCATGGTCAGGTGTTGTAGGGAGGTCATACAGGCACATGGAGGTCACACACACACAACTGAGCCTCATCAGGAGCATACTCAAGCATTGTAGGAAGGTCATACAGGCACAAGGAGGTCACACACACACAACTGAGCCTCATCAGGAGCATTCCCAAGCATTACTGAGTCTCATCAGGAGAATGCCCAAGCATTGTAGGGAGGTCATAAAGGCATGTGGAGGCCACACACACTACTCAACCTTATCAAGAGCATGCTCAGGTGTTGTAGAGAAGTCATACAGGCATGTGGAGATCACACACTTCTGAGCCTAATCAGGAGCATGCCCAGGCATTGTAGGGAGGTCATACAGTGACGTGGAGGTCACACACACTACTGAGCCTCATCAAGAGCATGCCCAAACATTGTAGGGAGGTCATACAGTGACGTGGAGGTCACACACACTACTGAGCCTCATCAGGAGCATACCCAGGTGTTGTAGGGAGGTCATACAGTGACGTGGAGGTCACACCCAAGTGCGCCTCATCAGGAGCATGCCCAGGCACTGTAGGGAGGTCATACAGGCGTGTGGAGGCCACACACTACTGAGCCTCATCAGGAGCATGCTATGGTGTTGTAGAGAAGTCATACAGACATGTGGAGGCCACACACTGCTGAGCCTCATCATATTTTGACTTACCTTGATCATTTTAATGTTTAATTCTCAACACATTCCACTAATTAATGAAGGTTTGTAAATGGAACCTTTCATTCATTGAGATCTACAGTGTGGTAGTTTAGTGTTCCTTCGAAATTAGAGCCATGTACATTACAAACATCTTTGTTTTTCCACTAAAAGCTTTATTTGTTTTTTAAAGTCAAACATACCCAATACAAATCAGTATCTATAAATGAGGAAAAGGAAAGGGAAGCTGTCATATCAGATAACTCTATTTACCTGCAGATATAGGGTTAACCTACAGGGTTAGCACTATAATGGTACCCGGCTGCCATACTGAACAAGAATCTACTTTATTTATCCCTGGAGCATTCAGTCATAAAGGCATGAAAATGTGAGTGTCAGGACTCCGGCTTTTCCAGGTTACTTTATATGTCTCCTTACCTTTATACAAGATGGTGTCTACTGCCTCGTTCTGTCCACATGTTCCTGCTTTCCTGCCTATTTGAGCTCTGGTTTGACTCCCAGGCCTTGCTTGAGTGTTTTGCTCCACCTCTGGCTTCTCTTTGCATCATCTGTTTGTTCTTTCTCCAGCTATTCCGGGTCAGTCTTCTGCTCAGCTGACCTCACCTTGCTTCCCAGCTACAGACTGTGACCTGTAAGAATAATTCCTGCTACCTGTACCCACAGTCTGCTCTCCTTCAAGGTAAGTTCTGCTATACTAAAAGGTTCTGCTGTTGCTACTTAGTCTGTTTGTTTATTATTTACAAGTGCAGTATTCAGGGCTGTTTCTGGACTTAAGCATAGCTGCACTGCACTGTATTAATATCCAGGACTGTGTTTATGTCTCACCCCAGGCCCGTGGGGTACTCGTAACAGGGCTTTGGAGCACGCTCAGGGGAGTCACAGGGGTCGAGACCCGGCTTCCGTGACCCTGGGGATCAGCTTCCAAAAAGGGGGAACTCTTGGGAATAGGATTTAGGGGATAGGTGTTGTGACCCCACCTATGGTATCTGGTATCCAGTGTATGAACTGTATCTAAAGGACTATCCCCATATCGACTCTGCAGTGTTTGATCTGTATCTAAAGGACTATCCCCATATCGACTCTGCAGTGTTTGATCTGTATCTAAAGGACTATCCCCATATCGACTCTGCAGTGTTTGATCTGTATCTAAAGGACTATCCCCATATCGACTCTGCAGTGTTTGATCTGTATCTAAAGGACTATCCCCATATCGACTCTGCAGTGTTTGATCTGTATCTAAAGGACTATCCCCATATCGGCTCTGCAGTGTTTGAACTGTATCTAAAGTACTATTTCCATATTTAGCTATACAGTGTGTGATCTGTATCTAACAGACTATTTTCATACCAGCTCTACAGTGTGTGAACTGTGTTAATGAACTGTTTTCCACGTGTGATATTATGAGATTGAACTCAAGCCTTTGTCTCTGTCTTGTCTTTGCCCACGCCATTAGATTCCTGAGATATCTATGCTAGTTGTTACAATGAGTAAGGAAAACTATATCAGGTCGCTATGATCCAGCATCTGAAAAAAATTTATGAAATGTAACCATCAACTTTATTCCAAAAAGGTTAACATTGAAAGGATTATAAAACCAAGTAGAAGGAAAGTAGATACCAATCTAGGCGTTTTGAGTGGTTAGTCTCCATGTAGCGTAGATTGTGAGTGACATAGACTGTGTGTGTGTGGGTCGCATGAAATGTGTGTAAAATATTATGGGATTGTCTGTAGTATGGAGACCGTATGGATCTTTTATTAGCTTATTGAGGAACAAAATGAGACTAGAATCTAAAATTTTCCAAAAGTATATATGATTTAGGCCATTTCACCAATGTCTAGTTCCCACTGCATTCACGTCTTCACAATGCTGAAACCAATGGACATATTGGAGCTAATTTATTAAGATTGGCATAGTTCAGACTTGTATTAATCATGAGCACCATGGAATAGGATGGGACTCACCTATTTGTGACTCCAATCATGGAGGTATCCCTTTACCCAAATGACATCACTTACAGTGAAGAAAATAAGTATTTGACCCCTTGCTGATTTTGTAAGTTTGCCCACTGACAAAGACATGAACAGTCTATAATATTAAGGGTCGCTTAATTTTAACAGGTAAAGATAACAGATCAAAAATAAAATCCAGAAAATCACATTGTGTAAATGATATAAATGTATTTGCATTTAGCAGAGAAAAATAAGTATTTGACCCCTCCCAACCATTAGGAGTTCTGGCTCCTACAGAGCAGTTATCGGCTCCTAATCACCTGGTTCCCTGCATTACACACAACTGTCTTACATTGTCTCCTGTATAAAGGACTCCTGTCCACTCAATAAATCAGTCACCTCTAACCTCTACAACATGGGAAGAGCACAGAGCTTTGTAAGGATGTCAGGGAAAAGATCCTAGACCTGCGCAAGGCTGGAATGTGCTACAAAACCATAAGGAAGACAAAGCTGGGGGAGAAGGAGACAACTGTGGGTGCAATAGTAAGAAAATGGAAGAAATACTAAATGAGGTCAATCCACATCGATTTGGGGCTCCATGTAAACTTTCACCTCGTGGGGGATCCAGTATCATGAGGAAGTAGAGAGATCAACCTAAAACTACACGGGGGGAACTTGTTAATGGTCTCAAGGCAGCTGGGACCACTGCCACCAAGAAAACCCTTGGTAACACATTACACCGTAATAGATTAATATCCTGCAGTGCCGCAACGTCCCACTGCTCAAGAAGGCACATGTGGCCCCGTCTGACATTACCAATGAACATCTTGGTGATTGTGAGATGATTGGGAGAAGGTGCTATGGTCAGAGAAGACAAACATTGAGCTCTTTGACATTAACTCAACTCAATGTGTTTGGAGGCAGAGATATGCTGCCTATGACCCAAAGAAGAACACCATCCCCACAGTCAGGCATGGTGGTGGATATATTGTGTTTTGGGGTGCTTCCTTACTAAGGTCACAGGATGACTTCACCGCATCAATGGGACAATGGATGGAGTCATGTACCTTAGTGACAAATCCGGAGTGACAACCTCCTTCCCTCCACCAAGACATTAAAAATGGGTCACAGCTGGGTCTTCCAACACGACAATGACCCAAAACATACAGCCAAGGCAACAAAGGAGCAGCTCAAAAAGAAGCACATTAAGGTCATAGAGTGGCCAGACCAGTCTCCAGACCTTAATCCCATACACTAGTCATAGAGGGAGCTGAAGCTCCGGGTTGCCAAGTGTCAGCCTCAAAATCTTAATTATTTAGAGATGATCTGCAAAGAGGAGTGGAGCAAAATTCCTCCTGACATGTGTGCAAACCTCATCATCATCAACTACAAGAAACGTCTGACTGCCCGTGCTGCTAACACGGTTTTTGACACCAAGAATTAAGTTGTATTTGCGAGAGGGATCAAATACTTATTTCTCTCTGCAAAATGCAAATAACTTTATAAAATGTAGAAACTGTGATTTTCTGGATTTTATTTTTGATCTTCCATCTCTCACTGTTAAAATAATCCCACCCTTAAAATTATAGACTGTTCATGTCTGTGTCAGTGGGCAAACTTATAAAATCAGCAAGGGATCAAATACTTATTTCCCCCACTCTATGCATATGAGGTTGTTAAGTTTTGGTCCTGCGGCCAGTAAAGACACACCATGATCCTAACTTGGCTTCTAAATGTTTGAGAAATGAAATTGACCTTGCATGCTGAAGTAGCTCTGCTGTTTACATACAGTGGGTAAAATAAGTATTGAACACGCCACCAATTTTTTAAACTAAATATATTACTAAAGCTGTTATTGACATGAATTTCTCACCAAATGTTTTTAACAAACTATCTAATCCATACAGGCAATTCAACCACATGTGTCCATAAATTTAGTGATGGGAAATAATGAGAAATGGCACAGGAAAAAATTATCGAACACATGAAGAAAGAGAGCTGCAAAAATGCCATGGAAACTCATGACACCAGCTGATGTATCAGTAATCAGAAAAAATTCTGCCACTTAATGTTAAATAATATCAGCTGGTTCAACTAATGGTCAATAAAAAGGTGTTTCATTACCAAGAAGCCACACAAGAAACATCTCATGATGGGGAAAATCAGTGAGCCGTCTCAAGACCTTTACAACCTTATTGTTGTAAAACATGGTGATGGCATTGGTTATAGAAGAATTTCTAAACTACTGAAGTTAGCTCTGCTGGGACCATAATCTAGAAGTAGAAAGAACATTATTTCACATTAAACCGTCCACGACCGGTGAAAAAAAAAACGTCCAAGACCATGAAGAGTTGTCCGTGAGTTAATGACCATCCGTGGAGAGCGCCGGAAAGACTGGGAATATAGAGGTACAATTTTTTAACAGAAAACAAAAAATCCACTCCCCCACCATGGCCTGTATGAACGCTTCTGTATACACGCTCCTGTATGCACAATCCTGTGTGCATGCTGCTCTATACACGCTCCTGTATGCACGATCCTGTGTGCACGCTCCTGTATACACGCTCCTGTATCCACGATCCTGTGTGCACGCTCCTCTATAAACGCTCCTGTATGCACGATCCTGTGTGCATGCTCCTGTATACACGCTCCTGTATCCACGATCCTGTGTGCACGCTCCTCTATAAACGCTCCTGTATGCACGATCCTGTGTGCATGCTGCTCTATACACGCTCCTGTATGCACGCTCCTGTATCCACGATCCTGTGTGCACACTCCTGTATACATGCTCCTGTATGCACACTCCTGTATCCACGATCATGTGTGCACGCTCCTCTATACACGCTCCTCTATACACGCTCCTGTGTGCACACTCCTGTATACATGCTCCTGTATGCACACTCCTGTATCCACGATCATGTGTGCACGCTCCTCTATACACGCTCCTCTATACACGCTCCTGTGTGCATGCTCTTGTATACATGCTCCTGTATGCACACTAACCACGCAAGACTCTATTGCTGAACAAAAAGCAGGTTCAAGAGCATTTAAAATTTACTCAACAACATTTACACAAATCTGTGAAATATTGGAGAATATAGTCTGGTCACATAATACCAAACTTGAACAGTTTGGATGCCCTAGCAACCCGGGCAGTTATTCAACACATTTAACTCCTTCCTCTGACCCCACTGCCCGCTCCTACTTCTCGTATCTCTGCAGAAGACTTTGCAACACACTTCACAAAAGAGATCAATCAGATCAGACAAGTGTTTGTTACCCAACCATCACAACCCCCATGTATACCAGACCACTCCTCTCCCCCGCTAACCCTCACCATCCTAACCCTCCATCACTGAAGGAGAACTTGCACACCTCCTCTCCAAATCACACCTCACGACTTGTGCATCAGACTCCATCCCTTCCTACTTCCTGCTCAACCTCACCACCACAGTTATCCCAGCCCTAACCCACCTCTTCAACCTATCACTAACTTCTGGAATCTTTCCTTCTGCTTTCAAACATGCAACAATTACACCTATCTTAAAGAAGCCATCCCTCGACCCGACCTCCACATCCAGCTACCGACCCATATCACTGCTCCCGTTCACCTCCAAACTTCTCGAGCAGCATGTCCACACTGTACTCTCGTCCCACTTCTCATTCAACTCTCTCTTTGACAACCTTCAATCCGGCTTCTGCCCCCGCCACTCCACTGAAACCATCTTAACCAAAACTACTAACGACCTACTTACCACCAAAGCTAACGGACACTTCAACATCCTCCTCCTTCTTGACCGTCCTCTGCATTCGACACAGTCGACCGTTGCCTCCTATTACAGATCCTCTCCTCCATTGGTATCACTGACCTTACCATCTCCTTGATCTCCTCCTACCTTTCCAACATTTAGTTTCTCCTCACCCCATCCCCTCTCTGTTTGGGTCCCTCAAGGCTCTGTCCTGGTACCGCTTCTTTTTTCCATTTATTCCCTTAGCCTAGGACAACTCATAAAGTCCCATGGCTTCTGGAACCACCTGTATGCTGACAACACCCAGATCTATCTCTCCAGCCCAGATGTCACCTCTCTGCTGTCCAGAATCCCAGAGTGTCTATCAGCCATATCTTCCTTCTTCTCCTATCGCTTCCTTAAACTAAATATAGACAAAACTGAACTCATCATCTTTCCTCCATCTCACACACCTCCCTTACCTGATCTCGCTATCACAATAAAGGATACCACACTTTGCCCTGTAACTGAAGTCCGCTGCCTCGGAGTAATTCTTGACTCTGTGTTATCCTACAAACCGCACAACCAAGCTATCGCCACCTCCTGCCTCCTCCAACTCAAAAATATTTCCAGAATTCGTCCCTTCCTTAACCCTCAATCTACTAAACTACTTGTGCACGCCCTCATCATCCCCCGTCTTGACTACTGCAACCTCCTCCTCTGTGGCCTCCCTGCTAACACTCTAGAACCTTTCCAATCTGTCCTTAACTCTGCTGCCTGCAGGGGTGAACCTAGCCTCTCTGCTGCCTGAGGCAAACTACAAAACAGCTCCCCCCCAACTCAAGGATGTCAGCGCCATCACACGCACATAGAAGAACCACACAGAAGAATCCAGAACATGGGTCATTAATGGCAATGGCGGCTTGGCACAAGATACAGACACACAATGATGGCGGCAAAGCGGTGCTCCTGTAGCAGACACAGTCCTGCATCCTTAATGCACAGGAGGCAGCACTGATTGCCAATCTATTATCTCTGGCATATGCCTACAAAACTCTGTGCAGCTCCAATGTGGCATTGCCTGGCACTGACTAGTCAGACATGTCCACCATGCTGCACTGTCCACACACCACAGGTAACGACCTGCAGTCTAAGCATCAACAAGCCGCCACTGCACTAAGCTGGTAAAATTTCCCAGCAGACCACGCCTTCTCCCGGAATACATAGCCAATCGCAAGTGCTGCACAAGGGGCTGTCAAGAGTTAATAGCAGGTGCCGAACAAGTCGGTTAAGGAAGGGATGTGAGAGCGGGAAGGGGGACGAGCACCACCGACCAACCGCCGCTCAGGATAAACATGGCTGGATGCCTGTATGTACCGATATGCGGCACTGGATCTGGTGTGTAAGTTATGGCCAATCAGCCCTGCAGCAGAGGCATACAGTTGTGGTCAAAAGTATTGACACCCCTGCAGTTCTGTCAGATAATACTCAGTGTCTTCCTGAAAATGATTGCAATCACAAATTCTTTGGTATTATTATCTTCATTTAATTTGTCTTCAATGAAAAAACACAAAAGAGAACGAAGCAAAAAGCAAAACATTGATCATTTCACACAAAACTCCAAAAATGGGCCAGACAAAAGTATTGGCACCCTCAGCCTAATACTAGGTTGCACAACCTTTAGCCAAAATAACTGCGATCAGCCGCTTCCGGTAACCATCAATGAGTTTCTTACAATGCTCTGCTGGAATTTTACACCATTCTTCTTTGGCAAACTGCTCCAGGTCCCTGATATGTGAAGGCTGCCATCTCCAAACTGCCATTGTTAGATCTCTCCACAGGTGATCTATGGGATTCAGGTCTGGACTCATTGCTGCCACCTTAGAAGTCTCCACTGCTTTCTCTCAAACCATTTTCATGTGCTTTTTGAAGTGTGTTTTGGGTCATTGTCCTGCTGGAAGACCCCTGACCTCTGAGGGAGACCCAGCTTTCTCACACTGGGCCCTACATTATGCTGCACAATGTGTTGGTAGTCTTCAGACTTCATAATGCCTTGCACACGGTCAAGCAGTCCAGTGCCAGAAGCAGCAAAGCAACCCCAAACCATCAGGGAGCCTCCGCCATGTCTGACTGTAGGGAGCGTGTTCTTTTCTTTGAATGCCTCTTTTTTTCTCCTGTAAACTCTATGTTGATGCCTTTGCCCATAAAGCTCTACTGTTGTCTCATCTGACCAGAGAACATTCTTCCAAAACGTTTTAGGCTTTCTCAGGTAAATTTTGGCAAACTCCAGCCTGGCTTTTTTATGTCTCGGGGTAAGAAGTGGGGTCTTCCTGGGTCTCCTACCATACAGTCCCTTTTCATTCAGACTCCGATGGATAGTACGGGTTGACACTGTTGTACCCTCGGACTGCAGGGCAGCTTGAACTTGTTTGGATGTTAGTCGAGGTTCTTTATCCACCATCCGCACAATCTTGCGTTGAAATCTCTCGTCAATTTTTCTTTTCCATCCACATCTAGGGAGGTTAGCCACAGTGCCATGGGCTTTACACTTCTTGATGACACTGCGCACGGTAGACACAGGAACACTCAGGTCTTTGGAGATGGACTTGTAGCCTTGAGATTGCTCATGCTTCCTCACAATTTGGTTTCTCAAGTCCTCAGACAGTTCTTTGGTCTTCTTTCTTTTCTCCATGCTCAATGTGGTACACACAAGGACACAGGACAGAGATTGAGTCAACTTTAATCCATGTCAACTGGCTGCAAGTGTGATTTAGTTATTGCCAACACCTGTTAGGTGCCACAGATAAGTTACAGGTGCTGTTAATTACACAAATTAGAGAAGCATCACAGGATTTTTCTAACAGTGCCAATACTTTTGTCCACCCCTTTTTTATGTTTGGTGGAATTAGATCCAATTTGGCTTTAGGACAATTCTTTTTGTGTTTTTTCATTGAAGACAAATTAAATGAAGATAATAATACCAAAGAATTTGTGATTGCAATCATTTTCAGGAAGAAACTGAGTATTATCTGACAGAATTGCAGGGGTGTCAATACTTTTGGCCACAACTGTATGTTAAAGGGACAATGCATCCTGCACCAGGGGCGTACATACAAATCATGGGGCCCCATAGCAGACATTCTAATTGGGTCCCCCCCCAAAAAAAAGAACAGAATATTTGGCTGGGTCACATATGTAAAAATCTCACAACTCTGCATCCCTTACAAAGTAATTTTCCTCCTATTGGAGCCCCTGGATTCCACTTTCATTACCCCCTTAAAGTATAATACCAACAAAAGTGCCCCACAAACACCGTATGATCCCCCCCCCCCCCACAGTGAATTCCTCTACAGGACCCTATAGTATAATGCCCCCACCCCACAGTCCTTCATATATTATAATGCTTCCCCATAGTCCCCCATAAATTATAATGCACAATTCATAGGCCTCCATATAGTTTAATGCATCCCATAGACCTTCATACACCATAAAGCACTGCCAATATGCATGACCGCACCCCCCATATACATGACAACACCCCATATACATGACATCACCCCATAATCCTCCTATATTATAATGCAGATTGTCACTGTTTAAAAGAATACAAGGATACTCTTCTCCTCTCTCCTCACAGCCCCTTGCACCTCTCTATCCTCGCACCCCCTCTATTCGCAGCTCCCCTCACCTCCTCTCTCCTCGCACCCCCCTCCATTCGCAGCTCCTCTCTCTTCACAGCTCCCCTCTCTTTGCACCTCCTCTCCTCGCAGCTCCCCTTTCCTCGCAGCCCCTATTTAATCGCACACCCTCTCTCCTTGCAGCTTCTCTCTCCTCAAACCCCCTCTCTCCTTGCACCCCCTCTCTCCTCGCAGCTCCTCTCCTTCCAGCTCCTCTCTCCTTCCAGCTCCTCGCACCCCCTCTCTCCTTCCAGCTCCTCTCCCCTCCTCTCTCCTTCCAGCTCCTCGCACCCCCTCTCTCCTTCCAGCTCCTCTGCCCTCCTCTCTCCTTGCAGCTCCTAATCGCACCCCCTCTCTCCTTCCAGCTCCTCTGCCCTCCTCTCTCCTTGCAACACCTAATCGCACCCCTCTCTCATTCCAGCTCCTCTCCCCTCCTCTCTCCTTGCAGCTCTTAATCGCACCCCCTCTCTCCATCCAGCCCCTCTCAACTCCTCTCTCCTTGCAGCTCCTCTCACCCCTCTCTCCTTCCAGCTCCGCTCTCCTCCTTCTCGCATCCCATCTCTCTTTCCAGCTCCTCTCACCTCCTTGCTCCCCTCATCCCCTCTCTCCTTCCAGCTCCTCTCCCCTCCTCTCTCCTTTCAGCTCCTAATCGCACCCCTTCTCCCCTTCCAGCTCCTCTCACCCCCTCTCTCCTTGCAGCTCCTCTCACCCCCTCTCCCCTTCCAGCTCCTCTCACCCCCTCTCTCCTTGCAGCTCCTCTCACCCCTTCTCTCCTTCCAGCTTCTCACCTCCTCTCTCCTTGCAGCTCCTCTCACCCCTTCTCTCCTTCCAGCTTTTCACCTCCTCTCTCCTTGCAGTGTGGCACCCCTGCGTACAGGAGGCCACAGAAGGGTACTGCAGCCAGGCAGGTAGGACAATTGTTAAACACTAACACCCTCACAGCCCACATAACCCACGTGTCAGAGAGGTTACATCCAGCCCTGAGGTTAGACACTATATGAGACCAGAGGGGTGGTGGACGAGGGTAGTGGGTTGGGCACACCCGAGGTCAGGTGACTGACAGTATATAGAGAGGGGGAGGAGTGAAGGAAGACAGTAGGCTGAAGTAGCTGAGATGTAAAGACAGAAAGACACACACTGCCTGGAAGAGCCTAAGCTGAGGAGTGCAGACCCATACTGAGCCAGTGTGAGCCAGATGGGGGGGAAAGCCCGTCCGACGCCGAAACCACCAGGAGTGTGAGAGAACAGAGAGGGACGGTGTACCCGTGCCCTAGACAGCAGCTGAAGAAACCTGTTGCAGGTGGAGAAGCCCTCCTAGAATATTGGAAGGAACACAGAGAAGGAGCCTGGCAGAGCCTCATGCTAGAGGACTGTTGGAGGCTGGGCTAAAGTAGAGTGTCGGCTCTAAAGGGACCGTAGTTTACCCAGCATCCCCAGATAATACGACGGGGGGTCTGAGTTCCAGGCTGAGATCCCTAACCCAAAAGGACAGGCAGCTAAGTGACGCACTAGGACTCACAGAAGCCCGAGTCACCGCCATACTGTCCAGTGTCGCACAACAAAGAGAAAGAGAAGCAATAGCCCGGAAAGGAACATTTACAGATTGTGTGAGGGGTCACAGCAGGAAGGAGCCTGGCTGCAGGAGCAGAGAGAGAACCCGTGTACTTGAACTGTGTAACAACTGCAAATAACTTGTAAGCTGATTGAAAGAACTTGAGTAAAGCCTTGGAAAACCCTGCATTGCCTCTCTTGTCAGTCTCTACCTGCAGACCATTCCTCCCTACAGATCCAGCCTGTCAACAGCAGCCAGGAGGAGAGATCCCTGCAGCCTGTGAAGTAAGTGTGTTACAACTGCACCTGCACCATAGACTTTAACCCTTGCTGCCCCGGGGGATACAGTTCTCCCCACTGGAACTATACCATCCCCGCTGCCATTCCATCACCCCCGGAGGTTCTGCAGCAGCGGCGGCCCCATGACTGGCCGCACCAAGTGGGTGGCGTCACCAGTGACAATCTCCCTTGTAAATAAATCCCCTTTTATTGTGAGGGCCCAGGGACACGGTCCGGACCAGGCCACCAGTGACATCCCCAGCAGCAGATCGGTCCGGTACCGAGTACCCCAGTCCCACCTGGGGCTCCACAGCAGCTCCTCTCACCCCCTCTCTCCTTCCAGCTCCTCTCAACTCCTCTCTCCTTGCAGCTCCTCTCACCCCCTCTCTCCTTCCAGCTCCTCTCACCCCCTCTCTCCTTCCAGCTCCTCTCACCCCCACTCTCCTTCCAGCTTCTCTCACCTCCTCCCTCCTTGCAGCTCCTCTCACCCCCTCTCTCCTTGCAGCTCTTAATCGCACCCCCTCTCTCCTTCCAGCTCCTCTCTCCTCCTTCTTCTCGCATGCCCTCTCTCCTTCCAGCCCCTCTCAACTCCTCTCTCCTTGCAACTCCTCTCACCCCCTCTCTCCTTCCAGCTCCTCTCCCCTCCTCTCTCCTTTCAGCTCCTAATCGCACCCCCTCTCCCCTTCCAGCTCCTCTCACCCCCTCTCCCCTTCCAGCTCCTCTCACCCCCTCTCTCCTTGTAGCTCCTCTTACCCCCTCTCTCCTTCCAGCTCCTCTCAACTCCTCTCTCCTTGCAGCTCCTCTCACCCCCTCTCTCCTTCCAGCTCCTCTCACCCCCACTCTCCTTCCAACTCCTCTCACCCCCTCTCTCCTTCCAGCTCCTCTGACCCCCTCTCTCCTTCCAGCTTCTCTCACCTCCTCCCTCCTTGCAGCTCCTATCACCCCCTCTCTCCTTGCAGCTCTTAATCGCACCCCCTCTCTCCTTTCAGCTCCTCTCTCCTCCTTCTTCTCACATCCCCTCTCTCCTTCCAGCTCCTCTCAATTCCTCTCTCCTTGCAGCTCCTCTCACCCCCTCTCTCCTTCCAGCTCCTCTCTCCTCCGCTCTCCTCCTTTTCGCATCCCCTCTCTCCTTCCAGCTCCTCTCCCCTCCTCTCTCCTTTCAGCTCCTAATCGCACCCCCTCTCCCCTTCCAGCTCCTCTCACCCCTTCTCTCCTTGCAGCTCCTCTCACCCCTTCTCTCCTTCCAGCTTCTCACCTCCTCTCTCCTTGCAGCTCCTCTCACCCCCTCTCTCCTTCCAGCTTCTCTCACCTCCTCCTTCCTTGCAGCTCCTCTCACCCCCTCTCTCTCCTCTCTCCTTGCAGATCCTCTCCTCTCCCTCTCCTCACACCCCCTCTCACCTCCTCTTTCCTTCCAGCTCCTCCCTCCTCAGACCTCCTAATCGCATCCCTCTCCCCTCCTCTCCTCGCAGCTCCTAATTGCACTTTCTCTCTCTCCAGACCAGCTCCTCTCTCCTCCACTCTCCTCTCAACTCCTTCTTCTCGCATCCCCTCTCTCCTTCCAGCAACTCTCTCCTCCGCTCCCCTCGCAGCTTCGGCCTCTTCCAGCATGTGTCCCGCGCTCTGCCCTGCGGGACGCTCACTGATGATGTCACCACCCTCTTCGTGCAGAGCAGAGCTGCAGGGGGCGGGAGATTTGAAAGCAGACAGCGGTTGGCATGCTGCACTGCTTTAGTATATATCGCTAGTGGCGGCCGCGGCTCCCATGGCAGTAGCTATCTGCAGGGCGCCGGCCATCTTGCCACCCCCTATATAGCGCCGCCTGAGCGAACACTTCATATTGGCTCATGGTTAATGCGGCCCTGGCTGCCCGACTAATCCACCTCTCTCCTCTCTGCTCCTCCACTTCTCCCCTCTGCAAATCCCTCCACTGGCTCCCAATTCACCAGTGTATCCAATTCACACTACTAACACTGACTTACAAAGCCGTCCACAATCTGTCCCCCCCATATATCTCTGAACTAATCTCCCGATATCATCGATCCTCCCAAGACCTCCTCCTTTCCTCCACACTTGTACGTTCCTCATCTAACCGCCTGCAAGACTTCGCTCGAGCATCCCCCATTCTCTGGATTTCTGCACCCCAAAATGTCCAAGTGTCCCCTACACTCAGAACCTTCAAGTGGAACTTGAAAACCCATCTCTTCAGAACAGCCTACAGCCTGCAATGACCACAGTGCTACCTCACCACCTCTGGACCCGGCACTCCACCACCATTGGACCCGGCGCTCCACCACCACTGTACCATGCTCTCCACCACCACTGGACCTGGTGCTCCACCACCACCCGAGCAGACCCAACCTACTGTTTCCCTCCCCATTGCCCTACAGAATGTAAGCCCGCGAGGGCAGGGTCCTCTCTCTCCTCTGTATCGGTCTGTCACTGTTAGTTTGTTCGTTGTATTTTAAACTTGTTTGTATGAAACTCTTTTTCATGTACATACAGGATTTGTCTGGAGCTGTATCACAAAAAAAGGCTGAAGTGTCAAGTATTAGATACATTTCAGTAACGTGTTCCATACTTTTCCCTGTGTCATGTCTCATTATTACACGTAATTGATGGACATCTCTGGTTTGATTTCTTTGCCTGTGTAGATTGGATGGGTTGTTACTGACATCTGATGAGAAATTCATATCAATAACACCTTTAGAAATATATTTACATAGATGATTGGTGATGTATTCAATACTTATTTCACTCACTAGATTGCAAATACAGCTGGGATGTGCACACCCTACATGCACTCGGAATGGAGCTGTGCTTGCAATGTGCAGACACGAAGCAATAAATATTGAGTTAACGGTGACAAGAAAAATGCCCAAAACAAAAAAGGCCCACGGGGTTAGGGTTAGAATTAGGTGTTAGTGTTAGGGATTAGGGTCAGGGGCGGACTGGCCCAGGTGGCAGAGGGGCAAATGCCCCCCAGGCTGGCTCTAATGGGCTCATCCAGGGCCGCCACCATATTGATATGGGCCGGTCCAGGTCTGCTTTGTGGCCGCAGCCGCTTACATCACAGAAGACGGGCGCGACGCGCCGGGGGAGCGTGGTGAGTGTTCCGCCAGCACAACCCCCCCCCCCGCTCTTCACCTGGCTGGACTCCGCACCCCCCCCCCCCCCACTCCTCACCTCGCCGGACTCCACTAGCACCCCATAGCTGCCATCAAGTCAATGCCTCCCTGAGCCAGGTGCACCAGCCCGCCCCTGATTAGGGTTAGGGTTAGGTGGTAGGATTGGGGTTAGGTGTTTGGGTTATGGTTAGTGTTGGGTGTTAGGGTTATGGTTAGTGTTAGGGTAAGGTGTTAAGGTTATGGTTAGGATTATAGTTAGGTGTTGGGGTTATGGTTAGGTGTTAGGGCTATGGTTAGAGTTAGGGTAAGGTGTTAAGGTTATGATCAGTGTTAGGTGTTAGAGTTAAGGTTAGGTGTTAGATTTAGGGATTAGGGTTAGTTGTTAGGGTTATGGTTAGGATTATAGTTAGGTGTTGTGGTTATGGTTAGTGTTAGGTGTTAGGGTTATGGTTAGTGTTCGGGTAAAGTGTTAAGGTTATGGTTAGTGTTAGGTGCAGGGTTATGGTTAGGTGTTAGATTTAGGGATTAGGATTAGGGTGAGGTGTTAGGTTTATGATTAAGTGTTAGGATTAGGGATTAGGGTTGCCTACGGCCATTTTTCCTTGTAGACATTTTTCAGGAAACCTGAGTTAACATATCTACTTGAACCAGTACATGGAGATACAAATCTAGTAGAACTCCCTACATAGTGAAGGTCCTTTTCCAAAGTCTATGATACAGCCACATTGATGATGCCTATATATCAGTTCTCTGTGGTTAGGTCACCATTTTTGGAGACAGAAGCTTTTTCAACTTCACTCTTATTTCCTTGGTTTTCCATCCATAGATCAGAGGGTTCAGAATCGGTGGGACCACCAGGAACTGCACGGACATTACTGTTCTCAGCTCGTAGGAGAGGTCGGTTGGACTGAAACGATGGAGAAGAATATCAAATAACACATTGGTGAAGAAGTTAGTGATGGTCACCAAGTGCGGAGTGCAGGTCTGTAGGGACTTGGATCGGAAGTCTTTGGAGGCTCGGACACAAACCTTTAGAATCTCAATGTAAGAAATGAAGATCGATGTCAATGTGGTCTATAAAAAATCCAAGAATGCGCACATAGGGTGATATCTTCTTTGAAGAAGGATAAAAGGTTATATAAAGAGGCTGCTCACCTGATACAGTTGTGATGACCCACAACTGGTAATGATCGCTCAGATACAAGTAGCTGCTGCAGGACCGTACTCTCCACAGATCCCTGTGGTATAATCAGCTCCCAGGACACAGTACCTCGAGGTCCGCGCTGCCACTTCAGAAAGGAACAAAAGAAGCCAGTACAAGGGAATGTCTGGATCAACGATTCTTCTTTATTATCCTACGCGTTTCAGAGTCATCTCCCAACTCCTTCATCAGGGAATGTCATGATCACAATGAACTTCCACATATTTATAGCGGTAAAGTGCACAGTCATTCAATTAATGACGTCACATAGAGGGCGGAACTCCAGTGACGTCACTACATTTTGACAACAGAGAAACGTAGTGAAAGATAACAATGGACATTAATGGCTAGCAAGAATTAATACAAAGTGCAATGTATAGTCTCCCAAAAAACACATCATAAAATGATTTTTCAAGTTTAAATTAGAAAAAATAAAAAGAAAAATACTAATTGGTTTTAGGAATAGAACTCAAAAAAATATAGAGCTCAAAAGGTATATAGTGAGAAGTGACATTTCTCCATTAGTGGGATAATCAATGTGAGCCACATGTATTGGTAAGAACAGAAGTGAATAAGAAAGAAGTAGAGGACACCATAGTGAAAGTTGAAAAAAATGAAAATGAAAAAAAGGGGGGGGGGGGGGGGTTGGGGGGTTGATATATCATTAAAGACAAATTTGGTGTGTTTTAATAAATTAAGTGTATTTTAAAAATATATTTTTATTGTATTGGAGTTCACATTGGTGCACTACTAATGAATTTATTTTATATTTCCTTAGGTAATAAAAGAATCAATGATCGGATTTCAAGAAGAAAAATATCAAGAAGAAAATATTTTTATTAATGTTCTGTTTAAAAAAATATAGATAAAATTATCACTCTATTTACATAATAAAGGATTTCTTATATAAAATTATTTGTTCAATTTATTTAGGGGTTTTGTCGGGCATATATTTAATAATGATTGTAATTTCAAAAGTGATCACTAGATGGCAGTCTCAGCCCAGGAATGATCGTGCTCAGTATTCAATAGCTGACTGGGATTTGGAAACATTGTATCTAGCTGTAAATAGATCGCACGCGTCTGTTAATTGGAGAAGTGTGCCAATGATTTAGTGGAGTGTGTCCTAGATAACAGGCGCACGTCTTTCATTAAACATAGGGAAAGTGTTTACAGGCAGGTTCGAGACCTGTGTGAGTATTAAACTCGCAGTTATAAGCTTGATGATAGAATAGCAGAGATATTTTGAGAATAGATTAATAAATGGAAGTTTACAGGGCTGATTTAAAAAACAGATATATGAATAATATAAAAATAAAATAAAATAGCCAAATATATAAGAGATATAGATAAATGGACAGATATAAATATATAAATATGAGTATAAAGTGCCGGCAATTCAAATGAGTGCAATCAAGAAGAAGTGAAAAGATTTCTGATTAGTATTGATGATGATAAACAACTAATAATAGATAAATGCCTTAAAGTTATGATGTATTGGTGAAAAAGGAAAGAACAACTGTGAAAAGAGAGAAAATGTAAATATGAATGTTCACATTATATCAGATGGAACATTAAAATTGAAAAATAATAAATATTAGGGGGGGGGAGGTTATAATATTATATTGAGGATAAAAACATTTTTGGATAAAATTATGTATATATATTAATATTATTATTATTAATAAAACCATGATAAAATATGATTTTAAAAGAGACTATTGAACTATATGATATTTGAATTGGTTATATATTGTATATGAGTCATAGTAAGTTTTAGGTATTTGACCACACATATAGTATCACGACAATGGACCATTCAGGAGATCATTTCAGTTATCATATTCAACCCAATCGGTTTTAGCGTATTCATTTTATAAATCCAGAATCTTTCTCTTCTATTTAGGGCATCTACTCTATTGGTGCTGGTAGCAGGAACATGATCTATGGCTGTGACTCTTAATTTTGAGTAATCTCTATTATGTTTATAGTCAAAATGCTTGGAGACTCCGTGTAATCTAAAGCCATTTTTTATGTTATATCTATGCTTGTTGATGCGACAATGTAATTTCTGGGTAGTTCTTCCTATGTATTGGATACCACAGGAGCATTCTAATAGATATATTACAAATGTGGAATTACAATCCAAATCATGTTTAATAGGAAATACCTCTTTTGAGCTCGAAGAGATAAAAGTGTCACATGTAGTCATCATCTTGCAGCACAAACATCTGGATTTTCCACACTTTTTTGACCCTCTCATTTCAGAGTTATTTGAACCCAGGTTCTTAATATTTTTTGCGGACAATCTACTTGGGGCTATAAAGCTTTTGAGATTTGGAGCCCTTCTGTAGGTGAGGCTTGGATTCTTGGGGAGAATCTTTCCCAAAATAGGATCATTAAAAAACAGTGGCCAATGTTTCTCCATTATATTCTTGATTTCCTTATTTCTACGATTAAAAGAGGTAATGAAATTAAAAGAAAAATCCTTTCCATTATCTTTTTTTTATATTCTTTTTCTTCAATAATTCTCCTTGTTCAGTCTCTCTGCATAGGTTAATCGCATTCTGTATCAAAGTGTTGGGGTATTTTTTAACCTGAAATCTTTCTTTTAGTTTTTTTGATTGTTCTGAAAAATCATCTAAATCTGTACAATTTTTGCGAACACGTTTAAATTGGTTTAATGGAATATTACGCAACCATTTCCCATAGTGGCCACTTTTAAAGTGTACGTAACTATTTTTATCTGTATCCTTAAAAAAAGTTTTAGTTTTAATTTTATCGTTTTCTATGAATATGCAAAGATCTAAAAAATCTATGTTCCTGCTGCCAAAGTGCGGTTCAAAGGTTAAACCCCATTCATTACTGAAAAGTTCCTTCAAAAAATCATTAACATTTGCTTTAGTCATATCCCATATAATAAATATATCATCTATATATCTTCTATATAATTTCAGACCTTTAGCATGTGTATTCTTATAGACATATATTTCCTCAAAACACCCCATGAACAGGTTGGCATATGAACATGCCACCTTCGATCCCATCGCTGTTCCCTTCTTTTGATGATAAAATTCGTTTAGAAAAGTAAAATTATTATTGTTTAAAATAAAATGTAAACCTTCCAAAATGAAATTCTTCTGAAATGGGGGGATCCTGTTGTCAACATCCAAAAAGGATTTAACACATTCCAAACCAATAAAATGCTCAATGTTCGTGTATAAAGAAGCAACATCAAGTGATAAAAAGCAGTACTCATCTCTCCAGGTTATACCTTTTAAAACATTAATCAATTCTGTAGAATCACGCAAAAAGCTATCTAAAGAGAATACATGATATTGTAAAATTATGTCAATGTAATGAGCTAGGTTAGAAGTTAAGGAATCAATCCCAGAAATGATTGGTCTACCCGGGGGGTTCTTTATGTCCTTATGAATTTTGGGAAGGTGATACATAAATGGGGTTTTCGGATGTTTGCTATGGAGAAATTTCTTTTCTGCTTTATTAATTATATTATTATCATAGGCTGTCTTGATGAAAGTATTGTACTGTATGGTTAGATCTGGAAATGGGTCATGATTAATTTTTTCATAGTACAATGAATCTGATAAAAGTCTCCAGGCCTCATTTACATAATCGTCATAATTTTGTATCACAATTCCTCCTCCTTTATCCGCATTTTTTATCACAATGTTCTTATTATTTTGTAGATCTTTTAGTGCCTTTTTCTCCTCAATGGATAAATTGTTCTTGTTGTCAGGATTATTATTTCTCAACATATTAAAATCTTTTTGGACCAAATCATGAAATGTCTCTATTATGTGACCCTTACTGTCGATGGGGTAAAAATTACTTGTATTTTTTATATCAGGGTGAAAGCAGTTATCAAAACCTGGTGTGTTATTGGGGGTTATTGGAACATTAATCTCAAAATGTCTCCTTAATGTCAATTTTCTTATATATCTATGAAGATCCACGAATAGATCTAAATCATCTGGCTCACAGGATGGACAAAAAGAAAGTCCTTTGCTCAACAATTTCAATTCATCATGGGAAAGTATATGCTTAGACAGATTTATAATATTTAAATCTATAGAGCAAATGTCACTCTTCCTTTCTTTTTTGCTGTTTTTTCCTTGACCTCGTCCACCTCTCCTATTTTTCTTTTTGTTTTTGGGCTGAAAAAATATGTCATTTTGTTTTTTTGTTGAGTATTGGCCATGCTTAAAAAAGGGACAATGCCAGTATTGTTATTGCTAGTATTGTCAAGTATAATTTTAGTGGTCTCAGATGTAGGTGTCATAGGAATTAGATGTCCTATTTCAACAACTGGGATACTTGGAATTTCATTCTGAATATCTGATGGTATTCCCCCATCCATTTCAATCAAATCAAGATCTTCATTGTTGGAAAAAGAACCATTTTGCGGTTTATAATTATTATGCAGTATGATAGGTTCCAATGGTTTTTCTTTATTAATTCTTTTTATCTGATCTTTAATTTTCTGCAGATGTTCCTCAGCATTCAAATCTTTAGTTTGAATTATCTTTATAGGGGTTTTTGGTATACTTAAACTTAGTTCATTCTTACTAAATTCCTGGTGTACTAATGCTTCAATGGTTATGGAGGCGGATTTATCTGGTTTTAGGGAAACAGATGTTTTTGTCTTGGGATCATTTATTACCTTCTTCTTTTTTTCTGCTTCAATTTCCTCCCAGTCCTCTTTTGAAATGATACTTTCCATTAAAGAAGAATCAAAGACCTCTCCATCTGAGGTTATATCTTCATTGCTACCAGCTTCTATAATGAGATCATTAGTATCATTGGTGTCAGGATCATCTTTGTCAAGAGATCCACCATTAATTATTTTTACTTCAGGAATTGTCTCAGGGATAATTTCATTATGTCTAGATGTTGAGACTACATTTTTATTCAAGTTTGCAGTGTTTGCTACACTTAAGGGGGTTTATGATGTGTTTTTTGGGAGACTATACATTGCACTTTGTATTAATTCTTGCTAGCCATTAATGTCCATTGTTATCTTTCACTACGTTTCTCTGTTGTCAAAATGTAGTGACGTCACTGGAGTTCCGCCCTCTATGTGACGTCATTAATTGAATGACTGTGCACTTTACCGCTATAAATATGTGGAAGTTCATTGTGATCATGACATTCCCTGATGAAGGAGTTGGGAGATGACTCTGAAACGCGTAGGATAATAAAGAAGAATCGTTGATCCAGACATTCTCTTGTACTGGCTTCTTTTGTTCCTTTCTGAAGTGGCAGCGCGGACCTCGAGGTACTGTGTCCTGGGAGCTGATTATACCACAGGGATCTGTGGAGAGTATGGTCCTGCAGCAGCTACTTGTATCTGAGCGATCATTACCAGTTGTGGGTCATCACAACTGTATCAGGTGAGCAGCCTCTTTATATAACCTTTTATCCTTCTTCAAAGAAGATATCACCCTATGTGCGCATTCTTGGATTTTTTATAGATTTATTAACTTCTGGTGTGCTGGTGGACAAGCGTGACCAAGAAGGGTTATAAGGAATAGCAGCAAGGGTGTAAAGGATTTCAACATGGATTACCTTAATAACAGGTTTTCTCTTCGTGAGAGATTAATTTTACAAACTATTGGCATGAATACTTTTAATACTACACATAGTGTGGTCACACAAGATAAACTGTCTGAGGATGACACTAAAGAAATGAAGGATTACCTGCACACTTTGGAAGATCTTTTAAAGAATGAAATTAAATATGGAATCGATGCTAGATTTTTATCACTTTATATAGATGAAGAAATCTGTCCCAGAGGATTGAGACTGGTACTAAATTCTCCTTTCAGTGATGATGCTGATTTTACAAATAATTGGAATGAACATTTGAAGGGATGTATGAAAAATTTATTGACTTTATTGTATTTAAAAAGGGATGGGTTAGCTGATGAGGCGACAAAACAAATAGAACTACTCTCTTTAAAGTTGAAAAAATATGAGACTTCTGCAGAATATAAGAAAATTTATTCCAACATATGTATTAACATTGCACAAACTGAGCATGAGACCATTTTAAAAAAATCAAAAAAACTGAATAGGGATAGGAAAGATTATTCTGTAACAATAAATGGAGCTGAAACAAATAATTATGCAAATATCACCAGAAAAAGATCTTTTTCAGATTCAGGAGCAGATTCCAACCACCATTTTAATAGGTTTCCTACTAGGAGGTTTTCAAATACTAGATGGCAAAAAAACCACACAAATTCCCCCACTGTAACTCCAAAGGAAACCCCCTTAAGTGTAGCAAACACTGCAAACTTGAATAAAAATGTAGTCTCAACATCTAGACATAATGAAATTATCCCTGAGACAATTCCTGAAGTAAAAATAATTAATGGTGGATCTCTTGACAAAGATGATCCTGACACCAATGATACTAATGATCTCATTATAGAAGCTGGTAGCAATGAAGATATAACCTCAGATGGAGAGGTCTTTGATTCTTCTTTAATGGAAAGTATCATTTCAAAAGAGGACTGGGAGGAAATTGAAGCAGAAAAAAAGAAGAAGGTAATAAATGATCCCAAGACAAAAACATCTGTTTCCCTAAAACCAGATAAATCCGCCTCCATAACCATTGAAGCATTAGTACACCAGGAATTTAGTAAGAATGAACTAAGTTTAAGTATACCAAAAACCCCTATAAAGATAATTCAAACTAAAGATTTGAATGCTGAGGAACATCTGCAGAAAATTAAAGATCAGATAAAAAGAATTAATAAAGAAAAACCATTGGAACCTATCATACTGCATAATAATTATAAACCGCAAAATGGTTCTTTTTCCAACAATGAAGATCTTGATTTGATTGAAATGGATGGGGGAATACCATCAGATATTCAGAATGAAATTCCAAGTATCCCAGTTGTTGAAATAGGACATCTAATTCCTATGACACCTACATCTGAGACCACTAAAATTATACTTGACAATACTAGCAATAACAATACTGGCATTGTCCCTTTTTTAAGCATGGCCAATACTCAACAAAAAAACAAAATGACATATTTTTTCAGCCCAAAAACAAAAAGAAAAATAGGAGAGGTGGACGAGGTCAAGGAAAAAACAGCAAAAAAAAAGGAAGAGTGACATTTGCTCTATAGATTTAAATATTATAAATCTGTCTAAGCATATACTTTCCCATGATGAATTGAAATTGTTGAGCAAAGGACTTTCTTTTTGTCCATCCTGTGAGCCAGATGATTTAGATCTATTCGTGGATCTTCATAGATATATAAGAAAATTGACATTAAGGAGACATTTTGAGATTAATGTTCCAATAACCCCCAATAACACACCAGGTTTTGATAACTGCTTTCACCCTGATATAAAAAATACAAGTAATTTTTACCCCATCGACAGTAAGGGTCACATAATAGAGACATTTCATGATTTGGTCCAAAAGATTTTAATATGTTGAGAAATAATAATCCTGACAACAAGAACAATTTATCCATTGAGGAGAAAAAGGCACTAAAAGATCTACAAAATAATAAGAACATTGTGATAAAAAATGCGGATAAAGGAGGAGGAATTGTGATACAAAATTATGACGATTATGTAAATGAGGCCTGGAGACTTTTATCAGATTCATTGTACTATGAAAAAATTAATCATGACCCATTTCCAGATCTAACCATACAGTACAATACTTTCATCAAGACAGCCTATGATAATAATATAATTAATAAAGCAGAAAAGAAATTTCTCCATAGCAAACATCCGAAAACCCCATTTATGTATCACCTTCCCAAAATTCATAAGGACATAAAGAACCCCCCGGGTAGACCAATCATTTCTGGGATTGATTCCTTAACTTCTAACCTAGCTCATTACATTGACATAATTTTACAATATCATGTATTCTCTTTAGATAGCTTTTTGCGTGATTCTACAGAATTGATTAATGTTTTAAAAGGTATAACCTGGAGAGATGAGTACTGCTTTTTATCACTTGATGTTGCTTCTTTATACACGAACATTGAGCATTTTATTGGTTTGGAATGTGTTAAATCCTTTTTGGATGTTGACAACAGGATCCCCCCATTTCAGAAGAATTTCATTTTGGAAGGTTTACATTTTATTTTAAACAATAATAATTTTACTTTTCTAAACGAATTTTATCATCAAAAGAAGGGAACAGCGATGGGATCGAAGGTGGCATGTTCATATGCCAACCTGTTCATGGGGTGTTTTGAGGAAATATATGTCTATAAGAATACACATGCTAAAGGTCTGAAATTATATAGAAGATATATAGATGATATATTTATTATATGGGATATGACTAAAGCAAATGTTAATGATTTTTTGAAGGAACTTTTCAGTAATGAATGGGGTTTAACCTTTGAACCGCACTTTGGCAGCAGGAACATAGATTTTTTAGATCTTTGCATATTCATAGAAAACGATAAAATTAAAACTAAAACTTTTTTTAAGGATACAGATAAAAATAGTTACGTACACTTTAAAAGTGGCCACTATGGGAAATGGTTGCGTAATATTCCATTAAACCAATTTAAACGTGTTCGCAAAAATTGTACAGATTTAGATGATTTTTCAGAACAATCAAAAAAACTAAAAGAAAGATTTCAGGTTAAAAAATACCCCAACACTTTGATACAGAATGCGATTAACCTATGCAGAGAGACTGAACAAGGAGAATTATTGAAGAAAAAGAATATAAAAAAAGATAATGGAAAGGATTTTTCTTTTAATTTCATTACCTCTTTTAATCGTAGAAATAAGGAAATCAAGAATATAATGGAGAAACATTGGCCACTGTTATTTAATGATCCTATTTTGGGAAAGATTCTCCCCAAGAATCCAAGCCTCACCTACAGAAGGGCTCCAAATCTCAAAAGCTTTATAGCCCCAAGTAGATTGTCCGCAAAAAATATTAAGAACCTGGGTTCAAATAACTCTGAAATGAGAGGGTCAAAAAAGTGTGGAAAATCCAGATGTTTGTGCTGCAAGATGATGACTACATGTGACACTTTTATCTCTTCGAGCTCAAAAGAGGTATTTCCTATTAAACATGATTTGGATTGTAATTCCACATTTGTAATATATCTATTAGAATGCTCCTGTGGTATCCAATACATAGGAAGAACTACCCAGAAATTACATTGTCGCATCAACAAGCATAGATATAACATAAAAAATGGCTTTAGATTACACGGAGTCTCCAAGCATTTTGACTATAAACATAATAGAGATTACTCAAAATTAAGAGTCACAGCCATAGATCATGTTCCTGCTACCAGCACCAATAGAGTAGATGCCCTAAATAGAAGAGAAAGATTCTGGATTTATAAAATGAATACGCTAAAACCGATTGGGTTGAATATGATAACTGAAATGATCTCCTGAATGGTCCATTGTCGTGATACTATATGTGTGGTCAAATACCTAAAACTTACTATGACTCATATACAATATATAACCAATTCAAATATCATATAGTTCAATAGTCTCTTTTAAAATCATATTTTATCATGGTTTTATTAATAATAATAATATTAATATATATACATAATTTTATCCAAAAATGTTTTTATCCTCAATATAATATTATAACCTCCCCCCCCCTAATATTTATTATTTTTCAATTTTAATGTTCCATCTGATATAATGTGAACATTCATATTTACATTTTCTCTCTTTTCACAGTTGTTCTTTCCTTTTTCACCAATACATCATAACTTTAAGGCATTTATCTATTATTAGTTGTTTATCATCATCAATACTAATCAGAAATCTTTTCACTTCTTCTTGATTGCACTCATTTGAATTGCCGGCACTTTATACTCATATTTATATATTTATATCTGTCCATTTATCTATATCTCTTATATATTTGGCTATTTTATTTTATTTTTATATTATTCATATATCTGTTTTTTAAATCAGCCCTGTAAACTTCCATTTATTAATCTATTCTCAAAATATCTCTGCTATTCTATCATCAAGCTTATAACTGCGAGTTTAATACTCACACAGGTCTCGAACCTGCCTGTAAACACTTTCCCTATGTTTAATGAAAGACGTGCGCCTGTTATCTAGGACACACTCCACTAAATCATTGGCACACTTCTCCAATTAACAGACGCGTGCGATCTATTTACAGCTAGATACAATGTTTCCAAATCCCAGTCAGCTATTGAATACTGAGCACGATCATTCCTGGGCTGAGACTGCCATCTAGTGATCACTTTTGAAATTACAATCATTATTAAATATATGCCCGACAAAACCCCTAAATAAATTGAACAAATAATTTTATATAAGAAATCCTTTATTATGTAAATAGAGTGATAATTTTATCTATATTTTTTTAAACAGAACATTAATAAAAATATTTTCTTCTTGATATTTTTCTTCTTGAAATCCGATCATTGATTCTTTTATTACCTAAGGAAATATAAAATAAATTCATTAGTAGTGCACCAATGTGAACTCCAATACAATAAAAATATATTTTTAAAATACACTTAATTTATTAAAACACACCAAATTTGTCTTTAATGATATATCAACCCCCCAACCCCCCCCCCCCCCCCTTTTTTTCATTTTCATTTTTTTCAACTTTCACTATGGTGTCCTCTACTTCTTTCTTATTCACTTCTGTTCTTACCAATACATGTGGCTCACATTGATTATCCCACTAATGGAGAAATGTCACTTCTCACTATATACCTTTTGAGCTCTATATTTTTTTGAGTTCTATTCCTAAAACCAATTAGTATTTTTCTTTTTATTTTTTCTAATTTAAACTTGAAAAATCATTTTATGATGTGTTTTTTGGGAGACTATACATTGCACTTTGTATTAATTCTTGCTAGCCATTAATGTCCATTGTTATCTTTCACTACGTTTCTCTGTTGTCAAAATGTAGTGACGTCACTGGAGTTCCGCCCTCTATGTGACGTCATTAATTGAATGACTGTGCACTTTACCGCTATAAATATGTGGAAGTTCATTGTGATCATGACATTCCCTGATGAAGGAGTTGGGAGATGACTCTGAAACGCGTAGGATAATAAAGAAGAATCGTTGATCCAGACATTCTCTTGTACTGGCTTCTTTTGTTCCTTTCTGAAGTGGCAGCGCGGACCTCGAGGTACTGTGTCCTGGGAGCTGATGTCAATGTGGGGAACATAAACATTGTGGTGATGAAGAGACCGTAGATATTGTTGACCGTTGTGTCAATGCAGGACAACCTCACCACTGACCAGTTGTCACAGTAGATCTTCAGAATGAAGGAGTCACAGAGTGGAAGCCTAACGGTCAACGCAAAGTGAACTGTGAAAAGACAAATAATATAAGACCAGGCTGCAAAGATGAGCTTCCAAATCATGGGCAAGGACATGATGGTGAAGTATCTCAAGGGGTGGCAGATGCTCAGGTATCGATCATACGCCATCACTGTTAGGATGGTCATCTCTAAACCCATGTAGGTGTGAATGACGAAGATCTGAGCTAGACAACCCTCGTAGGAGATGGTTTGTGCTTTGCTCATTAAGTTAACGAACAAATGTGGGAAGAAGGAGCTGCTCCCATACAGTCCATTGAGGCACAGGACGGATATGAAGATGTACATGGCCTCCTGGAGACTCCGATGGACGGCCACGGTGGAGATGACCGCACAGTTGGAGACGACGATGATGAGGAAACCAAGCAACGTGATGGCGCTGTAGACGTATCTCAGTTCAGTCAATGGACCAAAGTTCAGGGTCAGGAGGGACGGGTGAGACCCCGAGAGATTCAGCATCTTCACTGGTTAATATGTTATCCTGAAAAATGAACAGTTCACATTAATCTTAGTCGTGATGTTCTCCAGGAAGATAACACTAATGATCAACGGGTAGGGTCAACCTTCAGTGTGTAATCATTGGAATCCTATCTCCTGTAGAGGTGACAACTACTACATTATCTGTACTCAGAGATATCACTGTGTTATCTGTGGTGTTACATAGGACTGCAGGTGACATCTACTACATTATCTGTACTCAGAGATATCACTGTGTTATCTGCGGTGTTACATAGGACTGCAGGTGACATCTACTACATTATCTGTACTCAGAGGTATCGCTGTGTTATCTGTGGTGTTACATAGGACTGCAGGTGACATCTACTACATTATCTGTACTCAGAGCTATCACTGTGTTATCTGTGGTGTTACATAGGACTGCAGGTGACATCTACTACATTATCTGTACTCAGAGATATCGCTGTGTTATCTGTGGTGTTACATAGGACTGCAGGTGACATCTACTACATTATCTGTACTCAGAGATATCACTGTGTTATCTGTGGTGTTACATAGGACTGCAGGTGTCACATACTCCATTATCTGTACTCAGAAATATCACTGTGTTATCTGTGGTGTTACATAGGACTGCAGGTGACATCTACTACATTATCTGTACTCAGAGATATCACTGTGTGTTTCCGTGGTGTTACATAGGACTGCAGGTGACATCTACTACATTATCTGTACTCATATATATCACTGTGTTATCTGTGGTGTTACATAGGACTGCAGGTGACATCTACTACATTATCTGTACTCAGAGATATCTGTGTTATCTGTGGTGTTACATAGGACTGCAGGTGTCACATACTCCATTATCTGTACTCAGAGATATCACTGTGTTATCTGTGGTGTTACATAGGACTGCAGGTGACATCTACTACATTATCTGTACTCAGAGATATCACTGTGTTTTCCGTGGTGTTACATAGGACTGCAGGTGACATCTACTACATTATCTGTACTCATATATATCACTGTGTTATCTGTGGTGTTACATAGGACTGCAGGTGACATCTACTACATTATCTGTACTCAGAGATATCACTGTGTTATCTGTGGTGTTACATAGGACTGCAGGTGACATCTACTACATTATCTGTACTCAGAGATATCACTGTGTTATCTGTGGTGTTACATAGGACTGCAGGTGACATCTACTACATTATCTGTACTCAGAGATATCACTGTGTTATCTGTGGTGTTACATAGGACTGCAGGTGACATCTACTACATTATCTGTACTCAGAGATATCACTGTGTTATCTGTGGTGTTACATAGGACTGCAGGTGACATCTACTACATTATCTGTACTCAGAGATATCACTGTGTTATCTGTGGTGTTACATAGGACTGCAGGTGACATCTACTACATTATCTGTACTCAGAGATATCACTGTGTTATCTGTGGTGTTACATAGGACTGCAGGTGACATCTACTACATTATCTGCACTCAGAGATATCACTGTGTTATCTGTGGTGTTACATAGGACTGCAGGTGACATCTACTACATTATCTGTACTCAGAGATATCACTGTGTTATCTGTGGTGTTACATAGGACTGCAGGTGACATCTACTACATTATCTGTACTCAGAGATATCACTGTGTTATCTGTGGTGTTTACATAGGACTGCAGGTGACATCTACTACATTATCTGTACTCAGAGATATCACTGTGTTATCTGTGGTGTTACATAGGACTGCAGGTGACATCTACTACATTATCTGTACTCAGAGATATCACTGTGTTATCTGTGGTGTTACATAGGACTGCAGGTAACATCTACTACATTATCTGTACTCAGAGATATCACTGTGTTATCTGTGGTGTTACATAGGACTGCCGGTGACATCTACTACATTATCTGTACTCAGAGATATCACTGTGTAATCTGTGGTGTTACATAGGACTGCAGGTGACATCTACTACATTATCTGTACTCAGAGATATCACTGTGTTATCTGTGGTGTTACATAGGACTGCAGGTGATATCTACTACATTACCTTTACTCAGAGATATCACTGTGTTATCTGTGGTGTTACATAGGACTGCAGGTGACATCCCCTACATTATCTGTACTCAGAGATATCACTGTGTTATCTGTGGTGTTACATAGGACTGCAGGTGACATCTACTACATTATCTGTACTCAGAGATATCACTGTGTTATCTGTGGTGTTACATAGGACTGCAGGTGACATCTACTATATTATCTGTACTCAGAGATATCACTGTGTTATCTGTGGTGTTACATAGGACTGCAGGTGACATCCCCTACATTATCTGTACTCAGAGATATCACTGTGTTATCTGTGGTGTTACATAGGACTGCCGGTGACATCTACTACATTATCTGTACTCAGAGATATCACTGTGTTATCTGTGGTGTTACATAGGACTGCAGGTGACATCTACTACATTATCTGTGCTCAGAGATATCACTGTGTTATCTGTGGTGTTACATAGGACTGCAGGTGACATCCCCTACATTATCTGTACTCAGAGATATCACTGTGTTATCTGTGGTGTTACATAGGACTGCGGGTGACATCTACTACATTATCTGTACTCAGAGATATCACTGTGTTATCTGTGGTGTTACATAGGACTGCAGGTGACATCTACTATATTATCTGTACTCAGAGATATCACTGTGTTATCTGTGGTGTTACATAGGACTGCAGGTGACATCCCCTACATTATCTGTACTCAGAGATATCACTGTGTTATCTGTGGTGTTACATAGGACTGCAGGTGACCTCTACTACATTGTCTGTACTCAGATATATCACTGTGTTATCTGTGGTGTTACATAGGACTGCAGGTGACATCTACTACATTATCTGCACTCAGAGATATCACTGTGTTATCTGTGGTGTTACATAGGACTGCCGGTGACATCTACTACATTATCTGTACTCAGAGATATCACTGTGTTATCTGTGGTGTTACATAGGACTGCAGGTGACATCTACTACATTACCTGTACTCAGAGATATCACTGTGTTATCTGTGGTGTTACATAGGACTGCAGGTGACATCCCCTACATTATCTGTACTCAGAGATATCACTGTGTTATCTGTGGTGTTACATAGGACTGCAGGTGACATCTACTACATTATCTGTACTCAGAGATATCACTGTGTTATCTGTGGTGTTACATAGGACTGCAGGTGACATCTACTACATTATCTGTACTCAGAGATATCACTGTGTTATCTGTGGTGTTACATAGGACTGCAGGTGACATCTACTACATTATCTGTACTCAGAGATATCACTGTTATCTGTGGTGTTACATAGGACTGCAGGTGACATCCCCTACATTATCTGTACTCAGAGATATCACTGTGTTATCTGTGGTGTTACATAGGACTGCAGGTGACATCTACTACATTATCTGTACTCAGAGATATCACTGTTATCTGTGGTGTTACATAGGACTGCCGGTGACATCTACTACATTATCTGTACTCAGAGATATCACTGTGTTATCTGTGGTGTTACATAGGACTGCAGGTGACATCTACTACATTATCTGTACTCAGAGATATCACTGTGTTATCTGTGGTGTTACATAGGACTGCAGGTGACATCTACTACATTATCTGTACTCAGAGATATCACTGTGTTATCTGTGGTGTTACATAGGACTGCAATTGACATCTACTACATTATCTGTACTCAGAGATATCACTGTGTTATCTGTGGTGTTACATAGGACTGCAGGTGACATCTACTGCATTAGCTGTACTCACAGATATATCACTGTGTTATCTGTGGTGTTACATAGGACTGCAGGTGACATCTACTACATTATCTGTACTCAGAGATATCACTGTGTTATCTGTGGTGTTACATAGGACTGCAGGTGACATCTACTACATTATCTGTACTCAGAGATATCACTGTGTTATCTGTGGTGTTACATAGGACTGCAGGTGACATCTACTACATTATCTGTACTCAGAGATATCACTTTGTTATCTGTGGTGTTACATAGGACTGCAGGTGACATCTACTACATTATCTGTACTCAGAGATATCACTGTGTTATCTGTGGTGTTACATAGGACTGCAGGTGACATCTACTACATTATCTGTACTCAGAGATATCACTGTGTTATCTGTGGTGTTACATAGGACTGCAGGTGACATCTACTACATTATCTGTACTCAGAGGTATCGCTGTGTTATCTGTGATGTTACATAGGACTGCAGGTGACATCTACTACATTATCTGTACTCAGAGGTATCGCTGTGTTATCTGTGGTGTTACATAGGACTGCAGGTGACATCATTACATTATCTGTACTCAGAGATATCACTGTGTTATCTGTGGTGTTACATAGGACTGCAGGTGACATCTCCTACATTATCTGTACTCAGAGATATCACTGTGTTATCTGTGGTGTTACATAGGACTGCAGGTAACTGTACCTGCATACTCCCCTCCATCGAATATAACTCTTTCAGGGGATCAGGAAGGTGAATGAAGAACCTGTGTGTGACGCTTTCTTTAACCCTTTCTGTGCTGCCTGTAATCTGGAGGAATAATTGTTATCACACAGGTCTCCTTTTGTCTGCTGTAGAGTGAAGCTAGATCTTCAGTGCAGATAACACTGTAAACAGCACCATCAATCTCAGCTTCTTTGATCTGATGAATGAAGTGATGACTTACATTTATTAGTCTTCTATGTGTGTAATCATCACAATGTTTCCCTTTCTATCTCCGCAGTATCGGCACTCACCAGCTCTGCGCGGCGTCACGTCGTGTCTGCGGAGAATCGTCTGTTCTGTAAACAGGAACCGATCAGAGAATTTATCAGTCGGCGCCGATCTCCCGACAGACCCGTCATGACTGACGCCATCCAACGCCAGATCCAACACTAATTACACCCTAATGACTCTTGTGGGGCAGGAACCTTCTGGGACAAACGTCATGAAGGTTTCCTGATCTTCTTCATTCCAAATCTCCGGCATCTGGTGATCCAAATATCCTAATTATCCAACAGTCTAGAAACTTCCATAATAGTGAAATTCATACAGTGAGAGGAATAAGTATTGAAGTCGTCACCAAGTAAAAATACTTGTAAAGATGCTATTGACATACATTTCTCACCGGAAGAAGGGCAATTGTGGCGCCCCTGCGGCCTGGCTGCCACAGTGGTATTGCAGCCCATCTACGGTTATGCCATGGCTTGGGGAAATTAGGTGTTTCCTCTGCTGGACTTCCACACATCCAACACTTTCCAAATTCCAATCAGAGAGTGCAGGACAGAAGAGACCCCCCCAAGGGCAGAGTTGAAGCCCGTGCCCCATGTAGAACTTGGCTGGCCTCTCCACGGTGTCTGGCCCCCTGAACGCTGATTAGCAGGTGACTGGTGTCTGCCCAGTTTGCCGGGATTCTCTGCTGTGCGTGTAGCTCTCCTGCAGACGCGGACCCCGGTGTGTTGCTTGGGCGAACCAATTCTGGCTCCTCCGTTCACACTTTGCTCTCTCCTCTTCTCCTCGCCTTTCATCCCCACTCCTGGGCCTGGCAGGACTGCTCGAAGGCTGTTCAGGGTCACCAATTCGGGCCTAATACGGCACCGACCACCAGAACGTCCATGCAGCTCTTCTAGCGTCTGCACACTCTGACTAACTCCTCCCCAGCATCAGTATTCATAGGGGATCTTTCCTAAGGGCAGCAAGTTGGGCTCCCCCTACTGTGTCGGGGTGGAAGGTGTTGGTCGTATTGGTGTACCTGCTGTGGATATTCAACTATGTTCTAGGAAGACCTGTGGGTACCTGTGGACCTTGTAGAGAGATGAAAAACCACCCACTATAGAGGATTTATGAGATAAACTTTCCTCGCATAACTTGTTTGAGTATATTTCTAAGTATCGTAGATACGGTACTTAGAAAAGTGGTGAAAAGTGGTGAAAAGTGATGAAAAGTGGTGAAAAGTGATGAAAAGTGGTGAAAAGTGGTGAAAAGTGGTGAAAAGTGATGAAAAGTGGTGAAAAGTGGTGAAAAGTGGTGAAAAGTGGGCCCCCTGGGTGTCCTTGTTTTCTCCAACATTGATGTTTGATATTGATTGATACAATAGTCTTCTTTCTTGAGTTGAATGTATATTTGCTCGTATATAGTATCATTGAACATACTTATCTACCTTTATTCTTCTTGCTCCTTATTATGATCTTTAGACATGTAACCCACCATGTATCAGTGTACACAGTTTGGGTTGATTCACCCTTTTATTGACCCCCTTTTTCCTAACTCCTGCCCTTTCCCCTGTTTTCCTTCTCCTTTCCTCTTCTTTGATACTTACCGTATATACTCGTGTATAAGCCGACCCGTGTATAAGCCGACCCCCCTACTCTTGCCCCCAAAACCTGGGAAAACCTATTGACTCGTGTATAAGCCGAGGGTGGACCCCAGCACAGGTATACAGGTCTCCCCATTGGTAGTATACAGCAGCCTCCGCAGTGGTAGTATACAGCAGCCTCCGCAGTGGTAGTATACAGCAGCCTCCGCAGTGGTAGTATACAGCAGCCTCCGCAGTGGTAGTGTGGCGCCCCGCAACGAGTGCGTCACAAGGGAGTATTGCAGCCGCAATATTCTCTGACAAAGCAGTGAAATAGTTAACTCTGAGATCCAACCCTACATGCAACACCTAGAACAGGGGACCAATCCTAGGTCCTGGTGGGTGGAGTGTTAGGGTAGTGGAGTGAGACACAATTATCTAGAACTCGGAGAAGAAGGGTCTAGAACTAAGAACTTGGAGAGGAGCGGGGGCTCCGCACTCCGTGCGGGCCCCTGGGCCGTCACCGGTCGGGTGTCAGCACCTGAGGCCTTAACCACCGGGATTGGGCTTATCTACACGGGTTCCCAAAAGACTCCCGTGCCCACAACTTACAGCCGGTTCACTGGTACCGAAGCTGGCAGCAGTTCACCTCTGTCACGCGAACCAGCCCCGTGGAGGAGCAGCTTTATAGGAGCACCCCACCACCAGCCAGTTTCCAGTCGTCTAACCAGCGGTGTACCCACCGAGGGACCCAAGGCTCCCCAAAGCATCCAGAACGTACATCATGGATAGGGCATTGAAGCAGCCTCCCCGTACCCGACCTGGTATTCCTGGGCGACGCTGGCAAGAAGGAACTAAGTAGGTAGAATGGAGGAACACTGCGGATCTCTGAGGGACACTATCACTGCTGAGTCCACCCGGTCTACTACTCAACCACTGCATACCGTGTATTGCCTTCATGGTTACAGTAAAGAACCGTTATAGAGACTTCCTGTGTCTGTGATTCCTTATGAACTGTCCGTCATTGACTAAGAGGTAACCGCAGCTGCCGCACAACATCTTGAGCAGCTCCAGCCTCCGGGGATCACCGCTCAGCCTGTGGGGAGCGTAACATCTTGCTGCTGTCCATCACCCCGGGGGTTCCGCAGCGTCGGTAGCCCTTACCGAACTACTCATAGGTGGCGTCACGAAGAAAACAAATTAAAACCCCTTTAATCTGTTCCCGCAAGACGTCTTCAACTTTTTGATCTGCACTACACCGGGCCCTACTACCGGCAGGCGCGGTCCACCCGTGACAAGGAAGGAGAAGAATCGCCTGTCTAAACCGGAGTCTGCCGGCCACGGTGAGTCAGAAAATGGCGTCACGAACAGGATACGAGCAGGCCCGTTACCCAACGGGTATATTGTGCTTAAACTGGACTTTATTGTCTACAATTGGACTTTGTTCGTCCCTAAAAGAACTTTCCCGCCTTTACACCATTGGGTCAAGATGGCGCCCAAGATGGCGTTCCCGCCACAAGAAGCCGCCACGTGAAGCCCAGGAGTGAGTCAACCCCCCCCTCACTGTGGGAGGGCTAAAGACAAAAGGCGCCAAACTCTTTGTCCGCCCTGATTGCTCGAATCAACCATGGGGGCGGACCCCAAAGACTTTTCCCACCATTGGACTACAAAAGCCCAGAGGAAATGGGAGTGTCATATATAGACACACCGACAGAGAGAGAAGACTTCTTCACCAGCTCAACTAGAACGTCTTACCGGTTGAACGGGTGTGGTTTCCCTCCAAGAAGAATGGCCAGCACGAGACTCCAAGACCTGATGCGGGAGGTCGAGGCGGAGGCCAGAGCAGCCATCAGCCAACCGGGTCCGGATCCTGCCCTTACCATAGATGGCAGTCCCGACTTCTGGCTAGAGGCTCTACAAGACCTCCGGGTGCGGTTACTAGAGACTGTGGAATGGATGATTCGCAGCTGGAGCGCGACCCTAGGCAGACGACTACACCATGCGATGCAGCAGAGCCGACCGGGTACAGCTTCTCCAAGCCCAGACGACGTCACCAGCTTCTCGACCGCCTCACCGTCGCCTACCACCTGTCCTGCTCCGTCACCAGAGCCAATAGACTGCGTCATTCCGGTGGAGGCCGCAACTCGACCCGTTCCAGCGACCAATATCGCAACCGATCCCGTTCTTGAGCCGGAGCTCATACTACGCTCCACAAAACTTGATCTCTACCAGGTTCCCGCCGAGGAACCCGCGACATGTTTCACCACCACAGAGACTGTCGCCTGTTTTATCCCCGTACCGGAGGCTTCCCTTGCTAATGCCGAGGCCTACCTGGTAACCGGGATTGAAACACCTTTACCTGCGGAAACAGATGAAGAGGCAGGCAGCCTGGAAGCCCTGCAGGACGTCCCGACGGGAGGATCCGCAGCACCACCGCCCTGTTGTACAACGGAACAAGCTTCAACGTTTTTCATCATCGAGCAGCCTGATGTGATCATCGAGGAAGAGGTCGGAGAGGATGACGACGAGACCCACAGCACCGCTGAGGATTTCGACACCGGGTTCGCTTGGGGAGACAACAAGGAACTTCCTACCGGGCATACAGCTCGGGTACACTGGTCGGGTGCACTGCCGACACCTTCCCCTGTGCCGTTCCACCGGGTTCCGATACAGACAGCCCGGCAAGTTCAAGCTTCCCGCCAAACCACCAGCTCCGTTACTCATCTCTACACCCCGAGCAGTAACGACGGAGATGTACGCCAGCGACGACGAGAGGAGTGGCAAGCCCGTGAACGCGCCAACATGCAGGCCCGTGCCGAGGCTCGCCGCCAGCCGCCGCTGCCTGCTGAACTCCGCCGTGAAGGTAGAATTTCCACCTTTAACTTACATACCGGGTGGGGGTTCGCTTGGGAGGTGGGTTTGAATGAGGAGGTGTTTGTGGGGCGCCGGGACGTTGAGTCAAACTTGCCAAGAGGACATCCCGATCGCGACCTATACCGAGGCGATATTATCACCTACGAGCGCTACGCTTGTGCAGATGGGTGGTTCGCTATCCGGGTGCGCCATCACCCTCAGAGCCAGTGACTTTGAAACTTGAACTTCCTCAATGACTCTGTTCCCGTTAATCACTGACTGTGTGATCTTGCGGCTACAGCCTGGACTCTAGTTAAAGGACAGCCGACCGCACGCCGGGTCCGCACAAAGTGATTACCTGTTTCTTTGCTTATGTCACCAAAAGCATGCCTTTACCTGTTTGCCGTTTTTAATAAAAGTGTGTCATATATGTATAAAAATACAAAAAACCTCTGTAATGTGAGTAGTTTGACGCTTGGGGACAAGCTGATTTAACCAAGGGGGAGTGTGGCGCCCCGCAACGAGTGCGTCACAAGGGAGTATTGCAGCCGCAATATTCTCTGACAAAGCAGTGAAATAGTTAACTCTGAGATCCAACCCTACATGCAACACCTAGAACAGGGGACCAATCCTAGGTCCTGGTGGGTGGAGTGTTAGGGTAGTGGAGTGAGACACAATTATCTAGAACTCGGAGAAGAAGGGTCTAGAACTAAGAACTTGGAGAGGAGCGGGGGCTCCGCACTCCGTGCGGGCCCCTGGGCCGTCACCGGTCGGGTGTCAGCACCTGAGGCCTTAACCACCGGGATTGGGCTTATCTACACGGGTTCCCAAAAGACTCCCGTGCCCACAACTTACAGCCGGTTCACTGGTACCGAAGCTGGCAGCAGTTCACCTCTGTCACGCGAACCAGCCCCGTGGAGGAGCAGCTTTATAGGAGCACCCCACCACCAGCCAGTTTCCAGTCGTCTAACCAGCGGTGTACCCACCGAGGGACCCAAGGCTCCCCAAAGCATCCAGAACGTACATCATGGATAGGGCATTGAAGCAGCCTCCCCGTACCCGACCTGGTATTCCTGGGCGACGCTGGCAAGAAGGAACTAAGTAGGTAGAATGGAGGAACACTGCGGATCTCTGAGGGACACTATCACCGCTGAGTCCACCCGGTCTACTACTCAACCACTGCATACCGTGTATTGCCTTCATGGTTACAGTAAAGAACCGTTATAGAGACTTCCTGTGTCTGTGATTCCTTATGAACTGTCCGTCATTGACTAAGAGGTAACCGCAGCTGCCGCACAACATCTTGGGCAACTCCAGCCTCCGGGGATCACCGCTCAGCCTGTGGGGAGCGTAACATCTTGCTGCTGTCCATCACCCCGGGGGTTCCGCAGCGTCGGTAGCCCTTACCGAACTACTCATAGGTGGCGTCACGAAGAAAACAAATTAAAACCCCTTTAATCTGTTCCCGCAAGACGTTTTCAACTTTTTGATCTGCACTACACCGGGCCCTACTACCGGCAGGCGCGGTCCACCCGTGACAAGGAAGGAGAAGAATCGCCTGTCTAAACCGGAGTCTGCCGGCCGCGGTGAGTCAGTAGTATACAGCAGTCTCCCCAGTGGTAGTATACAGCAGTCTCCCCAGTGGTAGTATACAGCAGTCTCCCCCTGTGGTAGTATACAGCAGTCTCCCCCTGTGGTAGTATATAGCAGTCCCCCCCTGTGGTATATACAGGCCCCCTGTGGTAGTATACAGCAGCCCTCCCCCCTGTGGTATATACAGGCCCCCTTGGTAGTATACAGCAGCCCTCCCCCTGGGGTATATACAGGCCCCCTGTGGTAGTATACAGCAGCCCCCCCTGGGGTATATACAGGCCCCCTGTGGTAGTGTACAGCAGCCCGCCCCCCTGTTCTATATACAGGCCCCCTGTATACAGCCCCAGTGGTAGTATATTGCAGCCCCAGCGGTAGTATACAGCAGCCCCCATAATCCAGGGCCCCCCCAGCCTGACTCCGGTCACCTGTAAAGGAAACTATACTTATCACAGTGCCGCTGTCCGCGCCCGCTCGCAGCTGCCGTCCGCGATCCTCCATCTTGCGTCTTTTTCCTGTTTCTGTGCTCGTTGCAGGGAATGACGTCATTGCCCGCGACGAGCACAGAAACAGGAAGAAGACGCAAGATGGAGGATCGCGGACGGCAGCTGCGAGCGGGCGCGGACAGCGGCACTGTGATAAGTATAGTTTCCTTTACAGGTGACCGGAGTCAGGCTGGGGGGGCCCTGGATTACGGGGGCTGCTGTATACCGATGTATACATCGGTATACAGCACTGACTCGCGTATAAGCCGAGGTGGGTACTTTTCAGCCCAATTTTTGGGCTGAAAAACTCGGCTTATACGCGAGTATATACGGTATACTTTATCTTTCCTTTCCCCTTTTTTTTTTATTCTTCTCTTTTATGTGTATCTCGCTAGTGACATGAACTGATTGTTACTCCCGTTTCTTAATGGTAAATGAATGTATCACTACTTTGATTGACTGCTTTGTTGTTTAACCCCTTCATAACCAGGGAATTTTTCATTGTTCATTTTCGTTTTTTTCTTCCCCTGCTTCCAAGAGCCATAACTTTTTTATTTTTCCGTCAATATAGACATATCAGACTTGTTGTTTTTTGCGGGACGAGATGCACTTTCATATGCAATCATTTATTGTACCATATAGTGTACAGGGAAATTGCAAATTAAATTTTAAATGCAGTAAAATTGCAAAAAAAGTGCAATAACACGTTTGTTTTTTGAGTATTTTAGTCGCCATGTTCACTATATGGTAAAACCGATGGGACGGGGTGATGGCTCGGGTCGGTACGAGTTCGTAGACACCCAACAGGTTACCTTTATTGGTAACTAGATGGTGAAAAAAAATTCAGAAGTTTGGTGGTGGAGCGATGGGTCCATTTGTGGTGGAGTCCCGGGTACAATGGTGGTGGAGCTGCGGCACCCTGCAGTATAGGTAGCCAAAGAACCACCTGGGGCACAGAGGGATTTCCACATCAGGTAATCCTACACATGCAACACTTTCCACCCCAGACCTGAAGGGGGAGCTCTACTTGCCGCCTTGAGGCAAGGTCCCCTATAAATTCAGGCCCAGGGGAGAAGTTAGGCAGTGCAGTTCAAGGGAGGACTGTGAAGACAACCTGGTAAATGGAGCCTCGCTAGGCCCGTGCCAGAGGAAGCCTAGTCAGTGCAGGGATCCAAGAGTGAGGATTGGAGGCGAGGTAAGTGTCAAGCCCACTGGGACGGGGTACTCGGTGCCGAACCGGGTCTACTACTGGGGATGTCACGGGTGGTCCTGGTCCGGACCGTGTCTCGGGCCTGGCAGTGAAAAGGGGAATATTTACAGGGGATAGTGTCAGTTATGACGCCACCCACGTCTTGTGGTAAGTATTGGGACCACCGCTGGTGCAGATCTTCCGGGGATGATGTTATTGCAGCTTGGGATGGTATAGTTCTCCGCGGGTAGAACTAGGTTCCCCAGGGCAGCGATGATAGAGTCTATAGTGTAGTGCAGGGGTGGGGAACCTTTTCTCTGCAAAGGGCCATTTGGAAATTTAGAATATCATTCGCGGGCCGTATAAATTTATTAACTTAAAAAACATTGCTAAACTTACATCTGCTAGCGATGTCGGTGAGGAGAAACAGCTGATCTGACAGCTGTTTGAATGTTCCCGCGCCGACATCTGCTCTCTGTGTCGGCGCAGGAGATTCAAACAGCTGTCAGATCAGATGTTTCTGCCCGCTGACAACGGTCGGAGCTTACCAGGGGCCCGGAGGACATCTCTGCCGCTGATCTCTGTCTCCGGCCCGCCTCCCGAGCGTGCCGATTGGCTGGCCGGGCTCCATAGTGATGTGTTCGCAGGCGAAAATTCTCCGCTGCAGACACATCATTATGAACAAAAATGACCCTGCTTTCACTGCGTTTGTGTCTGCATGCCCTCTGCATGCAGACACAAACGCAAATGTGAAGGTAGCCTAACCCCATTTCTGGGGCCTGAGGTATACTGCACATGGGTAGACAGAGCCTGAGGTAGACGGCACAAGGGTAGGCAGAGCCTGAGGTATACTGCACATGGGTAGACAGAGCCTGAGGTAGACAGCACAAGGGTAGACAGAGCCTGAGGTAGACGGCACAAGGGTAGGCAGAGCCTGAGGTATACAGCATATGGTTACACGGAGCGTGAGGTATACAGCACATGAGTACATGGAGTTTGAAGCATACGGCACACGGGTACGCGGAGCACAAGGAATACGACACATGGGTACAATGAGCGTGAGGCATACGGCACTTGGGAACACAGAGCCTGAGGTGTACGACACATGGGTACACTGAGCCTGAGGCGTACAGTACATGGGTACACTGAGACGGAGGCATATGGCACACAGGTACATGGGGCCAGAGTCATACAACTCATGGGTACACAGAACATGGATACACTGAGCCTGAGGCATATGGCACATGGGTACACAGGGCCTGAAGTATAAGACAAACAGGTACACAAAGTACAAGGTACAAAAAGAGATCCAGCAACACATCCAAATGAAGGTAGATAAAAATCAATGTGGACATATATGATTTTAACATGGCTTCACATGATTTTTATCTCCCTCCTTGGCTATGTTTCTGGATGCAGCTCCTTCTTATACTGCTGACAGTTTTCATCCCTGCACAGCCGACGATCACAGAGCAGACACTTTATTTATTTACTTATCTGACACCTTTAGATTTACTCACGGACTTCCCGAGGTGGAGGAATTGTTTATTTAAGTCAGCAGGAGGTGATTGTAATCCTCCCGGGAGCTGAGCTGGACAGTGCAGAGGCTCCTGCTTCACAGAACGCCTCACGCTGACTATGTTTCAGGTCGGAGACAATTCCGGCATGCACCGCTGCTGATTTAAAGGGACCGCGCTACAAATAAAAGCAAAGTGGCCACGGGCCGGATCAGGTAACATGGCGGGCCGGACCCGGCCCGGGGGCCTGACGTTCCCCACCACTGGTGTAGTGTATGGTGTAGGCTTGTGCTGGGTGCAATGCACTTACTGTCCTGATGCTGCAGAAGTCTTCCTTCTAGATTCAGAGCTGACAAGCTGTGGCTCTCCAGTTGCAGGCTGTGTTCTTCTGCAGACCTGTTTAGAGGGAATCATGTGCAGGCAGAAACATACGAGGGAGTCAGCGTCAGGTTTCACCGTGTTTACTTCTTAACCTTCTCTCAGTTACAGTTCACAGTCAGAGTTTACAGTCTTTACACGGGCATAACTCTCCCCTCCGGGTTCCTTTACTCTCTGCAGCCAGGTTGTTCCTTCTATGACCCCTCACTCTGTCTCTGTGTCCTTTCCAGGCTTTTGTCTCTCTCTTGCTCACTTGGTGTGTGTGACAGTATGGCGGTGGCTCGGACCCCTGTGGGCCCTCCTGGTTGCCACTGAGCTGCCCGTCCTTTGGGGTGGGAACCCTTACGTGTAGCTAGAGTCCCCCGTCGGTTGTCTGGGGATACTGGATGGATCAACAGTCCCCTTCAGAGCCGACACTCTGCTGCCAGCCTAGCCTCCAATAGTCCTCCTGGGTGAGGCTCTATCAGGCTCCTTCTAACCATGTCTTTGGGTTCAATAGGAGGGCAACTCCACCTGCAGACTGCCGTCTCAGCCGTGTTTCTAGGACCCAGTATCACTGGCCCTCTCGTCCTCCCTCACACTTCCGGGGTGCTGGCTCCGGATATGCTTTCTCTCTGTGGCTCACACTGGCTTTCCAAATTCTGCGCTTCCTCCACCCCACTCCTCCAGGACGTGTGCTTCTGTCTTTGCATCTCAGCCTACCTCGGCCTACTGACTCCTTTCTCCTCCCCTTGCTCTATATCTACCCTCTGTCAACTGACCTGCTTGTCAACCCACCCACTTCTCTAAACCCACCACCCCTTGCCCGCCTAGAGTTCCCAGGCTCCGGGTTGGGTGCTGCCCTTTACTGGTATGTGGGTTGTGTGGGCTGTGAGGGTGTTGGGGTGCAACTGTCGTCCTACCTTCCTGGCTGCAGTTCCCTTTGTGGCCTCCTGGTCGCAGGGGCGCCACATAAGCAGTAGAATGGAGGCAGAGGAGCCATACTGGTTCACCCCAGGAAGCAACCTGGACACCGGAGTCCGAGTCTACAAGGGTCAGACAGTCCAGCAGAGAACACCAGAGAACCAGGAGACTTTAGTCTTCTGGGGACACTTGTGGCACAGCACTGAAGAGAGCCAGGGACTGCAGGAGAGAAGTGGTACCCAGCAGAAGGATTTCAATGCCTGCCATACAATTGAAGAGCTCAGGAGAGGTAAGGCCAAGATTTCAGACAGGTCAGGACTTAGACACACAAACAGGGACAAGGAGGCCTCATAACTCACCGGGTGTGGGAATCCTAAAGTGCTGGAGTAAACCCTGGACAGTGCCTGCTTTATCACCAGTAAAAGGTATGGAAAAAGATCCCAGCGTGTGTGTGTCAATTCTTCCAGCCCCTGACCCTGTCCAACCCAGAGACTATACTGGCATCTCGCCTGCGGAGCCACCTCCCTGTGTGAAGTCCTAATCCTACCACACTGCTCCAGGGACCCCACTCCAGCTACGGGGAGCATTATCATCTGGCTGCCCATCCATCATCCCCGGAGGTCTGCAGTAGCACCGGAGACATCACCGGACACCGTAGGTGGCGTCACGAGACTTTATTTAACTGTATATTTATCCTTTTCCCTTTTTATTTTTACACATTCTTCAGTGACCACAAGGGCCATGGGCCCGGGTAAGCCACCCGTGACATTCACCTTTGCTATAACGCCCAAGACTGGGTACCCAAGGCCTCGGGGTGGGTCAGTGCGCCAGGTCCAGTGGTGGTGGAGCACCGGGTCCAGTGGTGGTGGAACGCTAGGTCAAGTCTTGGTGAGGTGGCACCGTGGTAATTGCAGGCTGTAGGCTGTCCTGAAGAGATGAGTTTTCAGGTTCTGAGTGTGGGGGACAGTCGGACGTTTTGGGGTGCAGAATTCCAGAGGATGGGGGCTGCTCGGGTGAAGTCTTGCAGGTGGTTAAATGAGGAATGTACAAGTGTGGAGGAAAGGAGGAGGTCTTGGGAGGATCGAAGATTACGAGTTGGATGATATCGGGAGATTAGTTCAGAGATATATGGGGGAGACAGATTGTGGACGGCTTTGTAAGTCAGTGTTAGGAGTTTGAATTGGATACACTGGGGGATAGGGAGTCAGTGGAGGGATTTGCATTGGGGAGAAGTGGAGGAATAGAGAGGAGAGAGGTGGATTAGTCGGCCAGCGGAGCAAAGGACAGATTGGAGAGGTGTAAGAGTGTTAGCAGGGAGGCCACAGAGGAAGAGGTTGCAGTAGTCAAGGCGGGAGAGGATGAGGGCATGCACTAGTAGTTTGGAGTTTAGTTTAGTTGTTTAGGAGTTGGTGGCGGCAGAAGATGGCGAGAGCTTGGATGTGCGGTCAGAAGGATAAGGCAGAGTCAAGGGTCACTCTGAGGCAGCGGACTTCAGGTACTGGGCAAAGTGTGATGTCATTTATTGTGATAGATCAGGTAAGGGAGGTGTGTGAGATGGAGGAAAGATGATGAGTTCAGTTTTGTCTACATTGAGTTTTAGGAAGAGAGAGGAGAAGGAGGATATGGCTGATAGACACTCCGAGATTCTGGACAGCAGAGAGGTGACGTCAGGGCCAGAGAGGTAGATCTGAGTGTCATAAGTGTACAGGTGATACTGAAATCTATCTATCCTCCATCCTGGCCTCATCCTTATTAATGTCCTCCATCCTGGCCACAATCTGTAATGATGTCCTCCAGCCTGGTCTAATCCTGTAATAATGTTCTCCATCTTGGCCATATCCTATATTAATATTCTCCATTCTAGCCACATCATGTATTAATGTCCTGCATCCTGGCTCCATCCTGTAATAGGGTCCTCCATCCTACCCTCATGCTGTAATAATGTCCTTCATCCTAGCCCTATCCTTTAATAATGTCCTCCATCATTGCTGCATCCTGTAAAATGTCCTCCGTCCTCACCACATCTTGTAATAATGTTCTTCACTCTGGCCACATCCATTATTGATGTTCTCCATCCTGGCCTCATCCTGTAATAATGTCCACCATCCTGAACCCATTCTGTAATAATCTCAAGTATATTGACCTCTTCCTGTACTAATATTTCACATTTTTGCTCCATCCTGTAATATTGTTCTCAATTTGGTCCCCATCCAGTAATAATGTCCTCCATCCTGGCCACATCCTGTAATAATGTCCTTCAGCCAGTCCACAGCATGTAATAGTGTACTTTATCCTGGCCACATCCTGTAATAGTGTCCTTTATCCTGGCCTCATGCTGTAATAATGTCCTCCATCCTGGCCTCATGCTGTAATAATGTCTCTTATTCTAGGTAGGCCTATCCTTAAATAATTTCCTCCATCCTGGCCTCATCCTTTCTAATGTCCTCCGTCTTGGCCTCATTCTGTAATAATGTCCTCGATCCTGGCCTCATCCTGTAATAATGTATCTCATCATACCCCTATCCTTAAATAATGTCCTCCATCCTGGCCTCAGCCTGTAATGCTGTCCCTCATCCTACCCTGTAATAATGTCCTCCATCCTGGCCTCAGCCTGTAATGCTGTCCCTCATCCTACCCTGTAATAATGTCCTCCATCCTAGCTCTATCCTGTAATAATGTCTTCCATCCAGGCCACATCCTGTAATAATGTCTCTCATCCTACCCTATCCTTAAGTAATGTCCTCATCCTGGCCTCATGCTATAATAATGTCCCCCATCCTGACTCTCTCCTTTAATAATGTCCTCCATCCTGGCCCCATCTTGTAATAATGTCCTCCATCCTGGCCTCATCCTGTAATAATGTCTCTCATCCTAGCCCTATCCTTTAATAATGTCCTCCATCCTAGCCCAATCCTGTAATAATGTCCTCCATCCTGGCCCCATCTTGCAATAATGTCCTTCATCCTAGCCCTATCCTGTAATAATGTCCTCCATCCTAGCCCCATCCTGTAATAATGTCCTCCATCCTGGCCTCATCCTGTAATAATGTCTCTCATCCTAGCCCTATCCTTTAATAATGTCCTCCATCCTAGCCCCATCCTGTAATAATGTCCTCCATCCTGGCCCCATCTTGCAATAATGTCCTTCATCCTAGCCCTATCCTGTAATAATGTCCTCCATCCTAGCCCCATCCTGTAATAATGTCCTCCATCCTAGCCCCATCCTGTAATAATGTCCTCCATCCTAGCCCTATCCTTTAATAATGTCCTCCATCCTAGCCCCATCCTGTAATAATGTCCTCCATCCTAGCCCCATCCTGTAATAATGTCCTCCATCCTAGCCCCATCCTGTAATAATGTCCTCCATCCTAGCCCCATCCTGTAATGATGTCCTCCATCCTGGCCCCATCTTGCAATAATGTCCTTCATCCTAGCCCTATCCTGTAATAATGTCCTCCATCCTAGCCCCATCCTGTAGTAATGTCCTCCATCCTAGCCCCATCCTGTAATAATGTCCTCCATCCTAGCCCTATCCTTTAATAATGTCCTCCATCCTGGCCCCATCTTGCAATAATGCCCCCCCCCAGCCAATTGTAAAGAGGATGGAGATGGCAGTGGGGTGAGTATTAGAATTTTGTGTGTTTGTTTCTTACTTCTTACATGTATTTTGTTCTTGGGTCAGGAGAGAATAAGAAACTGTCTAAACTTTGGGAACAATTAAGTGAAATTGGCAAATTCACATTATAAATGATCTGTTATCGTCATTAATTATGATAGAAAACCTCATAAAATAGGTGAAGACGAGATATCCTTCATATTATCCGATCTTAATGATTTTTAACTGTATTTAATGAAGAAGCAATGGCTTTGCTGCTTGGAAAATGAAGAAGCAATGGCTTTTTATAAAATCATACAACACGAGGACCAAAAAATGAATATTCAGAATATTATGTGACCAGATAGTGTTCATATGAGGCTTTAGATATCACAGTTCTTATGGTAACGAGAGTGCGGTCAGAGATATACAGCTGGTGAAATAAGTATTGAACACGTCACTAATTTTCTGAGTAAACACAGGAGCACCTCAATGAATTAGAATGTCATCAAAGAGTTACTTTATTCCATAATTCTATACATAACATGACACACATATATTATATAGAGTCATTACACACACAGGGATCTATTTCATGTGCTTATTTCTGTTAATGTTGATGATTAATGAAAACCCAAAGGTCATTACTAAGAAAATTAAAGAACGGAGAATGAAGGGTTAAACACCACACTGCCGTATTCCACCAGACATCAAAGGGTGAATATAATATTGATTTATTAGTCATCGTGTTTCAGGTCTCCTTGGCCCCTCCCTCAGGACAAATCAATGTAATATTGCCATGTTTCAGGGAGCCCTGAAACACGCTAATAAATCAATATCATATTGCCATGTTTGACTAATAAACCAATATTATATTCACTATTTGATGTCTGGTGGAATACGGCAGCGCGGTGTGTAACCCTTCATCCTACCTAATTAATTTTCTGAGATAATGACCTTTGGGTTTTCATTAATCATCAACATTAACATAAATAAAGTCATGAAATAGATCCCTCTGTGTGTAATGACTCTATATAATAGATGTGGTCACTTTATGTATTGGATCACTGACATAAATTAAGTCTTTGATGATATTCTAATTCATTGAGATGCGCCTGTATTTACTCAGAAAATTAGTGACGTGTTCAATACTTATTTCACCAGCTGAGTTCCCAGTAGACTTCCATGATACTCGATACTTGAATGGAGCGTGTCTGAGCATTCGAGTAACAAGCACTCGAGCACTTTCGTGATAAATCATCACTAGTTATGTGTAATAAGAAATGATACAGGGAAAAAATATTCAACACATGAAGAAAGAGAAGTGCAAAAAACCCTGGGAAGTCCTGACACCAGCTGAAATCTATCAGTAATTAGGAAACAATCCTTCCACTTAATGATAATATTATCAGCTGAATCAACTGATGGTTGATAAAAAGGCTTCTCATTACCAAGGAGCCACACAAGAAACATCTCATGATGGGGAAAACCAGTGAGCCGTCTCAAGACCTTTGCAAAATTATTGTTGTAAAACATCCTGCAGGCATTGATTACAGAAGAATTTCTAAACTACTGAATATTCCAGTGAGGTCTGTTGGGTCATAGTCCGAAAGTGGAAACAACTTAATTTTATCATAAACTGGCCATGACCAGATGCTCTCCACAATATTTCATATGAAGGAGTAAAAGAATAATATGTAATCCTACCACTTAGTGATAATAATATAAGCTGAATCAACTGATGGTTGATAAAAAGGAGTCTCATTACCAAGGAGCCACACAAGAAACATCTCATGATGGGGAAAACCAGTGAGTTATTCAAGACCTTCACAACCTTATTACTGATGGCCGATAAAAAGGAGTCTCATTACCGAGGAGCCACACAAGAAACATCTTATGATGGGGAAAAGCAGTGAGCCGTCTCAAGACCTTCACAACTTTATTACTGGTGGCCAATAAAAAGGCGTCTTATTACCGAGGAGCCACACAAGAAACATCTTATGATGGGGAAAAGCAGTGAGCCGTCTAAAGACCTTCACAACCGTATTACTGGTGGCCAATAAAAAGGCGTCTCATTACCAAGGAGCCACACAAGAAACATCTCATGATGGGGAAAACCATCATGTGTCAGGACTTTTCGTGGCTTTTTGCACCTCTCTTTCTTCAAGTGTTCAATACTTTTCTCTGTGTCATGTCTCATTATTACACATAAATTACGAACATCTCTGGTTTGATTTCTTTGCCTGTGTGGATTGGATGGGTTGTTACTGACATCTGGTGAGAAATTCATGTCAACAGCACCTTTAGAATATATTTACTTAGAGAATTGGTGACACGTTCAATTACATTAACCTACCTGGCAGTACACTCGACAAAGACATATCTGTGTGGATTTTTCAGCAGAGTCTTTTGGTTTTACCCCTAAATGTCAAAGACTATTATCACAGTCCTGACGAGGCCAAATGTTTGTGCTTCTCTGTCCTTATTCACATGGATGTCACTGACGCAAGGTAAGATTTTAACACTAGGGTAAGACTGTCCCAACTGGGTATACCTTGGAACACCTGGAAGAAGAATTAAGCTGAAACGCACGTCGGGGTGGAGGCACAGTGATGTTGGCATAAGTCTCTCAGCCAACATTTTATATAAGGGATTTTCTTCTTTGCACTCTGCCATTGCACTTAAATAAGCTGTTAGTAAGTTAAGATTTATATGGATAAGGCTTTTAAAGGGACACTGTCAGGTCAATTTTCAGTCCCTCTCAGCAGGTCTCTCCTCCCTCTCAGCAGCTCTCTCCTCCCTCCTCCCTCTCAGCAGCTCTCTCCTCCCTCCTCCCTCTCAGAAACTCCCTCTTCCCTCTCAGAAGCTCTCTCCTCCTTCCTCTCTCACCGCAGCTCTCTCCTCCTTTCTCCCTCTCAGCAGCTCTCTCCTCCCTCCTCCCTCTCAGCAGCTCTCTCCTCCCTCCTAGCAGCTCTCTCCTCCATCCTCCCTCTCAGAAGCTCCCTCCTCCCTCTCAGTAGCTCTCTCCTCACTCCTCCCTCTAAGCAGCACTCTCCTCCCTCCTCCCTCTCAGCAGCACTCTCCTCCCTCCTCCCTCTCAGCAGCTCTCTCCTCCCTCCTCCCTCTCAGCAGCTCTCTCCTCCCTTCTCCCTCCCTCCTCCCTCTCAGCAGCACTCTCCTCCCTCCTCCCTCTCAGCAGCCTCTCTCCTCCCTCCTCCCTCTCAGCAGCTCTCTCCTCCCTTCTCCCTCCCTTCTCCCTCTCAGCAGCTCTCTCCTCCCTCCTCGCTCTTAGCAGCTCCCTTCTCACTCCTCCCTCTCAGCAGCTCTCTCCTCCATCCTCCCTCCTCCCTCTCAGCAGCTCCCTTCTCCCTCCTCCCTCTCAGCAGCTCCCTTCTCCCTCCTCCCTCTCAGCAGCTCTCTCCTCACTCCTCCCTCTCAGCAGCTCTCTCCTCCATCCTCCCTCCTGCCTCTCAGCAGCTCCCTTCCTCCCTCCTCCCTCTCAGCAGCTCCCTCCTCCCTCCTCCCTCTCAGCAGCTCTCTCCTCACGCCTCCCTCTCAGCAGCTCTCTCCTCCATCCTCCCTCCTCCCTCTCAGCAGCTCCCTCCTCCCTCCTCCCTCTCAGCAGCTCCCTCCTCCCTCTCAGCAGCTCTCTCCTCACTCCTCCCTCTCAGCAGCTCTCTCCTCCATCCTCCCTCCTCCCTCTCAGCAGCTCTCTCCTCACGCCTCCCTCTCAGCAGCTCTCTCCTCCATCCTCCCTCCTCCCTCTCAGCAGCTCCCTTCCTCCCTCCTCCCTCTCAGCAGCTCCCTCCTCCCTCTCAGCAGCTCTCTCCTCACTCCTCCCTCTCAGCAGCTCTCTCCTCCATCCTCCCTCCTCCCTCTCAGCAGCTCCCTCCTCCCTCCTCCCTCCTCCCTCTCAGCAGCTCTCTCCTCCCTCCTCCCACTCAGCAGCTCTCTCTTCCCTTGTCCCTTTGCTAACAGTGCAGTGTCAGGTTTCAGTAGCCTCTGTTCTGTTGAGGACACAGAGGGAGAGAGCTATTACAGATCTGCCTTATCTAGACTCCATTTGTTTCTCTAAGCAGTTATCCTGCTGTGACAGTTTCTGTGTTGCATTTCACCTCTTGTGATGGTGCAAACACAGAGAGCAGATAGGAGAATACAGCCCCCCCTCAGTGATCTCCTGTGCAGTGATGTGGTGTGAGTATGTGACATGCATATTCATGCTATGGGGAGTGAACAGCAGAGAACTAAGTGGATCATTCACTGAGATTGCCAGATGGAACTAGATGGAATGGATCTCTTTATTTGAAGTTTAGTGAAGATAGGAGTGGAATATAAATAAAAGAAATACATCAATAAAAAGCGCTTAGAGTAAGGAATTAGAATATGATGGCAGTTACATATGGATTTTTGACCTGACCGTTTTCCTTTAATGCCACATAGATGCAGTGGAAAACATAACAGTTTTACTTTCTTTGCTGTATGTCCTTTACATGACCCTTGATTGACGTATCGCTCTTCCACCAGGTTTTCACTCTTGTCTGTCATGTTTTGAGGTTATGTCATGTTTGAATTTGTCGTAACGATTAACCATGGAGATTCTCCGCATTATCCTGTCCTCTCTTGCATTTGTCTTTCGAGGGTGACCGGCCTTCTTGGGGGACTTAAAATAGTTGGTGATACTGTAAGGATGCAATATTCTAGACATCACAGACTTGGAACGACCACGGTGACCCCTCTTCATCTGGACAAGCTGCTGCCGGAAGGGTTCAGTCACCATTTTTGCAAAAGTGAGTGCAAACTGGAAAGTTAGGCTGCCAGTTACATAGGGTTTGTAGCACCAGGTGCCACATTCACACCAATAACGTGCAGATATCTGAGTGTTCTCTAATTGGGATCAGTGTCTTTTTCATGTATGTCATTTAGATTTTTATTCTTTCATTTAGGAATGCTTCAGTTTATGGAATAAGGCTAGGGTCACATCCGCGTTTTTTGTTTAAAATCCTGATCCGGTTTTGAGCTTTAAAAAAGCTCAAAACCGGACCAGGAAAGGCTCCTGATAGAAGCCTATGCAAAACACCGGATGGCTTCACAAGCCATCCGGTGGCCGGATCCGGCACTGCTGCCTGCGTTTAAAATCATGCAGGCAGCAGTTTTCGCAGCGTTTCTGGGACCGCACTGCGGTCACCGGATGGCTCAGGATGTGTAATCCTGAGCCATCCGGTAACTGCATAGGTTGCGGATCCCGGCTATTGCCGGGATCAGCAAACCTAGTAAAGAGTTAAATTGATTACTAAAGTACTGTTTGAGGTCTGTAGGGGGGCTTAGACCCCCCCTACAGACCGGCCGCCCACTTGGGTGGCCTTCTAGTACAATATCCCCGCTGGCACGGGCTACTCCGAGCCCGTGCAAGTTCCCAACACCCCCAGCCCCCCGATTTACTATACAGGGGTGCCTGCACCCCTCTGGTATACTTATTCCTGTATGGGGGGAGAATGATATATTAAAGTCATGGTTAAAGTACATATTTACGTGTATCCTGCAGGCTCCATTGTTGTGAATAATCCATGGGCGGGGCTGTTTGCGGCAGCCTCCGCCCCCTCATTTCTCATGGCCGCCCCCTCTATGTCTCATCCATTGATGTGACGCCGGACGCGTCATGAAAGGGGCGGGGCGAACCCTGTCACACCGTGCGCCCCGCCCCTTTCATGATGCGTCCGGCGTCACATCAATGGATGAGACATAGAGGGGGCGGCCATGAGAAATGAGGGGGCGGAGGCTGCCGCAAACAGCCCCGCCCATGGATTATTCACAACAATGGAGCCTGCAGGATACACGTAAATATGTACTTTAACCATGACTTTAATATATCATTCTCCCCCCATACAGGAATAAGTATACCAGAGGGGTGCAGGCACCCCTGTATAGTAAATCGGGGGGCTGGGGGTGTTGGGAACTTGCACGGGCTCGGAGTAGCCCGTGCCAGCGGGGATATTGTACTAGAAGGCCACCCAAGTGGGCGGCCGGTCTGTAGGGGGGGTCTAAGCCCCCCTACAGACCTCAAACAGTACTTTAGTAATCAATTTAACTCTTTACTAGGTTTGCTGATCCCGGCAATAGCCGGGATCCGCAACCTATGCAGTTACCGGATGGCTCAGGATTACACATCCTGAGCCATCCGGTGACCGCAGTGCGGTATTCAGCACACAGTTTTGAAAAAAACTGTGTGCGACCGGCATTGCGTTCACCGCATCCGGATCCGGATGCGGTGAATGCAATTTATGTTTTCAATGTGACCCTACCCTTAGTTTAGAACACTCAGAATTTACTCCTGTAAGAAGATGTTCACATGGGACGACACAGTGACCTTAACAATAAGGAATTGTGTGTTGTCCTCTAACTTTGATCACCAGTGTATATTTTTCGGGAACATTTCACCCTTCACATTTGAAGGGGCTCTGAGGAACCTATAATTCAGAAAACCCACAAACAAGACTCATTTTAAAATCTGCTGCCTCAATGTATCTAAAAAGTTTTGTTTAACCCTTTAAAAGTTTCACGGAACTTTATCTCAACTTTAAGAAGGAAATGAAAACTTACGTGCAGACGGAAGTCATCTGTTCAATGGAAGCTTTGTAGATCGAATTAGATAAATAGACACAGTGATGGCCCAACGTGTTCACACCATGAAACCATTTCTAAAATTAAGTATTTCTCCCAGAAAATTATTGCCGTTACTCGTTTTGTCATATACATGTTTATTATTTTTGTGTGTATTAAAACAACGCAAAAAAAAGAGAAAAAAGGTCAATTGGACTAATTTCATACAAAGCACCCAAAATTGTTGGCGTCCTTCCAAAATTGGGGAAAAACAACTTTGTTTCTAGCATGTGATACTTATTCAGACCCACCCAGGACAAGAAACAGGTGTGGGCAATATGAAAATCACACCTGAAACAAGGGAAAAAGAGGAGAAGTTTCCTCAATCTTTGCATTGTGTGTCAGCAAGAACTATCTTTTCACATGGAAATGAATAGAATGCTACAGAGGAGACCCAGGAGGATTCCACTGCTGACACAGAGAGAGAAAAAAGCCAAAATGTACATGAGGAACCAAAATCCTTCTGAAAAAGCATCTTGTGGACAAATAAGTCAAGATGGAGTTTTTTGGTAAACAAAAATCACAGGATCTACAGTCACATATGGGGGAGGGCAGAGAAAAGAGCACTGGACCTACAGTCACATATGGGGAAGGACAGAGAAAAGAGCACAGGACCTACAGTCACATATGGGGGAGGGCAGAGAAAAGAGCACAGGACCTACAGTCACATATGGGGGAGGGCAGAGAAAAGGGCACAGGACCTATAGTCACATATGGAGGAGGTCAGAGAAAAGAGTACAGGTCCTACAGTCACATATAGGGGAGGTCAGAGAAAAGGTCACATGACCTACAGTCACATATAGGGGAGGTCAGAGAAAAGGTCACATGACCTACAGTCACATATATAGGAGGTAAGAGAAAAGGGCACAGGACCTACAGTCACATATGGGGGAGGCCAGAGAAAAGAGCACAGGACCTACAGTCACATATGGAGGAGGTCAGAGAAAAGAGCACAGGACCTACAGTCACATATGGAGGAGGTCAGAGAAAAGAGTACAGGTCCTACAGTCACATATAGGGAAGGTCAGAGAAAAGGTCACATGACCTACAGTCACATATAGGGGAGGTCAGAGAAAAGGTCACATGACCTACAGTCACATATGAGTGAGGTCTGAGAAAAGAGCACAGGATCTACAGTCACATATGGAGGAGGTCAGAGAAAAGGGCACAGGACCTATAGTCACATACAGGGCTAGGTCAGAGAAACGAGTACAGGTCCTACAGTCACATATAGGGGAGGTCAGAGAAAAGGTCACATGACCTACAGTCACATATAGGGGAGGTCAGAGAAAAGGTCACATGACCTACAGTCACATATAGGGGAGGTCAGAGAAAAGGGCACAGGACCTACAGTCACATACAGCGCTAGGTCAGAGAAAAGAGCACAGGACCTACAGTCACATATGGGGGAGATCAGAGAAAAGAGCACAGGACCTACAGTCACATATGGAGGAGGTCAGAGAAAATAGCACAGAGCCTACAGTCATATATGGGGGAGGTCAGAGAAAAGAGCACAGGACCTGCACAGTCACATATAGGGGAAGACAGAGAAAAGAGCTCGGGACCTACAGTCACATATGGGGGAGATCAGAGAAAAGAGCTCAGGACCTACAGTCACATATGGGAAATATCAGAGAAAAGAGCACAGGACCTACAGTCACATATGGGGGAGATCAGAGAAAAGAGCACAGGACCTACAGTCACATATGGAGGAGGTCAGAGAAAAGAGCACAGGACCTACAGCCACATATGGAGGAGGGCAGAGAAAAGAGCACAGGACCTACAGTCACATATGGAGGAGATCAGAGAAAAGAGCACAGGACCTACAGTTACATATGGAGGAGATCAGAGAAAAGAACACAGGACCTACAGTCACATATGGGGGAGGTCAGAGAAAAGAGCACAGTACCTACAGTCACATATGGGGAGGACAGAGAAAAGAGCACAGGACCTACAGTTACATATGGAGGAGATCAGAGAAAAGAGCACAGGACCTACAGTCACATATGGGGGAGGTCAGAGAAAAGAGCACAGTACCTACAGTCACATATGAGGGAGATCAGAGAAAAGAGCACAGGACCTACAGTCACATATGTGGGAGATCAGAGAAAAGGTCACATGACCTACAGTTACATATAGGGGAGGTCAGAGATAAGGGCACAGGACCTACAGTCACATACAGGGCTAGGTCAGAGAAAAGAGCACAGGGCCTACAGTCACATATGAGGGAGGTCAGAGAAAATACCACAGAGCCTACAGTCATATATGGGGGAGGTCAGAGAAAAGAGCACAGGACCTACAGTCACATATGGGGTAAGGCAGAGAAAAGAGCACAGGACCTACAGTCACATATGGGGGAGGTCAGAGAAAAGAGCACAGGACCTACAGTCACATATGGAGGAGGGCAGAGAAAAGAGCACAGGACCTACAGTCACATATGGAGGAGGGCAGAGAAAAGAGCACAGGACCTACAGTCACATATGGAGGAGATCAGAGAAAAGAGCACAGGACCTACAGTCACATATGGGGGAGGTCAGAGAAAAGAGCGCAGGACCTACAGTCACATATGGGGGAGGTCAGAGAAAAGAGCACAGGACCTACAGTCACATATGAGGTAGGTTAGACAGGTTTTGGTTGTTTTCCTCCTCTGGCCCTGGGGGTCTTGACTTTGTACAAGACATCATGAAATCTGAAGATCCCAGAACATTTTGGGTGAAAATGTAGATCCAGCATCAGAAAGCTGGGGGCGTCCTAGGTCAGGGGTCTCCAGCTGGACAATGACCCCAAACATCAAGAAGCCCCAGAAATGGAGGAAACAAAGAGCTGGAGAGATCTGAAGTGGCAGCAATGATCTCCATAAGGAAAAAAGTAGTAATCTCATATATGAAGCCGGTGCATCTACTGGAACCAAGTATATCAAATGGTTCTAGAGAATAGTAGAACTACCAAACCGGAGAATGCATTTTTGCCTGTTCTGTAATCCAGTTTCCTCAATGATGCCTATATATCAGTTCTCTGTGGTTAGGTCACCATTTTTGGAGACAGAAGCTTTGTTAACTTTACTCTTATTTCCTTGGTTTTCCACCCGTAGATCAGAGGGTTCAGAATCGGTGGAACCACCAGGAACTGCACGGACATTACTGTTCTCAGCTCGTAGGAGAGGTTGGTTGGACTGAAACGATGGAGAAGGATCTCGAATAGCAAATTGACGACAAAGTTAGTGATGGTCACCAAGTGCGGAGTGCAGGTCTGTAGGGACTTGGATCGGAAGTCTTTGGAGGCTCGGACACAAACCTTTAGAATCTCAATGTAAGAAATGAAGATCAGTACCGGCAACAGAACTAAGATTAGTATTGTGATGAAGATTCCGTAGATATTGTTGACCGTTGTGTCAATGCAGGACAACCTCACCACCGACCAGTTGTCACAGTAGATCTTCAAGATGAAGGAGTCACAGAGCGGAAGCCTAACGGTCAACGCAAAGTGAACTACAAAGATACAGATAATGATTGACCAGGCTACGACAACAAGGTTCAGAACCATGGACAAGGACATGATGGTGGAGTACCTCAAAGGGTTGCAGACGCACAAGTAACGATCATACGCCATGACTGTCAGGATGGCCAATTCTACTCCCAAGTAGGTGTGAATGACGAAGATCTGAGCTAGACAACCCTCGTAGGAGATGGTTTGTGTTTTGCTGATTAAGTTAACGAACAAATGTGGGAAGAAGGCGCTGCTCCCATACAGTCCATTGAGGCACAGGACGGATATGAAGATGTACATGGCCTCCTGGAGACTCCGATGGACGGCCACGGTGGAGATGACCGCACAGTTGGAGACGACGATGATGAGGAAACCAAGCAACGTGATGGCGCTGTAGACGTATCTCAGTTCAGTCAATGGACCAAAGTTCAGGGTCAGGAGGGACGGATGAGACCCCGAGAGATTCAGCATCTTCACTGGTTAATATGTTATCCTGAAAAACAAATACTTGAGTTAAAATTCTTACTTTGATGTTCTCCAAGACTATAATTGTTGTGACTTGACATTTGGATCATAGTGGTTACTTATCTGTCTCTTTTCCATATTGTGATGTTCTAAAGGTCAAACCCCCAATACTGAAGCATTAATGTTTTATACTAAGGACAAGCCATCTTTATTAGGGTACGTGCACGCAATTCGGAGGTTCTGTGTGTTGGGACGCAGTGACTCCGGACCTGAGGGAAGCCGCGGGTGAACACTGGGAGACCGCAGCCACCATGTACTCACCCTCTACATGGTGATACCATGCAACCGTCCGGCAACCCGCAGCACAGCCGAAAACATGCTGCGAAGGGGAGAAGCACAGTGTGCATGGGACTTCAAGACATCCCGCTCACTGTGCTCATACATACAGTGCAGGTAATGGACTGAGCCGCAACACGTGTGCCACCCCTTATACCACAACAAACATATTTACACCCCTCCTAGAGTAAGGGGTCTGAGGAACTCAGGTAGATGGGAAGATGTATGATATTACACTATATGATAGGTGAAGTGTTACATGGGGCTGCAGGTGACATCTACTCCATTATCTGTACTCTGAGATATCACTGTATCATCTGTGGTGTTACATAGGTCTGCAGGTGACATCTACTACATTATCTGCACTCAATACTATCACTGTGTTATCTGTGGTGTTACATAGGACTGCAGGTGACATCTACTACATTATCTGTACTCAGAGCTATCACTGTGTTATCTGTGGTGTTACATAGGACTGCAGGTGACATCTACTACATTATCTGTACTCAGAGATATCACTGTGTTATCTGTGGTGTTACATAAGACTGCAGGTGACATGTACTACATTATCTGTGCTCAGAGATATCACTGTATTATCTGTGGTGTTACATAGGACTGCAGGTGACATCTACTACATTATCTGTACTCAGAGATATCACTGTGTTATCTGTGGTGTTACATAGGACTGCAGGTGACATCTACTACATTATCAGTACTCAGAGATATCACTGTGCTATCTGTGGAGTTACATAGGACTGCAGGTGACACCTACTACATTATCTATACCCTGAGAGTTATTGCTTTGTTATCTGTGGAGTTACATAGGACTGCAGGTTACTGTACTTGCATACTCCCCTCCATTGAATATAACTCTTTCAGCGGATCAGAAAGGTGAATGAAGAACCTGTGTGTGACGCTTTCTTTAACCCTTACTTTGCTGCCTGTAATCTGGAGGAATAATTGTTATCACACAGATCTCCTTTTGTCTGCTGTAGAGTGAAGCTAGATCTTCAGTGCAGATAACACTGTAAACAGCACCATCAATCTCAGCTTCTTTGATCTGATGAATGAAGTGATGACTTACATTTATTAGTCTTCTATGTGTGTAATCATCCCAATGTTTCCCTTTCTATCTCCGCAGTATCGGCACTCACCAGCTCTGCGCGGCGTCACGTCGTGTCTGCGGAGAATCGTCTGTTCTGTAAACAGGAACCGATCAGAGGATTTATCAGTCAGCGCCGATCTCCCGACAGACCCGTCATGACTGACGCCATCCAACGCCAGATCCAACACTAATTACACCCTAATGACTGTTGTGGGGCAGGAACCTTCTGGGATAAACTATGGTGACGTCATGAAGGTTCCCTGATCTTCTTCATTCCAAATCTCCGGCATCTGGTGATCCAAATATCCTAATTATCCAACAGTCTAGAAACTTCCATAATAGTGAAATTCATACAGTGAGAGGAATAAGTATTGAAGTCATCACCAAGTAAAAATACTTGTAAAGATGCTATTGACATATATTTCTCACCAGAAGGGCAATTGTGGCGCCCCTGCGGCCTGGCTGTCACAGTGGTATTGCAGCCCATCTACGGTTATGCCATGGCTTGGGGTAATTAGGTGTTTCCTCTGCTGGACTTCAACACATCCAACACTTTCCAAATTCCAATCAGAGAGTGCAGGACAGAAGAGACCCCCCCCAAGGGCAGACCATCCTTCTGATTGGAGTGAGGAGTTAGGATAGGGAGGGGATAGGCAAGTGGGGTTTATGAGTTAGTCCATCATCAGCTTCCAGGCCAAGCAGCAGCTCAGCTGCAGGAGGGGTACCAGGAACCCAAGCTGCCAGGTCTTTATGACTGGCAGTGAACCTAGAGGCTACTGGGCTACATGTAAGAATAGCTGCACCATTGTGGACCTGTCCAGGGCTTAGTAGCATCATATGGCTAGAGGACCAGTGGGTACAGTCATTCACACAGCCTGCGTCATCTGCCTGGTTGGAAGGACTCCAAAGAGACTCAGGAGAAGTTACAGGAGTTACAGAAGTTTAGTGGACTGGTAACAAGCAGCATGAAGGCTATTCAATCACCTGATTTTGCCTGGAATGACCAGACCCTGGCACCCGGTGATCAGTACCTCTGGACTTAACCTGTTACCAACTGCAAATAAAGGTAAAGTAATGCAGTACACTGCCTCCTTTTTTTCTTCTACCGCACCCCTGCACTCCTCAGCACAACCACCACCATCCTCTCCATTACAACCCCTCATCATCATCACCGTCACTATACTAAACCCAAGGGGCCTGCCTTAGCTGAGTAGGATATAACATCTAGCTGCTACAACACCTATCCCCTGGGAGTAATCATATACAGCATTGTGGCACCCCAGTGGTCTGGTTGCCTCCTTTACCTGGGGTGATGTCATGCTTGGATGCAGGAGAAGATCCCCACACGAGGTAACCCCACACATGCATTCCTGACTCCAGGCCAAAAGGGGGAGCTCTACACCTGAGTTCAGGAGAGCTACCATGTTTCTGGCAGGGAGGAGGGATTAGGAGTAGGAAAGTGCAGGAAGGAGGAGGAAGCCGAGGATAAGGTCTGAGGAGAAGAAGAGAAGACATAGGAGCGGGAGGTTTGGGGAGTGGAGCTGCCGAAAGCTCACCCCAGGGAAGTGCTACAGAGGACGCCAGAGTCCTGAGTCAGATGGGAACTGCACGATATGCTAATAGAATCTGGAGGACAGGAGACTGCATGTCTACTGTCCACACTAAAGACTCAGCAGGACAACAGCATAGCAAGAGCCCGGAGCCACCACCAGCACGGTGGTGCCCTTATAGCTCATAGGCTGCCAGGATCTTAAACTAAGAGTGCAGCAGGAAGACCTTTAAACCCACCTGGCAAGGTGAACTCTAAATGCTTCCAGGCTGACCGGACCCTTCTAGACCAGGTAACCAGTGCTCCCGGACTGCACCATGTTCTGCCAAGTAAAGGTAAAAAAAAACACAACTTTTGTGTTCACGCGGCCTCCTTCCTGCACCCCAACTGCAACTACCATCATCCTTATAGACTATTATACTGGCGCTGGGGTGCCGCTACACCTGTGGGAGGCATTACCATCCCAGCTGCCGCACCATCTGCCCGAACGGCCCAAAAGCAGCAGTGCTGGTCACCTCTGACTAGCTTCAACAGGTGGTGTCATGTACAAACTCATCATTCCCTGTAAATAATAACCCCCATAACTGCCCGGCCAGGGCCACTTAGCTGGTCCACAGCCACTATGACTTCCCAGAATGTCAGCCGATCCGGCTACTGTGTATCGAGGGGCTATGTGCAATGGCATGATGAAATGGTGGGCAGTGCAAGGGGCACTATGTAATGAGGGTTACTTGGGGCATGAAATGAGGGGCAGTGGGGGGACCATGATATGAGGGGCTGTGTGGGGGTGCCATGAAAGACGGGCTTTGCAGTAGGGCCATGAAATGGGCAGTGTAGCTGGGGGCTTTGTGTGGATGGAATGAAATAAGGGGCTGTGCAGGGGCCATGAAATGAGGGGCCATGTGTAGGCTGTGTAAGTAGCAATGCAGGCGGCCATGGAATGAGAGGCAGTGCAGTGGGACAGCAAATGAGATGATGTGCGGGGTAACAGCAAAGTTTATCAGGGGCTGTGTGGGGGACAGTAAATTATATGGGGCTCTGTGGTGACCTCACTGTACATGAAGCTATGGGGGGACATTATATTTAAAGCTGTTGTGACCATACTGTATAGGGGGCTGTGGTGGGTATCTTACTGTGTAGGGTGTTGTGAGGGCCATAATACTATATATGTGGGCTGTTTTGGAAATAATGCTATATATGGAGAGGGGGTTTGGTAGATATCATGCAATATATGGTGAAGGGGTGTATTGGACATCATACTATAACAGGGAGGGGGTGTGGTGGACATCATACTATATTGGCGAGGCGGTGTGGTGGACATCATACCATATATGGGGATGGGGTGTGGTAGCCATCATACTATATATGGGGATGTGGTGTGGTAGCCATCATACCATGTATGAGGTGGCGGTGTGGTAGCCATCATACTATATATGGGGATGGGGTGTGGTAGCCATCATACCATATATGAGGTGGCGGTGTGGTAGCCATCATACAATACATGGGGAGGGGGTGTGATAAACATCATACTATATTTGGGGATAGGGTTTGGTAGATATCATACAATATATGGTGAGGGGGTGTGGTGGACATCATACTATATATGGGGATGGTTTGTGGTAGAATCATACTATATATGGGGAGGCGGTGTAGTAGACATCATACTACTGTATATATGGGGAGAGGGTGTGGTGGACATCACACTCTATATGGGGATGAGGTGTTTTAGCCATAATACTATATATGGGGAGGCGGTGTGGTAGACATCATACTATATATGGGGATAGGGTTTGGCAGATATCATACTATATATGGCGAGGCGGTGTGGTGGACATCATACTCTATATGGGGGTCTGCAGTGGTGACCAAACCATTTGTTGAGGGGTTGATTTGGATATCATACCCAGTGATAAGCGAATATATTCCTGTAAGTAACAAGAAGAAAACACAAATATCCTTTATTTAAAATAAAAAACACACTCTTTCACCAATTTATTAAACCAAAAATCACCCTCGCAGGTTGAATTTAATGCATACAAGACGTATTGCAATCTCTCGGCTCTACTACATCCCGTGACCATAGTCAGTGGTGACATTACTAGATGTGACCGCTCACTGTGGCCTCCGGGTAACATTGACAGCACCAGAGTGACCTAAAATGAACTCAATGCCTTACTGTCGGAGTGCACATCATGGGATAGATAGATAGATAGATAGATAGATAGATAGATAGATAGATAGATAGATAGAAAAATGTATACATAGATTTATAGATAGATGGAAATAATTAATCTAATCAATGATTTGCCAGCAAAGTGCGGGCAGACAAAAGTGTTGATACACTTACACCAGCACACATCACCCCAAACATATGTCTGACATGCTGCGGGTGTGCTAGCACCACACCCAATCCATCACCCTGTCGTTCTATAGAGATCACATCTGCGCTGGTATATTTAAGGATGACAGCTGCTCCAGGGGTGCCCTTCTGAATGATGATCCAATGCCATTAGCATGGTATGGGACCTATAGAAGCACTGAAATAGTATGAAATAGCCATCATCCTCTCACGACTCGCCTCGCTCCGGCCGCCCACCCACTTTCCCATCTGCAGGTTTTTTGTGAACTTTGAAATAAAGATTGGTGAATGCCACTTTTTCTTCTCTTGTTCCATTAAATTACCTGGACTGTGATAGGATCAGCAACATCTGCACCTGCGCAGTAACATTAGTGATCCTCTCTGCAAGCATAGATCAGGCGCTCACTGACTGCAGGATATTCTAGTTGCGTGGTGCACCACCATTCTCTCTTTTTGTGGTTGTTTTTTATAATTTGTTCTATATATTTCCTGGTATAGAAGTCAGGTTCACAGGCTTGTAATTCCCTGGCTCTACCTTCTTCCCCTTTTTGAAGATGGGGACATAATTTGCTCTTCTCCAGTCCTCTGGAACTTCTTCAGTTCTACAAGAATTTTCAAAGATTATGGAGAGTTGTTCACAAATTTCCTCTGCTATCTCCTTTAGTACCCTAAGATGTAATTCATCTGGACCTGGAGACTTGAATTTATTTATGTTAGCTCTCTTTCGTTTGTGAATAGCCCGGATTCTTCTATTTCTTTTATACTACACATGATGATGAGCTTATCGTTATTCTACTGGTTTTGTGTGAATCATGATAATGCCAAATTTGCTATAAATTTTGGGGAAATACACTCTCTCTACACAGCCCCTTTTGGACAGACCATCAGTAGATTTGGTTTCCAGTACCATCATTATGCTGATGACACACAACTATATACTTCCTGCCCTGACCTTACCCCTGCTGTATTACAGAACACCAATGACTGTCTAGCTGCAGTCTCCAATATCATGTCCGCTCTCTATCTGAAACTCAACCTTTTAAAAACTGAACTTCTTCTGCTCCCCCCATCCACTAACCTCCCTAAATCTGCCATCTCTCTCTCAGTGTGCGGCACCACGATAACGCCTAGGCAGCAGGCTCGCTGTCAGGGTGTTATGTTTGATGCTGATCTGTCCATCACCTCCTATATACAATCTCTCACCCGCTGTTCTCACTTGCACCTGAAAAACATCTCCAGAATTCACCCCTTCCTCACCATGGAAACAAGTAAAACCCTCACTGTGGCCCTTATCCATTCCTGCCTTGATTACTGTAATTCTTTATCAGTTGGCCTTTCCCTCAGTAGGCTTTCCTCTCTCCAAAACATCCTTAATGCAGCAGCCAGGATCACATATCTAGCTAACCGTTACTCATATGCCTCCGCTCTATGCCAGTCATTACACTGGCTGCCTATACACTATAGGATCCAATTCAAACTGCTTGTTCTCACCCACAAAGCTCTTCACAATGTAGCCCCTTCCTACATCTCCTCCCTCATCTCTGTCTATCACCCCACCTGTTCTCTTTGCTCTGGAAGTGACTTTAGACTCACTTCTGCATTAATCCGAACCTCCCAGTCCCGGCTCCAAGACTTCTCCCGAGCTGCACCAATTCTCTGGAATGCTCTACCCCAAGAAATTAGGTGTATCCACAACTTACATAGTTTCAGGCGATCCCTAAAAACACATCTCTTTAGGTGGGCCTATCATGATCCCTAATCGTAGTCATTTAGACTATTGCTCTGAATGTAACTCTCTGTCAAATTCCACCAGACACAAGAGCTCTACACAGATGGGCTGGTGCAGGTTTTATCTACTCCCCATTCCCTTACATTGGCTGGACCATCATTGTAAATAAGCACCTGTACTTTGTCACCCCCACCTCATTGTTAGATTGTAAGCTTTTACGTCATTAGTTTTGCTTAATTAATGTTTCTCATAATTCTTTGTATACAAACCTGTGAATTGTGAAGCGCTGCAGAATATGTTGGCGCTATATAAATAAAAAATAATTATTATTATTATTATTAATATCATTATTATTATTATTATAACACATTTGATTCATTATGAATTGAACTAGATTTTTTGGGCTTTTCTCCCATTCTTTTCTATAGGGGAGTCCAAAAAAAAACAAAAATTGCAAATGCAAAAGCAGCAAGAAAAGGAATGATCAGAAGCTATTAGTATTAGAAATATGCAGCATTTCTGCAGGTCGGAGCATAGCACAATGCATCCTCGACGCTATATACTACCGGGAAAGCTGGAACCGGACACAATGCGTTTGCCAGTATCTGACTCTTTGACAGTTACCATTAGAGCCTGGCTGAGTCTTGTACATGTTTCCAAGCCTTTCTTTAAAAGCATTACTCCCTGCTGGCTCCCAATAGAGAATCGGATCGGATAGGCTCCCGCTGTGTAGTTTCTACGGACCATCACGGATCCGGCACGGATCAGTGGTGTCCGATTTTAGTTATGCACACCAAAATCGCAGCAGGATTGCGCTTAAAGGACACATCCGAGCACATCTGAGCCCGATAGGGATAAATGAAAGTCAAAATTGCATCCGAGTGTATCCGTGCAATATCTATGTCCAGCTAGGCAGCTGGGGGCTGGAATCCGCAGCGCAGGGAGGCCCAAGCCCAAGCCTTCTGGGCCCCCCCCCGCTGCGAATGGCAGCCCGAAGCCGCCCCAGAAAATGGCGCGTTCATTGGAGCGCCATTTTCTGGCACTGAACCCAACTCTTCCAGTGGCCCTGGTGGCGGTGGCTCACTGGGTAATAAAGGGGTTAGGGCCAGCTTTGTATTATCAGCTGGCCCCAAGCCCGAAATTCAATAGTAGACATTACCGCCATGAATTTCTAGTGAATTTTGAAAAAAAAAACACAAAACAGAAAAAATATTTTTATTTGGAAAAAAAAAAAAAAGACACTTAGGGACTCCAACTTTATTTAAAAAAAATCCTCTTCCCTCCACCGTAGTCCAATCCAGGGTTCTTCTTTAGCTCTGCTACATCTCTGGTAAAGAACCTCCACCAGAGATGTAGCAGAGCTGTGCACCCTGGGAAAGTTCATGTGAGTTCATGCAGCCAACATGAACTCAGATGAACCCTGCCAGCACTGCTACTTCAAATGAACCTGACCTGAGTCAGCTGTTCATTTGAAAATCCAGGGGGAAGGTTAAAAATAGAAAACCTAATTAAAACCGGATTGCACCTGGTCAGGTTGCAATCAGGGACCATAGAGCCCCATGTTATGAGGCACCGGATTGCAACCTGATCGGTGCAATCCGGGAGAATCTGGTTTACAGTGACAGCGGCTGTCGGAATTACTCGCAATTACTCGCTTCCCCATTCATTTACATTGGACTCGCTAGACTCGCAACGAGTAGCGAGTCCCAGACTCGGACTCGTTAGAGTCTAGCGATTCCGACTAATTTAGGACCATCCCTATTTACAAGTTTTTACATTGACAGGAGTAAAATAGGTGAATAACGATGTCCAAACAACAGCGTTCTTCATTGTCAATCTAATAGATCTCAATAATCACCAATGGGGTATTCTCCGGTAGGAGTGCACCCCGGTGACAATAGTGAGTTTGCACCACACAATTAGTTACATAATTGACTTCTTCTTTATTAGTTAAAACCGTGTACAAAAATTAATAATATTCAGGTACCATAATTATTATTATTATTATTAATATTATTTATTGATAGAGCACCATTGATTCCATGGTCTGTACATGAGAAAGGGTTACATACAAACAAGTTATAAATACAATGAACAAACTAATAGAGACAGACCGATACAGATTAGAGAGGACCTTGCCCTTGCGGGATTACATTCTACAGGGTAGTGGGAGAGAGACAGTAGGTTGGGTCTGCTCGGGTGGTGGTGGAGCGCCGGGTCCATTTGTGGTGGAGCTCCGGGTCTAGTGGTGGTGGAGTTGTGGCAACCTGCAGTATAGGTAGCCACAGAACCACCTGGTGCACAGAGGCATTTCCACATCAGGTAACCCTACACATGCAACACTTTGCACCCCAGACCTGAAGGGGGAGCTCTACTTGCCGCCTTGAGGCAAGGTCCCCTATAAATTCAGGCCCGGGGAGAAGTTAGGCAGTGCAGTTCAAGGGAGGACTGTGAAGACAACATGGTAAATGGAGCCTCGCTAGGCCCGTGCCAGAGGACCCAAGAGTGAGGGTCGGAGGCGAGGTAAGGAGTAGAGTGGAGGCAGAGGAACCATACCGGTTCACCCCAGGAAGCAACCCGGACACCGGAGTCCGAGTCTACAAGGGTCAGACAGTCCAGCAGAGAACACCGGAGAACCAGGAGACTTTAGTCTTCTGGGGACACTTGTGGCATAGCACTGAAGAGAGCCAGGGACTTCAGGAGAGAAGTGGTACCAGCAGAAGGATTTCAATGCCTGCCATACAAGTGAAGAGCTCAGGAGAGGTAAGGCCAAGATTTCAGACAGGTCAGGACTTAGGCCCCTTTCACATCAGCGTTTTTTTCAAATCGCGGCAGATGCGGTGAAAAAACCACATCTGCCGCGATTAACGCATAACCGACACACTTGCGGCACAGTTGCGGCAAGCCCCATGCAATGTCTATGGGGCTTGCGGTAAGAGTGCAGCAGATGCGGCAAGTGCGGTTTCGGCACTTGAGGCAGGTGCGGCCGCGAAAAAAAAAACACTGCTGACTGCGGTTTTTTTGCGGCCGCACCTGCCGCAAGTGCTGAAACCGCACTTGCCGCATCTGCCGCACCCTTACCGCAAGCCCCATAGACATGAGCTATATTAAAAGTCGGCCAACATTGGAGGAACAGCAGTTTTACATCTAGTAACTGTGAAGCGTTACATGGCCTCATGCACAGATCAAATTATCATGCATGTACCTAGCCTACCGACTATTATAACTGGTACCCAACCAAGGACAGTGCTGCTAATTTGGGACTTTAGTTTACTATTCCCCACTCCCTTACTGTAGGACACCCAGGATCCTGTTTGTAAGAATTGTAGGCAGTTTAGTCAGTGCTCCATACCTTTTTAGGGTACTATTCCTGTACAGCTGTGCTCCAAAGTGCTCCCCCCCAACAGAAAACCTACACACGTTTCAAGTTGTTTCTTCTTCAGGGTACCCAAACAGGATGGTGGTGTCCTCCATCCTGGCATCATTCTATAATACTGTTATCCACCCTGCTCTCATCCTGTAATAATGTCCTCTATCCTGCTCTCATCCTGTAATAATGTCCTCTATCCTGCTCTCATCCTGTAATAATGTCCTCTATCCTGCTCTCATCCTGTAATAATGTCCTCTATCCTGCTCTCATCCTGTAATAATGTCCTCTATCCTGCTCTCATCCTGTAATAATGTCCTCTATCCTGGCCACATGCTGTAATGATGTCCTTCATCCTGGCCAGATAAGGTAATAATGTCCTCCATCCTGGACACATCCTGTAATAATGTCCTCAATCCTGGCCTCATGCTTTAAAAATGTCCTCCATCCTAGCCCTATCCTTTAATAATGTTCTCAATCCTGCTCTCATCCTGTAATAATGTCCTCTATCCTGGCCACATCCTGTAATGATGTCCTCCATCCTGGCCAAGTAAGGTAATAATGTCCTCCATCCTGGCCACATCCTGTAATGATGTCCTCCATCCTGGCCAAATAAGGTAATAATGTCCTCCATCCTGGCCACATCCTTTAATAATGTCCTCCATCCTGGCCTTATCCTTTTTAACATCCTCCATGCTGGCATCATCCTGTAATGATGTCCTCCACCCTGGTCACATCCTGTAATAATGTCCTCCATCCTGGCCACATCCTGTAATAATGTTCACCATCCTCACCACATTCTGTTATGATGTCCTCCATCCTCACTACATCCTGTAATAATGTCCTCCATCCTGAACCCATTCTGTAATAATCTCAAGTATATTGACCTCTTCCTGTACTAATATTTCACGTTTTTGCTCCATCCTTTAATATTGTTCTCAATTTGGTCCCCATCCAGTAATAATGTTTTCCATCATGGCCGCATCATGTAATAATGTCCTCCATTTGGGTCTCATCCTGCAATAATCTCCTTCAGCCTGGCCACAGCATGTAATGGAATCCTTTATCCTGGCTACATCCTGTAATAATGTCCTCCATCCTGGCCTCATGCTGTAATAATGTGTCTCATTCTAGCTCTATCCTTTAATAATTTCCTTCATCCTGCCCTCATCCTTACTAATGTCCTCCATCCTGGCCTCATTCTACAATAATGTCCTCCATCTTGACCTCATTCTATAATAATGTATCTCATCATACCCCTATCCTTAAATAATGTACTGCATCCTGGCCTCAACCTGTAATAATGTCCTCCATCCTAGTTTTATCCTGTAATAATGTCCTCCATCCTAGTTTTATCCTGTAATAATGTCCTCCATCCTGGCCACATCCTGTAATAATGTCTCTCATCCTAGCCCTATCTTGTAATAATGTCCTCCATCCTGGCCTCAACCTGTAATAATGTATCTCATCATACCCCTATCCTTAAATAATATACTGCATCCTGGCCTCAACCTGAAATAATGTCCTCGCATCCTGGCCCCATCTTGCAATAATGTCCTCCATCCTAGCCCTATCCTGTAATAAGGTCCTTCATCCTAGCCCTATCCTGTAATAATGTCCTCCATCCTAACCCCATCCTGTAGTAATGTCCTCCATCCTAACCCCATCCTGTAATAATGTCCTCCATCCAGGTCTCATGCTGTAATAATGTGTCTCATTCTAGCTCTATCTTTTAATAATTTCCTCCATCCTGCCCTCATCCTTACTAATGTCCTCCATCCTGGCCTCATTCTACAATAATGTCCTCCATCTTGACCTCATTCAATAATAATGCCCTCCTTCCTGGCCTCATCCTGTAATAATGCCCCTCATCCTAGCCCTATCTTGTAATAATGTCCTCCATCCTGGCCTCAACCTGTAATAATGTATCTCATCATACCCCTATCCTTAAATAATGTACTGCATCCTGACCTCAACCTGTAATAATGTCCTCCATCCTAGTTTTATCCTGTAATAATGTCCTCCATCCTGGCCACATCCTGTAATAATGTCTCTCATCCTAGCCCTATCCTTAAGTAATGTCCTCATCCTGGCCTCATGCTATAATAATGTCCCCCATCCTGACTCTCTCCTTTAATAATGTCCTCCATCCTGGCCCCATCTTGTAATAATGTCCTCCATCCTGGCCTCATCCTGTAATAATGTCTCTCATCCTAGCCCAATCCTGTAATAATGTCCTCGCATCCTGGCCCCATCTTGCAATAATGTCCTCCATCCTAGCCCATTCCTGTAATAAGGTCCTTCATCCTAGCCCTATCCTGTAATAATGTCCTCCATCCTAACCCCATCCTGTAGTAATGTCCTCCATCCTAACCCCATCCTGTAATAATGTCCTCCATCCAGGTCTCAATCTGTAATAATGTATCTCACCATACTCCTATCCTTAATAATGTCGTCCATCCTGGCCTCAACCTGTATTAATGTCTCGCATCATAGCCTATCCTTAAATAATGTACTCCATCCCGGCCTCAGCCTGTAATGCTTTCCCTCATCCTACCCTGTAATAATGTCCTCCATCCTAGCTCTATCCTGTAATAATGTCTTCCATCCTAGCCCTATTCTTAAGTAATGTCCTCATCCTGGCCTCATCCTATAATAATGTCCTCCATTCTGGCCCCATCTTGTAATAATGTCCTCCATCCTGGCCACATCCTGTAATAATGTCTCTCATCCTAGCCCAATCCTGTAATAATGTCCTCCATCCTAGCCCTATCCTGTAATAATGTCTTCCATCCTAGCCCGATCCTGTAATAATTTCTCTCATCCTGGCCCTATCCTGTAATAATGTCCTCCATCCTAGCCCCATCCTGTAATAATGTCCTTCATCCTAGCCCCATCCTGTAATAATGTCCTCCATCCAGGCCTCAATCTGTAATAATGTCCTCCATCCTAGCCTCATCCTGTAATAATGTCCTCCATCCTAGTCCCATCTTGTAATAATGTCCTCCATCCTAGCCCTATCCTGTAATAAGGTCCTTCATCCTAGCCCTATCCTGTAATAATGTCCTCCATCCTAACCCCATCCTGTAGTAATGTCCTCCATCCTAACCCCATCCTGTAATAATGTCCTCCATCCAGGTCTCAATCTGTAATAATGTATCTCACCATACTCCTATCCTTAAATAATGTCGTCCATCCTGGCCTCAACCTGTAATAATGTCTCTCATCATAGCCTATCCTTAAATAATGTACTCCATCCCGGCCTCAGCCTGTAATGCTTTCCCTCATCCTACCCTGTAATAATGTCCTCCATCCTAGCTCTATCCTGTAATAATGTCCTCCATCCTAGCTCTATCCTGTAATAATGTCTTCCATCCTAGCCCTATTCTTAAGTAATGTCCTCATCCTGGCCTCATCCTATAATAATGTCCTCCATTCTGGCCCCATCTTGTAATAATGTCCTCCATCCTGGCCACATCCTGTAATAATGTCTCTCATCCTAGCCCAATCCTGTAATAATGTCCTCCATCCTAGCGCTATCCTGTAATAATGTCTTCCATCCTAGCCCGATCCTGTAATAATGTCTCTCATCCTGGCCCTATCCTGTAATAATGTCCTCCATCCTAGCCCCATCCTGTAATAATGTCTCTCATCCTAGCCCAATCCTGTAATAATGTCCTCCATCCTAGCCCGATCCTGTAATAATGTCTCTCATCCTGGCCCCATCGTGTAATAATGTCCTCCATCCTAGCCCTATCCTGTAATAATGTCTTCCATCCTAGCCCGATCCTATAATAATGTCTCTCATCCTGGCCCTATCCTGTAATAATGTCCTTCATCCTAGCCCGATCCTATAATAATATCTCTCATCCTAGCCCAATCCTGTAATAATGTCCTCCATCCTAGCCCGATCCTGTAATAATGTCTCTCATCCTGGCCCTATCCTGTAATAATGTCCTCCATCCTAGCCCCATCCTGTAATAATGTCCTTCATCCTAGCCCCATCCTGTAATAATGTCCTCCATCCAGGCCTCAATCTGTAATAATGTCCTCCATCCTAGCCTCATCCTGTAATAATGTCCTCCATCCTAGTCCCATCTTGTAATAATGTCCTCCATCCTAGCCCTATCCTGTAATAAGGTCCTTCATCCTAGCCCTATCCTGTAATAATGTCCTCCATCCTAACCCCATCCTGTAGTAATGTCCTCCATCCTAACCCCATCCTGTAATAATGTCCTCCATCCAGGTCTCAATCTGTAATAATGTATCTCACCATACTCCTATCCTTAAATAATGTCGTCCATCCTGGCCTCAACCTGTAATAATGTCTCTCATCATAGCCTATCCTTAAATAATGTACTCCATCCCGGCCTCAGCCTGTAATGCTTTCCCTCATCCTACCCTGTAATAATGTCCTCCATCCTAGCTCTATCCTGTAATAATGTCCTCCATCCTAGCGCTATCCTGTAATAATGTCTTCCATCCTAGCCCGATCCTGTAATAATGTCTCTCATCCTGGCCCTATCCTGTAATAATGTCCTCCATCCTAGCCCCATCCTGTAATAATGTCCTCCATCCTAGCCCTATCCTGTAATAATGTCTTCCATCCTAGCCCGATCCTATAATAATGTCTCTCATCCTGGCCCTATCCTGTAATAATGTCCTCCATCCTAGCCCGATCCTATAATAATGTCTCTCATCCTAGCCCAATCCTGTAATAATGTCCTCCATCCTAGCCCGATCCTGTAATAATGTCTCTCATCCTGGCCCCATCGTGTAATAATGTCCTCCATCCTAGACCTCTCCTTTAATAATGTCCTCCATCCTAGCCCCATCCTGTAATAATGTCCTCCATCCTAGCCCCATCGTGTAATAATGTCCTCCATCCTAGCCCCATCGTGTAATAATGACCTCCATCCTAGCCCTCTCCTTTAATAATGTCCTCCATCCTAGCCCCATCCTGTAATAATGTCCTCCATCCTAGCCCCATCGTGTAATAATGTCCTCCATCCTAGCCCCATCGTGTAATAATGTCCTCCATCCTAGCCCTCTCCTTTAATAATGTCCTCCATCCTAGCCCCATCCTGTAATAATGTCCTCCATCCTAGCCTCATCCTGTAATAATGTCCTCCATTCTAGCCCCATCCTGTAATGATGTCCTCCATCCTGGCCCCATCTTGCAATAATGCCCCCCCCAGCCAATTGTGAAGAGGATGGAGATGGCAGTGGGGTGAGTATTAGAATTTTGTGTGTTTGTTTCTTACTTCTTACATGTATTTTGTTCTTGGGTCAGGAGAGAATAAGAAACTATCTATGTTTTGGGAACAATTAAGTGAAATTGGCAAATTCCCATTATAAATGATCTGTTATCGTCATTAATTATGATAGAAAACCTCATAAAATAGATGAAGACTGGATATCCTTCATATTATCCGATCTTAATGATTTTTAACTGTATTTAATGAAGAAGCAATGGCTTTGCTGCTTGGAAAATGAAGAAGCAATGGCTTTTTGTAAAATCATACAATACGTGGACCAAAAAATGAATATTCAGAATATTTTGTGACCAGATAGTGTTCATATGAGGCTTTACAAATCACAGTTCTTATGGTGATGAGAGTACGGTCAGAGATATACAGCTGGTGAAATAAGTATTGAACACGTCACAAATTTTTAAGTAAACACAGGAGCACCTCACTGAATTAGAAAGTCATCAAAGAGTTACTTTATTCTGTAATTCAATACATAAAGTGACCACATCTATTATATAGAGTTATTACACACAGAGGGATCTATTTCATGTGTTTATTTCTGTTAATGTTGATGATTAATGAAAACCCAAAGGTCATTACTAAGAAAATCAAAGAACGGAGAATGAAGGGTTAAACACCGCGCTGCCGTATTCCACCAGACATCAAAGGGTGAATATAATATTGATTTATTAGTCAACACATTTCAGGTCTCTCCTCAGGACAAATCAATGTTATATTTCCATGTTTCAGGGAGCCCTGAAACACGCTAATAAATCAATATCATATTGCCATGTTTGACTAATAAACCAATATTATATTCACCATTTGATGTCTGGTGGAATACGGCAGCGTGGTGTGTAACCCTTCATCCTGCCTAATTAATTTTCTGAGATAATGACCTTTGGGTTTTCATTAATCATCAACATTAACATAAATAAACACATGACATAGATCCCTCTGTGTGTAATGACTCTATATAACAGATGTGGTCACTTTATGTATGGAATCACTGAAATAAATTAAGTCTTTGATGATATTCTAATTCATTGAGATGCGCCTGTATTTACTCAGAAAATTAGTGACGTGTTCAATACTTATTTCACCAGCTGATTTCCCCGTAGACTTCCATGATACTCGATACTTGAATGGAGCGTGTCTGAGCATTGGAGTAACAAGCACTCGAGCACTTTCGTGATAAATCATCACTAGTTATGTGTAATAAGAAATGATACAGGGAAAAAATATTCAACACATGAAGAAAGAGAAGTGCAAAAAACCCTGGGAAGTCCTGACACCAGCTGAAATCTATCAGTAATTAGGAAGCAATCCTTCCACTTAGTGATAATATTATCAGCTGAATCAACTGATGGTTGATAAAAAGGAGTCTCATTACCAAGGAGCCACACAGGAAACATCTCATGATGGGGAAAACCAGTGAGCCGTCTCAAGACCTTTGCAAAATTATTGTTGTAAAACATCCTGCAGGCATTGATTACAGAAGAATTTCTAAACTACTGAATATTCCAGTGAGCTCTGTTGGGTCATAGTCCGAAAGTGGAAACAACATAATTTTATCATAAACTGGCCATGACCAGATGCTCTCCACAATATTTAATATGTAGGAGTAAAAAGAATAATCTGTAATCCTACTACTTAGTGATAATAATATCAGCTGAATCAACTGATGGTTGATAAAAAAGTGTCTCATTACCAAGGAGCTACACAAGAAACATCTCATGATGGGGAAAACCAGTGAGCTGTCTCAAGACCTTCACAACCTTATTACTGATGGCCGATAAAAAGGAGTCTCATTACCAAGGAGCCACACAAGAAACATCTCATGATGGGGAAAACCAGTGAGCTGTCTCAAGACCTTCACAACCTTATTACTGGTGGCCGATAAAAAGGTGTCTCATTACCAAGGAGCCACACAATAAACATCTCATGATGGGGAAAACCAGTGAGCTGTCTCAAGACCTTCACAACCTTATTACTGATGGCCGATAAAAAGGAGTCTCATTACCGAGGAGCCACACAAGAAACATCTCATGATGGGGAAAACCATCATGTGTCAGGACTTTTCGTGGCTTTCTGCACCTCTCTTTCTTCAAGTGTTCAATACTTTTCCCTTTGTCATGTCTCATTATTACACATAAATTATGAACATCTCTGGTTTGATTTCTTTGCCTGATGAATTGGATGGGTTGTTACTGACATCTGGTGAGAAATTCATGTCAATAGCACCTTTAGAATATATTTACTTAGAGAATTGGTGACACGTTCAATCATATTCACTGCCTGGCAGTACACTCGACAAAGACATATCTGTGTGGATTTTTCAGCAGAGTCTTTTGGTTTTACCCCTAAATGTCAAAGACTATTATCACCATCCTGACCAGGCCAAATGTTTGAGCTTCTCTGTCCTTATTCACATGGATGTCACTGACGCAAGGTAAGATTTTAACACTAGGGTAAGACTGTCCCAACTGGGTATACCTTGGAACACCTGGAAGAAGATTAAAGCCTAAACTCGCGTCGGGGTGGATGCACAGTGATTTTGACATACGTCTCTCAGCCAACATTTTATATAGGGTATTTTCTTTTTGCACTATGCCATTGCACTTAAATAAGCTGTTAGTAGGTTAAGGTTTATATGGATAAGGCTTTTAAAGGGACACTGTCAGGTCAATTTTCAGTATGATACTAATATTACCCTTGAATAGGGCCTGGGCCGACATATTAAAAACATGTAAATTAATTATTGTACCATTTGTCCTTTCCATGTTATCAGCATTGTCAGACCCAGCAGGGAGCTCCTGGATTAGTCCTCTCCATTATAAGCAAACAGGAATAGTCCGGCTGCTGTATAAACTGTCATGTAATTATGCACTCCCTCTCAGCAGCTCTCTCCTCCCTCCTCCCTCTAAGCAGCTCTCTCCTCTCTCCTCCCTCTCAGTGGCTCCCTCCTCCCTCCCAGTAGCTCCCTCCTCCCTCTCAGCAGCTCTCTCCACCCTCCTCCCTCTCAGCAGCTCTCTCCTCCTTCCTCCCTCTCAGCAGCTCTCTCTTCTCACTTCACTCTCAGTAGCTCCCTCCTCCTTCTCAGCAGCTCTCTCCTCCCTCTCAGCAGCTCTCCCCTCCCTCTCAGCAGCTCTCCCCTCCCTTCTGCCTCTCAGCAGCTCTCTCCTCCCTCTCAGCAGCTCTCTCCTCCCTCCTCCCTCTCAGCAGCTCCCTCCTCCCTCTCAGCAGCTCTCTCCACTCTACTCCCTCTGAGCAGCTCTTTCCTCCCTCCACCCTCTCAGTGGCTCTCTCCTCCCTCCTCCCTCTCAGTAGCTCCCACCTCCCTCTCAACAGCTCTACCCACGCTACTCCCTACTCCCTCTCAGCCGCTCTTTCCTCCCTCCACCCTCTCAGCAGCTCTTGCCTCTCTCCTCTCATTAGCTGTCTCCTCCCTCTTCCCTCTCAGCAGCTCTCTCCTCCCTCTCAGCAGCTCTCTCCACCCTCCTCCCTCTCAGCAACTCTTTCCTCCCTCCCCCCTCTCAGCAGCTCTCTCCTCCCTCCTCCCACTCAGCAGCTCTCTCTTCCCTTGTCCCTTTGCTAACAGTGCAGTGTCAGGTTTCAGTAGCCTCTGTTCTGTTGAGGACACAGAGGGAGAGAGCTATTACAGATCTGCCTTATCTAGACTCCATTTGTTTCTCTAAGCAGTTATGATGCTGTGACAGTTTCTGGTGCAAACACAGAGAGCAGATAGAATACAGCCCCCCCCCCCAGTGATCTCCTGTGCAGTGATGTGGTGTGAGTATGTGACATGCATATTCATGCTATGGGGAGTGAACAGCAGAGAACTAAGTGGATCATTCACTGAGATTGACAGATGGAACTAGATGGAATGGATCTCTTTATTTGAAGTTTAGTGAAGATAGAAGGGGAATATAAATAAAAGAAATACATCAATAAAAAGCGCTTAGAGTAAGGAATTAGAATATGATGGCAGTTACATATGGATTTTTCACCTGACCGTTTTCCTTTAATGCCACATAGATGCAGTGGAAAACATAACAGTTTTAGTTTCTTTGCTGTATGTCCTTTACATGACCCTTGATTGACGTATCGCTCTTCCACCAGGTTTTCACTCTTGTCTGTCATTTTTTGAGGTTGTGTCATGATTGAATTGGTCGTAACGATTAACCATGGAGATTCTCCGCATTATCCTGTCCTCTCTTGCATTTGTCTTTCGAGGGTGTCCGGCCTTCTTGGGGGACTTAAAATAGTTGACGATACTGTAAGGATGCAATATTCTAGAAATCACAGACTTGGAACGACCACGGTGACCCCTCTTCATCTGGACAAGCTGCTGCCGGAAGGGTTCAGTAACCATTTTTGCAAAGTAAGTGCAAACTGGAAAGTTAGGCTGCCAGTTACATAGGGTTTGTAGCACCAGGTGCCACCTTCACACCAATAACGTGCAGATATCAGAGTGTTCTCTACTTGTGATCAGTGTCTTTTTCATGTATGTCATTTAGATTTTTATTCTTTCATTTAGGAATGCTTCAGTTTATGGAATAAGTTTAGAATACTCAGAATTTACTCCTGTAAGAAGATGTTCACATGGGACGACACAGTGACCTTAACAATAAGGAATTGTGTGTTGTCCTCTAACTTTGATCACCAGTGTATATTTTTCGGGACCATTTCACCCTTCACATTTGAAGGGGCTCTGAGGAACCTATAATTCAGAAAACCCACAAACAAGACTCATTTTAAAATCTGCTCCCTCAATGTATCTAAAAAGTTTTGTTTAACCCTTTAAAAGTTTCACGGAGCTTTATCTCAACTTTAAGAAGGAAATGAAAACTTACGTGCAGACGGAAGTCATCTGTTCAATAGAAGCTTTGTAGATCGAATAAGACACAGTGATGGCCCAACATGTTCACACCATGAAACCATTCCTTAAAATAAAGTATTTCTCCCAGAAAATTATTGCCGTTACTCGTTTTGTCATATACATGTTTATTATTTTTGTGTGTATTAAAACAACGCAAAAAAAGAGAAAAAAGGTCAATTGGACTAATTTCATACAAAGCACCCAAAATTGTTCCTTCCGAAATTGGGGAAAAACAACTTTGTTTCTAGCATGTGATACTTATTCAGACCCACCCAGGACAAGAAACAGGTGTGGGCAATATGAAAATCACACCAGAAACCAGAGAAAAAGAGGAGAAGTTGCCTCAATCTTTGCATTGTGTGTCTGTGTGTGCCGCATTAAGCATGGAGAAAAGAAAGAGAAGGACGCGAGAACTAAAATTGTTGAAAAATATTAACGATCACAAGGTAACCAGTTAATTTCCAGAGATCTTGATGTTCCTTCCTGTATGGTGTGCAACATAATCAAGAAGTTTACAACTCAAGGCACTGTAGCTAATCTCCCTGGATGGGGACGGCAGAGAGAAATTGATGAAAGGTTGCAATGTAGGATAGTCTAGATGGTGGATATGCCCCAATCAATTTCTAAAGAGATTAAAGCTGCCCTGCAGGCTCAGGGGGCATCAGAGTCAGCAAGAACTATCTTTGCACATGTTAATGAATAGAATGCTATGGAGGAGACCCAGGAGGTCCCACTGCTGACTCAGAGAGAGAAAAAAGTCAAAATGTATGTGAGGAACCAAAATCCTTCTGAAAAAGCATTTTGTGGATGAATAGGACAAGATGGAGTTTTTTGGTAAAGTTAATCATTCTACTGTTTACTGAAAACAGAATGAGGCCAACAAACAAAAATCACAGGATCTACAGTCACATATGGGGGAGGTCAGAGAAAATAGCACAGAACCTACAGTCACATATGGGGGAGGTCAGAGAAAAGAGCACAGGACCTACAGTCACATATGGGGGAGGTCAGAGAAAAGAGCACAGGACCTACAGTCACATATGGGGAGGTCAGAGAAAAGAGCACAGGACCTACAGTCACATATGGGGGAGGTCAGAGAAAATAGCACAGAACCTACAGTCACATATGGGGGAGGTCAGAGAAAAGAGCACAGGACCTACAGTCACATATGGGGGAGGTCAGAGAAAAGAGCACAGGACCTACAGTCACATATGGAGGAGATCAGAGAAAAGAGCACAGGACCTACAGTCACATATGGGGGAGGTCAGAGAAAAGAGCACAGGATCTACAGTCACATATGGTGGAGGTCAGAGAAAAGAGCACAGGACCTACAGTCACATATGGAGGAGATCAGAGAAAAGAGCACAGGACCTACAGTCACATATGGGGGAGGTCAGAAAAAAGAGCACAGGATCTACAGTCACATATGGGGGAGGTCAGAGAAAAGAGCACAGGACCTACAGTCACATATGGAGGAGATCAGAGAAAAGAGCACAGGACCTACAGTCACATATGGGTGAGGGCAGAGAAAAGAGCACAGGACCTACTGAGGACAGCCCTCAGTTCAGAACCACTAAGGGCATACCCGCTGTTCCTATACTGACCATAAGGACCACATCCTTCATGAACCACAACATAGCTCAAGGCGACTTATGTGATCAAGGTCTTGAATGACCGAAATGTCATTCTGTCGCAATCACTATAAGAGCACTTGCTTCACTAAATTTCACTAACAAGCAAAAAACTCCTCAAGTGTATGTGTGCAGTGATTCTAATAGACATATATGAGGGAGGTCAGAGAAAAGGGCACAGAACCAACAGTCACATATGAGGGAGGTCAGAGAAAAGGGCACAGACCAACAGTCACATATGAGGGAGGTAAGAGAAAAGAGCACCAGACCTGCAGTCACATATGGGGACGGCAGAGAAAAGAGCACATGACCTACAGTCACATATGGGGGAGGTCAGAGGAAAGAGCACAGGACCTACAGTCATATATGGGGGAGGTCAGAGAAAAGAGCACAGGACCTACAGTCACATATGGGGGAGGTCAGAGAAAAGAGCACAGGATCTACAGTCACATATGGGGGAGGTCAGAGAAAAGAACACAGGACCTACAGTCATATATGGGGGAGGGCAGAGAAAAGAGCACAGGACCTACAGTCACATATGGGGATGTCAGAGAAAAGAGCACAGGACCTACAGTCACATATGGGGAGATCAGAGAAAAGAGCACAGGACCTACAGTCACATATAGGGGAGGTCAGAGAAAAGAGCACAGGACCTACAGTCACATATGGAGGAGGCCAGAGAAAAGAGGACAGGACCTACAGTCACATATGCGGGAGATCAGAGAAAAGAGCTCAGGACCTACAGTCACATATGGGGGAGGTCAGAGAAAAGAGCTTAGGACCTACAGTCACATATAGCGGAGATCAAAGAAAAGAGCACAGGACCTACAGTCACATATGACGGAGAACAGAGAAAAGAGCACAGGACCTACAGTCACATGTGGGGGAAAGGTCAGAGAATAGAGCACAGGACCTACAGTCACATATGGAGGGAGATCAGAGAAAAGAGCACAGGACCTACAGTCACATATGAGGTAGGTTAGACAGGTTTTGGTTGTTTTCCTCCTCTAGCACTGGGGGTCTTGACTTTGTACAAGACATCATAAAATCTGAAGATCCCATTTTGGGTGAAAATGTAGATCCAGCATCAGACAGCTGGGGGCGTCCTAGGTCAGGGGTCTCCAGCTGGACAATGACCCCAAACATCAAGAAGCCGCAGAAATGGAGGAAACAAAGAGCTGGAGAGATCTGATGAGGCAGCAATGATCTCCATAAGGTAAAAAGTAGTAATCTCATATATGAAGCCGGTGCATCTACTGGAACCAAGTATATCAAACCGGAGAATGCACTTTTGCCTATTCTGTAATCCAGTTCCCTCAATGATGCCTATATATCAGCTCTCTGTGGTTAGGTCACCATTTTTGGAGACAGAAGCTTTGTCAACTTCACTCTTATTTCCTTGGTTTTCCACCCGTAGATCAGAGAGTTCAGAATCGGTGGGACCACGAGGAACTGCACGGACATTACTGTTCTCAGCTCGTAGGAGAGGTCGGTTGGACTGAAACGATGGAGAAGGATCTCGAATAGCAAATTGACGACAAAGTTAGTGATGGTCACCAAGTGCGGAGTGCAGGTCTGTAGGGACTTGGATCGGAAGTCCTTGGAGGCTCGGACACAAACCTTTAGAATCTCAATGTAAGAAATGAAGATCAGTACCGGCAACAGAACTAAGATTAGTACTGTGATGAAGATTCCGTAGATATTGTTGACCGTTGTGTCAATGCAGGACAACCTCACCACCGACCAGTTGTCACAGTAGATCTTCAAGATGAAGGAGTCACAGAGTGGAAGCCTAATGGTCAACGCAAAGTGAACTACAAAGATACAGATAATCATTGACCAGGCTACGACAACAAGGTTCAGAACCATGGACAAGGACATGATGGTGGAGTATCTCAAGGGGTGGCAGATGCACAAGTAACGATCATACGCCATGACTGTCAGGATGGCCAATTCTACTCCCAAGTAGGTGTGAATGACGAAGATCTGAGCTAGACAACCCTCGTAGGAGATGGTTTGCGTTTTGCTAATTAAGTTAACGAACAAATGTGGGAAGAAGGCGCTGCTCCCATACAGTCCATTGAGGCACAGGACGGATATGAAGATGTACATGGCCTCCTGGAGACTCCGATGGACGGCCACGGTGGAGATGACCGCACAGTTGGAGACGACGATGATGAGGAATCCAAGCAACGTGATGGCGCTGTAGACGTATCTCAGTTCAGTCAATGGACCAAAGTTCAGGGTCAGGAGGGACGGATGAGAACCCGAGAGATTCAGCATCTTCACTGGTTAATGTGCAATCCTGAAAAACAAATACTTGAGTTAAAATTCTTACTTTGATGTTCTCCAAGACTACAAGGGGTGACTTGAATTTTGGATCATAGTGGTTACTTATCCGGCTCTTTTCCATATTGTGACGTTCTAAAGGTCAAACCCCCAATACTGAAGCATTAATGTTATATACTAAGGACAAGCCATCTTTATTAGGGTACGTGCACGCCATTCGGAGGCTCTGTGTGTTGGGACGCAGTGACTCCGGACCTGAGGGAAGCCGCGGGTGAACACTGGGAGACCGCAGCCACCCTGTACTCACCCTCTACATGGTGATATCATGCAACCGTCCGGTAACCTGCAGCAGAGCCGGAAACATGCTGCGAAGGGGAGAAGCACAGTGTGCATGGGACTTCAAGACACCCCATCCACTGTGCTCATACTATATAGTGCAGGTAATGGACGGAGCGGCAACACGTGTGAACACACCCTTATACCACAACAAACATATTTACACCCCTCTTAGAGTAAGGGGTCTGAGGAACTCAGGTAGATGGGAAGATGTTTGATATTACACTATATGATAGGTGAAGTGTTACATGGGGCTGCAGGTAACATCTACTACATTATCTGTACTTAGAGATATCACTGTGTTATCTGTGCTGTTACATAGGACTGCAGATGACATCTACATTATCTGTACTCAGAGATATCACTGGGTTATCTGTGGTGTTACATAGGACTGCAGGTAACATCTACTACATTATTTATACTCAGAGATATCACTGTGTTATCTGTGGTGTTACATAGGACTGCAGGTGACCTCTACTCCATTATCTGTACTCAGAGCTATCACTGTGTGTTATCTGTGATGTTACATAGGACTGCAGGTGACATCTACTACATTATCTGTACTCAGAGATATCACTGGGTTATCTGTGGTGTTACATAGGACTGCAGGTAACATCTACTACATTATTTATACTCAGAGATATCACTGTGTTATCTGTGGTGTTACATAGGACTGCAGGTGACCTCTACTACATTATCTGTACTCAGAGATATCACTGTGTTATCTGTGGTGTTACATAGGACTGCAGGTGACATCTACTACATTATCTGTACTCAGAGATATCACTGTGTTATCTGTGGTGTTACATAGGACTGCAAGTGACATCTGCTACATTATCTGTACTCAGAGATACCACTGTGTTATCTGTGGTGTTACATAGGACTGCGGGTGACATCTACTACATTATCTGTATTTAGAGATATCACTGTGTTATCTGTGGTGTTACATAGGACTGCAGGAGACATCTACCACATTATCTGTACTCAGAGATATCACTGTGTTATCTGTGGTGTTACATAGGACTGCAGGTGACATCTATTACATTATCTGTACTCAGAGATATCACTGTGTTATCTGTGGTGTTACATAGGACTGCAGGTGACATCTACTACATTATCTGTACTCAGAGACATCACTGTGTTATCTGTGGTGTTACACAGGACTGCAGGTGACATCTACTACATTATCTGTACTCAGAGATATCACTGTGTTATCTGTGGTGTTACATAGGACTGCAGGTGACATCTACTACATTATCTGTACTCAGAGCTATTACTGTGTTATCTGTGGTGTTACATAGGACTGCAGGTGACATCTATTACATTATCTGTACTCAGAGATATCACTGTGTTATCTGTGATGTTGCATAGGACTGCAGGTGACATCTACTACATTATCTGTACTCAGAGCTATCACTGTGTTATCTGTGGTGTTACATAGGACTGCAGGTGACATCTACTACATTATCTGTACTCAGAGATATCACTGTGTTATCTGTGGTGTTACATAGGACTGCAGGTGACATCTACTACATTATCTGTACTCAGAGATATCACTGTGTTATCTGTGGTGTTACATAGGACTACAGGTGACATCTACTACATTATTTATACTCAGAGATATCACTGTGTTATCTGTGGTGTTACATAGGACTGCAGGTAACATCTACTACATTATTTATACTCAGAGATATCACTGTGTTATCTGTGGTGTTACATAGGACTGCAGGTGACATCTACTACATTATCTGTACTCAGAGATATCACTGTGCTATCTGTGGTGTTACATAGGACTGCAGGTAACATCTACTACATTATCTGTACTCAGAGATATCACTGTGTTATCTGTGGTGTTACATAGGACTGCAGGTGACATCTACTACATTATCTGTACTCAGAGATATCACTGTGTTATCTGTGGTGTTACATAGGACTGCAGAGACATATACAACATTATCTGTACTCAGAGGTATCACTGTGTTATCTGTGGTGTTACATAGGACTGCAGGTGACATCTACTACATTATCTGTTCTCAGAGATATCACTGTGTTATCTGTGGTGTTACATAGGACTGCAGGTGACATCTACTACATTATCTGCACTCAGATATCACTGTGTTATCTGTGGTGTTACATAGGACTGCAGGTGACATCTACTACATTATCTGTACTCAGAGATATCACTGTGTTATCTGTGGTGTTACATAGGACTGCAGGTGACATCTACTGCATTATCTGTACTCAGAGATATCACTGTGTTATCTGTGGTGTTACATAGGACTGCAGGTGACATCTACTACATTATCTGTACTCAGAGATATCACTGTGTTATCTGTGGTGTTACATAGGACTGCAGGTGACATCTACTACATTATCTGTACTCAGAGATATCACAGTGTTATCTGTGTGTTTACATAGGACTGCAGGTGACATCTACTCCATTATCTGTACTCAGAGATATCACTGTGTTATCTGTGGTGTTACATAGGACTGCAGGTGACATCTACTACATTATCTGTACTCAGAGATATCACTGTGTTATCTGTGGTGTTACATAGGACTGCAGAGACATCTACTACATTATCTGTACTCAGAGATATCACTGTGTTATCTGTGGTGTTACATAGGACTGCAGGTGACATCTACTACATTATCTGTTCTCAGAGATATCACTGTGTTATCTGTGGTTTACATAGGACTGCAGGTGACATCTACTACATTATCTGCACTCAGATATCACTGTGTTATCTGTGGTGTTACATAGGACTGCAGGTGACATCTACTACATTATCTGTACTCAGAGATATCACTGTGTTATCTGTGGTGTTACATAGGACTGCAGGTGACATCTACTACATTATCTGTACTCAGAGATATCACTGTGTTATTGATGGTGTTACATAGGACTGCAGGTGACATCTACTACATTATCTGTACTCAGAGATATCACTGTGTTATCTGTGGTGTTACATAGGACTGCAGGTGACATCTACTACATTATCTGTACTCAGAGATATCACTGTATTATCTGTGGTGTTACATAGGACTGCAGGTAAACTGTACCTGTATACTCCCCTCCATCGATTATAACTATTTCAGGGGATCAGAAAGGTGAATGAAGAACCTGTGTGTGACGCTTTCTTTAACCCTTGCTGTGCTGCCTGTAATATGGAGGAATCATTGTTATCACACAGATCTCCTTTTGTCTGCTGTAGAGTGAAGCTAGATCTTCAGTGCTGATAACACTGTAAACAGCACCATCAATCTCAGCTTCTTTGATCTGATGAATGAAGTGATGACTTACATTTATTAGTCTTCTATGTGTGTAATCATCACAATGTTTCCCTTTCTATCTCCGCAGTATCGGCACTCACCAGCTCTGCGCGGCGTCACGTCGTGTCTGCGGAGAATCATCTGTTCTGTAAACAGGAACCGATCAGAGAATTTATCAGTCAGCGCCGATCTCCCGACAGACCCGTCATGACTGACGCCATCCAACGCCAGATCCAACACTAATTACACCCTAATGACTGATCTGGGGCAGGAACCTTCTGGGACAATCTATGGTGACGTCATGAAGGTTTCCTGATCTTCTGCACAGGTGTGATGGAAGCTAACATGACCTTTCCCGGCATTTTGTCTCATTGTATCATTTTAAAGAACCTAAATTTATACTTGTGTCCAAAATGTATGTGTCACCCCGGGACTAGGGGGCGTCTGGATACAGTGGCGCACCGACCAACGATGTCCAGCGCACTGCACTCTACAACAGACTGGGGAGACGCTGGAGGGGGACAAATGTAATAGGTGGCCTTGTTTATAGGGAACAGGGGAGAGGTGACCTCCTGCACTCACCTGCGGTTGTGCCCTGATCTCTCTACCATCCCAGTGCTCTAAAATTGAAACCAGGCGACATTTGTCTTATTGCCGCCAAATTCCCAAAATACACGCCGCAATAAGGAGGCAATTTGGCAGCGATATTTCTAGGACGAAATATCACCGCCAAAAATGTCTCCCGTGATTGTGGCGTGAGAAGGTTCCCTTAGTGGTGGAACTAGCAGTGGTCGTGGCACTCTGAGCAATGTATATATCAAGATGATGGATGGATGGATGGATGGATGGATGGAGGTTATATGGATAGATAGATGGATGGATTGATGGATGGATGGTTATATTGATGGATGGTTAGATGGATGGATGATTGGTTATATGGATGGATGAATGGAAGGATGGATGCATGGATGGATGGATGGATGGATGGATGGATGGGAGGATGGATGGATGTTTATATTGATGGATGGTTAGATGGATGGATGATTGGTTATATGGATGGATGAATGGAAGGATGGATGAATGGATGGATGGATGCATGGATGGATGGATGGATGGATGGATGGATGGATGGATGGATGGGTAGGTGGATGGATGGATGGGTGGATGGATGGTTATATGGATGGATGGATGGTTGGATGGTTATATGGATGGATGGATGGATGGATGCATGGATGGATGGATGGATGAATGGAAGGATGGATGAATGGATGGATGGATGCATGGATGGATGGATGGATGGATGGATGGGTAGGTGGATGGATGGATGGGTGGATGGATGATTATATGGATGGATGGATGGTTGGATGGTTATATGGATGGATGGATGGATGGATGGATGCGTTGATGGATGGATTGATGAATGGATGGATGGTTATATGGATGGATGGATGGATGGATGGATATATGGATGGATGGTTGGTTATATGGATGGATGGATGGTTATATAATAATAATAATAATAATACTTTATTTATATAGCGCCAACATATTCCGCAGCGCTTTACAATGTAGATGTTATATAGATGGATGGATGAATGGATTGATGAATAGATGGATGGATGGATGGTTGGTTATATGGATGGATGGATGGATGGATGGATGAATGGGTGGATGTGTGGATGGATGGATAAATGGATGGATGGTTATATGGATGGATGGTTGTCATATGGATGGATGAATGGATGGATGGATGGATGGATGGGTGGATGGATGGTTATATGTATGGATGGATGGTTATATGGATGGAAGGATTATTATATGGATGGATGAATGGTTTATTTTATATGGATGGATGGATGGATGGACGGATGGATAAGATGCATAGAAGGATGTTGATAATTGATAGATGGAGATAATTGAATGAGATGATGGATGGAGATGAAGATTATGGATGGACAGTGATGATATATGGAGATGGTGAATGGATTGATGAGTGGAGATGATGGATGGAGACAATGGATGGATATAGATGATGGGTGAATGGATGGAAATGCCGGATGGATTGATGGAGGTGATGAATGGATAAAGATAATGGATATGAAAAGGATGGATGGAGATGATAGATGGATGGATGGATGCTTGCATGTATGAAGATGATGGATGGACGGATGGGGATGACTGATGAATGGAGATAATGCATATGAAATGGATTGATGGAAATGATGGATGGAAGGATGGTGGATGGATAGATGGAGATGGTGGATGGATGGATGGATGGATGATGATGGAGATGATGCTGGTGATGATGATGCTGTTTGATGATAAGGATGATGATTCTATGGAGAAGATCTGGGAGTCAGATAGGTCTATAAGAAAGGTGATGTCATCAGAAAAGGAATCTGTTGGCTCTGGAGATACAGTTGTGGCCAAAAGTATTGACCCCCCTGCAATTCTGTCAGATAATACGCAGTTTCTTCCTGAAAATGATTGCAATCACAAATTCTTTGGTATTATTATCTTCATTTAATTTGTCTTCAATGAAAAAACACAAAAAGAATTGTCCTAAAGCCAAATTGGATCTAATTCCACCAAACATAAAGAAGGGGGTGGACAAAAGTACTGGCACTGTTAGAAAAATCATGTGATGCTTCTGTAATTTGTGTAATTAACAGCACCTGTAACTTACCTGTGGCACCTAACAGGTGTTGGCAATAACTAAATCACACTTGCAGCCAGTTGACATGGATTAAAGTTGACTCAACCTCTGTCCTGTGTCCTTGTGTGTACCACATTGAGCATGGAGAAAAGAAAGAAGACCAAAGAACTGTCTGAGGACTTGAGAAACCAAATTGTGAGGAAGCATGAGCAATCTCAAGGCTACAAGTCCATCTCCAAAGACCTGAATGTTCCTGTGTCTACCGTGCGCAGTGTCATCAAGAAGTGTAAAGCCCATGGCACTGTGGCTAACCTCCCTAGATGTGGACGGAAAAGAAAAATTGACGGGAGATTTCAACGCAAGATTGTGCGGATGGTGGATGAAGAACCTCGACTAACATCCAAACAAGTTCAAGCTGCCCTGCAGTCCGAGGGTGCAACAGTGTCAACCCGTACTATCCGTCGGTGTCTGAATGAAAAGGGACTGTATGGTAGGAGACCCAGGAAGACTCCACTTCTTACCCCGAGACATAACAAAGCCAGGCTGGAGTTTACCAAAATTTACCTGAGAAAGCCTAAAACGTTTTGGAAGAATGTTCTCTGGTCAGATGAGACAAAAGTAGAGCTTTATGGGCAAAGATGACAGGAGAACAATATGAGCTTTGTTGCTTATAAAATTTACATATTTATTAGAGGAAAACAATCAAATCAAGAGTAGGTGAAAGTAAAAGCACAGCACAAAACATTGGTACCAAAAATAAATACAAGCAATCAGGGTTCTACATACAGTAAGAGGTGCTAGGCGTAGTTATTGTATAGTACAGGCTGTTTACAGGGTAGGATTAACAGAAATTGTCACATATCAAATAAATCTATTACTATCTTAATTCTGCCCTAAACCTGCAAAACCTGAGATAAAGACCTCAATCACCTCACATCATAAAGTGCATTCCCTTAAGCGAGTAATAGCAGCATATCAAATAAAGTGCCTAGTGCAGAGAATAGTAGGGTTACCCCCTGTGCCGGACCCCAAACGCACGTTTCGCGTATTGATAGAAAGTGCTTCGTCAGTGGAGGTACCGGGACCCTCCACAGGACGCTCTTATGTACCCATTACTGCACCTGCACTGATGCAGTCTGATTGTCCTTCTGTGAATCGGCGCATGCGCGCACGCCGCCGGCGCCGGTACGTTACATCCGGCGCTCAGCCCGCCGCGTCATCACCGCCGCCGGATGTTACATCCGGACAGCGGTGATACGTCGGCCAGGCATCAGAGCATCGCCATGACGATCGGCACAGTGCGGAAGAGCGGGAATGCATAACTTACTGGCTGCAGTGAAATCATGGAGACATTATTCCATTTGTGCACAGCAACAAGATAGAACCTTGTCTCCATGATTTCACTGCAGCCACTAAGTTACCTGTGGATAAGCTAGAAATGTAGCCGCGTGTAAAGTGGCCATTAGGCTTTTAGGACTACATTCATGGAATCTACGGACGTGACGGGGTAGGGTTTTTAGTTTGGTGATGTCTTTAACTTTGCTGGCGCCACCAATTTCTCTAATATGCTCGCCAATTCTCACTCGCAGCTCGCATGACGTTAAACCCACATATATTTTCTGGCAGCCGCATGTGGCATAATAGACCACATGCGTGCTTCCACAGGTAATCTAGTGGTTGATGGTGTAGGTCCGATTGCCATCGCTTGATGCGAATTAAGAACTGCGCACAAAATTGGCGCACGCCAGGCAAAGAAGCCTTTAAGGGGAGGGCCAGCCCCAAAAATCCTTGGAATCACTGGCACATAATGACTCTGTACCAGTAGATCTTTTAGATTTTGAGATCTCCGTGGGGTCATTTGCGGGCGTATATAACTTTTTGGGCAAAGGCATCAACATAGAGTTTACAGGAGAAAAAAAGAGGCATTCAAAGAAAAGAACACGCTCCCTACAGTCAGACATGGTGGAGGTTCCCTGATGTTTTGGGGTTGCTTTGCTGCCTCTGGCACTGGACTGCTTGACTGTGTGCATGGCATTATGAAGTCTGAAGACTACCAACACATTGTGCAGCATAATGTAGGGCCCAGTGTGAGAAAGCTGGGTCTCCCTCAGAGGTCATGGGTCTTCCAGCAGGACAATGACCCAAAACACTCTTCAAAAAGCTCTAGAAAATGGTGTGAGAGAAAGCACTGGAGACTTCTAAGGTGGCAGCAATGAGTCCAGACCTGAATCCCATAGATCACCTGTGGAGAGATCTAACAATGGCAGTTTGGAGAAGGCGCCCTTCACATATCAGGGACCTGGAGCAGTTTGCCAAAGAAGAATGGTGTAAAATTCCAGCAGAGCATTGTAAGAAACTCATTGATGGTTACCGGAAGCGGGTGATCGCAGTTATTTTGGCTAAAGGTTGTGCAACCAAGTATTAGGCTGAGGGTGCCAATAGTTTTGTCCGGCCCATTTTTGGAATTTTGTGTGAAATGATCAATGTTTTGCTTTTTGCTTCATTCTCTTTTGTGCTTTTTCATTGAAGACGAATTAAATGAAGATAATAATACCAAAGAATTTGTGATTGCAATCATTCAGGAAGAAACTGAGTATTATCTGACAGAATTGCAGGGGTGTCAATACTTTTGGCCACAACTGTACATACGGCAGGCAATGTGCAACTAAAATATCCTCTAAGTCAAAATCTGTTTGTTTTTCTGATCCAAGATCACCATGATCAATGGCAAACCACCTGGTGTGTACCGCCTTATGTGAAAAAAATCACATGCACTTAACACAAATGGAAGATACTACTATAGATTTCAGTAGGGTGAATTTATCTGAGTGGAGTCTAGTTCTACTCAAATATTACAAAGATCTTTATTCTCCTTTATACAGATGTTTATGTACAGTACAGACCAAAAGTTTGGACACACCTTCTCACCTTCTCATTCAAAGAGTTTTCTGTATTTTCATGACTATGAACATTGTAGATTCACACTGAAGGCATCAAAACTATGAATTATCACATGTGGAATTATAGACTGACCAAAAAAGTGTAAAACCACTGATAATATGTCTTATATTCTAGGTTCTTCCTTTTGCTGTGATTTCTGCTTTGCACACTCTTGGCATTCTCTTGATGAGCTTCAAGAGGTAGTCACCGGAAATGGTCTTCACTTCACAGGTGCCCTGTCAGGGTTAATTAGTGGGATTTCTTGCCTTATAAATGGGGTTGGGACCATCAGTTGTGTTGTGCAGAAGTCTGGTGGATACACAGCTGATCGTCCTACTGAATAGACTGGTAGAATTTGTATTATGGCAAGAAAAAAGCAGCTAAGAAAAACGAGCGGCCGTCATTACTGTAAGAAATGAAGGTCAGTCAGTCCGAAACATTGGGAAAACTGTGAAAGTGTCCACAAGTGAAGTTGCAAAAACCATCAAGCGCTACAAAGAAACTGGCTCACATGAGGACTGTCCCAGGAAAGGAAGACCAAGAGTCACCTCTGCTGCGGAGGATAAGTTCATCCGAGTCACCAGCCTCAGAAATCACAGGTTAACAGCAGCTCAGATTAGAGACCAGGTCAATGCCACACAGAGGTCTAGCAGCAGACACATCTCTACAACAACTGTTAAGAGGAGACTTTGTGCAGCAGGCCTTTATGGAGAAATAGCTGCTAGGAAACCACTGCTAAGGACAGGCAACAAGCAGAAGAGACTTGTCCGGGCTAAAGAACACAAGGAACGGACATTAGACCAGTGGAAATCTGTGCTTTGGTCTGATGAGTCCAAATTTGAGATCTTTGGTTTCAACCACCGTGTCTTTGTGCAACGCAGAAAAGGTGAACGGATGGACTCTACATGCCTGGTTCCCACCGTGAAGCCTGGAGGAGGAGGTGTGATGGTGCGGGGGTGCTTTGCTGGTGACACTGTTGGGGATTTATTCAAAATTGAAGGCATACTGAACCAGCATGGCTACCACAGCATCTTGCAGCGGCATGCTATTCCATCCGGATTGCGTTTAGTTGGATTTATTTTTCAACAGGACAATGGCCCCAAACACACCTCCAGGCTGTGTAAGGGTTATTTGACCAAGAAGGAGAGTGATGGGGTGCAATGCCAGATGACCTGGCCTCCACAGTCACCAGACCTGAACCCAATCGAGATGGTTTGGGGTGAGCTGGACCGCAGAGTGAAAGCAAAAGGGCCAACAAGTGCTAAGCATCTCTGGGAACTCCTTCAAGACTGTTGGAAGACCATTTCCAGTGACTACCTCTTGAAGACTGGTGACTACCTCTTGAAGCTCATCAAGAGAATGCCAAGAGTTTGCAAAGCAGTAATCAAAGCAAAAGGTGGCTACTTTGAAGAACCTAGAATATAAGACATTTTCAGTTGTTCCACACTTTTGTGTTCAGTCTATAATTCCACATGTGATAATTCATAGTTTTGATACCTTCAGTGTGAATCTACAATGTTCATAGTCATGAAAATAGAGAAAACACTTTGAATGAGAAGGTGTGTCCAAACATTCGAGTCACCATCGTTGCTTACTCTTTGATGCCTATTCCTATCGTCCTTGTGTGCTTAAGCTGGTTCCGCTCGGCCAGCACTTACTGCATTCAGGTTAGTGACGTCCCTCATAATGCACAGAAATGTTCCAGACCTTATTAAAAAATGATATTTTGTTTGTTTTGCAATTTTCTGAGACATATTTTTTGTTCAGCTTTTAAGACTTGTTTTCGGCTTGGCAGGGTGAACTTTTTATTGATACCATTCATATTTTTATCGTTTTTTATTGCATTTTTTTTCTATGGCATCACTTCAACATTTTTTTATTGCCATGCTGGAGTGATGCTTTTAATCGAGGTCTCCTGCTCCTGGTCTTACACTCACCTTCCCATATCTTCATCATGGTGGTCACTCCGGTCGGTCTCTGGCAATTTGTGACCTTTGTGTTTCATGGAGCGCACTGTAGGTCACAACTCAATGCAAGTCAATGAGAGCCCTGTTTTGACCCTCATTTTGACCTTATTCTCGTCTTGTTTTGTCCTCCTTCTTTCCTTGTTCTTCCCTCGCTGTTGTCTTGTTCTGGCCTCATTATGGCCTCTTCTGGTTTCATCTCTTTTTGGCCTCTGGCCTTCTTCTGAACTCATTCTGCCCTTGCTCAGACCTTGGCTCATTTTGTCCTCACTATGGCTTCTTTCTGTCATTATTCTAGCCTTGTTGTCAGAATTTTGGCTCCTCACCCTCATCCAAAATGGCGTCTGCTGCCCCACTCCTGTCCATGTGTTCCTGCTTTCCTGCCTATATAAACTCCAGTCCATCTTCCAGTCATTTCTTGAGTATTTTTCTTGGATCTCTGGCTCCTCTGTGCATCTTAAATTAGTGCTCCTTCTCCAGCTTTTCTAGTTCAGCTCTTTCCAGCTTCTCTGTAGTCTGAAGTCCAGCTAATCACCTGCTTCTAGTTGACCTAACTGCATCCAGTTGCTCTGTCTGGAGTTTGTTCCTGCTTCAGGTAAGCCTTTTGTTCTAAAAGGTTCTTCTGTGACCATTCAGATAAGTTTATGTAAGAGCAGTTGCAGAGCTCTGGACTGTTCGGGGCTTGCATTTTGCTGCTCTGCACTGCATCCAGTTCTGGAATTTGTTCTCAAAGACTATATCATTTCTAGGCCTCTCTGGATATGAACTGTTATGAACTGTTATAGACTATTCCGTTATTGGCCAATACCAGTGTGAACTGTTACTTATAACCTCTCTACTATCGGCTGCTACCAGTGTTAACTTTACTTTAGAGACTTTCCTGCCTGGTTTCACTGTGTTTGAACTTTTATTATCCTGTTTGTTTATTCTGCTTCTGTTTGCTGCATTTGTGCTTAAACATAGACTTTTACTTTAATACCTTGTCTTAGTCATGTCTCTGCTCCCACACCATTAGATTCCTGAGTTATCCGCAATAGTTATTACACTCGTTCAGCCTTCATTCTGCCCTCATTCTGGCTTTGTTCTGCCTTCGTTCTCATCTAATTCTGGCTCTCATTCTGGTCTAATTCTGCCCTCGTTCTGGCCTTATTTCGGTCTTGTTTTGCCCGTCTGTCATAGTTCTGCCCTCTTTCAGCCCTCGCACTGGTCTTATTCTGGCTCTTGCTCTGGCCTCAATCTGCCCACGTTCTACCCTTGTTCTGGGCTTAATCTTGCCTTGTTTTAGCCTTGATCTGCCCCTTGTTCTGTTCATGTTCTACCCTTGTTGTGGTTGTGTTCTGGCTCTTGTTCTGGACTCATTCTGACCTCATTTTGCCCTTGTTCTGAGCTTGTCTTGCCTCAGTCTGGCCTCGTTCTGCTCTTATTCTGGTCTTGTTCTGCCCTCATTTTGGTTTCATTCTGCTCTTGTTCTCACTTCATTCTGGCCTCATCCTGGCCTTATTTTGGTGTCTTTCTGACCTCGGCTTGACCTTGTTCTGAACTTGTTCTACCCTTGCTCAGGCCTCGTCCTGGCCTCATATTGTCCTCACTATGGCTTCGTTCTGCCTTCACTCTGGCTTCATTCAGCCCTTGCTCTAGCCTTATTCTTGTTCTCTCCTCCTTCTGTTCTATTTCAGCCCTAGTTCTGCCCTTGCTGTGATATTGTTCTGGCTCTCGCTGTGGCCTCAACCTGCCCTCGTTCTTCTCTGGTTCTGGGCTTGTTCTTCCCTTGTTCTGACCTCATCCTCCCCTTCTTTTGGGCCAGTTCGGCCCTTGTTCAAGTCATGTGCTGGCTCTTGTTCTGGACTCATTCTACATGATCAGTCTTAGATCTATTAGTATACCCAAGTCTTTTTCACACATGGTGTTGCTTAGCCCTATCCCTCACATTCTTTAGATTCTTTTTTTCATTGCTCTTGCCCAGATGTAGGACTTTGAATTTCTCCCTGTTATAAACCATTCTGTTAGCTGCTGTCCACTGTTACAGTTTGTTTAGATCTTGTTGAATCCTCTCTCTTCTCTAGTATTAGCGATCACTCTGACCTTTTCATCATCAAATTTAATCAGTTTTCCCTGAGTTCCTTCATCCAAATCATTGATAACAATGTTGAACAACACTGGGCCCCGGACAGAGCTCTGTGGTCCCCTCTTGAGACAGGAGATAGATGCCTGGCTGAGCATGGACCATCTGCACAGTGTAGAATACAGAAGACAATTTGAAAGACAGATGGTACGGACAATTAAATCCTTAGTATCAACTTTATGTGAATGACATTTGGCACTGATCCATGTCTAATTCACCTTGACAAACATAAGGTTTTCCATGATTGTTGCAGATAACCTGTTCTGTTTGGAGTTTAGTGGACGTGCTGAATCCTATCTCTGACACTGGACGCTGGATGACTTACCGTAGCCGGGTCTTCACGTCTCGGGCGTTGCTTCTCCCGTCACGGTTCTGCGCCCGAGGCTGTGGGGCCCGGTGGTCAGATCAAAAAGAAGGGAAATTGAATGGATATGGGGTTAATTCTTACTTGTCGTGACGCCACCTGCGGGTATCCGGTGATTTCACCGACGCTGCTTGGGCCTCCAGGGAATGTATGGCAGCTAGATGGGACGCTCCCCACAGGTTGAGCGGGAGTCCCCGGGGCCAGGAGCTGTGCCAGATGGAGTATGGCAGCTCCAGTAATTACTGAATATTATTCCAGGAATTATGCTCGGACACATAAAGTCTTTTGGTACCTTTACTGATGATAACAGGTACACTCGGACCGGGTGATGAGGTTGACACTCCTGGAGTTTCCACAGCAAGCAGTTGTGTAGGCTTCCTTCTATGCTGTTCTGGTGAGGTCGGGGGGATATGGAATCCTGCCGGACCGGGTTGTACGTCTTAGGAGACGTGTTCTACCTGAGTTAGCTGCACTGAGGGCACTGTATAAGGGAGAAAGAGTTGTCTTCCTTTCTTCCTGGGCTCTCATCTGGTAGTGCTTCAGGTGAACAGGGAGCTAGACTCCCTGGTTATAATGCTGGTTTTTCCTGCAGTCTGTGTAGTAGTTCCTGCAGCTCGGTTCCAGTAACCGGATTGTTAGGGAGAGTTAGGGTGACTCTTCTGTCACTGTAAGGTATTCTCCTCTTGTCCTATGACCCCAATTGCAAGGATCTCTCACCTTTCCGGGTGTGCTGGTTTGGGCCTAGTGTGGCTCCAGTACCAGTAACTGCACACTTCCTGCAGCTCTCCTAGCGTCTGCACACTCTGCTCTTTCTCCCTCCAGGACCCGTATTTATAGGGGAACTAGCTTAAGGAAACCAGTGGAGATCCCCCTAGAGGCCTGAGGTGAAAGGGGGTGTCTAAGGTGTTTTAAGTTAGTGGTGAGTTCTGCTTGCTGTGTACATTCCATTTGTGTACCAAGAGTTCTGTGGAGCCCCAACCAGGGTGCCACACTGGACATGACACTACACCCACTGCAGCATAGCAAGCTGGACCAGTTCTTGCCAACAATCCATACTGTTGACCAGTGGTGTAACTACAGAGCCGCGGCCCTTGTGCAAGATGCACTCCGGGGCCCCTTAGGTGAGGAGCGGTGGTGGGGGGTGGGGTGCTAGTGGTGTTGGCCGGGTGAGGAGTGGGGGGGAAGTGCTAGCGGTGTTGGCCGGCGCGAATACCTGCTCCGCCTGCCGGCTTGTGCAGGAGTCGAGGGGCGGGCACAACTGCGCGTCTGCAGGAAGTGACTTCTGTCACTTCCAGTCCTCCCTTCGCTCCTCTTCCAGCACTATCGCGGTCGCGGCGGGCGGCTGGAGGCACAGGCCACGGGGCCTCCAGCTGCGACCGCGGTAGATACGCCACTGCTGTTGACCCAAAAGTCTATGGGATCAAGGTATATGCTGAAAAAATGACCCAGTGCAGGTAAATCTAAAGCCGCCTGTTCAGATTGTGGGTTCTCTGTTTGTTGATTTGCATCAGGCTGGTAAAGGGGTAAAACCAAAATCTGGTCCATCATGTCTTATATATTGTATTCACTGCTATTACCTTTGTGATTTGTTGTAGCTGTAATGTTAAAGCGGAGGATTGCTGCCCCCCCCTCAAAAAAATCATTAACCAATATGACAAACATTGAGAATTTTAATGATTAAAATTTACTTACAGACTTTAGAAAAAAAATAATGTCTGCAGAATGATACATTTTATTTAGGGTGAATGTCACGTGTTGACGTGCAGTCCATGTAAAAATCTCTCTGTAGTTCAAATGGCAGTACATTTCATTTGGCATATTCAGAGTTAATGTGTACTGCTATATGTTGCTGACTGTGTAGAAGGATCTGCAGGTGGGTAGCTGTGACTATGCCCTTTTAATGGACTTTAAATAGTTCCCTCTTCCACCAGCAGAGTCGCTGATAGAGTTTAGTCTCTGCCAGACCTGGAGCTGAGAAGACGTGTGCTTTTTGCTGAAGCTTTCTTTGTCTTTTCCTTCTGTTGGGAGTTGCGGTGCTATCTGGTCTTGTGAGTGGAGGTGAGAGGGCTGATCAGGAGAAAAGGTCAAGGGGGGCGGCCCGTTTGTCCTTACCATCACAGGTAATTCCAGGAACAGGGTCAGCCAGGGATTCCCAGTCTAAAGGCCACGACACACCATCCAACATTGGCTGCGATGTCGGATGCGATGCCGCGGGTGCGCGCTCGCTTCCGACAGCACAGCCTAGCTGTAACACAGCAAGATGTTGCCGGTGACGGGGCTGCAATGTTGGCGCCGCGATGGCTCCCTTGGCTGGGATCAACCCAGCAAGCGATCCGCAGCAATGCAGCGAATAGGCGGGATTGGCCGTGACATCGCTATTGCGGTGTCACACCGAACGATCCCGCCGGTTGTTTAAGATGAAGTTGATTGGTTTTCCTGCAATTAAAGGGCTCATCCAGGTGTGAGATGAGTCTGTAGTCCATTTAGGTGACTGCAGGCCTCTGAATTCTCACAGCGCGTGCACTACACACTGTCAGGATTCTCTCGTGCTGATGGTAAGATTGGACGGTTTTACTCAATTAGTTTTCATTGATCGAAGCCAAGCATGTCTAGTCAGCACAAGACTGCATGTATGTAGATCGCATACTTACAGTTTCATGACCTACCATGCTCACCACCGACACCAGAGAGTCCTGACAGTGAGCAGTGTGCGCTTTGTGAGAATTCAGAAGTCTGCAGTCACAGAGAGGGAGACATGGAGTGACTGCAGACTTATCACAGACTTGGACAACCCCTATAATGGTCCTAACAAATAAACATAGTAACCATGGCACAAAGCCTTATTAATATATCCATATCTAACGTAATCTTACAAGTAAGATTGTCACATGTGTACAGGATCAGAACCAATAGCAGTTCAAAACTACATCACCAGACCCACCAGAGATACAAAAATGCATCCACATAACCGTCATCAGTACAGAGACACAGCATCACAACCCTCATCAGTGCAGAAATATATCACCAGACCCACCAGAGGTACAGAAATACATAACTAGAACCCCCATCATTACAGAGATCACAACCCTTATCGGTAACAGAATTCATCATCAGAACCACTGGTGGAGCAGAAATACATAACTAGAACCCCCATCAGTACAGGTATACTGCCATATAACCCCTCTTCACTATAGAAACACAGCATCACCACTCTCATCAGTACAGAAATTCATCAGTATATGGTAAAACAATTGTAATGTCAGATCGGACCCATACACATTTGTGCTGCATGAACCTACAACTCCTACTACATCTTTAACATTGGTAAGGACATACTGGGAGTTGTTGATACCAGTCACCATCAGACCATACAGGAACCACAGCACTGATGAGAATTAGTATCACAAATAATCATTTACATCCAGGTACCTTATAGATGACCTTGTCTCTGATCGGAGTCGTCTTTTTTTTTCTTCATCTTGTCCATACACTATGATAATGTTTCACATCCACAGCCCGTCTCTGGAGATGTCCATCTTCCCCGGCCTTCAGCACAGACTGGCACGATATCCTTAAAAATAGCAGAATGATCAAAGTTCTCCTCAGTAAAAATATCTGCCCTACGCTGTGCCCCAGAATAAAGAATTGCTCCTCCTCACTGTTCCCTGCACAAAATATGATTTACCGTACATGCTGTCCCTTTTCTGGAACATGCCCTCCACACTGCCCCTTCATCACACTGCCCTCTCCTTTCCATACTGGGCTCCCTGGTCACATTGTCCTCTCACACTGTGTCCCCCTATACTGGCCACTGTTTATACTGTTCTCCCTCATCACAATCCCCCCTATTCGATATACTGTCCCCTCCTGGCTGTGGCCTCACATTGTCCACACACACTGGCCCCTCTCCATACACCCCCACACTACTCACTCTCTATTCTGAGCCCCCTTACATTTTTCTCATCCCCTACTCTTTCCTCACTACCCCTCACTCCACATACTGTGCGCAGCCATCCCCCATACTTCACATACTCTGTCCACACCGATCTCCTCCTTACTCCACATACTGTGTCAGCAGCCATCCTCCCTCACTTCTCATACTGTGAAGAGCTTTGTGGGTGAAAACCAGTACTTTGAATTGGATCCTGTAGTGTATGGGCAGCCAGTGCAGTGACTGGCACAGAGCAGAAGCATCCGAGTAACGGTTAGCTAGATAGGTAATCCTGGCTGCTGCATTAAGGATGGACTGGAGGGGGGAAAGTTTAGACTGGGTGAGGCCACTTAATAGAGAATTGCAGTAGTCAAGGCGGGAATGGATTTGGGCCTCGGGGAGGGTTTTTGTTGTTTCCATGGTGAGAAAGGGGTGGACTCTAGAGATATTCTTCAGGTGTAAGCGACAGGAGCGGTCGAGAAATTATGTATAGGAGGTGAAGGAGAGATTGGTGTCAAACATAACACCCAGACAGCGAGCCTGCTGACTAGGCGTTATCGTGGTGCCGCACACTGATAAAGATGTCAGATTTAGGGAGGTTAGTGGAGGGCGGAGCAGAAGAAGTTCAGTTTTGGAAAGGTTGAATTTCAAATAGAGAGTGGACATGATATTGGAAACTGCGGCTAGACAGTTGTTGGTCTTTTTTAAAACTGCAGGGGTAAGGTCAGGGGCTGAAGTGTATAATTGTGTCGTCAGCATAGAGATGGTACTGAAATCCAAATCTGCTGATGGTTTGACCAATTGGGGCCGTGTAGCGAGAGAAAAGAAGAGGTCCAAGGACTGAACCCTGAGGGACCCCAATAGTGAGGGAAAGAGAAGAAGAGGGCCAAGGACTGAACCCTGAGGGACCCCAATAGTGAGAGGAAGAGGGGAGGAAGTGGAGCCAGTGAATGATACACTGAATGAGCGGTCAGAAAGATAGGACGAGAACCAGGAGAGAGCGGTGTTCTTTATGCCGATGGAGTGCAGCATAGAGAGTAGGAGATGGTGGTCAACAGTGTCAAAAGCTGCAGAGAGGTCAAGAAGAATAAGCAGAGAGTGGTCACTATTTGCTGTCAGAAGGTCATTGGTCACTTTCATCCGAGCAGTTTCTGTAGAGTGAAAAGGGCGGAAACCAGACTGTAATGGATCTGGAAGAGAGTGAGTGGAGAGGTAACGGGTGAGGCGGGAGTAGACCAGGCGCTCCAAGAGTTTAGAGATGAAGGGGAGATTGGAGACTGGTCTGTAGTTATTTGTGCAAGATGGGTCGAGAGAAGATTTTTTAATAATGGAGTAATGATAGAGTTATTGAAGGAGGAGGGGAAGATGCCAGAAGAGAGGAAGAGATTGAAGATTTTGGTTAGGTGAGTGGTGACGACCAGAGAAAGAGAAGTAGGTGTGAGGGAATGGGATCAGTGGTGCATGTGGTGGGATGAGAGGAAGAGAGGAGCCTGGAGACTTCTTCCTCTGTGACTGGGTCAAATATAGAGAGTGAGCCAGAGGAGTTGTGAGGAAGAGTGGGAGTGGCGGCGCTTGGAGGCTGGGAGCTGATTTCCTGGCGGATGTTGTCTATTTTCTCCATAAAGTAAGAGGCCAGATCATCAACACAGGGGTCAGTGATAGGGGCCTGCACTTTAGGACTGAGGAGAGAGTGAAAGGTGTCAAAGAGTTTTTTTGGACTGTTGAATAGTGAGGCGACCAGGGTGGTGAAGTAGGTTTGTTTGGCAAATGAAGGGCAGAGTTGTAGGTTTTTAGCATGGATTTGTAATGGATAAAGTCTCCTGGTGAGCGAGCTTTCCTCTATAGACGTTCAGCACTCCTGGAGCATCGCTGGAGGAATCGAGTTTGTGATGTGAGTCAGGGCTGTTTTGTCCTATGTTTGGAGATTCTGAGGGTGAGGGGCGCTACTTGGTCCTGGAAGCTTCTGAGAGAGTCATTGTAGTTATTTTCTGCCAGATCTGGACAGGAGAGTAAGGAGATTGTGGACAGTGATGAGATGAGAGAGTCTGTAAGTGCATAAGGGTTTATAGCCTGTAGGTTTCTGGATGTGTGATAGGTAGGGATGTACTGTGTTGGGCTAGGGTGAGTGAGCATGATGGAGAGGATGTTATGGTCAGAGAGGGGAAGAGGTGAGTTATCTAAGGAAGAGGTTGAGCAAAGCCGGACAAAGACCAGGTCAAGGGAGTTACTATCTTTGTGTGTCTCAGAGGTTGAAAGCTGTGAGAAGCCAAGTGATGTGGTTACAGATAGGAGCTGGGATGCAGATGGGGAGATGGGGCTGTTTATTGAGATGTTAAAGTCTCCCAGAATGAGGGTTGGTGATTCTGAGGACATGAAGTATGTCAGCCACGCAGAGAAATGATCAAGGAAGTGGGTTTGTGACCCTGGGGGGCGGTATACCACCGCTACTCTGAGGGGGAAGGGATGGAATAGCCTAATGGTGTAAACCTCAAAAGAGGGGAATGAGAGTGATGGGGCTGGAGGAATGACCTGGAAAGTACATTGTGGGGACAGGAGGAGGCCAACTCCACCACCATGTCTGTTCCCAGGTCTAGGGGAGTGAGAGAAGTGTATGCCGCCATGAGAAATAGCAGCAGGGGAAGCAGTGTCTGAATCCTGGATCCAGGTTTCTGTGAGAGCCAGGAGGTTAAGAGAGTTAGTGAAAAAGTAGTTATGAATGAATGGAAGTTTGTTGCATACAGACCGTGGATTCCAGAGAGCGCAATTAAAAGAGGGAGATGAAGGTGTACAGGTAATGCTAATAAGGTTAGTGGGGTTTCTATGTGAGGCGTTGGAGGGGTTGAAGTTAGCAGAGGGTGGACCAGGATTTGGAGAGAAATCAACTGACAGAAGCAGCAGCAAAAAGAGAAAGAGCAAATAGATTTTGGATTTAGGACTTGGTTTATTATGACAAACTTTGGAATATGATGGGCTGAGAGTCTTCAGTAAACTGAAGATAGCATGGGAGCTGTACATAGAGTAGGGCAGGAGAGAGGGGCTGATGTGAGGCCAGGGTTCCACATAAGCCCTCAGGCTGGGGTTACACATAAGCCCTCAGGCTGGGGTTACACATAAGCCCTCAGTCAGTTTTTGGCTTCAGTTTTGTCATTTTTTTTTTCTAAGTCCAAAAACTGACAGAAAAACGCATTGGGTGTAATAAACACCCTGTGCGTTTTTCTCTGGAGCTCAAAACATTGCCCTGTCCGTTTTTGAGCCAAAAACGCAGTAAACAGCGTTTTTGGCATCAGTTAAAAAACGCATGCGTTTTTATGCGTTTTTTTTAACATGGGGCCCTATGGGAAACGCATGCGCAAACGCATGCACATGCGTTTGCGTATGCGTTTGCGCGCATGCGTTTTTTCTGAAAAAAATTACTAAGTCCAAAAACGTACAGGAGTGCAGGAGACACAAAAAGCACCCTAGAAAAAACGGATTGGTGATGAAAATGGCATTGTTCACACTCAATTTGCGTTTTTTTTAGCTCTCTTAAAAGCACTTGCGTTTTTTTAAGAGTGCTAAAAAATGTCCCTTGTGTGTCTGAAAGGATTTGCCACGTTTTTGGACTTAGTCATTTTTTCATTTGCGCATGCGTTTCCCATAGGGCCCCATGTTAAAAAAACGCATGCGTTTTTTTACAGCACCCAAAAACGCTGCATGCAGCGTTTTTTGCACTGGGGGACAAAAACGCAAATTGAGCTGAAAAACGCATGTACACTCAAATGTACCCTGCGTTAACGCACCTGCGTTTTTTTTAACAGCCCAAAAACGCATGGATGGGCAAAAAAACGCATGTGTGTGAACAATGCCAATGACTTCCAAAAACGGATTTCTATGTGTAACCCCAGCCTCACTCTCATTATTCTGGTATTTGGCAAATATTAACAATTATAGTAATCCTAATTGACCTAAAACTGGAAATGTTTATTCTGATTTCATGTCAAATAGTGAGAAAATAATGCAGATGTGTCTTTTTATATAGTGGATGTATAATTTTTGGTTTCATCTCTATATACAGTATATACCAGGATGGAGGACATATATACCAGTATGGGGGACATATATACCAGTATGGGGGACATATATACCAGTATGGGGGACATATATACCAGGATGGGGGACATATATACCAGTATGGGGGACATATATACCAGTATGGGGGACATATATACCAGTATGGGGGACATATATACCAGGATGGGGGACATATATACCAGTATGGGGGACATATATGCCAGTATGGGGGACATATATACCAGGATGGGGGACATATATACCAGTATGGGGGACATATATACCAGCATGGGGGACATATATACCAGGATGGGGACATATATACCAGGATGGGGAACATATATACCAGGATGGGGAACATGTATGCCAGGATGGGGGACATATATACCAGGATGGGGAGCATGTATACCAGGATAGGGGACATATATACCAGGATGGGGAACATATATACCAGGATGGGGAACATGTATACCAGGATGGGGAACATGTATGCCAGGATAGGGGACATATATAACAGGATGGGGAACATATATACCAGGATGGGGAGCATGTATACCAGGATGGGGAACATGTATGCCAGGATAGGGGACATATATACCAGGATGGGGAACATATATACCAGGATGGGGAGCATGTATACCAGGATGGGGAACATGTATACTAGGATCGGGAACATGTATACCAGGATGGGGAACATGTATACCAGTATGGGGGACATATATACCAGTATGGGAAACATGTATACCAGGATGGGGAACATATATACCAGGATGGGGAACATGTATACCAGGATGGGGGACATATATACCAGGATGGGGAGCATGTATACCAGGATGGGGAGCATGTATACCAGGATGGGGGACATATATACCAGGATGGGGAACAAGTATACAAGGATGGATAACATGTATACCAGGATGGGGGACATATATACCAGGATGGGGAACATGTATACCAGAATAGGGGACATATATACCAGGATGGGGAGCATGTATACCAGGATAGGGGACATATATATCAGGTTGGGGATCATGTATACCAGGATGAGGACCTTCTTTCAAGTATTCCTTCTCAGGCCAGGTGTGATGGGAAATATGAATGAGGATTTCACCTGCTATGAATAACAGAAGAGATTAGAGTCAGAAGGAGCCAGTTAGGGCGGACATATCATTGGTGTAACCTGCGTGGCCATATGGGGTCAAAGAGTTTAGAGAGACCATTTCTACCTTCAAAGTAGGTGGAATTGTGCATTTTAATGAGTTCCTGGACTCCAAAGGGCCCATATATTGTTACACAGGGGCCCTGTTCAGTCTGTGTCCACCAATGGACCAAGCACAAGTGAGTGGTATAGTGAGGCTATCTTCTTGGACACCAGTTTCCTGTACTCTGTAGAGAGAGACCTCCAGGCCATAGTAAGGCACAACTTTCACCTGAATAAATGAGCCATATTTAGATATTTGGAATGTACAATGGGCCGTTGCATGTTTCTCACATTCCCTTTTTCCCCAGCTGGGTATCACACATATTATATTACTAGTTATAATCTGGGGTTTGTATGTACAGGAGGGAATGTGTAATTATGTAACCAGAGGCCTCTTCTATTCATACAGTCGGACTCTTTGCTCCATATGGAGAGGCCATTTGATATCTGTGTTGACTTCCACTACGGAGGGTTGAACCTCTTCCTTTACCATGAAGATAATCTGTTTTCCAATGTTAGATCAGTTCAGTTCTTTTCTTTCAGGTTCTCCGGTAATAGCGTTATTGTCCTGGACCATGAGAAGTCGACTGTTCCCGGCACAATGGTGAGTTCCGTGTCACGTTAGGGATACACAATGTGTCTGAAACCTCAATAGATGAGCAGTCAGTACATGAATCCTCCTGCCGTCCAGGAGAACCCAATAAGTTACATTTGATACATTACAACGAATGTAGACTCCATAAAACTGACAAAGAGCTAGTATTTATGGGTTCTTCAAACAGGAAATATTGTATATTGTATCCTGCTCAAGAGGATACTGACGGGATATAGTATCTATTCACCTTAACAGACTTCATAGTCACCATAATGTTTCCACTTATTGGAGTTTCGGAGATGAGCCTCCAGGGAGCGGGGACACCACTAGAAAGTAGGGTGATCAATAATTCACCATTAGGTAGGGTGAGTTTTAGTTTACTAGAGTCTGTACAGCATTGGGTTGGTGTAAAGTGTTTTTTTTTTATGTTTTTGGCTTTAAAGGGAACATGTCACCCCAAATCCCCTTTCTAACCTATTAATACCTGTCCCTGGAGCCTTACAATACTTTCTAACACATCCCTGTCTCACCTTTTTTACTAATATACGAGTACAATAATGCAGTTAGCAAACTTACGAAATTCCTGTCACAGGGGCGTTCCTCCAAGTGATTTTGACCGGTTGGCGGGTCCCCTGTGCCACGCTACCCCTGCCTCGTCGCTCTAATACGCCCTAATGGGCGTCATTATACAATGCAGAGCTCGGGCACAATTTCAATATCGCGCCCGCAACGTCACCGCTGCGACGTGCCACTTCCGGTCGCAGGTCTCTCACAGGCAGACTTTGCGCATGCGCAGATTGCATGCTTAAGTCTGCCTGTGTGCGACCGGAAGTGACGTGGCGATCCCGGCGTCACATGACCGCATCGCAGCGGTGACGTTGCGGGACGCAATATTGAAATCGTGCCCGCGCTCTGCATTGTATAATGACGCCCATTAGGGCGTATTAGAGCGGTGAGGCAGGGGTAGCACGGCACAAGGGGACCCGCCTACCGGTCAAAATCGCTTGGAGGAACGCCCCTGTGACAGGAATTTCATAAGTTTGCTAACTACATTATTGTGCTTGTATATTAGTAAAAATGGTGAGAAAGGGATGTGTTAGAATGTATTGAAAGGCTGCAGGGGCAGGTATTAATAGGTTAGAAAGGTGAATTGGGGTGACAGGATCCCTTTAACCTGTCCAAAAGTATGCAACATAATAGTAACCTGTTTTGATTCCAATTAGTCCAAAATAGAAAAGAAATTGAGTTTAGCTAATGTTTGCTATATCCCAATGCCAGTCTGCTGCGCCTAAACCTTGATATAAGATATTGTGTTGCACTAGAAAGAGATTAGCTACTGGAGAAAAAGTGAATATTTTTTTTATTATACAGTATGAGATAAGTCGCATATTAAAGGCTTTAGACACCTTTTATGTGGTTATGTATGGTAAAGAATGTTTGTACCGTGTTAGCCAGTAGATAGAAAAATATTAGAATCTGGGAGTCCTCAGGGGTTGATACCTTTTAATGGCGAACTCAAAAGGTGGTAAGAAAAAGCAAAGCAAGCTTTCAAGACATATAACCTCTTCGTCAGGTTTAATGATACAACTTCTGGAGAAACACATAATATATATACAACTGCAGGATGGGATAATGCAATAAATAGCACAGGTGAAGAATGTAGTGGTCAGTGGGGAGGGGGAAGGAGCAGCTCTGATAGGATATTTAGATTGTGAGTCCCAGTGTTGCAAAATGTATGTAAAGCACTATGGAATAAATAGCACTATATAAATGAATTAATATTATATTATTATTATTATTATTATTATTATTATAAAATCATAGATAAGAGGAACAGACGGTTTTATAGTCCTTTGATTAGTGGTTGGTCTAAGAACAGGAATGAGGGGGGGTTGAAATGGTTGTGATAACAGTTCATGTGAGAAATGTCAATGTTTATTGTCCTTTAACGGGGGTCTGTTTAAAGATGTGATATCCCCAAATGCTCTTTCAATTGATGTAAAAAGACATGAATCCATGTGAGACATTCAATCCTGTTTTGAATGTATCAAAGTCCTTCATCAATTTGTATTCCCAAATTCTTCTCTCTCTCTGATATTTGAAGTTACTTTTTAAAATGAGCAGCCCCATGTCTGTTATACTGTGATCAGAGCTACAAAAATGCTTGGCTACACGTAGGTTATGTATGGCTACTGTTACGATTCCTCCGCAAAGTATGTCTAGGATGCAATAAGTGATTGTTTGCTGTAGCTATGGAATTAGGGTGTTCAAAATTTTCAGTTTGGTCAATGATGGCTTAGTTATCCAATCTGGTACTGGAGTGTGCTGAGCTGTCGGCATGTTAAGTGACAGTTTAGCCATCCAAACTGATTCTGGAAAGTGCCGGTTTACTAAGGTGTTCCCTGTTCCTGGTGATTGCCCGGCTTCTTAGATGAGTAGTTTCTCCCACAAACCTGCCAGTTGTAGCATTCTGTTAAGTGGTGCTCGTTGGCATGTTGTCACATGTAGTCTGTACTGCAGTTTCTAGGAACTGCTCTGAAATGTGTGTAAATGTGTTTATTTCTGTTGGTAGCTGTAGCAGTATTGCTGTCCATTGTCTGAATCTGGCTCTCCAGTAGTAGATGAGCTGCTGCTGGGTATCAGGTGATGTGGTTGTCAACTCCCCCAGCCTTTAAAAAATTGCATTACCCTTCAGGTGGTGTGTTGAATGTGTTCAGTCTCTACTCTTACCTTGAGCTGTCTGGATGCCGTAAAGTTTGGTGAAGTTACCAGAAGCATTTACCTTTGTTTAATTAATCTTGGTGGAGTTGCTGTTTCTATCCCAGGGATAGTGAGGGGGAATTAGCCTGGGGCTGGTCAGGAGCATTGCAAGGGTGTCAACTCAGACATCCTCACCATTATAAGTAATTTTGGAACAGGGTCAGCTACAGGGTCAGTGTACAGGGTCAGACTAGCTTACCAGTTTCCCTCCATCCATCGGCTATTGCCACCCATGCCATCTGTATTCCTGTGCTCTGTTTGGTTGATCTTTTGCTGCCAGACCCTGAACTTCTTTGTGACCATAAATATGTTTAACACTTTTACTATTATTCGCTAGTGTACAGGTATTCACACATTGGACTGTGACATGATTACACCATCGTTTATCCCCCTAATCCTTGCTGTGCTCTCCATGTACCTGACCCCGAAATGCTTGACTACCGTGTCTCCCGGTTTCTCATTAGTGACTAGCGTCACAATACAAGTAGCCTTATCCCCATGCATGGAACCAGTACATACACTCTGTGATCAGGAACTATGGGTGCTTCCCAAAGTTCTTCACTACCGACTCTAGTTATGACTTCTGAACCTTCCGACGTGCAACTGGTTTCTCCCGATCCTGTGTTGGCACTTCCTGATACATTTATGGAGGAGAAAGTACAGTTTAGAGTTTTCAAGGAGAGCTGTAAACTATTTTTTACGTTGCGATCCAAGTCCTCAGGAAATGAGTCCCAATGAGTGGTAATAAATATGTCCCTATTGCAAGGGGGCCCTTATTCTTGGGCATTTACTTTGTCTCCACTGGCTCCGGAACTGTCTTCAGTTGACGGCTTTTTTGACATATTAGAGTTGATCTATGGTATAATGAACCTGACAGGGTCCACGGGGCAGAGGCAAAGATCATGAGCCTGAAACCAGGAACTACACTGCTTAGAACTGTAGTTCCAATTTTTGATAATGGTCCTATGAAGTCCTGTCGAATGACACAGCTCTCAGGTACCAGTCCCACAGAGCCCTTTCGTAAATAAAGGGCCCGTCACACTAGGTGACATTGCCACCGATTTCGGCGGCGATATAGGGGCGTGGCCTATCGCCGCCGACATCGCTGGTGTGTCGCCTAGTGTGAAGCGGCGATAATAAGGCGAAATATCGCCTCAGAATGATCGCCAAGTTTCACAGCAGTGTTGTGAAACCTGGCGACCTGAACAGGGAGATCAGGCATGTAACGCGGCGACCCGCAATGTTTAACATTGTCAGTTACCAGTAGCTGAGTTCCTGGGCAACCCAGCGAGCGGTTGCCGACGCTATTTGCCGGAGGGTACGCCGGCGAGTTTCCACGTGTGACATTTCACCGGCGATTTCGGTGCACACCCGTGATTCCACGCCGACATCAGCGGCGAGGTGGCACCGTGTAACGATACCCTTAAGGATGTGCTCTCTTGGCATTCTCCACCTACTTCCTTGGTGGCAACCATGAATCAGGCTATTTGTACGGATCGAAGAATTCAGGCCCCTCGATCATATCCTGCTTGGACACCAGGAAACCTTTCTCCAGAACTACTTTACCAATATTTCCAGTAATGAGCTTTACACAAAAGAGTGGCCATTAGTGGATGCAACGATCCACGTTTACCCTAAAGTGCTGTTGCCTTCCATAGATTGTGGAGGACCTTCACCGGTTCTTTTCTCTTATGCACTACAGCTCCGGTATCCACTGTGAAGACCAGTTTGGTCGAGCCGGTATGGAATGAGCATGTTCAACTGTACCCTGAATGATACCGATTAAAACAATCTGATGGCTTGAGTTGACGTTTCCTGTCTATCATTGTACAAAGTAGTGTGCCGGGATATACTATATTATTTGTGATTTCTTTTTTCTTGATCACCTCCCCTCTAGTGGGTTTGAGCCAGACCTTTATTTCTTAAACCTTTACACATAGGTGTCACCAGTCAGTCTTTTCCTATATTGTTAGGTCCACTTACCTGAGGCGGAACTACCGTGTTTCCCCGAAAATAGGGCGCCCTCCGAAAGTAAGGCATGCCAGGGGGTTTAATGTGCCTGTAAATATAAGACACCCCCTGAAAATAAGGCATGTCTCTATTTTACAATATTTTACCACAGCATGCAGCTGTGACTCCTCCACCCCGCCCCCGCTTCCAGCCCGCCCCCGCTCGTGTCCCGGTGCCCGTCGCTGTGAGCGGTGCCGCAGATGCATGTAGACCGGCACCACTCTATTTTTCAAGCCCTCGCCACTGTCCTGGCCAATCACAAGCCAGGAACTGCCCAGCGGCCAATAACAGGCCATTCGCTGCATGACGTCGGCTTCTGGCCTGTGATTGGCTGCCCAGTTGGCTCCTGGCCTGTGAATGGCTGGGCCAGTAGCACTGTACACCTACGGCACCTGCGGCAAGGAGATGAGAGTGGTGCCATCCTCCTTGCAGCGGTGAGCACCGGGACAGCGGCGGGCAGCTGAGAGTGGCGCCGGAATGCAGCCGGGACCGGTGAGAAGTGTCCCTGTCTGTGTGTGTGTGCTCCTGTGTGTGTGCCCCTGTGTTTGTGTGGGCCCCTGTGTGCGTGTGTGCCCCTGTTTGTGTGTCTCCATGTGTGCCCCTGTGTGTGCCCCTGTGTGTGTTTATGTACCCCTGTGTTTGTGTGTCCGCGTGTGTGCCCCTGTGTGTGTGTCCCTGATATCATATTGGGGGATGATGGGGTTACTTTATTGGGGGCCGCAAGGTGATGATAAAAGTAAGACACCCCCCGAAAATAAGACATAGCGCATCCTTAGGAGCAAAAATTAATATAAGATGCTGTCTTATTTTCGTGGAAACACAGTATGGAGGTAGGATCAGCCAGCTCAGGGGACATTAAAAAGAGATGTTAATGTGATCTCAGACTTGTTATCCCACTGGAAATTCCCCTAAGAACCGCTTGGATGGTTTATGGATAGATCATATCTGTCTTTCCTCTTAGTCTGTAGCTGCTGGATTTTACTTTATTAAAAACAAAGACAGGGGACTACTACCCTTGCCTCGAATTCCGTGACTTAAAGGGACTCCATCCGGTCATTTTTCAGCATGGTATTAATTGTACCCTTGATTAGTGCTCAGGTAGACCTCTCAGAATATGTAAAACCATTACGGTACCCTCTGTAGTTTTCTGGCTATAATCACCTTCACATCCTGCACTAGTCCAGTCCATTACTTTCACTGCTGAATAGTCTACAGTATGTAAATGTTCATTTATTATTCACTCCTTCCTAGGCATCTATTCCCTTCCTCCCCCTGTGCTCTGTGTCTCACACCTGCTTTCATTTTCACTTTGGACGTATGCTTGAAGAGAAGGGCAATGCAGTGATGTTGCTACATGAATTTTCATTCCCTTGGGAGTGGTCAGCACAGAATTAAGTGATCACTCATTGTGATTGATAGATATTAAATCATAAGGTGTTTACTTCTGCTAAAAATATATATACTTTATTTATGCACTTGTGCAAAGATTACATACAAAAACCAATAAAAGCTGAGTGCACAGGATAGATTTGGGAAGGAAGAGGCTTGCCTTAACACTTATACCTCCCTCCTTACCCTGCCTACCAGCAGAGGTCGGCACCCTAAAAACGATATGGCGCCCCCACTCGTCGGCGGCTCACTGTATGCTTACCCTATACTCTCCCTTATAGATTGAGAGTAGTGCGCCCCACCTATAAACACTCCAGGGGGTGTTCTTTGGAAAGCACAGACCAATCCTGTGTCTCAGTGTTAAAAAGACCTGGATCATATGGCTTAGCACTTGTCTGACATGCACGATACACCCATGTTCAGAACCTACTCCTTTCCCATATTGCTATCAATAAACCACCCTCCTCTAATGGTATTGATATGATGGTTATGGACCAAATCAGGGAAAAGACAGTAGTACTGGTACTTAGCTCAAGAATGATACCAAAGGTCTCTCCCCGCGCGCCTAGACGCGTTTCATCATCATCAGGAGGCTTGATATGATGTTTCCATAGCTGCGGTCTTTGCCGGTGCACAAGAAAGCTGATATGTTGAGAAGGGAACCGCCATGATATCAGATGCTCCCTTATATCAGGTCTGGAGCTGTCAGTGCCTCCCCCTCCACCCATGTCACTTCCTGTTAGGTGTCACTCAATGTTTACTCCCCAACAAAACCCCAATAAAGCACAGGTATGGAGTATGTTGATAACGATTGTACGCCTGATGCCCCCTTTTACTCACCACCAGCCCTCCGATGCTCAAATCGGGCTTACCAGTCCGGTGGAACGCACGCCGATCGCTCCAACATGGCCGCTGGAACGCACGCGTCATAGGAAGTGGAATCTCACAGAACTGGAAGTGGAGCCAGGAATCTCACAGAACTGGAAGATGATCCAGGAATCTCACAGAACTGGAAGATGAGCCAAGAATCTCACAGAACTGGAAGATGAGAAAGGAATCTCACAGAACTGGAAGACGAAGAAGGAATCTCACAGAACTGAAAGACAAGCCAGGAATCTCACAGAACTGGAAGACGAGCCAGGAATCTCACAGAAATGAAAGATAAGAAAGGAATCTCACAGAACTGGAAGACGAAGAAGGAATCTCACAGAACTGGAAGATGAGCCAAGAATCTCACAGAACTGGAAGATGAGAAAGGAATCTCACAGAACTGGAAGACGAAGAAGGAATCTCACAGAACTGAAAGACAAGCCAGGAATCTCACAGAACTGGAAGACGAGCCAGGAATCTCACAGAAATGAAAGATAAGAAAGGAATCTCACAGAACTGGAAGACGAAGAAGGAATCTCACAGAACTGGAAGACAAGCCAGGAATCTCACAGAACTGGAAGACGAGCCAGGAATCTCACAGAACTGGAAGACTTTTCCAAGGAAGAATGGATAAAAAGCCTTCAGTCAAGAATTGAAATACTCTTGGCTGCTAAAAAAATCATTTTTAAGCTCTCATAGTGCAAAAGGGAGTCCTACTAGGTACTAGCCATACAGGGAGCCCACATTTTTGCTTTGGCCCATTTATCTTTTGTAATGTTTAAAATATAAAAGATGAAAAAAAAATATTTGGGGCGGCTAAAACATAAAAGAAATGTGTCCTCTTCTATACAACTTTATGCCTGTTAGGGTCCCTTCTAAGTATCAATAAAAGAAATATGAAATATATACCTAAACATGTTGCACTTGATGAACTTGATTTTTTTTTGCTTTTAAAACCTATTTCAAGCCAATAAATATGTTTAGTGAGTAGAAAAACATGAAAACTGGAGGTAAACTATAGTTAAAGTTGTATAGAAATTCAAATAAAAGTTAAAAATCACACATTTTTTTTATCTTCAATCAATGCATATTATGAAAGTTTCACAGGGTGGTAAATAGACCAAGTGAGTAAAGTAGCAGGATGGTAGTGATGGGCAAATGGTGATCAGGGGAACTAGTCTGACAGTTAGACTAGGGTTACCTGGCTCTCCCTGTTCTCAGAATTACCTCTGAAGGTGAGGATGTCTGGGCCACTACCCTTGCCCTTGCCACTGAACAGCCCTTGGCTAATACCTCCTCACCAACACTCATGATCCGGGAGGCACAGACGTTACCCCAGAAGAAGGAAAACTCCAAGCAAGATACAGCAGGAAGACTTCAGCACACACATCACTAACATCTTTACAGCTCACAGTCCTTGCTGAGATTAAACTCTATCAGTGACATCTGCTGGTGGAAGAGGGAACTATTTACAGGCCAGTGTTGAGGACAGCTCCATAACTTGACACACAACTTCACCTGATGAGCCGTAACAAATCATAGATGGGAGCAGCTTCTGATATTAACTCCAAGTTTACCAACAGGAATTAAACATAACAAATCACTGCAGAGCAGTTCAAGAAGTCTGCAGTGCTGGCTACACTTGACAGGAAGCAAATAGAAGACAAATAGAGCTGTGATCACCTGATTGTAGCTTGTGCAAAGCACTGGGGCAACAGTTTTGAAGTCAGGAATTAGTAGCTGGAGAAGGTACTCAAAAAGAGCATGTTGGACTCTCGATTGCCTAGAACCAAGTGTTGCCATGGGGTGGTGAAAGGATTCAGGTAGCAGGATAGTAAGATGTGCAAAAGGCGAACAGGGGAACTAGTCTAACCCTTAGACTGGGGTTCCCTGGTTCTCCCTGTTCCCAAAATTACCTCTGAAGGTGAGAATGTCTGAGCTGCCACCATTTCCATTGCTCCTGATCAGCCCTAGGCTTATACCCCCTCACCTTGTCTTTTATATGCTTTATGTCACATGTAGCTTGAGCTGCAGTCTTCTTGACCTGCTCTACAGTGATTTGATATGCGTAATTTCTGTTGGTAAACTCGGAGTTAATGTCAGATGCTGCTGCTGTCTAAGGATTGTTACAGCTCTTCAGGTGAAGGAGTGTGTCATGATACCAAGCTGTCCACACCCCTGGCCTTTAAATAGTTCCATCTTTCACCAGCAGATGTCGCTAATAGAGTTTAATCTCTGCAAAGACCATGAGCTGTGAAGATGATAGCGCAGTGTGTGATGAAGCCTTCCTGCTGTATTTTACTTGGAGTTTTCCTTCTTCTGTGGGAGTTGCTTTATTTCCTGGACTGTGGGTGGAGGTGAGGGGGTATTAGCCTGAGGCAAAAAGGGGAACTACACCATGTTACAAATTATTATGCAAATGTTCCTTTTCTCTGATTTTCCTAAATGGTCGGTGCAGATGACAGTCAGTGTAATAAAAGTCATCACCCGTTAGAGTATACATCGAATATTATTGAAGAAATCTCCCAATGATAACAGTATAATCTTGTCTAAATTCCCTGTTCCACAATATTCGGCACAGGAGAGTTTGTAAACATTTGATGTTTGGAAGAACTGAAAATGCTCATTTGTTGAAATTGCAGCATTAGGAGGTCACATTCACTGAAATAAAAAGCTATTTATCTCCAAATCATTCTAACAGGCCAAGTTACATGTTAACATAGGAACCCTATTTTGTTATCACCTTCACAATTCTTGCATCCATTGAACTTGTGAGTTTCTGGAGAGTTTCTGCTTGTATTTCTTTGCATGATGTCAGAGTCGCCTCCCAGAGCTGCTGTTTTGATGTGAACTGCCTCCCACCCTCATAGATCTTTTGCTTGATTATACTCCAAAGGTTCTCTATAGGGTTGAGGTCAGGGGAGGATGGTGGCCACACCATGAGTTTATCTCCTTTTATGCCCATAGCAGCCAATGGCACAGAGGTATTCTTTGCAGCATGAGATGGTGCATTGTCCTGCATGAGGATGATTTTGCTCCTGCTTTTGCTTTTTGTACCATGGAAGAAAGTTCTCAGTCAGAAACTCTATATACTTTGCAGAGGTCATTTTCACACCTTCAGGAACCTTAAAGGGGCCTACCAGCTGTTTCCCAATGATTCCTGCCCAAAACTCCTCCACCTCCTTGCTGACATCGCAGCCTTGTTGGGACATGGTGGCATCCACCAACCATCCACTACTCCATCCATCTGGACCATCCAGGGTTGCTCGGCACTCATCAGTAAACAAGACTGGTTGACAATTAGTCTTCATGTATATCTGGATCCACTGCAACTGTTTCTGCTTGTGAGCACTGTTTAGGGGAGGCCGAATAGTAGGTTTATGCCCGACAGCAAGCCTTTGAAGGATCCTACACCTTGAGGTTGGAGGGACTCCAGAGGCTCCAGCAGCTTCACATATCTGTTTGCTGGGCTGTAAGGCCTTTTTAGCAGCTGCTCTCTTAATCTGATGAACTTGCCTGGCAGAAACCTTCCTCATTCTGCCTTTATCTGCACGAACACGTCTGTGCTCAGAATCAGCCACAAATCTCTTCACAGTACGATGATCACGCTTAAGTTTTCATGAAATATCAAATGTTTTCATTCAAATAGAGAAGAAATGGAGCTGCACTCAAGGCTTCTGGCAGTGGATATTTATTCAATCTTCATTCTTACCCCCCCGTCCTCCCACCTGCTGTGCACAACTTGTTGTACGAAGATTGAATAAATATCCACTGCCAGAAGCCTTGAGTGCGGCTCCATTTCTTCTCTATTTGATTGAATACGCTGTAACGCACATGCTGGCAGCAAGCACCGAGACGAGGCAAGTGTTACAACAGGAAGCTCATCCTCCACCCCTCCAGGTCGTGAATTCATGATCAGCAACGCTGCAGTGAGATCCCCAAAGTAAAAGGGGAACGCTGGAAAGGTTGGTGCAGGCCCAGACCTCTCTTCAAAACGTGAATCAAATGTTTTCATCCCTTGTCCAAGACATTGCACTATTTGTTGCTTTTCGGCAGCAGAGTGATCCTTTTTCTTTCCCATGTTACTTGAAAACTGTGGCCTGCGTAATATTGTGGAACACACAGTTTTCCTGTTATTGGGCTCACCTGCCAAACTAATTATCACAGGTATCTGAGATTGATTTCAATTATCCAAAGACCCTGAGACACAAGACCAGCAATGGTTTTCATTGAAAAAAAAATTAAATAAAAAACCCTATGACACTTAAAACCAATTTGCATAATAATTTGGAACATGGTGTAGTATGACCCCTAGACTTGGGTTCCCTGGCTCTCCTGTTACTGGAATTACATGTGAAGGTGAGGATGTCCAAGCCGACAACCTTGCTCTTTGGTCCTGATCAGCCTTAGGCTAAGTCCCCTTCACCTCAACCCACAGACCGGGACACACATCAACTCCCACAAAATAAAGTAAGCTCTAGGCAGAAACAGCAGGAAGGCTTCAGCACACCCTGCACATCGTCCTTACAGCACATGGTCTTGGCAGAGACTAAAATCTATAAGCAACATTTGCTGTTGTCAGAGGGAACAATTTAAAGGTCAGGAGTGTGGTCACCTGACACACCCACAACATCCCGCCTGTAGAGCCGCCTCAGACAAAGACAGCAACACCACAGCAGCATCAGACATTAACTCCGAATGTGCCAAAGGAAATTTACTACAGCAGAGAATTTGTCATGGACTGCAGGGAAAAGTGTCATGGAAGTCAATGGGAAACTTAAGCAATTTTCTGGAGGATCTTCTTGGAAAATGCTTGAGTTTCCCATTGACTTCCATAACAATTGGTAGTAGAGTAGCGCCGGTCGGAGCATCCGGCCTGCTCGTTCCGAGTACCGAGCTTCCGAGCATGGTAGTAATCGCTCATCACTATTGAAAACCAGTCATCAACATTTTGACAGTGAAATCAAAAAACATTTTTATTTGACCATGATTTTCATTGTACAACAATTAGAAAATATTGTGCCGTAATCTGGATAGGGCAACCACGTTGAATGCAATTCATAATTGGTTATGAGTTGTAGGAACGCTCGAATAGGACCAACGCATTTTGGGGTTTCTCTGTCTTCAGATGAAAGGCCTGAAAGATTCTTTTCCTCATCTCCTTCGCTTTCAGTCCATAGATGAGAGGATTTAGGAGTGGAGGAATCACTATCACTTGCACCGACATGATGGTCCGAAATTCATAATTAAAATCCTCGGGGATGAAGCGATACATGAGAAGTTCAAAGAATAAACAAAACGCGTAGTTTGCAATGGTTATTAAGTGAGGCATGCAAGTCTGCAAAGCTTTTGCTTGGAAGGCTTTGGAAGACTTTATACAAACCCTTAGGATCTGGATGTAAGAGATGAGAATCAGCGTTGGCATGAAGCCCGTAACGGTCGAAGCGATGAAAAGTCCATAGACATTATTGACACTAATATCGACACAAGAAAGCCTGACCACTGACCAGTTATCACAGTAGACCTTCAGAATTGTGTTATCACACAGTGGAAGTCTAATAGTCAATACCAGGTGGATACCAAACACGATGATCAGGTACAACCAAGCCGACACAACCAATTTGAAGATGGTGGCCAAGGTCATTATATTGATGTATCTAAGAGGGTTGCAGATACAGACATAGCGGTCGTAGGCCATAACAGTAAGGATAGTCATCTCACATCCCGCATAGGTGTGGATACAAAACACTTGCATCAAGCAGCCAACGTAAGTGATGGTCTTCCGATTGCTCATTAGATTGAAGACGAGGTAGGGCAAGAAGGCGGTGGAGCCGTAAATACCATTAAGGCACAGCGCGGAGACAAAGATGTACATGGGTTCCTGTACCGATTTGTGCATCATTACTGTCATGATGACCATACTATTGAAAAAGATGACCATAGCGTAAACCAGGAAGGCTACAAAGCCGTAGAAGTACCTTACCGATGTCATCTCCCTGAAGCCGAGAATCATTACTGAGGGTTGAAGATGTGTAAAGTTCTCCATGGGACTCAGTAACAGAAGTTACAACCTTCAGAAGAGACAACTAATTAGGTGAATTATTAACAATTTTCCTAGCAACGGAAATATTAATGTATCTATAGATGGTAAGGTAACTTGCTTTGATTCTGAACTGTCCACCTAATGGATCTCCATCGAGCATGTGGGCCACCATTGAAGACTCTCTAGCTTTCCTATATTTCATTTTTTTTTACAATGTGAAGAAGCCTCAAACTACCTTATTGTATATCAGATGAGATTCTACAATCAATTTAGTATTTATATAAGGCCTTTGCAGCTGCATACTGGCATTGAGTATTGCTACTGATTTTACTGAAAATAGTGTCTTCGGAGAGGAAGAAGGCTTGAGCTCTTGGAACTACCAATCCTTAAAGTCAATATCTCAAAAACAGACCTGCACTACCCCATCAGTGTACTGTACTGGGAGCTGGACCATCGCCTTTGACAATCACCCGCCGTTAGGTGTAAACACTTCCAAGAAGATTTCCAAATATATAGAGATCAGGCAGAAAGATCACCATTTAGGTGTCTTCAAGCGTTTATGTTCAATTCAAACAAGGAACATCCAGGTAAAATGGAGGATGCGGCCTATAGTCTTGGACAACGGCCGTTTCACCGGCAGATGTGGGTGGACCTAATGAAGCATACCTGTGTGCGAAATGTATGCTTACCCTACTGTACCCCCACCTTGTCACATCCCTTGCAATTAATGGTGACCCTCAACACCGTGTAATCCCCAACTGTGACCCCCTACACAATGGTGCCATATTAGACAATGGGAAAATGATTGTTAGAACCGCTATGGGAAGCAAAATGGCCCCTAGTATGCCAAGCTTTTCATGGCTCAACTGGAAAATAACTTTGTACCCTTCTACATCAAGTCTATTTCCCTTACATCGATGACATTTTATTAATCTGGATTGAGTCTGACCAAGAATTTGTAAAATTCCATAATAAATTCAATGCCTTTCATCCAACCATAAACTTGACATTGGAACATTCAAAAACAGAAATCAGCTTCCAAGATACCATCAAAATGGTTCAAACCAGTATATCGGAAACCAGAAGGGATAGCTTTCAGCCAAAACACAATTAAAAAATCCATTGTCTAAAACAGGAGTGGGGAACTCCAGGCATCGAGGGCCACCAACACGTCATGTTTTCAGGATTTCTTTAGCATTGCACTGGAGCTGGAATTATCACCAGTGCAGGTGAGCAGTGCGATACTAAAGAAATCCTAAAAACCTGACCTGTAGGTGGTCCTCGAGGCCTGGAGTTCCCCACTCCTGGTCTGAAGCCAGGCCCTCCGATATAATCATATCTATTCCCACCCGATAGACAGGGATGATCACTTAACCCATTGCAACAAGACTTTGATGATCAGATAATCAAAGATCTCAAAAAATCAACTGCTTCAATATGGATGAAAAGGAACATAATCATGGTGACCTACCACCCACAGCTTGAGGCACTGAGAAAAACTGCTAAAAAAAATTCATCATATTCTACACAAGGATGACCGGCTGAAAACAATATTCCTCCCTCACTGAGCTACAGACAACCTCCTATTTTAGGAAATATCATAATGTAAAGTTTTATGCTCTCAGATGCACCAAAAGGAACTTATCCTTAGAATTAATGATGAGCAAACATGGCCATGGTTGGGTGCTTGGTACTCGTAACGAGCAGTTTATGGTGTGATGGGCTTGACTCATATACTGAGTATATTGGAAATCTGCGGATAACTCAAGCATTTTTCGGGAAATTCTTCCAGAAAATTGCTTGAGCTCACCGTTGAATTCTATTATACTCGGTAAGTCAGTCGAGCCCGTCCAAGGGTCAAACTGCTCGTTACAAGTACCAAGCATTCAAGTATGGCAGAGTTCAGCCATCACTACATGCAATGTAAAGAGCTGCAAAACCTGCACTAGGTTCGTAAAGACCAAAGACAGGATACAGATCCTGGGGACACTCACTTCAGGAGACTGATCTTCAGGAGACTGTCTTATCTTCAGGAGACTGTCTGATCTTCAGGAGAATGTCTTATCTCCTCCCAAACGTCACCGTCAGGGAGCAGGAAGAGAAACTGCCGACACTATGGGGGAAAGAGGAAAGTTCAGCCGCCATGGCAGCCGAATACGTCAATACCTGCCACAGATTAAAAGGAACCTGATATATTCTGGATGGACCTCTATGCCCCACCCTAGACACGTCCTTATCCCCTGACTAAGAGGAGCCTGATATATCCTGAACCTCTACACCACACCCTGGATGTATCCCTATCCCCAGACTAAGAGGAGCCTGATATACCCTGAACCTCTACACCACACCCTGGATGTATCCCTATCCCCAGACTAAGAGGAGCCTGATATACCCTTAACCTCTACACCACACCCTGGATGTATCCCTATCCCCAGACTAAGAGGAGCCTGATATCTCCTCAACCTCTACACCACACCCTGGATGTATCCCTATCCCCAGACTAAGAGGAGCCTGATATACCCTGAACCTCTACACCACACCCTGGATGTATCCCTATCCCCAGACTAAGAGGAGCCTGATATCTCCTGAACCTCTACACTACACCCTGGATGTATCCCTATCCCCAGACTAAGAGGAGCCTGATATACCCTGAACCTCTACACCACACCCTGGATGTATCCCTATCCCCAGACTAAGAGGAGCCTGATATATCCTGAACCTCTACACCACACCCTGGATGTATCCCTATCCCCAGACTAAGAGGAGCCTGATATACCCTGAACATCTACACCACACCCTGGATGTATCCCTATCCTCAGACTAAGAGGAGCCTGATATACCCTGAACATCTACACCACACCCTGGATGTATCCCTATCCCCAGACTAAGAGGAGCCTGATATCTCCTCAACCTCTACACCACACCCTGGATGTATCCCTATCCCCAGACTAAGAGGAGCCTGATATACCCTGAACCTCTACACCACAACCTGGATGTATCCCTATCCCCAGACTAAGAGGAGCCTGATATCTCCTCAACCTCTACACTACACCCTGGATGTATCCCTATCCCCAGACTAAGAGGAGCCTGATATATCCTGAACCTCTACACCACACCCTGGATGTATCCCTATCCTCAGACTAAGAGGAGCCTGATATACCCTTAACCTCTACACCACACCCTGGATGTATCCCTATCCCCAGACTAAGAGGAGCCTGATATCTCCTCAACCTCTACACCACACCCTGGATGTATCCCTATCCCCAGACTAAGAGGAGCCTGATATACCCTGAACCTCTACACCACAACCTGGATGTATCCCTATCCCCAGACTAAGAGGAGCCTGATATCTCCTGAACCTCTACACTACACCCTGGATGTATCCCTATCCCCAGACTAAGAGGAGCCTGATATACCCTGAACCTCTACACCACACCCTGGATGTATCCCTATCCCCAGACTAAGAGGAGCCTGATATATCCTGAACCTCTACACCACACCCTGGATGTATCCCTATCCCCAGACTAAGAGGAGCCTGATATACCCTTAACCTCTACACCACACCCTGGATGTATCCCTATCTCCAGACTAAGAGGAGCCTGATATACCCTGAACATCTACACCACACCCTGGATGTATCCCTATCCTCAGACTAAGAGGAGCCTGATATACCCTGAACATCTACACCACACCCTGGATGTATCCCTATCCCCAGACTAAGAGGAGCCTGATATATCCTGAACCTCTACACCACACCCTGAATGTATCCCTATCCTCAGACTAAGAGGAGCCTGATATACCCTGAACATCTACACCACACCCTGGATGTATCCCTATCCCCAGACTAAGAGGAGCCTGATATACCCTGAACATCTACACCACACCCTGGATGTATCCCTATCCCCAGACTAAGAGGAGCCTGATATATCCTCAACCTCTACACCACACCCTGGATGTATCCCTATCCCCAGAGTAAGAGGAGCCTGATATATCCTGAACATCTACACCACACCCTGGAGAAGCCCTTTTGCCCTGACTAAGATGAACCTGATGTATTCTGAACCTCTACTAAGCCCCTTTCCGCTAACTAAGAGGAGCCTGATATATCCCGGATACCCCACCCTATTCGTTTCTCTATCCCACTATTTGTTCCATTTGTTTTGGCAATGCTACCATGTACTTAGTACTGCCAATAAAGCTCATTTGAATTTGAGTTTTATCCCCAACAAACAGAAGGACTAGAAGATCCCAGGGAAACTCACATGTTCCTCTTCCAATATAGTGTACATAATTCTGTTCACTGTTCTATTCTGTTTACATGTCCAATAAGGGGAGTCAATGTTCGAGAAATAGGGCAGAGACTGAGAATAAGGATGAAGTCTCATTGCCGCATGATTACAGACAAAAAAGACTAATTTACCTGCGGTCTAACATTTCTGTGATCCAGGACACAACGTGGACAATATGAAAGTAGTCATATTAAAAGGCAACTTCAAATCATAAAGGATCGAAGGATCTGGGAGTACAAACTTATTGCAATCTTTGCAGGGGCGGACCGTCACCCCTGGGGGCCCTGGTGCAGGAGCGGGGGGGTGCTACTGGTAGTCGGCGCGGCCCGTGGGGGAGGTTGTGCTGCTGGGAGCCGCGGGCGCGGTGCTCTACTACCGTACCTGGTGAGCCGCGCCGGATGTTTGTAGCTGTCCTAGGAGCCGGAGGGGCAGAGGAGAGGAGGGACGGGATCAGGCAAGGGAGCAAGGAAGCTCTCTGCTTCCCTTGCCTGACCCTCCTTTCCTCTGACGGCGGCTTGCGGGGTCGGCTGGGGGCCCCCCTCCAGGCTTGAAGGGGCCCCCTAGCCGGTCGGGGCCCTGGAGCAGCTGCACCGGCTGCACCACGGTAGTTCCGCCCCTGAATCTTTGATCTCCTCCACACTGGACTAAATCTGTAAGGAGGAGCAGATGCAAGGTATCATAGATGGACATTTAAATTAATAAACAGAGCTTAGGGAGAGAATCCTTAATTATCCAGGCTTAGTGGTGTGAAAGTTTTTACGGTCTCAATTTATATGTAAGTTGTGAGACCTGGTGCCCTCACTATCTCTGGAAAGGATTCCTCAGATCTGATAAATTTAAACCTGATCGGACACATTCAAAGGTTTTAACGAGTTTAGATTCACCGACCCCTCTATGTTTCTGTGTTTGAAATTGACTTTTAATATGACAACTTTATTATTGTCAATGTTATGTGCTGAACCACAGAAATGTTTGGCTACTGGTAAATGGATTTTTTTTTGTCTGCAATTGTGTGATCATGAGACTTCATCCTTACTCCGAGTTTCTGTCCTGTTTTTCCAATATATAAGCCCCCCAAAGGACATATAGTGCACAGAATTAAATATACAATATTGTCAGAGGGACATGTGAATGTCCCGGGAGTCTTAGACCCTTTTCAGATCTAATGCTGGGTTGCGTTTGCCTTTATTTGCGTTTCTATGTGATTTTACCACTAAAAACGCATGCGTATTTGGCCCCATAGGGTTTAATGGAAACGCATGGAAAAACACATGCAAAAACGCATGTCATGTTCAGCAAACACAAAAATGCATGCATTCTTGCAAACGCAGCCCAAAACGTGTTCTGCAACTCTTTGGGCTGCGTTTGCAAAAACTCATTCATTTTTGCGTTTGCAGAAAATGACATGCGTTTTTGCATGTGGTTTTCCATGAGTTTCCATTAAACCATGTGGGGCCAAAAACGCACGCATTCTTAGTGGTAAAAACGCATAGAAACGCAAATGAAGGCAAACGCAACCCGGCATTAGATCTGAAAAGGGCCTAAGACTCCCGGGACATTCACATGCTCCTCTGACAATTTTGTATATTTAATTCCTGGCACTATATGTCCTGTGGGGGGCTCATATGTTGGAAAAACAGGACAGAAACTCGGTAGAAGGATGAAGTCTCATCATCACACAATTGCAGACAAAAAAAAATCCATTTACCAGTAGCCAAACATTTCTGTGATTCAGCACATAACATTTTAGTGGTAAAAACGCATAGAAACGCAAATGAAGGCAAACGCAACCCAGCATTATATGTGCAACAGGCTTTATAGTTCTGCTGTGTGTTGGGGTCTGGATTTTGTCTTTGGTCACTATATGAGTGTAGGTTTTGCAGCTCTTCCCTCTTAGTGTCTGAGGGCATTGAACTTTGGATCATGATGTACCTAAAGGCCCCGTTACACAGTACAACATCGTTAACGATACTGCTTAAACATCACGGTTGCTTGTAACACCGCAATACGACAACGATAAATTGTTGGATCGTTGATCGCAGATTGGAGAACATGTTCTCAAATCACACGATCAACGATCAGCCAACCTGGTATATCGTTGTGTGTGACACCGCGATAACGATGTTGTTTAAGACTTCGCCCATCCACAGCAATGAGCAGGGGTCGGGCGCTGGGTTGTGTGAACGATACCTGCTCACAGGGGCTGGCTGGAGCCTCCATCCCCGGGTGGCAGATTTGCCCTGCCGGCCCTGACTTGAGAAGCGGGGGGGGGGGGGGTGCTGTCAGGGCTGACTTGAGAAGCGGGGGGGGGGGGGGTGCTGTCAGGGCTGACTTGAGAAGCGGGGGGGGGGGGGGTGCTGTCAGGGCTGACTTGAGAAGCGGGGCGGGGGGTGCTGTCATCAGCCCTTACCTGATCCGAGACCTCCAGCGTCACAGAGCGACTCCCGCGGCCGGGCCGTTTCGCGTCATGTGCCGGCCGCAAAGCGACTCCCGCGGCCGGGCCGTTTCGCGTCATGTGCCGGCCGCAAAGCGACTCCCGCGGCCGGGCCGTTTCGCGTCATGTGCCGGCCGCAAAGCGACTCCCGCGGCCGGGCCGTTTCGCGTCATGTGCCGGCCGCAAAGCGACGCCCGCGGCCGGCCCGTTTCTGTAGGGGGCGGCCCTGGATGTGGACTATACCACCAGCCCAGGGGGCACTTGCCCCCCTGCCACCTGGGCCAGCCCGCCCCTGCCTGCTCATGACATCGTTGGTATGTCGTCCACTCTATCTAGACGTGTGACATCTCACCAACGATGTCAACACGATATCGGCAACGACCGCGCTCCCGCGGAATTGTTGCCGACATCGTTTCAATGTCGTGCCGTGTAACGGTACCTTTAAATTGATAGGTTGTCTGTTGTGCAGCAAGGGAGGGTCTTTGAATATTATTTTAGGATATGGTGAAGGTAAAAAGTAAAAGGTGTCACAACTTCCAGATTATTATTTTATTTCTCCCATTGAGAGCTACCAATTTTTATAGTCCAGAATGAAACAGCTCTGCACCAATAATCAATCATGGATCCAAATTGGGAATAAAATGATTGTTAAAAACCAACCTTGTTGGGTGCACACGCAAGGTAATTGCAGGCAACTTCAGATTCATGAAAAACAACAGAAAAAGTTGGCGGCACTCACTGTTGCATTTAAAAAACCTTCTTTATTCGGGATCATTTAAAAGCATATGCCCGGCATAGGACCGGTTAAAGTACAAGCACGAAACGGCTGTCGTCCTTGTACGATGCCTGCATTCTTTATGTCCATCTGTCTTGCTTTTAAATGATCACAAATAACAAAGTGTTTTAATGCAGCGGTGAGTGTCACCAATATTTTCTTCAGTTTTTTTGTTTGAATCTTTTTATGTATATACAGTATGTTTTTCTTCAGATATTTTAACCTATGGGGTAAGGTTTTTCCTTGTGGAGAGTGACATGCCAGTACAAGGAGACTTAGGGTACCTTTACACACGGCTACATTTGTAGCTTGTCACCAGGTAACTTACTGCTTGCAGTGAAATCATGGATACATGGTTCTATCTTGTTGCTGTGTACAAATGGAATCATGTCTCCATGATTTCACTGCAACCAGTAAGTTACCTGGTGACAAGCTACAAATGTAGCCGTGTGTAAAGGTACCCTCAGTGTCGCACCAGTACGCATTGCAAGGATAGAGTGTCGCAGTTTTTTTCTAGCTTGGATAGTGGGGTCACGCCCTTTTGTTGTACACCCTTCCCCCACTACCCATAAGAGTTAGTGTTCTTTGTTATCTGGTCCCTACTCGCCCATTAGAAGTGAAGTTTTGTAACCCAGAGAGAGACCTTGAGAAAGTGCAGTTAAAAAAATAGGTTAGAACCCATTAAAATGGTCACACCTTGATGTGGCTACTGGGTGGTTATGCATATGGCCATATTTATAAGTTAAGACTTCAGATTCATATTCCCTTAGCTATAATGCTTTTCTTTTATCAGAATGTCATGTCTTAGTATTTGAGTGTATATATTTTTCGTCACAATGTGTTGTTATTTAGAGTAGCACCAGTGCACATTGCGAGGATTGGATTCCGCTGTTTTTTTCTTGTTTGGATTGTGCGGTCACGCCCTCTGTTGTGCACACTCTCCCTCTTGTCATAGGTTTTAGTGTTCTCTATTATTAAGTCCCTACATGCCCCTTAAAAATGAGATTTTTTTAATCCAGAGAAAGACTGTGATTAAGTTCAGGTAGAAAAGTGGGTTAGAACCCAGTAAAAGGGACATGCCTCGACATGGCTACTGGGCAGTTATGGATGTGGCCATATTTATAAGCTAAGTGTTCCTATTATTCAGATTTTCTTCTCTATAATGCTGTTTTTTAATCAAACTTACATGTTTAAATATTTGGGCGCAGCTGTTTTTTGTGACAATGTGCTGTATTTCTGCGTCGCACCAGTACACATTGCAAGGATTGAGTATGGCAGAAATTTTCTTGTTTGGATTGTGCGGTCACGCCCTCTGTTGTGCACCCTCTCCCGCTAGACATAGGTGTTAGTGTTCTCTGTTATCGGGTCCCTACTCGCCCATTAAAGGTGAGATTTTTTCATCCAGAGAGAAGTTGTGACTAAATTCAGGTATAAAAGTAGACCCTGTAAAATGGACACACATTGACGTGACTACTGGGTGGTTATGGATATGGCCATATTTATGAGTGTTTATATTTTCTTAGCTATAACGATGTTCATAGTGTTTGAGTGCAGCTGTTTTTTTGGGACAATGTGATGTGTTTCAGCATTGCACCAGTGCACGTTGCAAGGATTGAGTGAGGCAGTTTTTTCTTGTTTAGTCTGAGGAGACTTCAACACGGCAGTGCTCCTCCAAATTTGGTTACCCCAAAAACAACATATCTGCAAAATGAGATTTTGGTTCGACTTTTATCCTAAGTCATATGGCAAGGCTCTTTAAAGGGTTGACATTGACTTTTTGGGTTGCTACTTCCAGTTGGTGGCGCTAGAGTTCAAGAGACAATCTTCAGATACTTTAATATACCTGAGGTCTGATGAAGAATGTAAGCAGTCTCAAGAGCTCATAACATAAGATATTGTATTTTTCTTGCCATTAAAGTATCACGACTACAGGATTATTTGTGTTTTTCCCACTGGAGCAGTCAATCGTTTTCAGCAGCTCGTTTAGCTTCTTAACTATGATGGGCAGTGTAGCTTTTTTCTCTATGACTTTTATTTTTAACCCCATCACGACACATGACATTAATTTAGGTCATAAGTCGTGTTGACTTAATTTGATATAATAAGCCATCATCTGCCTATAACAGCCAGATTAGAGATCTGCCCACAGCTACTAATCAGTTAAATGCCGATGTCAATCTCTGACAGCGAGATTTAACTTGGGCTAGAATTTGGCACATCATTCCCCGTGCCCATTAGTGTGCCAGTGACTTGTTCAATGGCTTTTCATGACAGCCGGAGGTCAACTGATGACCTCCATGTTGGTCATCAAGATCTTCCTTTGAACTCTGGCTGTGAACCACCATTCATAGGAAGTCATCATTTCTACTATACAAAGCAGTGCTGATAGACTACTATCAGGGTGTAACTACAACAGGTGCAGGGGTGGCAACCACACTCGGGGTCCGGAGCCTGGGGGACCCCAAAAGTCCCCTTAGCCTACAGAAAGAGACTATTGCTATTAAAGATTTGAAATAATTTTTGGGCCCTGTTAGAGCTTTTGCATTGGGGCCCATGAACTTCAAGTTACAACACTGACTGCTATGTACAGCAAAAGCAATTCGACCATCGAATCGGACAGGGCTGGATGGCAGCTATTTGCCCTCTGGTTTTGTCCCTTTCCGGCAGCATCAGGCTGCATTCGGTTTTCGTCTTGGACACAAAAAGGTTGCCTGCAGCGCTTTTGTGTCCGGTGCAAAAATCTGCACAAATCGGATCCTCCTGGATCCGGCGCGATCCGGCGTCCCCTAACATGGGAGTCTATGGCGCCGGATCTAACAGAAAATCGATTCCAGCAGCCGAATGCCTAGTGCTGAAGCTTAGCGTCGGCCGTCGCTGAACTTCAGCACCTGGAGCTGTCCCCTGCTCAGATTTCAGGACCGGAGCTAGCTCCCGAAAGCCGTGATCCTGATATTTCAGCAGGGACAGCTCCTGCTGCAGCGATCTGCCGCATCCGGCAGAAAACAGGACTGAAGGGCATATTTGCCCTCCGGTTCTGTTTGTCCGGGACAGTCAGGTTCTGTCCGGTGTTTCCTGCAAAACACCGGACCGAACCTGACACACCAGAACTGTGGTGTGAAGCCGGCCTAACAGAATTGCATTTTTTTTGGTCCCCGCAACATTACTATAAAATGCAATAACGGGCGATCAAATCATCACATCTACCCAAAAATAGTGTCATTAGGAACGTCAGCTGAAGACGCAAAAAATAAGACGTGACACAGCCCCAGGATGAAAAAAACACAAAAAACAATCAAGGAATTGCACTTTTTTTGGGTGAAATTCACCTCACTTGGATTTTTTCCTGTTTTCCAGTACATTATATGGAGAAATGTGTTAAAACAAAAATAAAAGTTTTTTATAGATACTTTATGTGTGGTTATATATGTATTTTACTATGTATTGTATTATAATTACATTATATGACCTATTTTTGTATAATAATAATAACAATAACAATAATATTAATAATTATTATTATTATTTTATATATATATATTTATATATCATATGAATAATTATATATCATTATTATATATTATTTATATATATTATATATTATTATTATTATTATTAATATATATATATATATATATATATATACTATTTATATATTATATTAATAATTATATATCATTATATACTATTTATATATATTATATATTATTATTTTATATATATTTATATATTATATTAATAATCATATATCATTATTATATATTATTTATATATATATTATACATTATATATTATATTATTATTATTATTTTATACATATATATATTTATATATTATATTAATAATTATATATCATTATTATATATTATTTATATATATTATACATTATATTATTATTATTATTATTATTATTATTATTATTATTATTATTATTATTATTATATGCCCCCTTTTGCTGACATATCTAAAGGGTTATTTTGATTAAATTGACTTTTTAAAATAAAGAGTAAAATAAATAATATCTATGGTAAAGAATAAAATTTACATAAAAATACCCTCATTAAGCTTTTAACCCCTTCGTGGCCTGGGAATTTTTTGTTTTTCATTTTCGTTTTTTCGCTCCTCGGCTTCCAAGAGCCGTAACTTTTTTATTTTTCCATCAATATAGACATATGACGGCTTGTTTTTTGCGGGACGAGTTGTACTTTCAGATGCAATCATTTATTTTACCACATAATGTACAGGAAAATTGCAAAAAAAATTCCAAGTGCGGTGAAATTGCAAAAAAAAAGTGCAATTACATGTTTACTTTTTGGGTTTGTTATTCGCCATGGTCACTATATGGTAAACCGGACGTGATGGTGGGATGCCCCAGGTCGGTACGAGTTCGTAGATACCAAACATGTCAGCTTTACTGGTATCTAAGTGGTGAAAAAAAATCAGAGGTTTAAAAAAAAAAAAAAAAAACACCCTTTTTGCGCCATGTTCTGCGCCCCGTAGCGACGTCATTTTTTCGGGATCTGGGGCTGTGTGACGGCTTATTTTTGCGTCTTCAGCTGATATTTATAATGATACCATTTTTGGGTGGATGCGCTGTTTTGATTGTCCGCTATTGCATTTTATAGCAATGTTGCAGTGACCACAAAAAAACGCAATTTTGGCGTTTCAACTAGGGATGGGCGAATCTACTCGCTAGGACTCGTTACTCGGCGAGTAGTAAGGGACTCGCAGGACTCGGTACTCTGCGAGTTGCCCAGTGATTACTCGCACAAGTCCAATGCAAATCAATATCAATCCTAGTTTTGTCAGAAACGCTGACAAAACTAGGATTGCCATTGTTTGCATTAGACTCGGCTACTGTGCCAGTGATAGCAGGGAAACTCGCAAATAACTGCTGTTACATTGCGAGCCGAGTCCAGCTGTCTGCTCTGTGCAGCTGCAGGGTCCTAGAGCCCGCCTGCTCACAGACATGATATAGCAGAGCTGAGATTGTTCTCAGTCTGCTCATTCCCTGTGCATAGACATCTATATCTATGCACAGGGGATGTAGCAGAGAGGACATCGCGTTTTGGACTACGTCGGACGGAAGAGGATTTTTTTAATTAAAGATGGAGTCCCTAATGGCTTTTTTTTTAATTTCAAATAACATTTTTTCTCTGTGTTGTGTTTTTTTAACCCTTTATTGGAGATTCTTAGTGGCTGGGTCAAACGTGGCCTGACATTAAGAATCTCGGGCTTAATACCAGCTTGTATAACAAAGCTGGTATTAACCCCTTTATTACCCAGCGTGCCACCGCCACCAGGGCCGCTGGAAGAGCGGGGTTCAGCGCCAGAGGATGGCGCTTCAATGAACGCGCCATCTTCTGGAGCGGCTGCGGGCTGCAATTTGCAGCGGGGGGTGCCCAGAAAGCTTGGGCATCCCTGCGCTGCGGATTCCAGCCCCCAGCTGCTTAGCTGTACCTGGCTAGACATAGAAATTGCGCGGAGCCCCACGCATTTTTTTTTTATTATTTCATGAATTTCAGAGTCAGAGTCTCAGAGTCAGAGTCTCAGAGTCAGAGTCTCAGAGTCAGAGTCTCGGAGTCAGAGTCTCGGAGTCAGAGTCTCGGAGTCAGAGTCTCGGAGTCAGAGTCTCACCCTCATGGTGGGTTTACACGCCGCGATATCGTTTCGATATCGCAGTACAATGGCGCGGGAGCGCGCATTTAGTGCACGTTTCTCCCGCATCGCATTGAATGTTTACACGCTGCGATCTCTGAATACAACGTCCGTGCGATGTCTCCGCCTCCCAACCCAGGATCGCATAGTTAACATGGGAGTGAATGGGTGACGTATCAAATCGCATCGTAATTGGGTGTTTACACAGCACGATCCGGCTTCAATCGCTATGCAATATCGGGGCATTGAATAGCACGCTCATTCGATCCCCGATATCGCATTGACATCGTTCCTGCATCGCATTGGACGTTCACACCATACAACGCAGGAACGATATCGGGTCCAACGAGCGAACCACGTGACTTTTGATTGAAATTGTACTGCGATATCGCAACGTGTAAACCCGCCATCAGAGCCAGAGTCAGAGTCTCAGAGTCAGAGTCTCAGAGTCAGAGTCTCAGAGTCAGAGTCTCAGAGTCAGAGTCTCAGAGTCAGAGTCAGAATCTCAGAATTTAAAAAAATGTTTTATATATATATATATATACATATTCATATATACAGCTTTGGAAAAACTTAAGAGACCACTGCAAAATGTTCAGTTTCTCTGATTTTTCTCTCTATAGGAATATAATAATGCAAAGAAAACAAGTTCTTATTCATTTAAAAACAACAATACTCATGTTATAACTCAGGAAGAGTTCAGAAATCAATATTTGGTGGAATACCCCTGATTTGTAATCACAGCTTTCATGTGTCTTGGCCGCTTTCCACCAGTCTTTCACACTGCTCTTGGGTGCTCTTATGCCACTCCTGGCACAGAAATATAAGCAGTTCTTCATTGTTTGATGGCTTGTGAATGTCTCAAGTCATGTAAAGCTAGAAAAAAAGCCTTTCATCAATGAGAAGCAAAGGAGAGCCAGGCTGACCAGAAGGATTAGACCATAGAGGACTGGAGTAAGGTCATCTTCTCTGATGAGTCTAATGTTCAGCTTTGCCCAGCACCTGGTCGTCTGATGGTTAGACGGAGATCTGGAGAGGTGTACGAGCCACAGTGTCTTGCACCCACTGTGACATTTGGTGGAGGTTCACTGATGATCGGGGGATGCTTCAGCAAGGCTGGAATTGTCACACGGTTCAATATCGAGAGCGATATTGTAAGCGATCACGTGCACGCGCGATCGCTAACAATATCGCTCACATCGCTGGTGAGCTGTCACACAGGCAGACTCACCAGCGATGTGGACCAGCGAGATCGCTGGTAACTATGGTACACATCGGGTTACTAGGCGCCGCGCGGCGCTTAGTAACCCGACGTTTACCATAGATACCATCTCTCAGCATAGGCTCTGCCGCTGGGAGATCGTTCATCGTGGTGTCACACACCACGATGAAGCAGATTGATCAAGCGTTTATCGCTTGATATGAGCTCCGGCTCACCAATCTGCGATCTAACGATCAAGCGATTTTACATTGTAAAATTGCTTGATTGCACGTTGCGACGCACAAACGATATCGCTTAAAAAGCAGATCACTTAAGCGATATCGTGCATTAAATTGAACCGTGTGACGGCCGCCTTAAAAACATTTACTTCCCTCTGCTCAGGCAATGTGCCCCAACTCTGAGGACTGGTGTTTCCAGCAGGATAATGCCCCATGCCACACAACTAGGTTAATCAATGAGTGGAGGAAGGAGCACCACATCAAGACCCTGTCATGACGCCCAATCTCCAGACCTGAACCCCACTGAAAACCTCTTGAATGTAATGAAGAGCAAGATGGACAGTCGCAAGACATCAAACAAAGAAGAACTGCTTACATTATTGTGCATAAGATCACCCAAAAGCCACGTGAAAAACTGATGTAAAGCGGCCAAGACGCATGAAAGCTGTGATTACAAATCATGGGTATTCCACCAAATATTGATTTCTGAACTCTTCCTGAGTTATAACATTAGTATTGTTGTTTGTATATGAATAAGAACTTGTTTTCTTTGCATTATTTGAGCTCTGACGTTTCTTTTTTATTAATTTGCCAATTTCTCATTTCTTGCAAATAAATACAACATTTTTAGCTTTGAATTTCGGAGACGAGTTGTCAGGAGTTTATAGAATAAGAGAACAATGGACAATTTACTAAAAAATATAAGGAGACAAATCAGAGAAAATTTTGCAGAGCTTTCTTAATTTTTTCCAGAGCTGTATATATATATATGTAAATTATTTATTATTATTTTATTATTATTGTTTATATATAAAAGATAAACATATTTTAAATAAAAAAATGATATATAAAATATATAAAACCGACTCTTTATGTTTTAATTTATTATCTTTTTTTTTAATTCTAAACGAAACTAATATTCTGAATACTTTTTAGAAATGATCTCTATTATATTTTATTATATTATATTCTTCATTATTTTAGTATTACTTTTATATATTTTAGGCCGCATTCTCATTTGCATTCGGAACGCAGCATAGTCGAACGCAGCCAAACGCATGCGCATTATGTTCCTATGTTTAAGGCTAGGATAACACTTGCAGATTTTTCATGCCTTTTTGTAGACCTGCGTTTTTAAAAATGCATGTAAAAACACACACATAGGCCCCCATGCAAAAAACGCATGCCATAATAGCAAAAACACATGCCTAAAGTGCCATGCATTTTTGGCATGCGTTTTTGCACTTAAGTGAGGAGCTGCCTTCAAAAATGCATGGTATATTAGTAGCATTTAGTACCATCCAAAAACGCATGTGTTTTCCAATAGGGGTCCATGTTAAAAAACGCATGCGTTTTTAAAACTGCACCAAAAAATGGTGCATGCACTTTTTTTGGGTGCTGATTCAAAAACGCATGGAAAAACGCATGCCTAAAGGCACCTAAAGAAACCCATGTAGAAATGAAAAAAGCATGCAGAAACGTATGCTTATTTTTAAGGCACTTAAAAAAACGCATGCCAAGTGTGACCCTAGCCTTACATGGGAACGCATAGTACCTGCGCATGGCTGCGTTTGGATGAATTTCTTCAAAGCACCCTCGGAACGCAACATGTTGCATTTTTTGTGCGTTCGCGGGCACTTGTTTTATCAGCAAGTGTCCGCAGTTTAGTGGTGCTGTTTAAAAAACGCGTGCGTTTTTGCATGGTACTAAATGGTACTAGTGTACCGTGCGTTTTTGCATGCGTTTTTGAAGGCAGCTCCTCGCTTAAGTGTAAAAACGCATGTCAAAAACGCATGGCACTTTAGGCATGCGTTTTTGCTATTGGGGCATGAGTTTTTTGCATGGGGGCCTATGGGTGTGTTTTAACATGCGTTTTTAAAAATGCACGTCTCCAAAAAAGCATGAAAAAAACGCAAGTGTGACCCCAGCCTTATACGCATGACAGCGAAGGCAGACGCTGCAGATCACATTGAAATCTCCTGCATATGATCCTCACTAAGGCTAGGGTCACACTTGGCATGTGTTTTTTTAGGCACCCATGAGTGTCTGCATGCTTTTCTCCATTTCTGCATGAGTTTTTTAAGGTGTTTGATGACACCCTGCGTTTTTGCATGCGTTTTTGAAGGGAGCTCCTCACTTAAGTGCAAAAACGCATGCCAAAAACGCATGGCACTTTAGGCATGGGGGCCTATGGGTGCGTTTTTACATGCGTTTTTAGAAACGCAGGTCTCAAAAAACGCATGTAAAATCTGCAAGCGTGACCCCAGCCTAATAAGGCTTTTGGGGCTTTGTAAAGTCGATCCTCCTCCGTGTGTTGGAGTGAAGCTGAGTCCTCACCTGTGGTGCGGCTGCCCGGACAGCTACTGTGCCTGTCACACCGTCGCTCCGTCGGCTTTTATCTCCTGCTTGTTAGTGATGGAAGCTGAAAACATCTACAAATAATTGAATTTTAATGAGCGTAGAAAATTATTTATAGATTTCCAGATTCGGACGGGGAATTGCTGAGGTGGCAACAATAGACGCCGTACACTAGAGCCCGGTTATATCACAAGACGTGTAATATTGTGGCTGACAGCAATCAAGTAATGGGGACTATGTAAAACAAAATGTAAAAAATTATAAAAATTATATATATATATATATATATATATTTGTTGAACAAAAATATAACTTTTGTTTTTTGTTTTTTTTTTACAATTTTGTCATGAACTCAAAGATCTAAGACTTTCCGTGTACACAAAAGGCCATTTTCATGAATTAGCCTAAATCTGTGATAGTCAGTGCTTCTCCTTTGCCAGAATGATCCATTCACCTGAAATTAAAGTATATAGATGTACAAATGTATTATCGATCACAATGGGCAATAGTGGTCGCTCCTAAGGTACTTATCACGAGTGCTTATAATGGACTAGCGGGTAGGGAAGCAAGATAGCAGTGACAGTCAAAGGCAATCAGGAGAACTAGTCTGACCCTTCAACTCGGGGTCCCTAGCTGACCCTGTTCCCAGAAGTTCCTCTAAAGGTGAGGAAGTCTGGACCACCACCCATGCCCTGCTCTTGACCAGCCGTGGGCTAGCATTCTCTGGCCTCCACACAGGGACCGGGATAAGCACAGAAACTCCCACACAGGATAGCAATCTCCAGGAAAAGCTAAAGGACAGCTTCAGCAGGAACTGAAACTGCATCCACACAGCTTACGGTGTCACAGCGAACTCTATCAGCGACATCAGATCATGGGTCTATTTAAAGGCTGGGGAAGTGGTCAAATGCATCGCCTGACACACAGCAACACCAACTAACACTGCAGAGCCACAAAAATTAATGTTAACCATAATGGTACAAAAGGAAATTAATTCCATCTGAACTACTGCAGCGCAAATCACAGAGACTGTAGTGCAATCTATATGTCACAGTACTAATATCAACTACCTGTAATAACATGTGGCCATTTTCATCCACTGTGCCGATGCCAAGTCCCAATGCATATTTTGGCATCTTACCTTGGTCAGGGGCTTCAAAGAGGCTAACCACGCTTGATCGTAAGTCAACCCTACTCCCAGTCATGGGCACTATGCCTCTCTGAAGCTGGTACGCATACACCCCGGCTTCAGAGTAGCAGACATGAAAGTGTGGATGACTTCCAATCATGCTCAGTGAGCCTTTCTGAAGCTGGGACACATACACCATGTGCTCACTTGGCTTAGTATAGTGATGCTGATTACACGCCCCCACAGGGGCAGAATACCATACTAAGTGGGCCGACTAGTTGAGGAACTAACGCCTTTTCGACTAGTCAAAGCCCTACATAGCATCTCATAACTCTTCAGAGATACTTTTTCTAACAAGCTGTTTATTGATGCTACTTCAGGATGGGACTGTTATAGAGGGATTATAGGTACCACTCATGGTTCTGTGTGCGCAGGGGACCTCACAGGTTCCCTTTAAGGATGCTCTGGCTCTACATGCTTCCCCCTGTTCCTTGGTGAAGGCTATGACCCAGACCATATGGATGGATTGTAGAATTCAGGAGTGATCTACTAAGTAGCCAATTAGCCTCTTATATTCCCCAGGAGTACATTTGTCTACCTGGGAGGTTGGAGCTACCGGATCTCAGGCTGTAAAAAAGAGATGTTGGCGCTATCTAGAACTCTGTTCCTACTATGAAGACAGAAGCAAGAAAGAAGGAGCGCTCCTACAATATTACTCAGTGGTCAAGTGGAGGATACTTTAGCTATATAGTTGAGCTAATCTGGAACAGTTATCCATTCGGTGACACCACACGATGTGCTCACTTCCGGGTCTGGAAGGCCGCGGGTCATGTCAGTGATCATGTAGGCGGTGACATCACCAAAGGTTCTCAAGCCGCAGGTTCTGCTAGGCTTTTGCCAGCGATTTCATGCAGCACTGCCCGCTTACCCTCAAGGGGATAAGACTGAATTGGAAATTTCTTCAGGTGATGTGGTATTTACCTGGGGAAGGCAGAGATCACCACCATAACGCTTAGTGATGAATTGACCCTGCGATTTAATGACGATTAAAGAAGAGTTCATCTTTAACTCTGCCCCCCTGCCTTTGATTTTGTACGCCTGACTTAACCGCTTCTGTAAGTTTCCAATTCTGTCTCTACTATGGGCCTGCTGGAAATCTTCTGAAAGACTGCTCGACTCATCCTCAGGCAAAAAAGTCATCGGGCCAATGCCAAAGTGTGGGTGATTATTGGGGAGGTCACCCAGATTTCAATGTATTTTTTTCCACCTTTGTTGCAATTGACAAAATACCACTACCTCAGAACTTGTTCAAATGGGTAATGGTGGAGTTCAAATGTGCTGGTCCAGAGGGTCTATCAGGGTACCTGAATGACTTAAGTAATGTAATCTCAGAAATGAAGGCAGAGATATTACCTCCTCATCATCCCTATGATTGTGCTATTAATCTTGTCCCTAATGCCAAATTACCTCAAGATCAACTGCATAATCTGTTAGCGCTAGTGTGACGACACAGCTTTTCTCAATGTTTGTCGTGGGTTATTGTTCTTAAATTTATTGGCCTTTTGTTTGTTATCTCATGTTTGCCACGTCATTGTTTCTTGCCAGACTATTTGGAGGCTTTATTGCCTGAGATTGTGTATTGCTAATTTAATGTAAACTATCTCGCCCCCTTCTGTCTATATTACTCAAAGGGAAATTATGTATACGGATTGAAATTCCAACCAATAAGAGGACAGCCTTATTCCATCAACCCTGGAGGAACACATTATACCCTGAGGTGTAGGTTCGGATTATAAAAAGGACTTTCTTAAGTCACCAGGAGTTCATATGCTACATGGCTTGAACCTAGAGGCTTCGGTCCAAGTTAGAAGGCCATAACCTCAGCCTAGCAATTTTGGTTCTGACTGCCAGGATAACATCGTATTTCAAACTCTGCATGCCCTCAGTCTACGAGATTCAGGTCAGACTAGAGGAGCACAAAAACTATATTATATTCTACAAGAGTTCAGCCTAGAATTCAGCTGGAGTAGCAGAGACTATATATGGAAGAAACCCAGGTTGGGATTATTCGGTCACCTGGCTACAGACTTTGCTGAGCTTGCTCAGCTTCCTATGCTTGCTGCTATTTCTTTCTTGGTGGGTGTCCCTGAAAGTGGGTTGCTGCTGGATTTAGGTAGTTGGCCCTGGAAGCCCCGAAGACAAATATATTCAAATCCCTGGTGAGCCATCATGAGGGTAAGATTCTGTTGCATGTTACATTGTGTACTTTGCTCGGTTATGTGTTATATACCTTTGATTAGGGATGGGCGAATTACTCGCTACTATTCGGGACTCGCCCGAATAGTAGCGGCCTCGGGGGACTCGCTACTCGCCGAGTTTCCTTAGGAATTACTCGGGTGTAGCGAGTCCCTGTACTTTTGCAGTGTATCTATACAGATACACTACAAAAGTACCCTAAAAGTTAATCTAAGGGGTTAAAAACAATAAACATTAATACTCACCTCCTGTACTCCTGTATCTTATGTACCGGGACCTCCGGACGTCACAAGACCTCAGATCACCGTGAGAAGATGGGGAAAAGGACCAGTTCAGCCAATCAGCATGCGGCTAGCGGTCACATGGGTTTGTCATGTGGCCGCAGTGCAGCCGCGTCACAACCCATGTGACCGCTAGCCGAATGCTGATTGGCTGAACTGCAAGGTCCTTTTCCCCATCTTCTCCCGGTGGTCTCGGAGGTCCTGTAACAGCCGGAGGTCTTCGGTACAGGTCCTGGTACATAAGGTACAGGAGTACAGGAGGTGAGTATTAATGTTTATTGTTTTTAACCCCTTAGATTAACTTTTAGGGTACTTCTGTATAGATACACTGCAAAAGTACAGGTTACTATTCGGACTCGCTGGACACGCAACGAGTACCGAGTCTCGGACCCGGACTCGTTAGAGTCCAGCGATTCCGAATATTTCAGGATTCGCCCATCTCTACCTTTGATTGTTGGGGATCCAATAAAGTCTCACCCTTGTGTGGTACCCTCACCCTGTGTTGTCTAAGTAGTGTTCTGCCCATGGTTAAGGAGTTCGGGCATTCAGTGGGATAAGCCATGGTCCATATGGTCTTTCTGAAGGCGGCCAAACCAGCGGACGAGAGCACCCACTGACCGTCTGTCTGTACAGTTAGAACACACCACCATGAAAAACATGTTAACAAAAGGGCCATGCTAGATTTTATTTTGTGAAAAAGAAATATGGTGGCCTAAAAAAAGCACAATTAAAAATACATGCCCACTTTAACTTATCTCCGACCTGTAAAATCAGCGTAGGCTAGGGTCACATTAGGATTTGCCGCGCTGCATGGAGGGTGGCGCTAAAATCGTAGTGTTTTGCAGCATAAACGCGGTGCTACTGCCATAGTAGCGCCGCGTTAATGCAGCCCATACTCACCTATGGAGGCCCCGCCCCTAATGCGACATCAACGCCGGCATCTGATGCAAATCTCACAGTATTACCTAATGCTTTCTGCAACGTCTTTTCTTGCATTAAGAAATACCGCGAGACCTAGCCTTAATGATATTCTTATCTAAACCTTAGAAGGGCAGACAATATGCATCAAGAAGGGTGATGAGGGGGAAAATTACATTTTTACACATGAGAATTTTTTTGAAGGTAAAGAATGTTTGTACTGTGTTAGCCAGTAGATAGAAAAATATTGGAATCTGAGAGTCCTCAGTGGTTGATACTAGGGATGAGCGAGTAGTGGAATATTCGGACTCGCTATACTCATAATGACTAGGTCCTAATACTTGGGTATTCGTTACGAGTAGCGAGTCTAATGTAAGTTAATGGGAAATGCGAGTAATGAGATTAATTTTCTGCAGGACCCTACAAATTCCGTTAACGACTTAGTCCCTGGCATTCTTAGCGCATAGTGTTACCAGCATGTAACGCTATGCCCCGCATGCCTATGCATTGCTATGGATACCTGAATGATAGTGCAGCCGCTGGCTACACTCACAAGGACCAGATATGCGCTTTTGCAGAGCACAAGGAAAAAGCTGCAAACCGCGTTTCCTGTGCGCTCTGCAATAGCACATATCTGGTCCTTGTGAGTGTAGCCAGCGGCTGCACTATCATTCAGGTATCCATAGCAATGCATAGGCATGCGGGGCATAGCTTTACATGCTGGTAACACTATGCGCTAAGAATGCCAGGGACTAAGTATTTTTTTGAAAAATCTTTTTTATTGATTTCAAAATAAAACATACAACAAATCTATGCATTAAGTCCAAATGCTTAGAGCAATCCCTGAAACAAAGAAAAAAAAAGAAAATAGTAGAACATTGAGCTTCCCTATAAGCCAAGTCAATCCATTAGAACAGTGTCTCCCCATCCTTCCCGTCTGTGTTCTTCCCGCAATGTTTCCAGTGCCTCTCAATATTATGTCTCAATTCTCATGAGCCCATCTCCCATAATCTTCCTCATGTACCCCTGCATCTCCTACATTTAGCTTCAACCTTCCTAGGCTACCTTGGAGATCTTCCAATAGGTACCAACTTGAGTTGATAAGAGGAAATTCCACCTAACTTCACCTTCCTCTAGTTTTTTGTTGTGAATCCTTCAGTCAATCTAACCTTGTTCCCTATTGCTTCTCTTTTATCAATGTCCATGGAGTCTTTCAAGATGGAGATGACCTCCCGACATTTCAGGACCTTGTTCAACAACCAGTTCCTCAGTATTACTTTCTTGGCTGTCATAGTGATTATGTGCCATAGTTTTGGGACCTGTCTCCTCCCCTCTCTATGTTCTATATAATGTAATATCCATGCTATTGGATCCAATTCCACGTCAACGTCACATATGTCTTCTACCAGTCCCTGAATCTTCTTCCAAAATCTTTTCATTTTGTCACATAACCACAGTCCATGTAGCATATCTGTCCGATCTGTCTGACATTTGGGACATTGTTGAGATCTATCTGGGTGTTGTCTGTTGGGTGGAATATTGAATCCGTAGATCGTTCTGTGTAATATGCATAATTGACTGTCTCTCCATCTCTCATTCAATACATTCTTCCTAAACTCTCTCCATCCTCTAACAATTTTGTCTTTGGTGTCTGCATCCCTCAGTTGGTCAGACCATGCTTTGAATAACATGTCTGGACTGGAGGGGAGCAGAGCCTCCTTTGTCACTTGGTAGATTGTAGAAATAGAAATGTCTCATATATCCCTATTGACTATGCTGTCCCACTCATTCGTGCCTGACTCTCTGGTCACGTCTCGCAAATTCAGCAGAACATGGTGGTTCAATTGACTGTATGACATCCAATGTATATCGGGTAATCCAAATCTAGTGAGAATTTCCTATCCCGTCATCTCTGATTCATGTATAAGGTCCCCCACTTTTTTCGGGGACTAAGTTTTTTAACAGAATTGTTAATTGTCTGACCCTAACCTGAAAAGTTGCCAGCTTTTTTAAACAATCAGCTGCCCTTCGCTCCCTGGTGCTGTTCTCCCCGTCTGGTCCTAACTTCAGATCAGGCGGGGAAGTGGCGGGGGAGCAAAGCAATGGGCAGCAGGGAGCAAAGCACTGGACAGTGGGGAGGGAAGCACCAGTAGGGGAGCGAGGCAGCTGAGAGGGAAGCACCGTGTAGGAAAGCCGACAGTGAAGTCTTTTCACCGCCGGCTTCCCGCCTGCTATTTCAAATGAGCAGCTGATGTATGAGCTCTTCCTTTGAAATATTCAGTGGGGAAAGCCGGCAGTGAAGTGTTTTCAGCACCGGCTTTCACGCCCGCTATTTCAAATGAACAGCTGATGCAGCAGCTACTCATTTAAAATAGCGGTGCTTGACAGCATGAACTCAGATGAACTGTCCCATGTTCGGTGCTCAGCTACATCTCTACCAGAAGAAGACTCCTTTGGACTATATCGGAGGGGGGAGGTTTTTCTTGAATAAAGATGGAGTCCCTAATGTGGTTTGTTTTTTTCTAATAACATTTTTTTCCTGCGTTGTGTTTTTTTTTTAACTGTTTACTATAAGTTTATGGTGCTCATGTCTAATATTGGTATAACATCATGAATTTTAGGCTTATAACCAGCTAATAATGCAAAGCTGGCCCTAATCCCACTATTACCCAGCAAGCCACCCGGCACCAGGACCATTGGAAGAATTGGATACGGCACCAAAAGATGGAGCTTCTATGAACGCGCCATTTTCTGGACTCCAATTCGCAGTGGGGGGTGGGGGGTGCAGAAAGCTTGGGCTACCCTGCGTTGCGGATTCCAGCCCCCAACTACCTAGTTGTACCTGGCTGAACACCCCTACGTCTTTTTTTAAGTTATTTCATGAAATAATTACAAAAAAGGTCATCCCTATATTTTTGGTTCCCAGCCGGGTACAACTAGGCAGCTGTGGGTTTGGTCAGCCCATACCTGCCTGCTATACCTGGCTGGCATACAAAAATATGGCGAAGCCCACGTCATTTCTTTTTTTAGTTTTTTGTAAAAACACTTAAAAAACAAGGATTTTCCATAGCCATTGAAGGTAACACCAAGCAGTGGGGGTTAGCAGACAGTAGCTGTTTGGATTATCCTTTGCTGGCAATAGAAAATTCATGGGAAACCCAGAAATTTTTTTTAACCCCTAACCCTAGGGTTAGGGTTATGTGATAGGGATTTTATTTGTATATATTTTTTTAATGAATTAAAAAAAAAAAAATTGCCAGCCAAGGGTAAGTTAGTCAGATGAAGGTGGCAGCAGTTGTCTGCTTTAATTGGGCTGGACTTAAAAATGCTGCGAAGCCCCACACATTTTTTTTTTCATTATTTATTTAATTAACACCCTATGATGGGAGGTTGGTTCCCATACACTAATGTGTATCGCAACCAAACAGATTCACTGTCTAGATTGAGGAAATTTAGTCTGACTAAAACAGCCAATCATAGAGGCTCCCACAGAGGGTGAGCGTCTGTGATTGGCTATTTGTCTGACAGTGCAGTGAATATACAATTAGCGTAATAGGCGGCCAGCTCTTTTCTTAGTTTATACACCATGAGAAAGACCAACGCATTGCACACTGACCACACTCGCACCACCATGACACCACACTCATTGCTCTTGCACCACACTCGCAGAACCATACGGAAAGCACTCGCATGACTGTCAAACATCAAAAATGTCCATATTTTCACGCATGCTAGTGCACCTCCTCCCTATCAGGCAAAATCCCTAGCAACAGTACTGCAGCAGCAATTTAATACTACTCCACTTAAAAATATAGGTAGCAGAGAAGTATGGTCTCAGAAGAGTATAAATAGCCACACCCGGCATGTAATAGGACAGAGACAATAAGTAAGTGAGGACACCTGATAACCACAAACCAAAGGAAGATAATCAAAAAGATAAAACATTCATCAACATTTTTATAGAGACCAACCAGGCTGTAGCTCAACAGGGAGGGAAACTGAACATGAGGCATAAGATCACCAGATTAAGTCCTGTACTTGAGGCATGACATGCTGGGTGCAGCTCACATTGACAATGTAAATGAGGTATGGCATAAATTACAAATAGTAGAGAAAAAAGGTATTAGCATACAGAGGATTCAGGTCACATTAATAGGTGGTGAGCAGAAGGCATTCATGTACCAAATAATTCATCATTTGATGTAGATATGAGAAAGGAAAACCTCAATTATAACTGAATATTGTATAGTACATTGGCCAAGAAAGACTACCAGTATCTGACCCAGTGGCGGACCTTGTGCCAAGAGGGCCCTGGTGCAGCAGCTGATGGTGAGGAGCGAAGGAGGGTGCTAGCGGATGTCAGCGATGAGCGGGGAGGTTGGTGCTATAGGAACTGCTGCGGCTCCTACCTGCGCCGGGCCGCGCAGTCCTGGGAGCCGAGGAGAGGAGGGACGGGATCAGCCAAGGGAAGCAGGAAGCTTCCCTCGGTTGACCCCCTCACCTCTGACACAGGGTCACGGGGTCGGCTGGGGGCTCCCCTGCAGGCTTGAGGGGCCCCCTAGATGGTTGGGGCCCTGGTGCAGCTGAACCAGCTGCACCACGGTAGGTCCGCCCCTGATCTGACCTGTAAGAGGAATGAGGAGAGCAGGTGCTGCTATGTTATTTTAGTGTGGAGAGGATATAAGCAGTCACCTGTGATTTAAAAAGGGCGATCTCCGGGTCGTGTGACCCCTACGTCAGAGGTGCATAATAGAATCTCTTCCAATAGAAGTGCGTGGTTGTGAGTAAGTTTCAGTGCGAACATGAGGACACCCGCGCATGGGCAGTTGTCTATGGCTAAATAAACGCATCACTGAGATCCATACATAGGGATGCTCTGTTCCGGACATTTTTATACCATAGTTTGAGTTACATAATTGTAGTACATTTACCACCGCCGCACAATACATATACTACAGAAGCATTTAAAAGTCTCATTGATAGAGACATAAAAACACCCTCCGTCAACAATGCCCTGGACTCTGTCCAACACACCAGAACCTTTCCAGCACAAAAAAAAAATAAGCTGGTAAATTGACTTCATCTGGAATACTGTGTGCAGTTCTGGGCACCACATTTATAGACATGAACAAACTGGAGCAAATTCACAGAAGAGCGAGCAGAATGGTGACCGGTCTGCAAACCATGTCCTATAAGGAACAGTTACAGGAGTTGGAAGTGTTTCGCTTGTAAAAAAGAAAAATGGGAGGAGACTTAATAGTTGTCTACAAATATCTCAAGGGCTGTCACACTGTAGAGGAATTAGCTTTATTCTCAATTGCACAAGGAAAGACTAGAAACAATGGGAGGAAACGGAATGGGAGGAGACACAGATTAGATATTAGAAAAAACATTTTGACATTGAGGGTGATCAACGAGTGGAACTGGCGGCCACGAGAGGTGGTGAGATCTCCTTTAATGGAAGTCTTCACACAGAGGCTGGACAGACATCTGTCTGGGATGACTTATTAAAACTTTGAGCAGGGGAATGAACCAGATGATCTAGGAGGTTCTATGATTCTATGATTCTAAATCTCTCAAAAACAATGACAAAGTCATACACAAACCTGCTGAAAAAGGGGATATAATAAGGGGATACAATTGTAGTCATGGACTGCAACTCATACCTTAATGAAATTTACCATCAGTTAGCAGACACTACCACAAACCAGAAAATCGTCTGTAATTCCACTCCCTCCATAAGGGAGATGATACAACAAATTCTTACAAATTATTTACAACATAATACTATTGACTAGAAAACAGCAGCATTTTTAATTAATCCACATATCATCACTCCGGTCTTAGGAATCCTTCCAAAAAATACACAAGTCACTTGAGGCCTCTGCTGGGCACTCTATAGGTTGAACTGACTAGATACTTTCCTTACTGTCAAACGTTTTATAGAACATTCTTGCATCAATGGTCAAGAAGACTCAGGCCTTTTTACTGGACATGGAATATTTTCTCCAGATTATTAAAAACCTTCAGACAGCATACTGTTGTTTGTACATGAGTCGGTCAACAGGGTAGGGGGTACTCGGATACCGGGACAGGGGGTTACTTCGGTGGGGGATCACGGCTGGACCCTCAATGGCGGGGATGGAGTTGATGATGATAGGGGATGATAACGTGACGCCACCTGTGGTACCTGGTAATGGTTACCAGCGCTGCAGTCGGCCGCTGAGGTGATGGAAGGCAGCTTTGGTAGTACAGCTCCTCACAGGCGGAGCTTTACCTCAGTGCAGCGGGGTGGATGAGGGGAGTAGTAGTCCTCACTGATTTTGATGCTGTAGGAGCCCTCTGGGCAGCGGAGAAAATGAGAACAGACACCAGATCAGCTCAAGAAGTTCTTTACAGTCACTAGATGAAAACAGGTACACGGTGCAGTCCGGTTTTACAGGCTTGTAGCCACAGGTTTTGAGGAATCTCTGCAGAGGTTTCTGGGTCTGTGTTCTTTAACTCTCATTAACCACACTGAAGAGCCCTTGCGCCGGTCCCCTGGTCTGTTACTGTTAGGTACAGTCGGTTCCTTACCGGTACGGAGGAGAGCGACAACAAGCTAATCCTCCCGCCACCGGAATTCAGTCCTTTCCCTGAAGTGTCCTGGATCAAATTTGGGACAGAGATAGGGATTCAGTCTGTGGCACTAAGGCTTTCTTATGTCGGTCCCACAGCTTGTCGGTTTGCAGTCAGGGATAGATCAACTGACTGCCTCAGCTCCGGTATGCCGGTGACAACCCAGACTCCCCAGCCGGCACCAACCGGCCCTGGTTTGTCCCTTCTAGTGTCTGGGTTACCCCTCTCCAAAGCGGTGCCCTCCTGTCACAGATACAGTCTCCTGACATCCATCTTTGCTGCTTCCTCAGCACCGTCCTTCTTCTGACTGACTAACTGTCACTCTACTCTAGGCTCCACCCCCTGGGACCTACTGAATATACGGTCCCCTGTACTAAGGTGGCCTAATGTATGGGTGCTTATGACAGACTCTGTGAGAAACCCCATATCCCTGACTACAGAGGCATTACACCTTCTGTTTGGGGTGCAGTACCTCCCTGTGGCACCTTCCCATAGGGATGCCACACAACCCCTTAGTGAATTACACTCGTCCGCAAGTGTTATAACCAAACCGGTTTATAGCTTACTTTTTATATGCATAACAAACAATAAACACTTTTAACAACAATAAGCATTATTCTTGATCTTCCCGTCCGGGAGGCGCATCTCTTATAACGTTGCAAACTTATATATTACTTTAGTCCACATCGGCCCAACGGGGATCGGCTATCAAGTCTCTGATTTAAAGTTCAATCAGGCTTTTGCAGAACATGAGTTCACATATACGTCCATGTGTGTCCTTATTAGGGATGAGCGAGTCTACTTGTTACTACTTGTTACTCGGCGAATAGTAGGGTACTCGCTCTACTCGTTACTCTGCGAGTTTCCTAGCGATTACTCGCACAGTAACGAGTCCAATGTAAATCTGCTGCTGGACCCTATAAAGAGGTCTGGCAGCAGACAAAAAAACAGTAATTCCCCCATTTCATTGTTTAAAGGCCAGCGGTAAAAAGCTGCCGGCTTTTAAACAATGCTGACAGCCGCTGACAGCTTCTCTGCTGCCTGACAGCAGGATCCTCTGCTCCCCCACGATATCCTAACTTAGGATCGGGTGGGGAGGCTGCGGGGGGAGCGGAGGATCCTGCTGTCAGGCAGCCAGGGAGCGCAGAACCGACCGCGGCCAGCAGGGAGCTGTCCGAGGTTGTGCATTAAGTGAAAACCGGATTCTCCTGGATTGCTTAGGTACGGTTCAATCCGGGACCATAGAGCCCCATGTTATGAGGCGCCGGATTGAACTGGACGGGTACAATCCGGGAGAATCCAGTTTGAAAACTGGTTTGAAAACTGGATTCTCCCGGATTGTACCGGTCCGGTGCAATCCGGCGCCCCATAACATGGGACTTCATAGGAAGAGAGGATGGCGGCACTCGTGTTTCCTGGTTGCAAACTGACTTTATTAAACCACGTGTATTACATCCATGGGTGCAGGGAGGGAGGTGCTGAAGCGACGGTCACCGTTTCGCGGGTAACTTCCGCTTCTATGGGCTCTGTGAATCACTCATATCCCTGACTACGGAGGCATTACACCTTCTGTTTGGGGTGCAGTACCTCTCTGTGGCACCTTCCCATAGGGTCGCCATATAAACTTCTGTTCAATATGATAAAGGTAGACATTTGTAATTATTATGCTTAATGATTCACATCTAACGTGGAACTCAATCAAACTTTGTCTGAACTTGTTGACTACTGTACTCCATGAAAACTTTTTCCTAGTTGAAGATGACTTTTATCTCGAAACATGCGTTACAGCAATGGGATCAAATGTAGCTCTGGCTTTTGTAAATTTGAACCAATTAGAGAGTAAATAAATATACCGTATACCAATGAATTATTTCAACAACACTCTATTTAATGAAACAGATATATAGATGACATTTTCTGTATCTGGCATGGCCATATAAGCTTGTCTACAGCATTCTCTTCATTTTTAAATTGTATCAGACTGGAAATGCAATTTTATTTGCGTTATGATGTCAACCAAGTTCCATTTTAGATGCTTTAGTCATAAAAATCAAATGAGGAGCTAAGTATTACACACATGTATTCCAAAGAAACCAGTGCTAATGGTTTACTCCATGACTCCACCTGTCACTTGAGGTCTACAAAAGATAGCCTCCCTCAATAACAATATCAGGATATCAAAAGATTGTAACCAATAAAATAATCAGACTAGATAAAATGATAATTATTATTTTTATTATTATTATTAATATTTATTTATATAGCGCCATTAGGTTCCATGGCGCTTTATATGAGGATAAGGGAGACAAGAACAAGTACACTAAATCTAGGCGATCGGGACGTACAGGTACAAGAGGGGCAGGGACCCTGTCCACAAGGGCTCACAGTCTACGAGGGGCGGGTGGGGATACAGAAGGATGGGGAAATGTCAGGTATGGGGCGGTCGCCTGGGTCTCATGGCAGGTTGTAGGTTACATTCTCCAACAGGAACTACCCACAACAAGTCCTCAGTCGTGAGAAAACTAAGGTCTTACCTATTTTGAACTTTGTATGAATAAATAATCTGATTTACATATTTCGGAGAGTGCGGTGAATTTCTTTGATTTACAGCATGGGGACATCATCCTAATCTACCAGCAACTCCTGCTCTTTACTACTGAGTGCACACCATTTATTTCTTCTATGCTATATCTTAGTGTCATTCACTTTGCTTCCTTGTAAATGATAAAGCTGGATTATCCTCATCCTAATTTCCTTCATTTTAAGTCCATAAATTAGAGGATTTATGATCGGGGTCCCACAAGCAGCTGGACCGACATCACCATCCTCAGTTCAAAAGGAAATTCAGTTGGTATGAACCTGTACATGAGCAGCTCAAAGAGTAAATTGGAGGCATAGTTAGTGATGGTAATGAGGTGAGGGGTGCAAGTTTGCAGGGCTTTGGCTCGGAAATCTTTAGAGGACCTCACACAAGCTTTGATAATCTGAATGTAAGAGCAAATGATCAGAACTGGCATCAAAGCAATGAAGGTCAAGGCAATGAAAAGACCAAACCCATTGTTGACGGTGGTGTCTACGCAAGAAAGTCTTACGATGGACCAGTTGTCACAGTAGATCTTCAGGATGACCCGGTCACATAATGGAAGTCTGATGGTCAATACAATATGTATAGAAACCAGGACAACTGTGTACATCCAAGCCAAAACCACCAGTTTGGCAACTGAGCTTAAAGACATTATATTAGTGTATCTCAGAGGGTTGCAGATACACACGTAGCGGTCGTAGGCCATGACGGTTAGGATGGTCATCTCACATCCAAGGTAGGTATGGATACAGAACACTTGTGTAATACAACCAATATAGGAGATGGAGTTAATCTTGAAGAATAAGTTCACAAAGAGGCTTGGGAAGAAAGAGGTACTTCCGTATAGCCCATTGACGCATAGTGTCGATATGAAGATGTACATTGGCTCTTGTAGACTTTTATGTAACACTACAGTAGTGATGACAGAACAGTTAAATAGAAGGATCGTCATATACACAGACAAGGCAATAACACTGTAAATATATCTAGTATATGCCATTTCTCCAAAGCCGAGAGAAAGAGTAGAGGGGTGAAGGTAAGTAGAGTTCTCCATTTTAAGGGTTACAGGATATTTTGAGAGCTGCGAAAGGAAAGTTAAATATATTAGGACTAATGGAGTGCAAAAAGATAAAGTAAATTTCAGAAAAATATTAAAATCTATCACAGATTTGAATAAAATGAAAATACACCCACTAAAGTAAGTATGCATCCGGATGAACGAGGCTAAACAAATATTAGAATCTGAGAGTCCTCAGTGGTTGATACCTGTAATGGCTAACTGAAAAGATGGTAAGAAAAAGCAAAGCAAACTTTCGAGAAACTAAGGGTGCGTGCACACGGTCTGTAGAAGCTGCGTGTTGGACGCAGCTCCTCCGGATATGAGTGAAGCCGCGGGTAGCCGCAGGGAGTCCGCAGCCGCCCTGTACTCACCATGTGCTGCCGGTGCAGGGTGGCTTTTCCCTGCAGTCACTCCATGGGAGCCACTTCCGACTCCGCAGCATGAAATGAACATGCTGCGGAGGAGCGGACTCCCGGCCACCCGCACCGCAGCTCCAAACACGCTGTGGGCGGGTTACGCATAGTGAGGATGGGATTTCTTGAAATCCCATCCACTATGCAAGTACTGTACCACGCAACGTTTTGGACGCAGCCGCAAGACGCTGCGTCCAAAACGCTGCGTACACTGATTGTGTGCACGCACCCTAAGGCCTCTCCATCAGGTTTAATGAAGAGGCCATAGTGTCTCGAATTCTTGCTTTGCTTTTTCTTACCATCTTTTCAGTTCGCTTTTAAAAGGTATCAACCCCTGAGGACTCTCAGATTCTAATATTTTTCTATCTACTGGCTAAGGCCCCTTTCACATCAGTGTTTTACGTTGATCGCGGCAGTTGCGGTGAAAAAAACCGCAACTGCCGCGATTACCGCATAATGGCCGCACTTGCGGTTCACTTGCGGCAAGCCCCATACAATGTCTATTGGGCTTGCGGCAAGTGTGCGGAAGGTGCGCTGCCGCAAGTGCCAAAACCGTACTTGCTGCACCTGCCGCAAGCCCCATAGACATTGTATGGGGCTTGCCGCAAGTGAACCGCAAGTGCGGCTGCTATGCGGTCTCAACATATGTCACTGGTGGATGGTTTATGGAAATTAAACCAACATAGACAATCATTTCAGGACAAAAGGTGAGTTGATGTTCTACTTGGATCACATAATAGTTATCCAGAAGTCACTAACTCTGCTCGTTAACGGTTTATGGACTATGTTTCAGCCATGATTTGTTTTTTTGCCATAAAACACACAATGATTTTTCAGCAAGTTTTCAAAATCATAGTAATATAGTATTTTTTTATTGTCAACTGCATTAAAAAAAATACACCAAGGATAATATGTGTGAGGGTTGACTTGCCCTGTCTATAATGATAGCTGTTGTGTACAGGCTTGGACGGGCCCACAAAGGAGCAGAAGAATCCTCCGGTTGGCCCCTTTGCAGTAGTTGCCACTTACCACCCCATCATAATCAGTCATTTGCACAATACTAGTGATGGGCGAATCCTAAATTACTCGGAATCGCTTGACTCTAGCGAGTTCGAGCACAGGACTCGCTACTCGTTGCGAGTCTAGCGAGTCCAATGTTAATGAATGGGGAAGCGAGTAATAGCGAGTAGTGTGAGATTTACAAATCGCAGATGTGTCTCGGAAGCTTCAGCCTGAAGCAATCCTAGTTTTGTCATTTATTTGCATTGGACTCGTTTACTTTGCAACTGTAATCGCTGGGAAACTCGCACAGATAAGAGTCCTGTCTGCTCAGTGTGCTGGCTGCCAGCTCCAGGGTCCTAGAGCCCGCCTGCTGCCTGATGTAGCAGAGCTGAGATTGTTCTCAGTCTGCTCATTCCCTGTGTACAGACATGAATGTCTCTGCACAGAGATGATGTAGCAGAGCTGAGATTGTTCTCAGTCTGCTCATTCCCTGTGCATAGATATCTATATCTATGCACAGGGGATGTAGCAGAGAGGACATCGCGTTTTGGACTGCGTCGGACGGAAGAGGATTTTTTTAATTAAAGATGGAGTCCCTAATGGCTTTTTTTTTTTATTTCTAATAAAAAATTTTCTTTGTGTTGTGTTTTTTTTAAAACAATTTAATAGAAATTCATGGCGGTCATGTCTAATATTGGCGTGACCGCCATAAATTTCGGGCTTAGGGCCAGCTGATAATACAAAGCTGGCCCTAACCTCTTTATTACCCAGCGTGCCACCGCCACCAGCGCCGCTGGAAGAGCGGGGTTCAGCGCCAGAGGATGGCGCTTCAATGAACGCGCCATCTTCTGGGGCGGCTGCGGGCTGCAATTTGCAGCGGGGGGTGCCCAGAAAGCTTGGGCATCCCTGCGCTGCGGATTCCAGCCCCCAGCTGCTTAGCTGTACCTGGCTAGACATAGAAATTGCGCGGATCCCCACGCATTTTTTTTTTATTATTTCATGAAATTCTGAGATTCTGACTCTGACTCTGAGACTCTGACTCTGACTCTGAGACTCTGAGACTCTGACTCTGAAATTCATGAAATAATAAAAAAAAAATGTGTGGGGCTCCGCGCAATTTCTATGTCTAGCCAGGTACAGCTAAGCAGCTGGGGGCTGGAATCCGCAGCGCAGGGATGCCCAAGCTTTCTGGGCACCCCCCGCTGCAAATTGCAGCCCGCAGCCGCCCCAGAAGATGGCGCGTTCATTGAAACGCCATCCTCTGGCGCTGAACCCCGCTCTTCCAGCGGCCCTGGTGGCGGTAGCACGCTGGGTAATAAAGGGGTTAATACCAGATTTGTTATACAAGCTGGTATTAAGCCCGAGATTCTTAATGTCAGGCCACGTTTGACCCAGCCACTAAGAATCTCCAATAAAGGGTTAAAAAAACACAACACAGAGAAAATTTTTTATTTGAAGTTTAAAAAAAAGCCATTAGGGACTCCATCTTTAATTAAAAAAATCCTCTTCCGTCCGACGTAGTCCAAAACGCGATGTCCTCTCTGCTACATCCCCTGTGCATAGATATAGATGTCTATGCACAGGGAATGAGCAGACTGAGAACAATCTCAGCACTGCTACATCATCTCTGTGAGCAGGCGGGCTCTAGGACCCTGGAGCTGCACAGAGAAGACAGCTGGACTCGGCTCGCAATGAAACAGCAGTTACTTTGCGAGTTTCCCTGCTATCACTGGCACAGTAGCCGAGTCTAATGCAAACAATGGCAATCCTAGTTTTGTCAGCGTTTCTGACAAAACTAGGATTGATATTGATTTGCATTGGACTCGTGCGAGTAATCACTGGGAAACTCGCAGAGTACCGAGTCCTGCGAGTCCCTTACTACTCGCCGAGTAACGAGTCCTAGCGAGTAGATTCGCCCATCCCTACACAATACACATTTTTTATCCCAAAGAACCCACAAAGAAGTTTTATTTGGGGACCGATGTCCAGCCGGAGTCCAACATTCTTGAAATCTCACCTACGATAGCACTGTTATCTGCCTGTGATACATAGTCCATGTTCGGAATTTGCATAATGCAAGCTCAGTCTTCACTAGCAGCCAGGAATAAAGTTCGCCTAAATCATGGCTGTTTCTTTATTAGGTGTTGCACTCAATATCAACCATAATATTTATGAGGTTTGAAAAAAGGGATGAGGCTCCAATAGAGGCAAAACACTACTGTACTGACTGAATCAATGCTAAATGATTCACATTTGGTTAGAATTTCCCAAAAGTTGCAATTTTAGTGACTACAATAGCTGTCCTCTGAAGAAGAGAACGAAACGCGCGTCGGGGCTATGGTTCATGGTTTAGCATACTGTTTGCCTGGCAGCTTGCACTTGCACCTTATAGGTAATCACCTTTCTTTATAGTATTTGTATTAATCAGTACCTATGTTGTACCTATACCAGGCTTTTTGCTTTGTGTCAGTGGGTATAGCTTGTCCTGGAGGGTCACAGGACGGGTTCCCCTATATTCCACTTACATTTTTGTAAAAGTTTCCTAAAATTTCTTTTTGACTTGTGCTTGATTTTAATTTCCTTTACCTTAGTAGCTCATATTTATCCACTAGGTATTGATTTGATTAGTGTTGGGTTCATGAGGATCCAGGAACTTCATTCCTACATATACCATGCATGCTCGAGTATAAGCCTAGTCTTTCAGCACACTTATTGTGCTGAAAAGTGCCACCCTCGGCTTATACTCGAGTCAGTCCTATTTGCTGTAGGGGGCAGTGACTGGGGGCTGGAGGAGGCGGGAGGAGGCTGCAGAGGTAGCGGGAAGTCACATTCCCCCGCTCAATAATGTAATGTAATATGCACTGCATCCCCTGTCCATCACCTATCAGTGCTGAAGTCGATGCTGAAAGGTGGGTGGGAGTGGCACATATTGCTTTAAACTAAGTATACTCACCCCCATCACTGTATTTTGCCCCCATGCTGCCGCACACAATATAATAATAAACACTTTAACTTACCTTTCTGTTGCATCCCTGCAGGCACTGTGGCATCCTCCGGTCTTCCTGTTTGTGCCGGCATCTAATCATGTGACTGGCGCAGCAGTGACGTCATCACTGCACCTGTACCTGTCTGTTCCTTTTATTGCTCATAATAATTGTAAATGCCTATGTATGTCCCTCTTCACATGTAGTGCCATAGAATAAATCCTGCTACAATAAATATTAATAATAATAATTGTATTTCTTGGAGAAGATTTTTTACCATATTTCTTTTTGAGGTACACCGGAAATTTCTATTTGGAAATATTGCAACTTAGTTTTGCATAGGATGTTATTATATGGTGAAAAGTCCAAGTAGTTTGCTTACTTTACACTGTTTGCTTGTGTTCACGTTAAAGATCTTGAAATGGTTTGAATCCAGTCCTAGGAGACTTAAGGCCGGTTTCACACCATGGTGTGATCGGGTCCAGGGCTGTCCAATGTGGACCTTACAGCCCTGGACCCAATTTTGTTATAATGCAGCCCTATTGGGACGGATAGAGCCGGATGGCAGCTATTTGTCATCCGGTTTCCATCTGTCCTGGAGGATCCGGGAGAATTCTGATTTTTCTCCCAGACACAAAAACATTGCTTGCATCATTTTAGTGTCCCGGGCAAAAATCGGCACAAATCGGATCCTCCCGGATTCGGCGCGATCTGGAGCTTCCTAACATGGGAGTCTATGGACGCTGCTAAACTTCAGCACCTGGATCTGTCCCCTGCAGAGATTTCAGGACCGCAGCTAGCTTCCCGCTAGCCGCGATCTTGAAATTTCAGCAGCTGCAGCTGTGATCTGCTGATTCCGGCAGAAAACAGGATCGGAAGGCATATTTGCCCTCCAGTTCTGTTTGTCCGGGGCAGTCAGGTTCTGTCCGGTGCTTCCTGCAAAGCACCGGACAGAACCTGATACACCACAACCGTAGTGTGAAACCGGCCTAAGAGTGTTCCACACATTTTTTATGACATTTTGAGTCCTTAAAACTTTGGAGAAGATGACAAATTTTTATTTCAAAAGAATCTCTCATCTCTAAAACCTACTTTATAACTGGAACCCTGATGTATAAACAGGCAGCAAAAGACCCCTCTGTCTTTGGAACATGATTGGTACAAGGTAATTTTAGTTTTTTTCAAGGACATGGCTTGAAGGCCTTGATGGAAAATCTTTCTCAGATTAGGGGAAAGGTCTGTGCTTCCAATGTACTGATTTTCTAGCCTAGATACAATTTTAACATGAAGAAATGGTGTAAATGTGTTCTGCACTTACAAAATCCAAAATATTAAAACATCACATTTAATAAAGCATATTGAAAAAATTGGAAATAAAAAACAAATATCGATCCGGTCTATGAGTTTTGGGTAGTGATGGGCAAGTAGCGAAATATTCACACTTGCTATACTCGTCAGATTCACGTTTTTAGAGGCGCCCTGGGGGTCGCGCCAAGAACTTAGACTTTGTCAGCAATAGCGCGGTGCTAAGGCAATGTTAACACCGCGTTACCGCTGCCAATACGTACCTATGGAGATCCCGCCTTTAACGCGGCTCCCACGCAGACATCTTACTGAAATCTTGTGTTATTTCCTAACACGAGCAAAGACGTGCTCTGCAGCATCTTTGATCACATTAGCAAATAATGCGACATTTCATTCTGAGGCCGGCGTTTAAGTCGCATTAGGGGCGGGATCCCCGTAGGTAAGTATTGGCAGTGGTAACGCGGTGCTAACATTGCCTTAGCACCGCGTTATTGCTGGCAAAGTCTACGTTTTTAGCATGACCCCCGGGGCACCGCTAAAAACGTGAATCTGACCCTAGGCTAATACTTGCATATTCATTCCAAATAGCGAGTACAATGTTAGTCAATGAGTGATTGGCTCTGCTCACGCACATCCAGCTATAAAATGAGTATTTCCGGGACAGGGCGGCAGGGTGGAGGCTCTTTTGAGCGTTCACTGAATACAACACCAGGCTGTAACCCCCAGTGAGACCATTTCATTCAATCTGCTCTCACTCGGGTGCCGCCTCCCTTTACGTAACTGAAAGGAGCTAGAAATATGTGTCAGATTGCTCAAGACTGACACATCACTGTATGTATGTATGAGTAACCTCCATCGTCAACTGTCTACTGTTATGTTGTAATTCATATTAATGTTTTTGTTGCTGTGATACTGTAATTTCCCTCAGGATCAATAAAGTATATCTTATCTTATCTTATCTTATCTTATTTGCTGTATAACGTCATTTTAGTATGTTGATTTTCCTTATATAAGAAAAAAGCTTTATTTAGGAAAGACCGAACAAGTAAAAGGTTATTCTAAAAATACTCTCATTATCTATGGAAACACTAGAAAAGTGAAGCATTGTACTTGGTAGACACCATAAATCAACGGTGCAGAGGCCGTGCATGTGTACACTACTCCTTTCCTGACCGGGCTACAGAGATCTATTCTCTGGTCTCTGGAACCCAATCTCTGAAATGCTCGGTACTCCAGAGATCAGCAAGCTATATCCTCTTCTATGGATAGAGAATAAAGATTAAGGCTCTGGAGAGGAGGTGCACAACCTCTCATTACCTATGGAAACAGTAGATAAGTGAAGCATTGTACTTGGTAGACACCATAAATCAACGGTGCAAAGGCCGTGCATGTGTACACTACTCCTTTACTGACCGGGCTAAAGAGATCTATTCTCTGGTCTCTGGAACCCAATCTCTGAAATGCTCAGTACTCTAGAGATCAGGAAGCTATATCCTCTAATATGGATAGAGAATAAAGATTGAGGCTCTGAAAAGGAGGTGTGCAGCCTCTCATTATCTATGGAAACACTAGAAAAGTGAAGCATTGTACTTGGTAGTCACCATGACTCAACGGTGCAGAGACCGAACATGTGTACACTACTCCTTTCATCACCAGGATACAGAGATCTATTCTCTGGTCTCTGGAACCCAATCTCTGAAATGCTCGGTACTCCACAGATCAGCAAGCTATATCCTCTTCTATGCATAGAGGATATCTTGTCTTTTGAGGAAATAACACTAGGGCTCTGTTCACATGCCCATTAATCATCCATTAGAATTGATCCAGCTGCAATCTGTTGCAAAAACTCAACGATTTTGAATATTGATATCTACAAGACCCATTTTTTTAACATTGAAGTCTGTGGAAAATGGATTCGGTAACTGATCGCTATTTATTTTCCATTTGAAACTGATCCAATACGAAAAAAGTTGATCCTTTACAAATGAAAGACAAGTGGATCAGTTACCAGATCCGTTCTCCATAGACTCCAATGTTAAAAAGATGGACTTTGCAGAAATCAAGGCCAAAAAACATTGTATTTCCAAATCGGATTGTGCTGGATCCGTTCAACCGGACGATCACCGGACTAAGTATTGCAGAAAGAGAAAAAGTTAAAAATGTAAACATTATTGTAAAGAGTAAAATATAAATTATAAAAAAATACAAGGAAAAAGCAATCAAATGTGATAATTAGGGAAAGTTACAAAATACAAAAGATTAATACAAGTAATCTACAAATGTATCAGTGATCGGAACATAGCGGGTAACAGATGATACTTACTTGGGAGTTGGGTGTCGGCACAATCTGCACCTCGTCCTCTTTGTGACCGGCAGGTTTATATAGATGTAATTCTGAATTATGGGACTAATTAAGAATGATGCTAATAAGGGTTTGTTGAGTAATGAAGTTTTCTTATCTAGTGGGACCGTTCTCCTGGGGAATACATCTTGCATATTTTTTTCTAGTCTTCACCTAATTGTCCTTACCGGCTGCGGAGTAATACCGTATAGAAATATATAGGAATACTATTCTAGCTACATTTACAATTTATATGCATTATTGCTATATCATGTTCTCAAGATGTCATGTTCATTTTTGCCTTTTCATTATTTAATGACATTCTTAAATCTATCTATAGTGCAATGAAGTTAGAGTTAAAAAGTCCAACATTGTTTAGTGGATTTGGTGTTCGTTCTGCAGCAAAATATGCCTAAAATTATGGTTTTCTATATCGATTCATACAGTTATTTTTACCTATTATTTTAGCAAAAAACAGTTTGTTGTGATTTTCTAAGTTTTTTCTATTTTTCTATATACTTGATTTTTTTGCATTTTTGGGGGCTTTCGTTCTTTTGGATCTTTTACAAGTCTAGTCAAAGGAATAAATAATGACATTTTGATTTTGTCTTGTAATTTGCTTCTTCTTTATACTTTTTTTAAAATAACTTTTTTTTACACTTTTAGCTTTATTTTTGTTTCATAGTTTAAAGTTTGAGGGAACAAATAAGTCCAAGTTTAATCTAAAACTTATCATGTTGATCCAGAGAAAGGTGATAACCCTGGGAGACAGATGCTAATTGCCCTAAACTCCAAAACCGGCAATCAGACTAGACCCTTGGACCAACAACTCATCCTCCAAGTCTAGTACCCAATACCTGTAATATTGTTAAAGATAAGAAGTGAGACCCTCCATGAACTTCAGTTTAGTTAAATCTTGAGCCTGACATCACTTGATTGATCACTTGGCATTTTGGAGTTGGCATGTAAAGCCGGCTTCACACCACGATTTTTGACTGTCAGGTTTTGTCCGGTGTTTTGTAGGATGCACCGGACAGAACCTGACAGCTCCGGATGAGCAGAACTAGAGGGAAGATTGCTTTTTGCCGGCTTTGTTTGTGCCACTGTCCAGTGCTAAAATGTCAGCACTGTGGCTGCAAGGGAGCTTGCCGCGATGCTGACCATGAAGCTCTTTCAGCACCAGGTGTCCGGGAACAGCCACGGTTTTCTGCTGGATCTGATGCAATCCGGCGCCCATAGACTCCCATGCTCTGAGAGGATCCGGGAGGATCCAGTTTTGTCCGATTTTTGCATCAGACACGAAAAATGCTGCAGACTCCTGTTTTGTGTACGATGCAAAAATCTGACAAAACCGCATCCTCTCGGAAAAGCCCCAAACTGGATGGCAAATAACAGCCATCCGGCCCCATAGTGATACATAGGCGAAAAATTTGGATCTGGGGCTGTCCGGTTCACACCGGAAAGCCCCGGACCCGAAAAATCGTGGTGTGAAACCGGCCTAACAGGTTTCCAAATGCCTTCACAGGTCATCAATATCCATTAATCAATTCATGTGAGGAAGTAGGATGCTCTAGGCACCCAAAGGGACTTCTAATTATCAATGTGCTATGTAAAGGTAAACCTTAAACAACAAGCAAGTTTTTGCCCAATAAACTGGAGGCAGTGTCATTATGGTGCTAGGATGCTGATTAAAATTATACCTTTTAGGCTGCTTTTACATCAGCTTTATTTGAAATTCTCGGCAGATCCGGCAAGTTTGCCACATCTACCGTGTAACGGAACACTTGCAGCAAGCCACATTCAATCCCTAAGGGACTAGCAGTCAGGTGTGGCACTTGCGGTTTTGCCGGATCCTGCACTTGCGACAAGTCAAAAAAACGCTGCTAGCAGGGTTTTTCTGCACTGCCGCAAGTGCCGAATCTGCTGGATCCGGCAAAACCGCACTTGCTACAATGTGACCACAAGTCCCATAGTAAAAGAATGGGGCTTGCCGCAAATGTTCCGTTACGTGGCAGATGCGGCAAACCTGCTGGATCTGCCGAGAATTTCAAATAACGCTAATGTTAAAGGTGCCTTAGATGACAAATCTGAGGCTTGACTGCAGAATGAAGCTTTTGAAAACCTTTAGAAAGACAGCACTGGTACACTGTCTTTAGCATTGGGGCAGGACTTTTGGGTCAGGTCCTCTCTAATAATTCTTCCTCCTGCCTTGCCTCATTTTCTTTATTTAACTTTGATGTTGCCACCACTATCTCTGCTGTTGGTGGTGCGTGCGCATTGCTATTGTGATGTTGTCATCAATAAAATGGTGCCGGAATCAGTGCATGATCTCTGGTGCCATTTTACTGAGGTCACTGTGGAAATGACCTTAAGCGGCAGGGGTGCATATGCAAATTAAATTTTTTTTTCACACAGCACCAGCCCGTGTTCCTGTATCCTTTCTTGTGTATGGGTACCAGCCTCAGTCCCTGTATCTATTCCCATGTCCCAGTACCTGCCTGTGTTCCTGAATCCATTCCAGTATACTAGCACCTGTGCAAGGCTCCTACCTGAACTAGAACCCATACCTGATCCAGTCCTGGTTGCACCTGTAACAGTTACCATCCTTCCGGTAATCCTGGTCCTGTCACGGCAGAGGCTGTACTCTATTCTGTTTGTATCTGCAGATCTGATGACTGACTTGCGGAGCTTCCTTGGGGTCTACTGGCTGCCAAGTCTAACCTCACCATCGGAGGGTTTGAGGAACACTAGGTAGGCACTTAGTCTTGACCCTCCAAGGGAAGCCGATGGTCTGTGGCCCAGTGAATCCACATTCCCATTATGGTGAGACTGATCATTGCAGCTCTATCTGTAACAGTGAGCCTTAAAGGGAAACTCCAGGGAGAGAACAATTTTTTCTACTGTACCTGCTCGCCTACATTATGAAGCTGAGCTGGACGCTACAGTGCTAGGATCTATAGATCACTTATAAATCAATAAAATCATATCTGCTCATCAGCACTTCCCCCTCCTTCAGCGGACAATTGGTCACAGATAAGAGTCAGCCTCATGCTGCTACAGAGAGGGGTGTGGCAGAGGCATGGCAGATGTGTGGCCGTCGGGGGCTCCATGATCCTCCTTATTCTCGCCCCCTCATACTTCTTGCTAATGTAAAGAACAAGGGGTGTGACCGCCATCCCCATGTTCTCGCTACATGCCACCCCCACTCTATATGTCTGCTGTATGTATCACACGGCTCTCCTGAGCTGAGAGGACAGTGTATATGTTTGTGCAGCTGTCACCGCTAGCTCAGGAGAGTACAGAAATACTGCATAAAGCAGGCATGTAAAGTGGGGGCTGGCAAATAGTGTGAACCCCTGCCATGCCCTCTGTTCTCACTACCTCCCTTCACATTGTGTCATGACATCAAAATAAGCACATGGAATGATGTATTTCTGCCCCCTCTGCCATCACATGTAAAATGTGCTACCAGAGATTATCAGAGGCACATGATGGCTAAATAACAAAGCAAGTGCAAGGAAATATGCAGGCTCAGCAAGTGCAGGGAAATATGCAGGCTGAGCAAGTGCAGGGAAATATGCAGGCTGAGCAAGTGCAGGGAAATATGCAGGCTGAGCAAGTGCAGGGAAATATGCAGGCTGAGCAAGTGCAGGGAAATATGCAGGCTGAGCAAGTGCAGGGAAATATGCAGGCTGAGCAAGTGCAGGGAAATATGCAGGCTCAGCAAGTGCAGGGAAATATGCAGGCTCAGCAAGTGCAGGGAAATATGCAGGCTCAGCAAGTGCAGGGAAATATGCAGGCTCAGCGTGTGAGCCCCTCAAAGTAAGGAACCCGACATGATGTAACTGTATGTCCTCTGTACAGGGGTTGAAGGACTTAGTGCAGCTTTCCTAGATGTTTTAGTGTTCAACAAAAAAATGTAAACACCCTATAGACTGCCATGTCTTTTCTAGTGATGAGTGAGCAGTAAAATGCTCGGGTCCTCGACCCGAGCACCGAGCCCAATATTAACCTATGGGAAACCCAAGCATTTTTCCGGCAGCCTGTATAAACCCTACAAATGTCACAAAAATATAAGAACGGTGCTCAAATGACATGGGACCAGCACGGGGAAGATCCCTTTAATCATTTCTGACTCCTAGGTCACTGCTGTGAACAATGTTGTCTGTGTATTACACCCCTTTTACGGACTCACAATAGAACGTCCAAAAACAAAAACAAAATGGATTTTCCTGGGGAAAATGTTAAGGGCTCATACCCACTTATGGGACAGTGTTGGTGTATTATATTTTTTTCTATTGGATTAAAGATTTAAAAAAACAAAAATTGGGAGGCACTCCAATGCCACTTTTAAGAGACGTGGAGGAGGGCCTCATTAAATATTGTATGTTCCCATTATTAGGAAGTGGGTCCCCCATAGTGTTGCCCTATGCAGGCTGAAACTCACCAAAAAGATAGCCATGAAAAACATCCATTGCACTAAGCAGGAGGCTGTAAGCTCCACTGAGAGGCCACTCAGGTGTCTTAATACCGGTGCACAATCTCCTGCAACCAGCCAAAGCATTGGGGGCTGTTGTGTAACCTGCGACCAGCCATGCTATGGGGGAGGTAATTGGTGGTATTTATAGACACAAGGTTACCATAGGGCATCAGTCACACTAGCACGTGTCAGTATGCAGCCTATTGGTCACGCCCTTACTATCAGATTAGGCGGGCTGCCCCGCACCATGTACATGCATCACACAAATGACAGACGCTCCCCAGAGGGCTCAGCCGCACACTGCAAAAGATAAAAAAGTGCAATAAACACTAAAGATGATGATGTGAGGTGTTAGTGGATATTTTAGCCAAAAACACGTAAGCTCGTAACCCACCATCAAGGGCCCCCAGACTTACAAGTCCTAACCATATGTCTGTTTTAGCAGAATAAACACAACAGGACAAAAATTTCAGAAAAAGCTCACCAAAAAGACAGCCATGAAAAACATCCATTGCACTTAGCAGGAGGCTGTAAGCTCCACTGAGAGGCAACTCAGGAGTCGTAATACCGGTGCACAATCTCCTGCAGGCTGCCAAAAATTGGGAGGTACTCCGATGCCCTTTTGAAGACACGTGGAGGAGGGCCTCATTAGATAATGTTCCCATTATTAAGAAGTGGGTCTCCGAAAGGGTTGCCCTATGCAGGCGGCCAAAAATTGGGAGGTACTCCGATGTCTTTTGACACGTGGAGTAGGGCCTCATAAAAACAACATTCCCATTACAAAGGCGCAGGTCAGTATGGACTGAAACATTTACTCCTGGAGGGTATACATGAATATACTGTCTAGCTTTTCTTTTCTTACAGGCATCATAAACACCCTTTAAAAATATTATTTGGGTGTTGCATCATGGACCACGGTCACCCTAATGATATGGTGGTGGAGGATGAGGAGAAGGACTAGAGCTAATAGCCAAAATCAGGAAGTGTATACCCATGTGTGGGGGTAAAGAGGAGCATGGGAATATACCTCTCCAAAAAAGACACTGGCTTTGAGTTTATATTATGCTGCTATCATTTGGGGGTGTTGAAAAGTCTGGCCCAATCCAGCCCTTGTTCATTTTAATAAGAGTGAGGCTAGGGTCACACATAGCAATTAGGGATGAGTGAGTACCTTAATATTTGTACACGCTATACTCGCAACGAGTAGTTACCGGTACTCGCTACTCATTGCGAGTATAGCGAGTACAAATAATTATAGCGAGTACAAAGTAGCCTAAAAGTGATTAAAAGTTGTTAAAAAAATAATAAAATTACATACTAACCTGTCCGACGTCTGCACCAGGACCGGCAGAGAAGACATCCGATCGCTGGACAATGACCTGTGACTACCAGCCAATCAGATGGCCGGTAGCGATTTGGCCAATCAAATGGCGCCACGTCACAACTACATCATCGCTAGCGCCCACCTCATTGACCAGTTTGCAAGGTCCTGACAGTACATCTAGGACCTTGAAAATTGGCCAATCAGGTGGCCTCTAGCGATCACGTGGTTGTGACGTGGCGCCATCTGATTGTCCAGATCGCTACCGGCCATCTGATCGGCTGGTAGTGTCCAGCGATGGGATGTCTTCTCTGCCGGTCCCGATGCAGGGTGACAGGTCCTTGTCCAGCGATCGGATGTCTTCTCTGGCGGTCCCGGTGCAGGCGTCGGAAGGTGCTTTTTTGAGCCTCCTGTGCCCCTGAACGTTTTTTGGACTTTTGCACAAAAATGCTAGAAAGAACGGATCCGTTTTTCCATAGGGCCCCATGTTAAAACAAAGATAAAGATTAATAATGGAACAAAAGGGAACAAATAATGTGTAAAATACAATTGGTTTTCTGAATTATACCCTTATATGTATATGTATATGTATATATATACAAAAAGGAAGAGAGAGATATATGTGTATATTTATTCTATTGATCTCTTTTTTATCTTGGGAGGAACTGAGTAACGCTAATGAGACTGGATACTGAAGACTTCATGTGTGATCAATATGATTAATTAGGAGGGATCACACACACTGTATAACCTCCAAATTTTAAGTAACACTTCATATACATGAGGAAGGCTATTTTATGACATATATAGCCGAAACGCGTTGTTTTAATTATGCTTTTATGAATCTCATGCCTTCTATTGCTGTGAATCTATTCCAAATAAATCTCCAAGAAAGAAAAAGGAGTCAGAGTCCTTATCATTAGGTCAATCTCCTTGGGAGCGCTCAATCATCGGGATACCTTGATTATTTGCTTCATTCCACGGGCTCATGGCTGGGAGTTCCGCTCTCTGGAGGATAGCAGCATACCAAGGAGACAAAGACCCCTGTAAGACCCCCCAGTGAGTCGATATGCGAAGAAACAAGACACAGTAAAGGTGAGTTCTCTTGCCATGTGTACTCCTGAGAAATATTGTACTCTTACATTTAGATCTGCACCTGTTTCTCGCTCCCCACCCTTCTCTGACCTACAGCCTCGATGTCTATTGTGTGCAAAGTACAACTAGGCAGCCGGGGGCTGGAATCCTCAGCTTGCGGTGGCCCAAGTGTTTTGCACCCCTCTGCTGCAAAAGCTTACAGATGCCCCAGAAAATGGCACATTCATAGAAGCACCATTTTCTGGAGTTGTACCCCAGCTATTCCAGAGTTAATGCCAGCTTTGCCAGCTGGCCCAAAATTCATGGTGTCAGGCCAATAATAGCCCTGTACACCATGAATTTCTAGTAAACTGTAAAAAAAACACAAGACCAAGAAAAAACATGTTAGTTGAAATAAAACACACAGCACATCCCTTGTTCCCTTCATTAATAACCAAAAATCAAAACCTCCAATGATAAATCCACAGATGAACATCTTCAGCTGTGCTGCATCTCTGTGAGCAGACACACATTTGCTCATACCATCTAGCAGGCTCAGACTGACAACCGGGTGCATTGAGAAAGGTCATCCAAGTTCACAGCTGAGCCCCGTTAGCCTTTGAACTCGGGTGACCCTGTGGCGCCCCACGATGTAGGTGCCACAAAAGGGGTACTACACCCATAAAAGCGGTGTAGTCACCCCACTGCAAGTGGAACTATGGCCAGTAGGTGGAACCATAGAACTCACACCCCACACTAGTCTGCAGGTGGGAGGGAACCCGGGAGGGTATATAGTGACCTCCTGGGGGAACTAGTGAGTAGTAAGAGTTAGTTGGAGTTGGAGGGAGTAAGAGCCAGGCAGCCGGCCTGGGAGGGAGAAAGAAGGGTTACCTCGGCTGAGGGACCCAGGAGAGCAAGAAGAGATCCCAGAAGGAAGGAAAGGAGAAGTAACTCAAGGCGAGAGTTCACTCAAAGTGGGGAGCGAAGTAACCAGAGAGTTTGCCCCAGGAAAGAAACCGGGTACCGGAGTACGCACCTGAGAGTTCCTTTAAGGCTCACAGAAATCTGATGACCAGGGATATCTTTAGATACGGCTCTGACTCCCAAAGAGCCCAGAAAGAGGGGAATCAGGAACAGCAGGCCACTGTAGTGCCCAGAGAAGGTTCACCCGACGGGTACAAGCAAGAGGAAGACAAATACAGCAGGAGGTCAGACAGAAATCTTCATGAGGTCAGACTTCACTGCCACTGGGAGGCAAGGACAGAAAGAATAGGAACGGCACACAGAGAGGGATCCATCTATCAACCAGAAATGCCACTTGCAGCACCCGTAGCATTTGTCCATGCAACAACTTACTAAACTGTGAACTGTGATTTGCAAAAGTTCCAGAAAAGTACCCGGTGAAGTGACTTTGTCGACTCTGCTGCATCTTTCCTAGCATAAAATGATTCCATTCACAGAATTGCTGCCCTAGTGGTCTCATTCCTGCCTGTGGGGGACTACACCATCATTGCCGCGATACCATCGACCACCGGAGGACTGTAGCGGCGCTGGTGAGCATCACCAGGTACTGCAGGTGGCGTCACGAACTTAAATACTTTATTTTTCTTTATTTAACCATTGACTACCAGGGCCACCTGTGACATCCCAGACTGAGCCTGAGATCTGAGAACCCTGCCTTGGGCGAGTCAACCCACGAACAGCATCAAGGCACATGGTAAACAGCTGTAAGTGGGCGAGAGAAGCACTCACTTTATGGCTCCGTCTCATTATTTTTGTGAAATTTAAGTTAAAATAAATTAGCCTCAAACTAATTATCGTTTATCTTTGCATTTATTGGAAATTTCTGGGAAAAAAATATATAAAAAATTTGTATAGTTTAAAGCCCAAATTAAGCAAAAATTTGACTTTATTGATTAAAAATATCACACTAAAAAACAACATTGAGCGATGCATTCAAAGCTCTACACTTTCCGATCTGCTCATGGCTGATGTGAGATGCTTCATCTTGCTGTCATTCACTTTGCTGTCTTGTAAATGATAGAGCTGGACGATCCTCATCCTAATCTCCTTCATCTTCAATCCATAAATTAGAGGATTTATGATCGGGGGACCCACAAGCAGCTGAATCGACATCACCATCCTCAGTTCAATGGGAAATTCAGATGGTATGAACCTGTACATGAGCAGCTCAAAGAGTAAATTGGAGGCATAATTGGTAAGGATTATGAGGTAAGGGGTACAGGTCTGAAGAACTTTGGCTTGGAAATCTTTTGAGGACCTCACACAAGCTTTCATAATCTCAACGTAAGAGCAAATGATCAGAAGTGGCATCAATCCAATGAAGGTCAAGGCAGAAAAAAGACCAAACCCGTTGTTGATTGTTGTGTCTACACAGGAGAGTCTTACAACGGACCAGTTGTCACAGTAGATCTTCAGGATGACCCGGTCACATAATGGAAGTCTGATGGTCAATACAGTATTTATGAAAATTAGGACAATAGTGTACATCCAAGCCCAAACCACAAGTTTGGCAACGGAGGTTAAAGACATTATATTGTTGTATCTCAAAGGGTTGCAGATACACACATAGCGGTCGTAGGCCATGACGGTTAGGATGGTCATCTCACATCCAAGGTAGGTATGGATACAGAACACTTGAGTAATACAACCGATATAGGAGATGGAGTTTATCTTGAAGGATAAGTTCACAAAGAGGCTTGGGAAGAAGGAGGTACTTCCATACAGTCCATTGATGCACAGTACGGATATGAAGATGTACATTGGCTCTTGTAGACTTTTGTGTAACACTATGGTAGTGATGACGGTACAGTTAACTAGAAGGATCGTCATATAAACAAACAAGGCAATAACACTGTAAATATATCTAGTATATGCCATTTCTCCAAAACTGAGAGAAAATGTCAAGGGGCGAAGGTTAGTAGAGTTTTCCATGTGTCGGGTTAGAGGATAGGTTGAGAACTGTGAAAGACAAGTGAAGTGTATTAGGTTTGGTGAAGTGCAAAAACCCAAAGTAAATTACAATATAATGTTTAAGACTGAATAGCCTTGGGAAAAAATAATTTAGGCCAAATACAACAGAACTAAAATATACTTTATTTCTATTTTACCTTTAAATAAGTTTTAAAAAGAAGCCTCAAATGTAGGAACATCAACCTATCAGCATGGTATGCAATGAGGAAATACCATACATCCTTAAAAGAGTTGTCTGGTCTAAAACTGATACTTATGCAGTCTCTCGATATGACGAAGACATGTTCATGCTCCCAGCGCATGCACTGTGCACTGCGAGGATTCACCGGTCTGCAATTATGCGGGATGCATGTTCCTTGCAACATCACCGCTAGTGGCCGTGGCCTCGCTCAATGCAAGTGTATGAAGTTAACACATCTAACTAGTGGGAGCAGCCGTCTATTGGGCTCAGCTTTGCTCCATACATAAGTACTGAGCTTGACGGCGCCCATTAGTAGGGGGCCCCTGTCGGAAACATGCATGCCTAATAACTGCGGTACATTCCCGGTTTAGATACCAGAAATCCTTGCAGCGCCCAATGCATGCGCTAGGAGGAGTGAGTGCTGAATGATCAGTTCAGACCGGATAACCCCTATAAGTAAATAATCACCAGCATTCCACCATTAAAATAAAATATATCTGATTCAGGGCGATAGTACAAAGATAACATGCAATTATATTTATAAATATAAAGAGGTACTACCTTATTAAGTTCAATTTGTGACTGCGAAGAAACATCAGACTTTGTGTCCCTCCAACCTGACACGTGTTTCACCCAACTTCTTGAGGCATCTATAGGAATAGAACCAACATAGTCTATCAATCTATCAAACGATGAATTACTGTCCTACTAGGGACGCTATTCGTTCTGCAGAAGTCAATGACTATGTTCTCTGACTGTTTATGGACCATGTTGCAGCCATGATGTATTTTTTGCCGTGAAACCCACAATATTTTTTCATCAAGTTTTAAAGCTCACAGCAAACAGCAGGTTTTAGTGTGAGCAGCAATTTCAAAAAATGTGACGGACCCCAGGGCCGTGGAATACTCAGAACCAGGCTTTTGGGTACTTCTGAGGAGTCACTGGAGTCGAGACGCGGCTCCACGACCCTGGGTATCAACTTAAAAAGTTCAGGAATGGTGGTCGTGACGCCACCTGTGGTATTCAACTATTTGGGCCGACGTTGCGGTGTGAGACCTCTCGGGATTATGGGAGTGAAGCTAATCTGATATCGCTCCCCACGGATGGAGCGGTACCCTAGGGTGACCTGTAAAGTCAATGGTGATGGTAGACTGATGGGGTGCAGGACTGAGGGCGCAGAGTAACGGACAGACACGGAACTGTAGTTTCCTTTACCTTTACTGATAAAGCAAGTCCAGACCAGGGTACTGTCCACAGCAGATGTTAGAAATCCAGGTGGCCTGGAAGCAAATTAGGGATCTCCTCACCCGGTGAGTTCTGAGGCCTCCCTGCTGTGCATCTGTGTGCTGGTCCTGGCTGCCTGTGACCCTCTCTCTCTACTGTTAAGTCTTTTACCTGTATGGCAGGCAACTTGAGCTCTTCATGGGCTCCATTTTTCTGGCACTGGCTCGGAACTCTTTGATGCTGCTGTGTCTCCAGGTGCTGTGGCCGGAAGACTTGGAATCCCCAGTGTTCTGGATTTGGCTGCTGGGCTTGGAATCCCTCACAACCTCAGACTCTGGTGTCCGCTGCTGATGCTCTGCACTGGGTTGAACCCTCAGCTCTGTCCACTCCCCAGGCCTTCTTCTCTCCCTCCTCAGACCCTTGGTCCTGGGACCCTGGAACCCTGGGTCCCTAATGCTGGCTAGTCTCTGTCCTGGGATGAGCCTTACAATGGTCCAGTCCACAGGACGTCTTCACAGCCCTCTTAGGAGCTGAACTGACTAACCACGCCTCTGGGCCAGAATTTATAGGGGAGCCCCACTGAACTCGGGTTACAGAGCTCTCCTTCTGGTCTGGAGGCAGGAAAGGTGTTGTGTGTTGTGGACTTACCTGGTGTGGATACCCCTTCTTGCTTCCAATTATGACATCACCCCCCGAGGGAGGCAATGCCTTTGTGGCAACTGGACTCTGGGGTACCACATTCCCCCTAGTTAAATTCAGTACTCCTAGACTGAGGAAACATTTTTAGAAGCACAACATTAGTAAATAACAGTATAAAAGTGTACAGAGTCTCAAAAAATTAAAAATTACAAAAAACAATAAAATATGAAAAAACACAGTCGCTCCGGTGCTTAGTCCTTCCACCATTGGCTGATTATAAACTTTCTACAAGATTGTCTTTACCACAACCAGTCCTGTGGTTTATTGGTCCATATTTAAATCAAATATTCAAGAATATGCAAATGTTCATACAGTAAGTCCTGTAGGCACGGTATGCTTGGTGGTTGCTTACTTGCATAGTTACATAGCCTGGTCTAATTGATAGCCTGGTCTAATGTGTTTGTTGGTGTCCCACTAGTAACTGTTCCACAGGTAGGCCTATATCTCATAGGCAGGCAAGGCAGCTTTCTGTGATTTCTTAGACTCACCATGGGCATGACAGATTCACTGTTAGCAGGGGGTTGATTCTGTTGTTCCGCTACAGCTGGTGGTTCTTCAGGTGCTTCTGGAGTCTCAACTGTTTCAGGCATGACAATTTTGGGAAAATGTCAACATAGGGACTACTATTGCTCCACTTATTTGGGTCTACGTTTTGGGAAAGTCTCCGAGAACTGTATGTATCATCTCTTCTTTTTCTTCTTGTGGTTGAGGTGGATCTTGGACTTCTTCTATGTACTTTAGTTGTTCAGGGCATTTCTTTCAATGATCTCCTGAAACTGCCGCTGAGGTCTCTCCTCCATCTTTGCTGATTAAACATATTTTGGTGTTGTCAAAGTCTGAAGGCAATACAGCATATGGCTCTAACTCCCACTGGTCATCCAGTTTGTAGGTTCGCCATTTTTTGAGGACTTGTTCTCCTGGTGATAGGGGACTGCATGTCCATTTTTGTTATAGGCTCTTTCTTGCCTTTCTTTTGCTTGAGACAGGTTTCTTTTTAAACACTCTTGCACTTGATGGTACCTCTGTTGACATTCTGTTTCCCAATCTGCTTCTGGTGGGTCCGTCTCAGGGGTTAGGACACCCATGTCTAGGTCTATGGGGAACTTATCAGGTCTTGCTCTCATCAGGTAGGCAGGAGTACAGTTGGTGGAATTCACAGGAATATGGTTGTATAAGTCCACTAAGTCTGGCAACTTCTCTGGCCACATACTTCTTTCTTCCAGTGGCAGTTTCTTCAACAGGTCTATCATTACCTGATTCATTTTCTCACACATGCCATTGGTCTGTGAATGATATGGCGTCGTTCTTATTTACTTGCAGCCGTACAAGTCGCAAAACTCCTGGAACACCTCTGCCTCGAATGCTGGACTTTGATCCGTAAGGACCTATTCAGGATAGCCATGGGGTCTGCAGAAATAGGTTTGGAAGGCTTTAGCTGCTGTCCTCGCTGTCAGGTCTTTTACTGGCACTACTACCAAGAAACAGGAATAGTGATCTACAATGGTGAGGGAGTAGATGTAACCTGACCGGCTCAGGGTCATCTTCACATGGACCAGGGCTACGAGTTCAAGTGGTTGCCTTGTGGCAATAGGCTGTAGAGGAGCTCTCTGGCTGTCATGATCCTTCCTCCTAAGGTTGCACGGGTCATAGGCTTTGCACCATGTCTCAATGGCCTTCCTCATGCCAACAAAGTAGAACCTTACACGTAACAGAACCTCCAGCTTCTTGCAAATGCCCTGCCCCATCGTGGTATGCTTCCAGGACCATCTGCACATCTCTCTTCAGGACCAATATCTGCCACACCAATTCATGGGTTTGTGCATTGATGTGCCGCCTGCACAGCTTACCCACATAGATGAATAACTTGCCCTTTTCTTTCCACAGCTGTTACGCCCCTGGTGGGGCATCGGGACCATGGCGTGAGTCAGCTTGCTTCAACAACTCTTTGACTAGGCTGATGGCTGGGTCACTGTCTTGCATCTCTGCCCAACCATGGTGAGGTGAGGGGTTGAACGTGGCTTCTTGCATGACATGCCACTTGTTTCTCACCTCATGGGCATATTGGGACACTCTGCTGCGGTGAAAAGCCAGGAATCTATCTCTTCCAGCTCATCCAGGTCCTGCATCTGGCAGGTTGGGCATCTTTGACAGCACATCAGCGTCGGCGTTCTTATGTCCTGCGGGGAGACAGACTCTGTGGCAGTCTGTCTGTCTGTACCCTCTGTGGCAGTGTGTGTCTGTCTGTTCACTCTTGCTGTCTCTCCCCTCTGTGCGTGCTCTCTCCCCTCGGTGTGTGTCTGTCCCCTCTGTGACAGTGTGGCTATCTGTCTGTTCCCTCTGTGGTAGTCTGTCTGCCTGTTGCCTCTGTGGTAGTGTGCCTGTCCTTTCTGTGGCAGTGTGTCTGTGCCCTCTGGCTGTCTCTTCCCCTTCTACCCTGTTCCACGCTGGGTGCAGTGTGGGACTGTCACAGACCTGTAGTGATGTCAGAGTCATGTGATCAGTCACGTGACTGTGACATCACCAATGGTCCTGTAGGCATCAAAGGCAGAGAGGTGAATCTGAGTCTACGGGAGGCCACACATTTTTTTTTTTGCCAGCCAACATAAATCTAGGCAGCTGATGGTGGCAGCCCGAAGCTGTCCACTTTTTCTGCGCTGAGAATGAAAAATACAGTGGAGCCCTATGCATTTTTTTTCTATTATTTGTTTATTTTACACACTATCACAGCAGGTTGGTTACCATACACTAATGTATATGACAACCAGGTGCAGACACCTGTAAAGATTGTGGGAGTGCAGTCTGACTTCAAGAGCCAATCACAGATGCTCTCACAGTGAGCGAGCCTCTGTGATTGGCCATTGCTGGTCCATGCAATGAAAATGCAGGAAGCGTAATGAGTGGCTTTGGAAGCAAGCGGCGGGAGACTGGTGAGCTCCCTCGCTCTGTCTCTTTGTAACATGAGCTGTGTTGGGCCCCTTTTAAGGTGTTTTCTAGGCCTTTGATTTGGCCTTCCGTTGGAGTTTGGAAGGTTCAGCAAACTTTTCGATGAACTGTTTCTCGAACATTGATCGTTTAGCGAACCGAACCGAATTTGAACTTCCAAAGGTTTATTCACTCTTGAAACCAGTGTCTAAATATTGTAACTCAGTTTTGCACAGGATGTTTTAGTATGTTAAAAAATCCACTGACTCTGGTAACCTTATGCTGGTTGCTTGTGCTCAAGTTAAACCGCTGGAAAGAATTTTGATATGGCTCTTGTAGACCTCAGAGTGTTACACACGTCTTTTTATGACATTCTGAGTTCATGCAAATTTGATGAAGCTGATGAAGTTGAATTTCAAAAAAATCTCCCATCTCGAGTGCCTACTGTATATTCTGAGCCCTGGTGTCTTAAAAGGCCCCAAACAACTTTTTTTCAATCGAGGCCTTCAAGATATGTCTCTGAGTTAGAGCTGTAGTTGCATATCACATCAAAAATGAATGGGAGGTTGAACATGTGCACCACTTTCATTGGTTCCATTCACTAGGCACTGGAGCAAATCTCAGCATATCTGGGGGCTTTAAAGGTCAGAATCTCATGTGTGGAGACATGAGGGTCCAGTGGCGGACCTTGACCCCGGAGGGCCCTGGTGCAGAGCTGCTGGTGAGGAGCAGGAAGGGGGTCTCGGGGTGGTGCTAATAAGCGTTGGTGAGGGGGGCGGTGCTGGTGCTGTGGGTGATTGGTGCAGCTCCTACCTGCTGCACCCGGGCGCACTTTGAAGTCATGGGAGCCGGGGTGGCATAGGAGAGGATGGGCGGGATCAGCCAGGGGAAGCAGGACGCTTCCCTCAGTTACCCTCCTCTCCTCTCTCCTCTTACACAGGTTCAAAGGGGTCGGATGGGGCCCCCCTGCATGCTTCAGGGGCCCCCTAGCTGTTCGGGGCCCTGGTGCAGCTGAACCAGCTTCACCACGGTAGGTCCGCCCCTGTGAGGGTCAATGGGTTCTCTCATCCACTAGCCTGGCTGTCTACATAAGACTGCATGGGCTGGGCCTCATTTCACTTGATGCCCGTACTTCTTGCCCATTATCAGAACACTGGATAGTTGAAGGACTCTTAACTCACCACTTTGATGTCCATATCCCAACTAGGCTTTGCTGGGAAATACAAAGAAAAGAGAACTCTCCAGCGAGCATTGACGACTGGATCCTAAGCCTATGCAAAACTTGAATTTAATAAGTCAACAAAAAATTATAAAATTACAAATCCAAACCCACACCCCCTCCCTAAAAACAGATGGGCTTTGATGGAGCCTTAATTATGGTGACTATGGTTTTGCATGCACCAGTTTTCATTGCTCGCTGGAGAGTTTTCTTTTCTTTGGATTATCAGAACACTAGTCCAATAACACTGGGTTAAGGTACCACACTCTAGCAAGACTTTATTGGTTCACCAACAGTCAACCACATATAGTACCCTGTTTCCCCTAAAATAAGACACTCATGGGTATATTCCCGACAAGAACACATGATGGTGAAAATGACAGTCTCATCCCTCACAGTCTCACCCCTCACAGTCTCATCCCTCACAGTCTCACCCCTCACAGTCTCACCCCTCTGCTGACTTGACAGAGATTAGGACCTCTGCAACTTCAGAGGATACAGGGTCCAATTCCCCCATCAGCAGCACCCTGATTTTGGCAGGCAACCACTGACAGGAGAAAGTGGAAATCTTAGGAATCCTACCAAGTGTGAAGGTATGTGGCCAGATGACCGGATTGTCCCAACCTTGACTCTTGATACAATTTTGTGGTGTCGGTGGGCAATAGAGCAGTTCTACCCTCCACCAGATGGAACTATGGCTGCACGGCTAAAATCCTGTAGAATCACCAGTGATAGTAGCAGACACCTATTTATATTCTTTAACGCCATATGGTACATTTCCAGTAAGGACACAAGATGGTACAAACATCTATCCCCTCTGCTGACTTGACAGAGATAAGAACCTCTGCAACTTCAGAGCATACAGGGACAACTACCCCAGCCGGCTGCATGATGCTTTTGGCATGCACCCACTGAGAGGGGAGAGTGGAAAGCTTAGAAAGCTTACCAAGTATGAAGGTATGTGGCCCAATGACTGTATTGTCCCAACCTCGGTTCTCCAAATAAATTTGTGGTGTCGTTGGGCAATGCAACAGTTCTATCATCCACCGTAGGGTCCCTAGGCTGAAGTCCTGTAGAATCACCGGTGATGGTGGCAGACCCCTATTTATATCCTTCAACAATATATAGTACATACTTAGCAAAGACACAAGATGGTGAAAATGATAGTCTCACCCCTCTCCTCTCCCAACAGAGATTAGAACGTCCACAACTTCAAAGCATACAGGTCCAAATACCGTAGCCAGCAGCATCCCACTTTTGGCAGGCACCCACTGAGAGGAGATAGCGGAAATCTTAGGAAGGTTATCAATAATGAATTTATGTGGCCAGATGAATGGATTGTTCCAACCTCGGTTCTCCAAAAAAATTTGTGATCTCAATGAGCAGTGGAGCAGTTGTATGATCCACCAGTGGTAATCATGGCCCCTAGGCTGAAGCCTGTTGAATCACTGGTGATAAAAGCAGACGCATATTTATACCCTTCAGCTTACATTTCAGGGCATTGTGTCCCACAGAATTGGGGGGGAAGGTAAACATGGCTGTTTCCTCATTGATTGCTAGTTCATTTGTCCTCCAGATGATGTATACTAGCACAAAGCAAGGGGCTGATGCTATCCTTAATCAGCAGGCATTGCACAAGTTAGCATATAAAAAAGGCACCGGACAGTTTCATATTAAACATTGGGTTATGTGCTTTGTCTCACCAAAGGAACAATACATTTAGCATAAATATTCAACCCCCCCACCCCCATAAGTGGCCACATATTCCTTATTGTCATTGAGTGATCACATTATAAACAAGGCATAACTTGATCTTCTTTACAGAAAAAAATAAAATAAAAATGTAAACATGATTAAAGAGGATCTGTCACCCGCCCTGGTGCATGGCAAAATAAATGCACCACTGAATGCAGCATGTCTGCTGCATTCAGGGAAGGGGTCCCCCATTTCTCTAGCCCCCTGTACCCTGAGAAATACACTTTAGAAAGCTTACAGATAAGAGGTCTCATGTGTGGGATCTAAATAAGAGGTCCTGGCTGCTGGCACAGCCCTCCCTGCCTCCTCCTTGTGTATTCCTCCCCCTCTATGTGTCTGCAGTCGCCTTCTCTTCTTCTGGGTCTGCCCTCCTCTACTCATGCTCTCTGTCAATCACGCTGCTGCAGAGAGCAGCATTGCATGACGTCAGCGGCATAGCCCGCCCTGCTGTTTGAATAAAGCACAAACAGGGCGGGCTCTGCCGCTGATGTCACGCCTTCCCTGAATGCAGCAGACATGCTGCATTCAGTGCTGCATTCAGTTTGCCATGCACTAGGGGGGGGTGACAGGTCCTCTTTAATTTAAAGAATACTATTGAAACTAATATAAAAAGCAAAGAACAATAAAACATTTAATGTTTAGGGAATGTTGCAAATTACAACATACTGCTACTACCCATATGAAAATGTAACGATGATCGGCACATAGCGGGTAACAGATGATACTTACTTGGGTGTTGGATGCCGGCGCAATCTACACCTCGTCCTCTTCATGTTCCGTGGCTTTTTATACATGTAATTACTGATTATAGGACTAATTAAGAGCGATGCTATTTTGTTGATCATTGCAGTTTTCTTATCTGTTGGGACCATTCTCCTGGGGAATACTCCTTACATATTCTCTATAATTGTTATTGGCAGTAGAGTAAAAACATATAGGAATATAGAGTAGTAAAACTCAACCTATGTTTACTTTTTGGATATTTGACTGTCATCTCCTTATCCCCATCGCAACTTTGGATGTGCCGGTACGTCCTCTTTCAAAGTAAGTTACTGAAAATTGACACATCGATACGTTCTGTTTGAAAACGATCACCATATCACAAGACACAGTGAATGAGTGAAGATGGCTATTTTGAAATCAGGCCATCTTGCCTCAATGTCTAGGGCAATGTTGCCACTACCATCTCCACACCCTCACATGAGAGAATCCACAGTGTTGCGGCGGTGGTTCACCCACCGCTATCGTTGTGATTTATCCCTCCGCACAGACTGACCAATTGGAAACAACTTGTTGAATTTAAAACGTTGATACCGCTCTGTGTCATGTGTTGACTGCTTTGCAGTCCATGTGAAATGCTGCTGTAGTTTCCATCTGTGTACATTTTCTTTGGCACATCTAGAGTTAATGACAGAAGCTGCTGTCATTTTGGCTCTGCAGGTGGAGGTGTGAGTCAGATCATTCAATTCTCCACTCCCTCAGCCCTTAAGTATTTCCACTTCCTTCTACTAGGTGTCCTTGATACAGTTTATGCTCTAAAAGGACCTCATGTAGTGAAGGTGCTTCCTGCTGTTAACTTCCATTTAGGAGTTGCTGTGTTTCTCCGTCCGTCGGTGGAGATGATGGCTCTTAAGCCCCTGTCACACATAGCAAGATCGCTGTAATGTCACAGGTTTTGTGACGCAACAGCGACCTCGCTATGTTTGAAACATAGCAGCGATGGGGACCCCTGCTGTGACATCGCCGGTTGTCTCGGAATGGCCAGGACTATTTTTTGATCGTTGGGTTCCCAATGGGCAGCATGAATCGCTGTGTTTCACGCCTTAACAACGACCTCGTTGGCGACTCAGAACTCAGCCATGTAGGTCTGAGTCATCAGACTAGCTGCTGTGTGACAGGGTCCCAACGACCGCCAAGGTCGTTATATGGGTCGGTCACAGTATCGTTGCTGCATCGTTGAGTAGATCTGACAGTTTGACATCTCGCCAGTGACCACGTAGAGATGTTCCAGCGATCCTTACCAGGTTGTATGATTGTCGGGATCGCTGGAGCATCGCCAAGTTTGACGGGGCCCTTAGTCTAGGGCTTATGAGGAGCATAGGGCAAGGGTAGTGACCCACTTATAGTTGGGTTATCGTTTTAAGTTACCACCTAACGAAGATAGCAGTGGCAGTTGAAATGCATTGTGGCGTGCAAAGGAGTTAATAAAAAGGTTTGTGCCTTCAACAGACCTCAACATATCCCAGTGATTCTGAGAATGATTTTTCAGGACATATTTTACTTCTTGTTAGTGGTACATTTTTGCTGCTATAATTTGCTATTATTCATGAAAGTATCAAAAATGTTAACAACATTTTAAAAACTTAGAAATTTTCAAATCTTTCATTTTTTTATACCCTTAAACCAGATAGTTAAATCACACAAAATCATTAATGAATAACAGTTGCCACATTTCTTCTTTACATTAGCATCATATTTTAAACATAATTTTTTTATAGTTAGAAAGTTAGAAACGTTAAAGTTTATTAGCAATTTATCATTTTCCCAACAAAATTTACAAAACCAACTTTTTTAAGGACCACATCACATTTGAGGTGACTATAAGAAGCCTTAATGACAGAAAATACTCAAAAAGTGGCACCATTCGAAAAACTACACCCATGAAACTGCCCAAAACCACATCCAGAAAGATTATTAAAGCATAACCACCATTTACATTTTTTATTTAATAATAATGTAGAGCAAGTGATTTTAATAAACAATGAAATATGCTTCATTAGAAAATTCTGGTTGAAAACCTTTCATAAACCATCCACAAGGTGTCCACACTGCACTGTGTGTGAAGTAGACATATGTTCATTCTCAGCCAGATCCAACTTCATACTGAATACGGGGCATGTAACCATATAAGGAAAAGGGAGTATGGCCTACAGAGCTGACTGCAGCTCGTGAGGAAACAATGTATCAAATTAGCTCAGATTACAGCACATGAGCAATATCAGAAGGTCATGATCAGTGTAAACTCCTTTTTTCTTGGCACAAGCTTCTCTAATCTGTCATCTAGTTCCACACAGCTCAGTCAGGATCTCTTTTAACCCCTTCTCTGCTATCACATTGCACGGCTCCCAATCAGCTGCTGGCCACACCCACAGAGCAATTAAATGCAGCTTTTAAAAGAGCACAGAAAAATGTGAGAAAATAAGTCCTATGGCACAAAAAATAGCATCATCTTAGCTACTATGTGACCCATCATTAACAACCAGTGTAGAATTGTGTTTTTTTTTCAATGAAATGACATTTACACTTTAACTCTTTGGATGCTTCACTGGAATTAAAGCAATGTGGAGGAAGAAAAAAAATAAAATGTTATTTTTTCCAATAAGGGTAACAGTAGAAAATAGACTGTACAATTAAGTCAAGCCAATTCTCCTGAATACACCAATAACCAATTTGTGGTGGAGAACTACTGTTTGGGCGCATGGCAGGACTCAGCACTATATTACTTTGGTAGTGCAAAACTAGCTGGAATAAATAGCAGACACCATGATGCATCTGCAATTGCATGATGAGCCTACACAGTGGAAACCCCACAAAAGTGGCAACAATCTAGAGACTAGACTCCTCATGGCATTAACTTAGAGGTGTGTTGAGCACCTTGAACCCCCCATGTGCTTCACAAAATCTTATAATAACGTTGAGCTGTGTAAATGAGAAAATATATTTTTGCTATAAAACTTTTGATTTAGCCCCACATTTTTGATTTTCACAAGGGTAACAGGAGAAAAAGTACTATGCAATTCCTTATTTGAAAAGAGAAATAAGTATTTGATCCCTCTGGCAAACAAGACTTAATACTTGTTGGCAAACCCTGTTGGAAGCGCAGTAGTCAGACATTTCTTGTAGTTGATGATGAGGTTTGCACACATGTCAACAGGAGTTTTGCTCCACTCCTCTTTGCAGATCATTTCTAAATAGGCATGGGCGAATCCTGAAATACTCGGACTCGCTGGACTCTAACGAGTCCGGGTCCGAGACTCGGTACTCGTTGCGAGTCCAGCGAGTCTGAATAGTAACCTGTACTTTGGCAGTGTATCTATACAGATACACTACAAAAGTACCCTAAAAGTTAATCTAAGGGGTTAAAAACAATAAACATTAATACTCACCTCCTGTACTCCTGTACCTTATGTACCGGGAACGGTACCGAAGACCTCTGGCTGTTACAGGACCTCCGAGACCACCGGGAGAAGATGGGGAAAAGGACCTTGCAGTTCAGCCAATCAGGATGCGGCTAGCGGTCATATGGGTTGTGACGCGGCTGCACTGCGGCCACATGACAAACCCATGTGACCGCTAGCCGCATCCTGATTGGCTGAACTGCAAGGTCCTTTTCCCCATCTTCTCCCGGTGGTCTCAGAGGTCCTGTAACAGCCAGAGGTCTTCGGTACCGGTCCCGGTACATAAGATACAGGAGTACAGGAGGTGAGTATTAATGTTTATTGTTTTTAACCCCTTAGATTAACTTTTAGGGTACTTTTACAGTGTATCTGTATAGATACACTGCAAAAGTACAGGGACTCGCTACCCCCGAGTAATTCCTAAGGAAACTCGGCGAGCAGAGAGTCCCCCGAATCCGCTACTATTCGGGCGAGTCCCGAATAGTAGCGAGTAATTCGCTCATCCCTATTTCTAAATCATTAAGATTTTGAGCGTTTGAGCCACGCTAGGGGCCGCATCACCATAGGTAAGCATTGGCAGCCATGAATGTAGCACTACGTTTAGGCTGACAAAACCTATGTTTTTAACACAACTCCTCTAGTGGAGCCAATAATATTAATGTGACTAAGGATGAGCGAGTATACTCGTTACTATTCGGTACTCGATGAATAGCACAGTACTCGGGCTACTCGTTACTCTGCGAGCATACTTGCGATTACTCTCTAAGTAACGAGTACAATGTAAGTCAATTGTCCTCCCCGCACCTCCCTCCCCACCACAAAATGTTTGTAATCCATCTCTTAACAGAGTAACGGAATAATAAAGAACCTTCACCAAATGGTGAGTGCTGTCTTTTCTTCTAAACTTTTGGAGTCAATGGGAAATGCGAGTAATTCCTCTGTTGCCGGACCCTGTAAAGAGGTCTGGCAGCAGAGGAAAAGGCTGCAATGGCCACATGATTGATTAAAAGCCGGCGGTAAAAAGCCGCCGAGTTTTAAACAATCATTAAGCCCCCTACTCGCTTCCCCGCCACCTGACAGCGGGATCCTCCGCTCACCCCGCCGCCTCCCCACCCGATCCTAAGTTAGGACCGGCGCGGGGAGTGCAGCACCAGTGTGCGGGGAGCGCAGGGGTCAGGTGGGGAAGCTGGTGGTGAGAAGACTTCACCGCCGACTTTCCTGGTCTGTGCTGCGCTCCCCGCTCAATGATGCCTCCTCCCTGCTGCCTGGTGCTTCGCTCACCACACGGTCCTAACTAAGGATCAGGCGGGGAGGGGGCATCAGTGAGTGGGGAGGGGGCATCAGTGAGCAAGGACGGGGCATCAGTGAGCGGGGAGCACAGCACAGACTGGGAAAGCCGGCGGTGAAGTCTCACTGCCGGCTTTCCCGCCTGTAGTTTCAAATGAACAGCTGATTCTGGTCAGCTGTTCATTGAAGTAGCGCAGTGCTGGCAGGGTTCATGTGAGTTCATGCTTGCCTGCATGAACTCACATGAACTTTCCTATGGGTACACAGCTCAGCTACAACTTTAGTAGAGGTTCTTTACCAAAGATGTAGCAGAGCTAAAGAAGAACCCTGGATTGGACTACGGCGGACAGAAGAGGATTTATAATAAAGATGTGGTCTCTAAGTGTCTTTTTTGTTTTATTTCTAATAAAATGTTTTTTCTCTGTGTTGTGTTTTTTGTAAAAAATTCACTAGAAATTCATGGCGGTCTAGTCTAATATTGGTGTGTCCCCATGAATTTCGGGCTTAGGGCCAGCTGATAACACAAAGCTGGCCATAACCCCTTTATTACCCAGTGAGCCATGGCACCAGGGCCCTGGATGAGCTGGATATGCGCCAGAAGATGGCGGTTCAATGAACGCGCCATCTTCTGTGCTGGCTGCGGGCTGCAATTCGCAGCGGGGGATGCCCAGAAAATGTGGGCCTCCCTGCGCTGTGGATTTCAGCTCTCAGCTGCCTAGCTGTACCTGGCTGGACATAGAAATAGCGCGAAGCCAGACGCATTTTTTTTTTATTATTACATGAAGTTCATGAAATAATAAAAAAAGGGCTTCCTTCTATTTCTGTTTCCAGGCAGGTACAAAAAGGCACCTGGGGGTTGGGGGCAGCCCGTTCCTGCCTGCTGTACCCAGCTGGACACAAAAATACGGCAAAGCCCACGTCAATTTTTTTGGGCAAAATTCATTAAAAAAATACATTTAGGCACTGCATCTTTATTAACCCCTAGAGGCCAAATCATTGCGGCATTGTAATGGGGGTTAACTCAGGTCACTGTAAGGGGGGTTAACTCAGGTCACCTGAGGACAGCTCAGGTGGCATGACCTGAGTTGTCCTCAGTTGACCTGAGTTAACACCACTTAAAATGCTGCAACGATCCGGCCTCGATGGGTTAATACAGATGTAGTCCCTAAATGTTTTTTTAATTTTTTTATGATTTAAAAAAAAAAATTTTGACGTGGGCTTTGCCGTATTTTTGTTTCCACCCTGGTACAGCAGGCAGGAACGGGCTGCCCCCAACCCCCAGGTGCCTATTTGTACCTGCCTGGAAATAGAAATAGAAGGAAGCCCTTATTTTTTATTATTTCATGAATTTAATGAAACAATAATAAAAAAATGCGTGGGACTACGTGCTGTTTCTATGTCCAGCCAGGTACAACTAGGCAGCTGGGGGCTGGAATCCACAGCGCAGGGAGGCCCACGTTTTCTGGTGGTGCGGTGGCTCACTGGGTAATAGGGTCAGCTATAAGATCATAACTTATGTCTACATCAAAAGTCGTGAAAGGGATTAAGGAAAACTGAACAATTGCCACCAGATTTCTTTGCAGATCACAATTTATTGCTGATGGTTCCAATAAGTGAAGAATGAATTTCATCATTAGTTATAATCGAAGTTTGAACTTGACAATTTATTCAAATTGGCAAAGAAATTCAATTAGCATCAAAGTTGGCCAGTTGCCATTTTTCAGAATTTTCATTAATATATGTGACACAAGCACACACCTTCAGACTTGGGAAAATCTAATTTTATTTGTAAAATTTAAGTCAAATTAATTTAGCTTCAAGCTGGTGTTTCCATCAAGAGAAGACAAATTGCTATCCCTGCATTTATAGGAAATTTCAATGGCAATGGACATTACACTGACTCTGACAGATCGCCTCTTAAGGCCTGGTTACACGCAGCGACTTGGCTACCGATGAGTGATGCCCCTCTAACCCGATGTGTTCCCTGGTAAGCAGGGTACACATCGGGTTACTAAGCACAGTGCGCTGGTAACCAGAGTACACATTGGGTTACTAAGCACAGCGCGCTGGTAACCAGGGTACACATTGGGTTACTAAGCACAGCGCGCTTTGCTTAGTAACCCAATGTGTACCTTGGTTACCAGCGTTCTCCCGCTTAATATTTGACCTCTGGTTGCGAAGTAACCAATTGGAAACCCGTGATCACATCATAGGGGGTTCCGATCAGGTGGGAATGGAAGCGCACTCCCAGTCGTAGCTTTCTAAATGCTGCAATAACAATTGAAGGAGTTGAGCAGCCAGAGGTGGTGCAGGCACCGTCCCTGGCTGTGACAATCAAAGCTCAGCTACCACTTAAGCCGAATTCCTGGCAACGATTGTGCGGTCAAATCTAATGTGCCCCGGTTGACCACAAAGACGTTCCTGCACATCATAGTTTGGGAACTCATTCAAGACCATAATATATGGCTACATCAAAAGTCATGAAAAGGGCTTAAGAAAAACTGAACACTTTCTGCCAGATTTCTCTAAAGATTACCACTTCTATCGGTTCCAGTAATACAACTTTGTGAAGAATGAATTTCGTTATTAGTGATAAGTAAAATTTGAATTTGACAATTTATTCAAATGAGCAAAGAAATTCAATGAGCATCAAAGTTGTAGAAAATAGAAGGAAATTCCGGCACCAGGCTCTTAAGAATTGAAGAAAAGCCTGGTGCCGGAATTTCCTTCTATTTTCTTTGGCTTTGGTGGATCCAACCTCTTGAGTCCTAGCACCTGTGTTCGACTCGTATTCCGGTGAGGCACCACTTCATTCCCCGGTTCCCAGCTTGAGCATCAAAGTTGACTAGATTTCATTTTGCTGAATATTCAAGATTATGTAAGATGCAAGGAAATAAATTCAGACTCTGGAGAATCCAATTTTTTGGTAAGATTTAAGTCAACTTAATTTAACCTCAAACTTGTTTTTCCATTGCTAGAAGACAAATTGTTATCCCTGCATTTATAGGAAATCTCTAGAAAAAAAGTGATAAAATATTAGTATAACTTAAAGCTTAAAGTAAGCAAAAATTTAAATTTATAGATCTTAAAAGAAAACTGAGATTGAGCGATACATTTAAAGCTCTACACTTTATGTCCTATCTACTCATTTCTGATGTGACACGCTACATCTTAAGGTCATGCACTTTGCTACCTTGTAAATGATAGAGTTGGGTGATCCTTATCCTAATTTCCTTCAACCTGAGTCCATACATTAGAGGATTTAATGCCGGGGGTCCAACAAGGAACTGAACCGACATCACCATTCTCAGTTCAATGGGAAATTCCAATGGTATGTACCTGTACATGAGCAGCTCAAGTATTAAATTGGAGACATAATTGGTAAGGGTTATGAGGTGAGGGCTGCAGGTTTGAAGAACTTTGGTTTGGAAATCCTTTGAGGATCTTACACAAACTTTGATAATCTGAATGTAAGAGTAAAGGATCAGGACTGGCATCAACGCAATGTGAGTTGCGGCAGAGAAAAGACCAAACCCGTTGTTGATTGATGTATCTACACAGGAGAGTCTTACAATGGACCAGTTGTCACAGTAGATCTTCAATATGACCCGGTCACATAATGGAAGTCTGATGGTCAGTATGATAGTAATGATAACCATTACAACAGGGTACATCCAAGCCAAAACCACAAATTTGGCAACGGAGGTTAAAGACATTATATTATTGTATCTCAGAGGGTTGCAGATGCACACATAGCGGTCGTAGGCCATGACGGTTAAGATGGTCATCTCACACCCACTGTAGGTATGAATACAGAACACTTGTGCAACACAACTAATATAGGAGATTGAGTTAATATTGAATAATAAGTTGACTAAGAGGCTTGGGAAGAACGAGGTACTTCCGAATAGTCCATTGACGCACAGGACAGATATGAGGATGTACATTGGCTCTTGTAGACTTTGATGATACACTACGGTAGTGATGATGGAAAAGTTAAATATAAGAATCAACATATAAATAAACAAGGCAATAACACTGTAAATATATCTAGTATATGACAGTTCTCCAAAGCTGAGAGAAAAAGTAGAGGGGTGAAGGTATGTAGAATTCTCCATTTGTTGGGTTACAAGATGATGAGAACTGCGAAAGAAAGTGAAACCTATTAGGATTGGTGGATTATACAAGATAAAGAGGCTTGAAATATAGAATGTGAAAGTGATTTTAATAAACTTTCTAATATACTTCATAAGTGAAATCTGAAAGAAAACCTTCCAAAAATCTTCTACAAGATGTCCACCACTAGACTGTTTCTGAATCAGTCATACAAGTCAGCTCATTGTCAGGGAAATCCATATTCAGCTCCACACACTGAATATGGCCTTATAAGGGTGGGGGCGGGGTCTTTGTATAGTCTGTTCATAGTCAGTTTTGCTCAGGCTAATGGACAATGCTGAATTCTTCAGACTGTCAGCAATACATACCTATCCTGTGAACTTAACTTCTGCATTCATATTGCTCTGCTCTGTGCAATCAGTTGATGGACTCCCCACAGCTGCTCAGCTGAACGCATGGAGCAGAGCCCATGTTAATGCAGAGCAGATAAGATCACAGGAGCTGTGTGCACTGCTGACAGCCTGACAAACTCACCATTGTCCCTTTGCCTGAAGTAATCGGAGATAGGCTGGCTTCCCACCTGCGGTGCATCCAGATCAAGATCAAAGTGGGAGCATTTGCATGTGACCGTGCATCAGGAAATGCATGCCGTGGCAACAGATGGATGCCTAATCTGGACCTCGGAAGGCAGGAGGGAGAGAGAGAGAGAGATCTACGAAATGCTGTAGATGTATTGGGAGGCGCAAAAAAACAATGTTTGAGCATGCTCAGTGTGTTACAACGGATCAGATTGGACATATCCTCCCATTTCTGGATCTGGACTCTACTGAACTTTATTATATTTGAGGATGCATCAGGGTTTTAAAATGAGCCACAAAATCATAACACTGTATGGCCAGGGAGGAATTCAAAAGAATGCGGTGGTAAGTATTGGTTGAAACATTGATACAAACGCATGTGCCCGTGTCACCATTTTAAGTATATGAACATATGCCTGATCAGGAGGCTTCAGGATGCTGCTGAGAACTCACTCCAGAAAACACTGAGAGCAGGACACCAGAAACTTAGGCTGTCCAGGGATTGCAGACCCTGGAGGCAGAAACTGGAGAAAAGGAGACTGCAGGTCTGATTTCACCCATGTAGATCCAGGAGCACCGCATTATACAGAGCCAGGAGCTTGACTATCAGAGCAGCTTGTAAGGGTACGCAATGCCTGCTGGCTGGAGAAGCTACAAAGAAGAGAAAGCATGCAGAACAGAACAACTTATATGCATCTGGATCTCCAAGAAGATAAGGCACAGAATGAAGGCATATTCTACCTCTGGAGTGGACTCCAGCTGCTTCCAGGTCGACCAGAGACCCTGGAACTGGTGAACAGTGCCCTGGATTCAACCTGTTACAGACTTGTAGTTGTGTAATGGTAAAAAGACTGCATTCATCTGCCTCCTTGTTTCTGTCTGCTGCACCTCCACACTCCTCACCACAACTCCTATCATTTTCTGTATCTTACACTTCTACCACTTCACCCAGGGGCCTGCTCCTGTTGAAGGGAGTAATTCACCTTGCTGCAATAACATACATCCCCTGGGAGTCGCCTACATGCAGCGCTGGCCACCCCTGACCAGATCCCTCAGGTGGAGCCATCAACTATTCATAACTGTTACCCCTGTAAATAACCCCCTTTCAAGCCCGGTCAGGGCCATGACCTTTGTGGATTGCCACCATGTTGTAGAGACTGCTTGCCCTGGATATTCGAGTACCTAAGCCCCTGCAGCTGCAACATAGGCACTGCTGAAGTACCTAATCAAATTGAAAGCTCGGAACACTGTATCAAGGCAGTAACACAGATGCATATGCCAGTAAGCGGCAGACTAAGGCTGGAAACACACAGTCTAATTACTAACACGAGTCTTGTATGACTCACCTAGCCCAGCCTCCATACAGGAGCATGGAGCTTCATAAAAACACAAGCAGCTGACATGCTCCCGCCCAGAGAAGAGGAGGCAAGGCCGGGTGAGTCATGCTAGACTCATTCGAGTAATTTGTATGTCTCTTGGACTGTGTGTTTTCAGCCTAAATAATTAGACAGTATAAGTATGAACTAATAAAGGTACATAGACATGAGAAAATGTGTAGCCACGTGACCCATATTAAGGATTTATATAACAATAATGCCAGCAGCCACCGAGAACATTAAAAGGGAAAACGCATATCACAATACCAACGAGAGATAGTAAAAAATAGTATAATAAACCATTTGAGTTGGGTTGAAGGTCACATAGTTCTTGTTACAATTTGGTGGAATTTTCTTAGTACAACAGAGCTGGGACCAAAGCTAAAGAGGAAACATCGAGGGCATTAGAGGTACATAGCGAGTGACAGATGATACTTACTGAGTTGGATGCCGGCACAATCTCCTCCTCATCCTTGTGTCCTGCGGCTTTTTATACATGTAATTCTGAATTATGGGACTAATTAAGAGCAATGCTAATTACAGATTGCTGTGTAATGAAGATTTATCTGTTGGGACCGTTCTCCCGGGAATACGTCTTACATATTCTTTCTAATCTTTATTTTAATATCTTTACTGCGGTTCTATAAAGCAGTAATATTTATTATACAGTTTGTTCATGGATATTTAAAAAAAATAATATTAATTATTGTTATTATTTGTAATTTTGTTGCATTATTATTTGTATGTATTACATTTACTTTTGGTGTGTCATCAGGAGATACAACCTTTCATTTAAAAGGTATTTTTGGAACATTTGTATGAAAGGTTGTATCTCTTGATGGCATCCCTTTCTTCTCTCTTTTTTGCTGATCACGTCATGGGGTGGTCTAGTGATCCTTTCAATCTGGTTGATATTTGCGGTGTCCGCCATCTTTTGTTCATTGGATTTACTTTTAGTATTTATTATTCTTATATTATTTTCCCCTATCCTTATCATGACAGGTTATCTTTCCTAATGAAGAAGCTTTGAAACGCGTTGACTCAATAAACCTCCTGACAAGATGACGGATCACTGCCTTATTCCGGCAGCGCAGTAGAACCCTTCTCTTGCTTTTAAATACAAGAATCTATCCACTTTTGGGACTGCGGCAGATGGTTATATGCTTCTATAGGGGTTGTGTGCCTATGGAGCCAGATCCGGGAAACAGAATAGTTTCCCAGATCCGGTCCCAGGGTACAGAGCATGCGCAGAACAGGAGCGCTGCTCTGTACCCATAATACATCTGTGTAATATCACTTTAGCAGTGTATCTATGTACACTGTTTCCCGTTTCCCAGATCCGGTTCAAGGGTACAGAGCATGCAAAGAACAGGAGCACTGCCCTGTACCCATAGTACATCTGTGTAATATCACTTTAGCAGTGTATCTATGTGCACTGTTTCCCGTTTCCCGGATGTGGTTCCAGGGTACAGAGCATGCGCAGAACAGGAGCACTGCTCTGTACCCATAGTACCTCTGTGTAATATCACTTTAGCAGTGTATCTATATACACTGTTTCCTGTTTCCCGGATGCGGTTCCAAGGTACAGGGCATGCACAGAACAGGAGCACTGCACAGTACCCATAGTACCTCTGTGTAATATCACTTTAGCAGTGTATCTATATACACTGTTTCCCGTTTCCCGGATGCGGTTCCAGGGTACAGGGCATGCACAGAACAGGAGCACTGCTCTGTACCCATAGTAAATCTGTGTAATATCACTTTAGCAGTGTATCTATATACACTGATAAAGTGCTATTAAACAAAGGGATGGATAAAAATAAAAAATCATAAATTCTCACCTTTCCGTCAACTCCCGAGTGTCCCGCGCTGAATACATGTCCCGGCAGTTCAAGAACTTTGCATGATGTCACCGGGAGGGGAGGGGCAACCGAATCACATGACCACATCAGCGAGCGGGGTTTAAATCGCGCTGATGCGGTCATGTGATTGGTTTGCCCTGTCCCTCCCGGTGACATCATGCAAGGTCCTCGAACTGCCGGGAGATGTATTCAGCGCGGGACACTCGGTGTCGACGGAAGGGTGAGAATTTATGATTTTTTATTTTTATCCATCCCTTTATTTAATATCACTTTAGCAATGCATATAGATACACTGCTAAAATGATATTACACAGATTTACTATGGGTACAGAGCAGCGCTCCTGTTCTGCGCATGCTCTGTACCCTGGAACCGCATCCGGCATACAGGAAACAGTGTATATAGATACACTGCTAAAGTGATATTACACAGTGCTGACAGCACTTGTCGCAGGCTCGGCTCCCCTCTGCTCTTGAGTTTTACCTCAGTATCTGTAAGGCCTCGTGCACACGCTGAGTATTTGGTCAGTTTTTACCTCAGTATTTGTAAGGCCTCGTGCACACGCTGAGTATTTGGTCAGTTTTTACCTCAGTATCTGTAAGGCCTCGTGCAGACGCTGAGTATTTGGTGAGTTTTTTACCTCAGTATCTGTAAGGCCTCGTGCACACGCTGAGTATTTGGTGAGTTTTTACCTCAGTATTTGTAAGGTCTCGTGCACACGCTGAGTATTTGGTGAGTTTTTACCTCAGTATTTGTAAGGCCTCGTGCACACACTGAGTATTTGATGAGTTTTTACCTCAGTATTTGTAAGGCCTCGTGCACACACTGAGTATTTGGTGAGTTTTTACCTCAGTATTTGTAAGGTCTCGTGCACACGCTGAGTATTTGGTGAGTTTTTACCTCAGTATTTGTAAGGCCTCGTGCACACGCTGAGTATTTGATGAGTTTTTACCTCAGTATCTGTAAGGCCTCGTGCAGACGCTGAGTATTTGGTGAGATTTTTACCTCAGTATCTGTAAGGCCTTGTGCACACGCTGAGTATTTGGTCAGTTTTTACCTCAGTATCTGTAAGGCCTCGTGCAGACGCTGAGTATTTGGTGAGTTTTTTACCTCAGTATCTGTAAGGCCTCGTGCACACGCTGAGTATTTGGTGAGTTTTTACCTCAGTATTTGTAAGGCCTCGTGCACACGCTGAGTATTTGGTGAGTTTTTACCTCAGTATTTGTAAGGCCTCGTGCACACGCTGAGTATTTGGTGAGTTTTTTCCTCAGTATTTGTAAGACCTCGTGCACATGCTGAGTATTTGGTGAGTTTTTACCTCAGTATCTGTAAGGCCTCGTGCACACGCTCAGTATTTGGTGAGTTTTTACCTCAGTATTTGTAAGGCCTCGTGCACACGCTGAGTATTTGGAGAGTGTTTACCTCAGTATCTGTAAGGCCTTGTGCAAGCGATGAGTATTTGGTGATGTTATTCCTCAGTATCTGTTTGGCCTCGTGCACATGCTGAGCATTGTGTCACATTTAGAGGACTACAACAAGAGTCTCCATTTTTTCCAAAAATGTATGCACAGACACCACTTAAGTGGCATCAACTGCCCCACAGTTGGAAACTTAAAATGGTGACTTGAATGCAAAAATCCACAAGCCTTTAGTCTCCCCAGGATAACACAGGGGTAGAAAAGTCCTGGCGGATCCATGCCTTGTTCATCTTGATGAACGTTAGTCTGTCCACATTCTGGGTGGACAGACGCGTGCGCTTATCTGCCAGCACACCACCAGCAGCGCTGAAGACACGTTCAGAGAGAACGCTGGCTGCAGGGCACGACAAGATCTCCAAGGCGTGAGTGCCGAGCTCAGACCATTTTTCCAGATTGGAAGCCTAAAATGAGCAAGGCTCCAGTTCCCCAGTCATGGCACCGATGTTAAGTTCGAGATACTCGTTTTCCATCCGCTCCAGGCGTTCACTATCTATCAGACTTCTCGTGTCTTCAGGCCTTGGAAACGATGGTCTAAATAAATCGTGAAACGAGGCCACAAAATTGCTGTTACCACTAGATACGGTGTTACTGGTACGGTGTGAGTGATGATGACTCGACAGTCTCACGGTTGACAAGTTAGAACTGTGAGATTCACTCTGTACCACTGGTGTTTTGTGGGAAAGCCGATCTGAGATTATGTATCAGCTCCCACTGATACTCCTGCATGCGTGCGTGCCTTTGTATGGCAGGAATTATTTCGGCAAATTTGGTCTTGTACCGGGGATCTAAGAGTGGGGCAACCCAGTAGTCGGCATTACTTCAAATTCGGACAGTCCGAGGGTAATGTTGCAGGTAGTGTTGCAAGAAGGTGCTCATGTGTCTTGCACATCCAGGAGGACCAAGTCCTTGTTGTGTTGGTGGCGGGGAGGTGAGAATCATGCTTCCTTCCTATGCCCTCTGACCCCAACCTCGCACAACAGAAATATCATCAAGATCTCCCTCATATGCTGACTTCACCATGCCCATCACCAGTATGTCCAGCATTTCTTACTGGGCTCCTGCACCTTCCTCAAAAGTTTGTTTGCTACCATGCACCCTCATTAATCCCTCTCCCCCACCCTCCCATGCCAGCCGCCTTGGTGCTGCTGACCGTCTGGACCTTGGAGATCTTGTTATCCCTTCTGCATACGACTCCTCCTGTACTTCCTCCACCTACTCTTGTCCCACCACCTGACTCCGAATATTGTTTAGAGTGTGCTCCACCATGTAGATGACCGGAATAGTCATGCTGATAATGGCATCGTCAGCACTAAACATCTTCGTCGCCATCTCAAAACTGTGCAGAAGGGTGCATACGTCCTTGATCTGAGACCACTCCAGCAGTGTGATCTGTCCCACCTCTGGATCTCGTTGACCCAGGCTTTACGTCATAACGTATTGCACCAGGGCTCGGCGGTGCTGCCACATTCGCTGCAACATGTTCTGAGTAGAATTCCAGCGTGTCAGTGTGGAGCCCACTGGGATGGGGTACTCGGTGCCAGACCGGGGTACTGCTGGGGATGTCACGGAGGTCCTGGTCCGGACCATGTCCCGGGTTACGCAAGTAAATGGGGGGATATTTACAGGGGAGTTTGCGGTGACGCCACCCATGGGTTGTGATCAGGGTGACCACCGATGCTGCAGAACCTCCAGGGATGATGTTTGGCAGCTGGAGATGGAACGGCTCTCCGCAGGTAGAACCTGGTTCCCCGGGGCAGTGGTAGTTAAAGTCTATGATGGATGTTATAGATGCTGCAGGATAGGGATGATAGTGGAGACGGTGGCTGCTTGTGAGGGAAGTTAGGGCTCGAGTACAAGGATCACACACTCACTCACAGTTTTGAAGTTTTCCAAGACTTTACTGCAGATGTTCTTTAGCAGAGAACTGTCGACGGAGTCTGTACCGGAGCCGGGTTGCTCCCACCCTGTCTGGGTCCTCAGCTTCCCACTGCTGCGCTGTGTGTGTGGCCCTGCTGCTGCTTTACCTGAGCTGCTGGCACTGTCTCTCCTCACAGGTACCCCCTTTGCTAGGCAACTTGAGTATTTCTGTGTGCTTCTGACCCTGCCGTGTTGCTTCTCTGAGGTACAGTGTAGATCTATAACCTCCACTATCCCAGTGTTTACTGTGCTGCGTGTGTCAGTCACAGTTTCGGATTCGGTATCCTGTCTGTGCGCTCCTCCGGGGCGAGTTGTGAAGTCACTCAGTCTCCCAGATGTGTTCCACTGCTTCTTGTGCTCCTTCCCTCAGACCCTAACTAGGCCTGGAATCGAGGAGCAGATTGTAAAGAAGCCTGAGGCAGCCTCTTTACACTACAGTCTCTTTTCCTCAGTTCTCCCAGGAACTGAACTAACTACTTCCTCTTGACCCAGAATATATAAGGGAGCTGCTTTAGCTCCCCCTTCTGGCCCAGAGGTGCTAGTGCAGTGTCAGGTATTGTGTGGGGAGTGAACCCGTGTTGATGTTCCTGTGGCACATTAACACCTAGGGTGCCACATTCCCCTTTAGTTAAAGACAGTACTCCGGGACTGTGGAAAAACGAACAAACAATTAGCATAACAATTAATATTTACAGAGCCTTAAAAATAAAAGTACAAAAATCACTGAAATTCTCAAAAGAGTCCAAAGTTCAAAAAGCAGTCCTTCCGGGGGTTTAGTCCATTGGCTCCGGGGCTCGTGAATATATACAAGTAAGTCTTTACCACAACCAGTCTGTGGTAGTATGGTCCATAAATAAATAAAGAAGAAAAGAAGTTCAAGAATATTTAAGAAGTTCATACAGGATAGTCTCTGTAGGTACTGGGCTTTTTAAAAGTTGTACACTGGCTTCACTTATACCACCCCCCCTAACTTGATGTGCATGGGGGTTAATCCAGTTCCTCAACCCTTCTGTACACTATTTACCGGGTTCAATTTACATTTACACAAACATATTTACATTTCATGTTTCATATTGCATATTAATCTTTGTACTTTGTACTTTGTAACTGACCCTTGGTTCTACGCTCTGATCTGCGTACTGCTGGTGTACATAGCATGATGTTGTGGGTGGACATGTACCTACTTGGAGTGTTTGGTACTATGGCAGATGGAGGTCTGACTGTAGGACTGGCAAGCACACTGGGACCAGGAATTGGTTCTCCCTCTACGGGTTCTACTTCTGGTTCTTCAGGTCTTGGGACTTCTTCTGGGAATATGGGTTCTGGTGTTGGTTCAACCATTGGAGGGAAAGCAATCATTGGGACTACAACTGCTCCATAGTAATTTGGCCATGTTTTGGGGAAATCTCCTAGAACTGTATGGAAAACTTTTTCTTCTTTCTCCTTGACAGGTTGGATCTGCACGGGTAATGTTACTTTAGGTGTCTTCAGGGTTTCAGGACCCGGTTTGAGATAGTCTCTTGACACAACTGCTGAAGGAGTTGCTTGAGCACGTAGCTTAAAGGTTCTCTCTTGTCTTGCTCTAGCTTGCTGAAGACTTTTCTCTACGCATTCTTGTACTTGACAATACTGTTGTTGACGTAGGGTATCCCAATTGAATTCTTCAACTTCTGCGTCTGGTTTTAGAATTCCCATATCTAAATCAATTGGCAGCTTACCGGTTCTTGCATGCATAAAGTAGGCTGGGGTGCAGTTTGTAGAACTCACCGGAACATGGTTGTATAAGTCTACAAAATCGGGTAATTTATCTGGCCATTAATTTCTCTCTGACTCTGGTAATGTTTTTAACAGGTCAATTACAATATCGTTCATCTCGCATAAGCCATTTGTTTGGGGATGGTACGCTGTCGTGCGGATCTTCTTACAGCCGTACATATTGCAAAACTACTGGAAAATCTCTGATCCAATAGCTGGACCTTGATCTGCAAGGACTTGTTCCGGGTAGCCATGAGGTCTATAGAAATGTGTCTGAAATGCTCTTGCATCTGTCTTCGCTGTCAGGCTCTTGACGGGTACCACCACTAAGAAGCGTGAGTAATGGTCCACGATGGTTAAGGCATAGACATAGCCTGACCGGCTTGGTGACAACTTGACATGGTCTAATGCAACTAACTCAAGTGGTTGCTTGGTTACTATGGACTGGAGTGGGACTCTCTGTTAATCTTTTCTTCTGAGGTTGCACAGGCCACACTTTTTACACCAATCTTCAATTGACCTTCTCATGCCAACCCAGTAGAATCTCTCTCTTAGGAGCATTTCCAACTTCTTCCATCCAAAATGACCTGCACCTTCATGGTAGGCTTCTAAGACCATTTTGATGTCTCACTTGAGTACGATTATCTGCCTGACCAATTCATGTGTTTTAGGGTTGGTATGCCTTCTGCAGAGCTTCCCTTAATACAGGAACAACTTGCCTTTCTCTTTCCAGAGTTGTTGGGTCTCAGCCGGCGCATTCTGGTTAGGGTACGCACCTTGTTGTGTAAGCAGTTCTTTCACTAGCTTCACAGCCGGGTCGCTATCCTGGGTGTCAGCCCATCCATGATGTACTAACGGGTTGAGACTTGCCTGCTGTTCTCTTTTGTAGATGCCTGGTTGATACTTGTCTACCTTTGAACGATGAAAGGCCGGTTGTTCAATTTCTTTCAACTCTTCCGGTTCCTCTTCCACATCTTTCAAGTGTGGCATCCAGGATAAGGCATCTGCATTCTCGTTCTTGCGGCCTGCCCTATACTTGATGACAAAATTGTAGTTAGACAGCCGGGCTATCCATCACTGCTCCAAGGCACCTAATTTTGCTGAGTCCAGCTGAGTCAATGGGTTGTTATCAGTATAGATGGTGAATTCTGCAGCTGCCAGGTAGTGCTTGAAACGTTCAGTTACAGCCCAAACTACTGCCAGTAGTTCTAACTTGAAGGAGCTGTAGTTCTCGGGGTTTCTTTCCGTAGGCCGGAGTTTCCTTCTTACAAAGGCAATAACTCTCACTTTGCCTCCTTCATTCTGTGACAATACTGCTCCCAGTCCCACGTTGCTGGCATCCGTGTACAGAATGAATGGTTGATGGTAATCCGGATATGCCAGGATCTCTTCTACCATCAGTGCACTTTTCAGCTTGTTGAAGGAGTCTTCCTTCTCTTCACTCCACTGGAACGGAGGATTACGGGATGACTTTCTTGACTGTCCTACCAGTGTGTCTTGCAGGGGAGCTGCTAACTTCGTGAATCCTCTGATAAATCTTCGGTAATAGCCAACCAGTCCCAGGAATTGCCTCACTTCTTTCACATTAGTAGGTCTTGGCCAATCCCTTATCAGGGTGACTTTATCAGGATCCGGTGCTACTCCCTCTGAACTCACGACGTGTCCCAGGTACTGTACCTTTGGCTTGAGAAGGTGACGTTTGGATGGCTTGATTTTCAAGCCGTATCCGGATAAAGCTTCGAACACTTCTGCCAGGTCTTGTAGATGTTGCTCATACATCTTTGAGTAGACTATGACACCATCTAGATACAGGAGGACAGTTTCAGAGTTCTTATGTCCTAGGCAGCTCTCCATCAGACGTTGGAAGGTACCGGGTGCGTTGCAGAGTCCAAACGGCATACAATTGAACTCACAGAGGCCCATCGGCGAAGTAAACGCTGTCTTCTCCTTGTCGGCCTCGGCCACAGGAACTTGCCAGTACCCACTAGTCAGATCAAGGGTAGAAAAGTAATTAGCAGATTTTAATGCAGCTAATGACTCCTCAATCCTAGGTAATAGGTATGCATCCTTATGTGTGATGCGGTTGATCTGCCAGTAATCTACGCACATTCTCAGGGTCCTGTCCTTCTTTCTATCTAGGGATGAGCGAGTACTAAAATTCTCCGACTCGCTAGACTCGTAACGAGTAGGTCCTAATACTCGGGTACTCGTTACGAGTCTAGCGAGTCCAATGTAAGTCAAAGGGGAAGCGAGTAATTTCGAGTAATTCCTCTGCTGCTGGATCCTATAAGGTCTGACAGCAGAGGAAAAACCTGCAATTTCCCATTTCATTGTTTAAAAGCCAGCGGTAAAAAGCTGCCAGCTTTTAAACAATGCTCACAGCTGCTGACAGTATCCCCGCCGCCTGGCAGCAGGATCCTATGCTCTCCCCACTGCCTCCCCACCCTATCCTAACTTACGATCGGGGGGTTAGCAAAGGATCCTGCTGTCAGCAGTGGCTAGCACTATTGTGCTGGGGGGGAAGGGGGTCGATTCCCTCACCGTCCTCCGCGGCCGCCGTCTTCTTCTGTGTCTTTGCTGCTTTGCGACAGCAGCCGCACAGAACGGTGGCCGCCGCAAAGCACGGCCGCTGTCACAGCATTAAGTAAAAACCGGATTCTCCTGGATTGTACCGGTCTGGTGCAATCTGGCGCCCCATAACATGGGGCTCTATGGAACCGGGGCAATCCGGTTTTCTATTTTTGACCTTCCCGCCTGGATTTTAAAATGAACAGCTGACTCAGGTCAGCTGTTCATTTGAAGTAGCAGTGCTGGCAGGGTTCATGTGAGTTCATGCTTGCCTGCATGAACTCACATGAACTTTCCCATGGGTGCAGAGCTCTGCTACATCTCTGGTGGAGATTCTCTACCAGAGATATAGCAAAGCTAAAGAAGAATCCTGGATTGGACTACGTCGGACGGAAGAGGATATTTTTAAAATAAAGATGGAGTCCCTAAGTGTCTTTTTGTTTTTTTTCAAATAAAAATATTTTTTCCCTGTGTTGTGTTTTTTTAAAAAATTCACTAAAAAATGAATGGCGGTAATGTCTACTATTGGCGTGACCGCCATGAATTTCGGGCTTAGGGCCAGCTGATAACAAAAAGCTGGCCCTAACCCCTTTATTACCAGTGAGCCACCGCACCAGGGCCCTGGAAGAGTTGGGTTCAGTGCCAGAAAATGGCACTTCAGTGAACGTGCCATTTTCTGGGGCAGCTGCCATTTGCAGCGGGGGGTGCCCAGAAGGCTTGGGCCTCCCTGCGCTGCGGATTCCAGCCCCCAGCTGCCTAGCTGGATCTGGCTGGACATAGAAATTGCGCGGAGCCCCACACATTTTTTTTTATTATTTCATGAAATTCATGAAATAATAAAAAATAAGGGCTTTCCGATATTTCTGTGTCCAGGCAGATCCAAATAGTCAGCTGGGGGTTGGGGGCAGCCCGTTGCGGCCTGCTGTATCCGGCTGGCATACAAAAATATGGTGAAGCCCACGTCAAAATTTTTCTGAAAAATCCATTAAACAATCCTCTAAAAAGGGACTGCATCTTTATTAACCCATAGACCATGGGTAAATAAAGATGCAGTCCCTTTCATTCTTGTTTTTTGGATTTTTCAGAAAAAAAATTGACGTGGACTTCGCCGTATTTTTTGTATCCAGCCGGATACAGCAGGCAGCGACGGGCTGCCACCAACCCCCAGGGGCCTATCTGTACCTGGCCGGACACAACAATATAGGGGAGCACCTTTTTTTTATTATTTCATGAATTTCATGAAATATTAATAAAAAAATGTGTGGGGCTCCGCGCTATTTCTATGTCCAGCCAGGTACAGCTAGGCAGTCGGGGGCCGGAATCCGCAGCGCAGGGAGGCCCAAGCCTTCTGGGCACCCCCTGCTGCGAATGGCAGCCCGCAGCCACCCCAGAAAATGGCGCGTTTTGAAAACCAGATTCTCCCGGATTGTACCCGGCAGGTGCAATCCGGCGCCCCATAACATGGGGCTCTATGGTCCCGGATTGCTCCGTTCTGTGCGGCTGCTGTCGCAAATACACAGGGATCAGAGCAGGTGATCACAAGTCAGTCCCGCTAGCAACTAAAGAAACACACAAGGGAAACAAACAAAGAGGAAAGAGATACACTTAGCTTGAGCAAATCCGAGCAGCAAACAAGCAGACTCCAGGAAACACTGCTTTGAGCTAAAATGCAATCAGGAACACCTGAACAGCTATTACCAGCAGTGCATCCTGGGAGTCAAGGGAAATATATAGGCAGCTTAAGGTAAGGAATCAGCTGGGTCCTACTGACCTCCAGCTTTAACTAAAAGTGACAGAGACATTTTCTTAGGATTTTGACTGGCCAAACGCTGGGACCTTCTACGAGTGGCCTCTACAGTCTCATCCTCCTGACACACCCGTGACACTTCAGGAGCAGATCAGGTGCTCTGGTTTCCCGTTTACCCTATGTCATCCTGAAAGCGGATGGATATCTGGATTTACATGATATAAGCGTGGTGACCTCTCATTTTCCATTTATAGACATGGGTACATATGAGTAGCTGCATAAACCAAAAAAAGAATTTATATAAAGATTATTGCCGGCAGCCACTGAGACCCACTACTGTTTCCAAATGGTGAAAAAAGGCTAAGAAAGGCAAAAGGGAAAACGCATACCTCAAAACAAATGGTAAACATTAAACAATAATATAATATGCAAAAAATAGTATAATATATCATTTAAGTCTCTTCTTCCTGCTCCAGTTTGGTGGAATTTTCTTAGTACAATAGAGCTAGAACCAAAGCTAAAGAGGAAACATCAAGGCTGAGGGCATAAGAGATACATAGTGTGTGACAGATGATACTTACTAGGGTGTTGGACTAATGAAGACCAATTCTAATTACAGTTTGTTGTGCATTGAAGTTTTATCAGTTTATAATGTTCTCTAGGGGAAAAGGTCTTTCATATCTATCTAATCTTTTTTTAAATATCTTTACTGGCTGCAATAACATATAGAATTATACAGGAGTATAAATTATGATATGTTTCATGGATTTTTTGAAAATCTTTTTATTGTTATTATATGTCTTATAGTATTTATTATTTATATGTATTACATTTTCTTTTAGTATGTGTGGCGTCTCGGTGGATCCAGTAGCCATAGAGGTGCTACACCCCTGTTGGGGTGTGGTGGCCCACTCTTGGGTGGGAGGGGCACAGACCGGTATCGGGACACCCAGTCCACGCTCTAGGAACCATTGTAGTGGGGATAGGTGGAGAGGAAGTAGTTAGAGGGAGCACCTGGAAGGAGTGAAGCCAGGAAGAATACACGTAGATGATGTGGGACTTGTGACAAAGGGTATAAATAGAGTGGGGGAGACAGTTGGGCAGTAGAAGGCGAGAGACCGTAAACAGCAAAGGAGAGTGAAACAGTTAGAGTTGAGTTGAAGGGAAGCTAGAAAAAGAAAGCCTGTCACAGAAGGAAAAGAACTTGAAAGAAGTGTACAGAGGAGTGGAGCTAGTGGGAGATGATCCGAGGCCAGACTAAGGAGTGAAGAAAGAGAACCAGGTGGCTGCATGAGGAAGAGACGGTCCCAGAGGCACAGGCAGTGAGTGATCCACCCGTGTAGCTTGTACCCATTGTCAGGAGCAGGCAAGTGGAGGGACTAGGCCACAAGAAAGGAGCACCGGGACCCCAAGACTAGTGGAGAAGACAGACAAGGCTCAGCTGGCAACCCGGAGGCTGTGGCACTTCCATGGTGACACAGTCAACAACCGTGCACATCTGCTGAAAAGGTGGCAACCATAGAGCTAAGGGAGATACTGCAGGTCAACCCCTAAGAAAAGCCCACAGCTACTGGCTAAGAGCTCTGTATGGTGAGGCGCAATGTAGGAGGGAGAAGCAAGCGCAGTGTGAGATAACCAGAAAAGGACATAGAAGGGTACCGGTTATGTACCATCCTTCTACCCGGGAGTGGCTGGATCCCTGCCTACAAGAAGCCAGTGCTCAGCGGGCTGCCGCAGAAAGACTGTGAGTAAAGATCTGAAGACTGCAACCCATTGTGTCTGTGAACTGTCTTGACGCGTCGTGAGCACCAGAAGCATAACTACCAACTCACTCAGGTACCTTCTGCTCCCCTGGCGGTCAGCTCTACCCGTAGAGGGATCAACATCATTGATGCTTCCCTACCATCGGCCCCCAGAGGAACTGTCGGGTAGTGGCGGCCATCAATAGCTGCAACCTGTGGTTGGCGACATGTAAAAACAACAAGTATCCCCAAGTCCGGTCATTCCTTCCCTTATGAACCCTCCACGCCAAATGACCTTCCCTAAAAGAGAGAGCCGCCTTCACCGAACTTTTAATGACAATCGTCAGGGTCACGTAGCCGGGTCTCAACCCCTGTGACTCCCGTGAAGAAGCCTCAAAGCCTGATTCTGAGTATCCTAAGGCCCTGGAGGGGTATGTCATATGTATTATTCTTATATTTTTTCCCTATACTTATCATGTCTTTTGATGGTAAATATTTGTAAGCCCATGCTGGGCTTTATGCAGTGCCACCTTAAATTTAAGGTGGAGGGTTTACCAGTGAATTTGGTATCCATCAGTATCTCCAGAATTCAAATCAGGTGACTCTGCACATCATGGAGACCCAATTAGTTCAGATAATTCAAGTCCTTATTAGAGATGAGCGAAACATTTGAAGTTTGGGTTTGATTCACAGAATCTCAATATGTTTGCCGACTAGTTCGAAAGACATAGAAAACAGCTTCATGGGGGCCCAAAAGCTGCAAAAATGGCTCAAATTATATGTGCAGACACCAGTAAAAGTGCCATGTTTTCCCTAAACTTAATATTTTTATCAAGGTGCCTGAGACAAGGCCTGGCCCTGCATTTCAAGCTACAACATTGATCAGAAACAGGAAGAAGAGTGGCAAGTGTAGGCATTGTGCTCAGAGAGCCCTGCTAAATTCACAAAACACACAACATAGACCCCAAGAAGCATCTACACTAGTGATGAGCGAGTACTCTAACATTCATAAATCGATATACTCGTTACATGTACTTTCTAATAATCGCGTATTCGTTCTGAATAGCGAATACAATGCCAGTCAATGGTAAATGCAAGTAATTTTCAGCTGGACCCTACAAAGGGATCTGGGGGCCTCAGGAAAAGGCTGAAATGGAGGGAAAGTGATGAATCAGAATGGGAAGAGCCTGGAGAATCTGTCTGCAACAATTCTAACTCACATATGGTTTGTGGGAATAACGTTTTCAACAACTACCAAACCTCACCTAAACTGCATATCAGGCCAAAAAGGTTCAAAAACTGTTTTTCCTGCATAATCAATTGTATATAAGGCTAAATAAATCATAGAAAAAATTATCGCTTATAGCGTTTGTTCACAGGTACATTTTTTTAGCCTTTTACAATTTGGAGGGCCCTGACTTATATATTTTGTAGGTCCCTCTGTCATACATCATTTTTAGTTAGCTATTCTCCAGCACGTTACTAGGCCAACTACAACGTACCAGTAGGTATGTTTATCTTTGACCTCAGTGGTCCTGTAACATACGTTGGAGGGAGCGCTTTTTCTTAGACTTTTGGGTGGTCCCTCCCTCATTGATAATCAGATAATAGAATACATATTTCATAGCAGATTACAATATGCTCATTGTAGCGTTGGCCTTCACCCTCATCCTCCTTCACCTCCATGACATTTTGCGGTCCTAAAAGAAGCCGAGGGGGGGGGTGCTGGTGGAGCTGGCCGGGTGAGGAGCGGGATAGGGGGGTTGGGGGGGTGCTAGTGGAGCTGGCCGGGTGAGGAGCGGGGGGGCCTGCTCTGCCGGCTTGTAGAGCAACAAGGGGCGACACTATTGCGCCGCTGCAGGAAGTGACTTCTGTCACTTCCAGTCCACCCTCTGCTCCTCTTCCTGCACTATCGCGGTCGCGGCGGGCGGCTGGAGGCACGGTCTCATCCGCGACCGCTGCGACCGCGGTAGTTATGCCACTGTTCAGAGGGTCTGCAGTACGTAGGATACCTCAGGTTGCTGAGGGCCCAGAGATGGCCTTGTAATGTATGTTTTGGGGGAATCGCTCTTACTTAGACATTTGGGCGATCCCTTCCTCATTGATTCTCAGATAGTGGATAGCAGTTTACAATGTGCCCATTGTAGCAATGGCCTTCATATGGAATACACTTGATAAATTTACTCTTGTACCGCAGATCCAACAGAGTGGAAACCCAGTAGTCTTTGCTATGTCGAATGACAACAATACAGACATCATGTTGCATATAGTACAGCAAGAAGGCGCCCATGCGTCTGATGTATCCATGTGGCCGGTCCTTGTTGTGTGATGCTGGTGGTGTCCTAAGGGTACTTTTACACGCGGCTACATTTCTAGGGTGGCTACAGGTAACTTACTGGTTGCAGTGAAATCATGGAGAGATGATTCCATTTGTACACAGCAACAAGATAGAACCTTGTCTCCATGATTTCACTGCAACCAGTAAGTTACCTGTAGCCACCCTAGAAATGTAGCCGCGTGTAAAGGTACCCTGACGGATAAGCGCTTCCAGCTGTTCCCTGAAAGTGTAGACTGCTTAACTTTCACCAATATAAACAAGTCAGGGATCTCAAAGGACAATTCCACCCTAGTGTGCAGACTGAGCAGAGTAGGTGATGCTGTACTCTTCAGTGTGCTGCATTAATCTCACAAACATATAATTTTTATTCTGGGTCAATTGATGCCACTTTCTTGTTATCTGGCCCTAATTTTATGAAATGTGGAGACTGTTCTTAAGGTCTCCTTATTGTCTGTTTCGCAAATTTAACAGCCCTCGCAGAGCACCATGCCTCTACTTGTGCCTCATCTCCCTGTTCCTGATTAATGTTGAAGCTTTAAAAACCTGGGCCAGGAGTTGTCCCATGCATCCATAATGCACAGTGATAAAAATGTTTTTTTCTGTGGAATAGATGGATCTTTTCCTGGTGTCTGCCCCTAATTCGTGCTGCTTTGGCAGCTTTTGGGCCCCTTTTAAGGTATTTTCTAGGCCCTTGACTTTGCCTCTCATTGATTTGAATGGAGTTAGGAAGTCTAGCGAGCTATACACCAAACATATGCCAGGGAAGCGAAACAAAACCAAACTTCAAAAGGTTCGCCCATCTCCAGTCTGCTTATGTGAACAGAGTTTTTACAGTAGTCACAGACTTGGTAGACAAATTCACAGTATTTCAGTATTTCAGCAATGTGTGGGAATTATTTAGCTCTAAAAAGAGCTATTGGTCCAATATGCAGGAACTGCATTGCCAACCCCACCTTTCTCATTGCCTACTCCAAAACCTCTCCCTACACTATCTACATCTAACAGAGACATATTGTTGCCTTGATGTAGCTCTTAAAAAAAAGTTGTTTTGTCTATGTCACAGAAACACTCTCCATAGATGCTGCATGCTCTGTCCCTATGATCACTATGCTGTTTGCGGATGCAATGTATGCAAGATGGCAGCGGCAGTGGTTATATAGACTCTATGACGCTAGGCAGTCAGTCAATTTCAGTAATGTCATAACCAACATGGCTACGGCTTTACTGTGATTGGCAAAAAAAAACAGCAAGTTCAGTGGCCACAAATCAGACTTCAAACATGTTAGGCAGGTCACTAGTATCTCTCGAAGTCAGGAGCCAAGTAGTCACAAAGTAGAGAGTAGCCCGAACAGCGTACTATTCAAGTGAGTAACGACTAGTGACAAACATATTCACTCATCATTAAGATATATTACCTCAGTGCCGCCAGCACTCATAACACCAGCTGTCTCGCGAGAGCCGCCATATTGCTGTACATATAGCGATATTGCAGTTCTCACGAGATAGCTAGTGTTACGAGTGCTGGCGGCACTGAGGTAATCTCAGATCACACCGTGGGATTCCCTGCTGTGTGATACCCGCTGTGCAACCTGAAACAACCACATAGAAGTCCTGAAGATGTCTGACGATCATGAGTGGGCCAGGAAGCATGGTGAGGGGTGACAGCAACGTTGAAGCTTGCTAAGGCTAGGGTCACATTTGAGGGAGGAGGGTGATGGCAGGGCTAAAATCTTTGAAAAGCAGCCGCAGCTCATAGCATTAATGCCAAGCTCTGCCAGTGAACTGGAGCCCCATAGCAACCCAGTGTTTATCTTAGCAGCAGTCACACACCAAGCTGCATGACGTGCGCTTTAGCTGAGCGCACAGGAAAACATTGTCTGCAGTGTTTTCCTGTGTTCTGGGGGGCGCTACATGCAAACGGAGGAGGTTGGTCAGAGGCACATTAAGATGGATGAGTGGTGGATGGAGGATATCAGTCTACCTATGTAACATTGCCCAAATTAATGGTGCTTATTAACTACCTATTGGTTTTCTGTGTTGATACTGTGCCTTCCTGTCAATGCCTGTAGTGTGATAACCTACATGTAGTCTATTTGGGATCTCCTAACTTAGTTTCATTGTTGTACCGTATATTTTGTCTACTTTTATATAAAGGTGTAAATTTTATGCAACACAAACTCCATAGTGGTTTCCACTTATTTAATTGTAATCGGATTGTGTTACTCGAATCAGTCCAAAATATATATACAGTGCCTACAAGTAGTATTCAACCCCCTGCAGATTTAGCTGGTTGACACATGCGGAATTAACTTGGCATTGTGACATTTGGACTGTAGATCAGCCTGGAAGTGGGAAATGCACTGCAGCCACAAAATTTTTTTTTTTTTTTAAAGCGTTAAAAGTTAATTTAGAGGGTCATTTATTATTCAACCCCTCAAACCACCAGCATTCTGTTTGGTCCCCCTAAAGTATTAAGAAGTAGTTCAGGCACAAATAACAATGAGCTTCACATGTGTGGATTAATTATCTCTTTTGCCAGCCTTTTCTGACTATTTAAGACCCTCCCCAAACTTGTGAACAGCACTCATACATGGTCAACATGGGAAAGACAAAGGAGCATTCCAAGGCCATCAGAGACAAGATCGTGGAGGGTCACAAGGCTGGCAAGGGGTACAAAACCCTTTCCAAGGAGTTGGGCCTACCTGTCTGGGGAGCATCATCTGGAAGTGGAAGGCTTATGGAACTACTGTCAGCCTTCCACGGCCTGGACAGCCTTTGAAAGTTTCCTCCCGTGCCAAGGCCAAGCTTGTCCGAAGAGTCAAGGCTAACCCAAGGACATCAAGGAAGGAGCTCCGGGAAGATCTCATGGCAGTGGGGACATTGGTTTCAGTCAATACCATAAGTAAAGTACTCCACTGCAATGGTCTCCGTTCCAGACGAGCCCGTAAGGTTCCTTTACTTTCAAAGCGTCATGTCAAGGCTCATCTACAGTTTGCTCATGATCACTTGGAGGACTCTGAGACAGACTGGTTCAAGGTTCTATGGTCTGATGAGACCAAGATCGAGATCTTTAGTGCCAACCACACACATGACGTTTGGAGACTGGATGGCACTGCATACGACCCCAAGAATACCATCCCCACAGTCAAGCATGGTGGTGGCAGCATCATGCTGTGGGGCTGTTTCTCAGCCAAGGGGCCTGGCCATCTGGTCCGCATCCATGGGAAGATGGATAGCACGGCCTACCTGGAGATTTTGGCCAAGAACCTCCGCTCCTCCATCAAGGATCTTAAGATGGGTCGTAATTTCATCTTCCAACAAGACAACGACCCAAAGCACACAGCCAAGAAAACCAAGGCCTGGTTCAAGAGGGAAAAAATCAAGGTGTTGGGGTGGCCTAGTCAGTCTCCTGACCTTAACCCAATTGAAAACTTGTGGAAGGAGCTCAAGATTAAAGTCCACATGAGACACCCAAAGAACCTAGATAACTTGGAGAAGATCTGCATGGAGGAGTGGGCCAAGATAACTCCAGAGACATGTGCTGGCCTGATCAGGTCTTATAAAAGACGATTATTAGCTGTAATTGCAAACAAGGGTTATTCCACAAAATATTAAACCTAGGGGTTGAATAATAATTGACCCACACTTTTATGTTTAAAATTTATTAAAATTCAACTGAGCAACATAACTTTTTGGTTTGTAAGATTTATGCTTCTGTTAATAAATCCTACTCTCGTTTGCAGTTTGAAGGCTCTAACTTATTGGCATCTTATCAAACCAGCTAAATCTGCAGGGGGTTGAATACTACTTGTAGGCACTGTACACACCAATATGATAAACTATTAGTGACCATAAGAATAAGTACGATAAGGTGGTATAGTATGATTTTGAAAATTCTTATTCTGGCGGTCCCGGTAAGAAATCTCTAGCAAAGAGTGAATTTCATCATTAGTGATAAGTGAAATTCAAATTATTCAATTTATTCAAGTTGGCATAGAAATTCAATTAGTATCACAGCTGGCCAGCTGCCACTTTGCTGAGTTCAGATATATTTAAACTTGTGAGTATCCAATTTATAGCAAAACTTATGTTGAATTTAATTAGCCTCAAACTAGTTTTCTCATCTCCAGAAGACACATTCCTATCATTCCATTTTTAGGAAATGTTTAGTAAAAATAGATGAATTAATTATATAATTCAATGCCCTAAGTAAACAAAACTTTGACTTTATGGTTCCAAACTACCGCAGAGAAGAAGAATGATATTGAGTGATACATTCACCATCTGCTCATTGCTCTGTGACACGCTACATCTTAGTGTTATTCCCTTTGCTATCTGGTAAATGATAGAGTTGGATTATCCTAATCCTAATTTCCTTCATCTTCAATCCATAAATTAGAGGATTTATGATCGGGGGTCCCACAAGCAGCTGAACGGACATCACCATTCTCAGTTCAATGGGAAATTCAGTTGGTATGTACCTGTACATGAACAGTTCAAAAAGTAAATTAATGGTATAATTGGTGATGATTATAAGGTAAGGAGTGCAGGTTTGCAGGACTTTGGCTTGGAAATCCTTTGAGGACCTCACACAAGCTTTGATAATCTGAATGTAAGAGCAAATGATCAGAACTGGCATGAACCCAATGATGCTCAAGGCAGTGAAAAGCCCAAACCAATTGTTGACTGCTGTGTCTACACAGGAGAGCCTTACAACGGACCAGTTGTCACAGTAGATCTTCAGGATGATCCGGTCACATAATGGAAGTCTGATGGTCAATAAGATATTTATGGAAACAAGGACAACAGCATACAAACAAGCCAAAACCACCAGTTTGGCAATTGAGCTTAAGGACATTATACTATTGTATCTCAGAGGGTTGCAGATACACACATAGCGGTCATAGGCCATGACGGTTAGGATGGCCATCTCATACCCAACATAGGTATGGATACAGAACACTTGTGTAATACATGCAATATAGGAGATAGAATTAATTTTGAAGGATAAGTTCACAAACAGGCTTGGGAAGAAGGAGGTACTTCCATACAGTCCATTGACGCACAGTACGGATATGAAGATGTACATTGGCACTTGTAGACTTTCATGTAACACTATGGTAATGATGATGGAATAATTAAATAGAATAATTAGCATATAAACAAACAAGACAATAACACTGTAAATATATCTAGTATATGACATTTCCCCAAAGCCGAGAGATAGAGTCGAGAGATGAATATTAGTAGAGTTCTCCATTTTTAGGGTTACAAGATGATGAGATCTGCGAAAGAAAAGTGAGACTTATTAGTATTGGTTTGTTATCCATGATAAAGAGGCTTCAAGTAGAGAATTGAAATACAACTCGACACTCAAGCAAATTTTCAACAAATAAGTACATGATAATATTACAAAATAGCATTATCCATAACATAAGATCAGCCAATATCTGATGTCTTACAGCGAAGGGCAGAGTTGAGGTTTGTCCATTGCTGTCAACTAGTTAGATAGCGCTATCAAACTCTGACAGCACAATTTATCACTAGCACTTCATTCTCTGCTCCTATCTGTGGCTCCGTTACATTATCACGGGGTGCCAATGAGTTATTATGACAGCCAGGGGTCAGTTGAAGACCACTGTCACTGTCATGTTGAACTTTTTGGTGAATGTTAGCTGAGGCTGGCTTCACTCCACGGCACAATCTGATCCGGGGCTGTCGGGGATAAACCTGACAGCCCCGGACTGGATCAGCACACAGAACTAGAGGGCTAATATGCCCTCTGGTCCGGTGTGCAGTTGGACGTAGCTGCCGCTGCTGATAATTCGGGTCTGCGGCTCGCGGGGAGCTGGCCGCGGTCCTGAAATTACATCTGCATACAGTCGCAGGTGTCCGGTTCCCGGATCCTCCCGGATCGGGCAATCCGGCCCCATAGGCTCCCATGTTATGGAGCGCCGGAATGCCCCGGATCCGGGAGGATTCAATTTGGGGAGAATTTCCTCCCCGGACACAAATATGATACAAGCTCCGATTTTGTGTCCAGGAGAAGAATCTGATTCCTCCCGAATTCTCCCACACACATGGAAACCAGATGGCAGAGAGTTTACACTGGATAGCCCCGGATCGGATTGTGCCGTAGTGTGAAGCCAGCCTTAGCTCTGACATTGACAGGAGATGATCATTTGTGCTGTGCAGAGCCAACATCAGATACACAAGTGAATCACACAGTCGAGGCTTGAATTACCCTAAGGTGATTAGTAAAAACAATTATAAGTGTAAACATTTTTTTAAAAAATATAAAAAAAATTAAAAAAAAGTTAAAATCACCTCCCTTTGCCACATTCAAAATAACACAATAAAAAAACATATATTTGGCACTGTCACATTCAAAAATGCTCTATCTATAAAAATATAAAATAATTTAAACCTATCGGTAAAGAGCATAAATGTATACACCAGGATTAATGCTTTTTTACCCCAACATTACAAAATGATGCAAACAAAACATCGCATCTACATAAACCATGTATTAAAAAAAATGTCAGCTTAGGATCCAAAATAATAAACCGTCACACAGCCCCAGATCCCAAAAAAATGAGAACGCTACGTGTCTCGGTAATTGGCAACAAAAGTGCAATTCTATAAAAACTATACACATAAAACTATACATGTTTGGTATCTACGAACTCATAATGACCTGGAGAATGATTCTGAAAGGTCAATTTCACCATATAGTGACTATAACGAAATAAATCCCCTAAAATAAGGGAGAAAGAGAGAAAGACAGGCGCGGTCCCCATGAAGGTTTAGGCTATAGTCTTATATATGCGCTCACCTAATATTCAATGAATGCCAGTTTCCAAACAGAGACACCAGTCTCAGTTATATAGAAAGGTCTGGTTCATCTACCGTTGGGTTTGCAGCTCCTCTGCATATCTACGGATAGCTCTTCCGGCGATGCTTCCGAGGTATTTCGATACAGAAGGAATCTGAACCAGGAGTATTCTTCGCTCCCCAAGTGACTTCAACTCATGGATCAAACCGGTATGAATAGAGTAGAATCTTTGTTTAAAAGGTTTGGAGGAAGGCTATATGTTTGTAGAAAGCCGAAACACGTTGTTTGAACCTTTTAAATAGATACAAATACTACCCTATTCATACCGGTTTGATCCATGAGTCGAACTCACTTGGGGGGCGCTGAATATTCCAAGTTGAAATTCCTTCTCTATCCATATAGTGAACATGATAAATAAAAATATCAAAAAATCATTGTGGAATTGCACAGTTTTCTGACTATTTTTTCCCATCTTCCAGTACCATATTGGGCAGAATGACTAGTGTCATTCGAAAGAACAACTTGTCCTGCAAAAAACAAGCCCTCAAATGGCTATAAGTCAAGAGTAGGGACATAGGGAAGGAGTGTGCAGACATCCAATACTCCAGATGGATCCTGAAAGACACCGGAATGGTGGCTAAATTAGAAACTTACAAAAGCGGTTATGTCAGGCGGTCAAAATCAAAGGCAGTGGGCAAAGATTTCACAATGAACTCTTCTTTAATAGTCATTCATCACTGAGTCATTTCATCAGTAAGCGTTATGGAGGTAAAGAAGTAACGGGAAAAATGAACCAGCTTCCAGTAGAAATTTGCAGTTGAATTTATTAAATGATTCTTCCAACTTCCATATACAGCACAGACAGAAGCAGTCAACATGTGGATGACATGGCAGAAAGTGATCGCGCAAGGCAACGCAAGGCTTGACAAAGGACGCCGTACCGCGCATGCCAGCAACTACGTGGTGAGCTGATTATTCTCTTTCTTCGTTATGGAGATAAACTCCGCCTTCCTCACCACCATAATGCTCAGGGATAAAATGACCCTGTGATGAATGACCATAAAAGAAGAGTTCATTGTGAAATCTTTGCCCCCTGCCTCAGATTTCGAGCGCCTGACATGACCGCATTTGTTTGCTTCTAATTCAGCCGGTCAGTGCTGCACAAAGTCACTGGCAGTAGACTAGCAGGACTTGGGGCTTGAGAACCTCTGGTGATGTCACCGCCTGCATGATTACTCACGTGACCAGCGGCTTTCCGGACTAGGAAGCGAGCGCATCGTGTGGTGAGCATTGTCACTAAAGGCTCTAAACCTCAGTTACGCAGGATGCATAAGCATTCCAGATTAGTGTGGCTATAACTGAAGTATCCTCCACTTACCCTCCGGGTTATGCTCTAGGAGCGCCCCCTCTCTTCTTGTTTTTGTCACCACAATGGTGGCTGGCTTCCACCTGGTTAAGCAAGAATTTGAAAAACTCCGGATCTCCATGCAAATTCTTTAAAGTGTCACACCAATTTTATTTAAGAGTTTATTAAAAAGTAGAGAGTACAAGCATGGATAACCTTGAAAACACCGAGCCCAAGGGTTTTCATGATCATCCATGTTCGTACTATGTACAACGGACTCCTAAATAAAGTCGGTGTCATAATTTGAAGAGTTTACCTGGAGATCCAGATTTTTTCAATCTCATACGTCTATATTGATGGAAAAATAAAAAGGTTATGGCTCTTGGAAGAAAGGGAGTACAAATCACTACAAACAAACCATAGAGAATTGCCGTGTGGTTAAAAGGTTAATACTCAAAATTTGAATAAAATGGAATACAAATGTGAACGTAAATATTACGAAGAATAAAATGAATATACATAGTGTGCGGCAGATGATACTTACGGAGTTGGATGCCGGCACAATCTCCACCTCGTCCTTGTGTCCTGCGGCTTTTTATACATGTAATTCTCAATTATGAGACTAATTAAGAACATTGCTAATTACAGTTTGTTGTATGCTGAAGTTCTATCTGTTGGGACTCCCAGGGAATACGTTCTCCCAGGGAATACGTCTTATATATTCTTTCCTATCTTTATTTATCTTTTACATTGTAATCATTTGTATTATTGTTTTTCATTATTTATACGTTTTACAGTTACCTTTTTTTTTAATAACTCCTTATTTAGTTTTCAATAAACATATAAGAAAACAAGAAAAATGCAAAAAAAAGAGCAATATGAACATGGAAGTATGAATACAGGCTGTACTGTATGAGTCTATGCAGATGAATAAAAAGGAGGATATATTATGCCTGTTATACCTCTATAGCCATCAAAGAAGAGTTGGGGGCTTGGGACGGATGTAAAAGGGCGTGACGGTCAGATTCGTACTCATGAGAGGCAAGAGCTCTGTAAGCGAACCTTGGTGAACGGACTATGTATGAGTTTAAGAGGCTGGATTGGGCTTGCGAAGGTTGACTAGATAGTTAGGTGGCCCCAATCACTGTGTCACATGTATATTCGACCTTATGGTGGGTTTACACGTCCCGATATCAGCGTCCAACTCTGACCAAAAGTCACGTGGTTTGTGCGTTGAGGTCCGATATCGTTCGTGCGTTGTATGGTGTAAATGTCCAATACGATGCAAGAACGATGTCAAACCGATATCGGGGATCGAATGAGCGTGCTCTCCAACGGGCCGATATTGGATGGAGGTTGGAGCCGGATCGGGCTGTGTAAACGCCCAACTACGATGTGCAGTACAACTTCCCCTGTCCTCTCCATGTTAAATGGTCGTTCCTGGGTCGGCCGTGCAAGGGGGCGTTCACATCGTAGAGACGTTGTATGCCGATATCGCGCTGCGTGACATCTCCTGTGCGATCTTGGAAATCTGCCCAGAAAAAGCGCGCTCCCACGCCGTTGGATCCAATATCGGAACGATATCGGGACATGTAAACCCACCATTAGAAAAGTAGTTATGTGTTTGATCATCTGGACCGTCAATATATTGCGGTTAATGTCTAAAAAATAGCTGCTTAAGTAGAGGTATACGTAAGAAGGGCAGAGAGTTTGTGCGAGTTTGAAGACCAAGAATTTTCCATGTAAGCAGGTCTCCCAGCTAGAGATTTTCTCTAGACGATAAAGATCATGTACCTTAAGCCCCCATCACACTAAGCGAGATCGCTATTGAGATCGTTGCTGTTTCACAAGTTTTGTGATGCAACAAAGACCTCAGCAGCGATGTCGTGTGACACGTAGCAGCGACCAGGACCCTGCTGTGAGATCGCTGATCGTTACAAACCGTTCTGGACCATTTTTTGGTCGTCGTGCTCCCGCTGGGCAGCATGCATCGTCGCATTTTACAGGGACAACGACCAACGATCTCAATACTACGCCCGAGAGTGACAGGTTCCCAACAACCGCCATATTGTTGCTGCGTCGCTGGTGAGGTCTGATTGTTTGACATCTCACCAGTGACCACATAGCGATGTACCAGCGATCCCTACCAGGTCGTATTGTCGGGATTGCTGGAGCGTCGCCAAGTGTGTCGTATACTTAGCAATCCACTCTTTTAGTGTGGGGGGGACAGTTTGTCACCAATATATGGTTATTAAGCCCCCGTCACACGGGCAACATCGCTGCCCTTTACAGAGGTTACATGGGGGCGTGGCCTATCGGCAGCGACATCGCCCCTACGTTGCCTCATGTAAAGGGGCGATGACAGTGGTGCCGGGCGGTCGCCTGGTTTCAGAGCGCTGCTCTGAAACCAGGCAACCATCATGGGGTGATGTGCACACATCGCCCCATGTAACTGGGCGCCGGCGACCTGTCAGGCGATGGGAGCCATAGACTCCCATTGTCCTGCATCGCCGCTGGGGTTTCCATACACCCCGGTGGCGATGCCGCCTGACAGCTCGCCGGCACAGGGCTGGAGGTGTCGCCCCGTGTAAACGGGGGACGGCGACGCTGGCGGGTCGCCAAAAATGTGCGCGCACCCTCCAGTCGCCGCCGACATCCCCAGCCCTGTCGCCTCATGTGACGGGCGCTTTAGAGTTTTACATTTACTTTTAATACAGTGAAGTCAATGGACAAGATTCTCAAATCGAGAAAAATTTCACTGTTGATGAAGACATGGCTCGTACATAGCCTGGGCTTTTTTTTGTAACGTATGATTGTCAAACATGGACCATAAAGGAACAAGACAGAAGTAGGGATGAGCGAGTAGTGAAATATTCATAATTGCTATGCTCATAACAAGTAGTTTGTAATAATCAAGTATTGGCTCTGGTCTGCCAGCCCTGATTTGATGACCGGGGAAGGGGGTGCTAGCAGAATTTTTTGATGATCGGGGGGGGGGGGGGGGTGCCAGCAGAATTTTTGGATGATCGGGGGGGGTGCTAGCAGGATTTTCTGACCACTGCTGACTTACCACGTCCCCGCCGCCATCTGCAGCTGCATCGTCGTGCAAAGCGCCGACAGCCGGCCCATTTCTGTGGGGGGGCGGCCCTAGATGTGGGCTATACCACCAGGCCAGGGGGCACTTGCCCCCCTGCCACCAGGGCCAGTCCGCCCCTGAGTGAGTCCAATGCAAGTCCTTAGGAAGCACAAGTAATTTTCTTCTGGACTCAATGATGAGGACTGTAAAATGGCAGAACTGTATGGAAAGTGCTTAAACTGCATGGGAACAGTATGCAGACATAATGTAGACTATGTCTGCATGCTGTTCTATCATACCATAAACTTTCCCATCTCATTGGTTTCTCGCTGTGAAGCAGGAAAGTTCACTGGAGTTCAGAGCTGAGCACAGGTGACCTAAACCGTGACGCCACCTCATTCACTGCGAGAGCCGAAGCTCATTCAGTTTCGGGTCTCGTAGTGAACAGTTGGCACAGAGGATCGTGGAGGGGTACTTGGGTTTAATAAAGATGAGAATGAGGTATGTGTCTGTGTTTTTGTTGTAATAAAATTATTTTTCTCTGTGTTATGTCTTCTTTCCTATTTACAAGAGATTCCTAATGGCTAGGTCCAATATTGGCCTGACAATAGAAATCCCGGGCTTAGTGTGAGCTGGCAATATTCAACTGACATTATCCTCTTTATTACCCAGTTTGCCACCAGCACCAGGTCAACTGGAAGAGTCGGAGTACAGCACCAGGGCAACTTGTCAGAGTACAGCACCAGAAAATGGTGCTTCTGATGAATGTGCCATTTTCTGAGGTGGCTGCAGGCTGCAATTTGCAGTGTGCGGGTCCCAGAACACTAGTGAATCCCCAGTTTGAGGAGTCAAGCCCCCAACATCCTAGCTGTACCTGGCTGAATATTGAGAAACCCCATGTCTTTTTTATTTTAAATTGATTTAAAAAAAATAATAAAAAAAGGTCTGTGCTGTATGTTGATTAACAACCAGCTACAACTAACAAAATGGGGTGGATGGAAGCCCATACCTGCCTGCTGTACTTGGTTGGTGACCAAAAATATGCCGAAGCCCCACGATAATGTGCATTATTTTCCAAAAATTAGCCCTATGAGTTGTATCACATTTGATGCATGAAGCCACCATCACAAGGGCTTCAATGACAAATATTAGTTAGGTAGCAGTAGAACAACTGTCCTGCTTGGTCCACTGCACATTGCGCATTGTGTGTCCCAAAATGAGCCCTATGAGCTGTGTCATGGTTTATGCAGGAAGTCACCATCACAAAGGCCTCCAATGACAAATTCGACTACTGTCCTGGTTAGTTCACTGCACAATGTGCATTGTGTTTCCAAAAATTAACCCTAGGGGCTGTGTCATGACTGATTCAGGAAGCAACAATCACAAGGACCTCCAATAACAAATATTAGTTACGTAGGACTACTGTCCTAGTTCGTCCACTACACAATATGCACTGTGTTTCCAAAAATTAGCCCTAGGGGCTGTGTCATGGCTGACGCAGGAAGACACCATCACAAGGGCCTCTGTTATGGTGTGATATGGTGGGTTATATTTTACTGCATTTTACAAGTGTGGTTGCTATACTGTGTATTCAGTCCTTCCCCCTTCCTGTGTACTCATTATATTCCAGAGAGTCTAATAATTGAATTACTCTGGATATGTCCTTACTTGGTTATTCTAGTCCTCTGCCTGTAGATGGTTGTATTCACCCCCCATGGAGTGTGTCAATAGGTCAGGTTTGGATTTGAGAGGTGGTTGGGGGGAGGAGAGGCAGTGCGATTTCAGTCCATTTGTGTGATGTTAAGTTGAGACCAGCTCCACAAAGGGACTTAGAGACACCTGGATTATCCGGATATACAGTATACTGCTGGATTGTTTTATGGATTTTGCTGATGGATTGTTTTTATGGATTCTTTATGTTTTTCAAGCAATAAACGTTCTTGTGCTGTTCACACCTCTCTTGCTCTATTGATTATGGGATACCGAAGAAGAACCCTGTGATAACTGGTGGCAGCAGTGGGAGCAACAGAGTGCAGCCCAATGGAGAATCGCCCAAAGAGTGAGTACAGACACTGGACTGTATCCAGTCTAAAGAGGAGAGCCAGAGACCTGGGCCTGAACTACCAAGGACTGACTAAAGAGGCTTTAATTGATTTACTGGTGGATGATAACTTTGCCACCTTCTCACAGATATCTAACAGACAACTGCTGAAGTCAGGGACCTCCACCCCAAAAAAAACAGTGGTTGGTGTGGTAAGAAGAAGAGATGGCATCTCTGAGCCCTGGCGTCTCTCAGGAGTACAAGGAGGAAGCTATTCACGGAGCACAGTGGAGACAAGAAGCAATGGAGCTCTAAAGAGGAAGAAATGTGATTTGGAGTGTAAACCCAACAGTCCGGGAGCCTGCACGGATCACCCGGACAGACTTAAAGCCATTTGATGAGGTTTCCGGAGATGTGGAAGGATTCTCCAAGGACTTTGATCAGCAGTGTGTTGTGATGAAGGTGCCCCGCTCTGGATGGATGCAATAGTTAGTGGGACTCCTGAACGGAAGCATGGCGGAGGTTTATCAAACTATTGACTCACAGTGGAACCGGGATTATATTTTTGTAAAACGGACTATCTTGGATTACCATGCTGTCACCCCAAAGGGCCCATATCCAAGACCTCCCATGCACCATGTGGGGGTTGTGTAGGATATATGCCCATAAGATGTCCCAGGCATGTCGGACATGGCTGGAAACAGAAAACGACTTGACTGTGGAAGATGTTGTACAGGTATTTCTTATAGAACAAATTCTACCCCTCAGAAATACAAGAATGAGTCAAGGAATGCATGACTCCTACATTGGATAGAGCTGCAACCCTGGCCAATGAGGCCCTTACTATTCGAACGCAGTGGAGGAGACTACTTGATGATAAATCACAGCCTGCCCCTGCACCCCAGCCCCCTCCGCTTATTTCTGCCCCTCCGCCTTATCCCGGGCCCCAACAGTTCTGACCACAACCAGGTGGATTTACAGAGAGGAGATTTTATGGGTGTGGGAAACCTGGGCACCTGTAATCTACTTGTCCCTCAATGACTCCGAGGGAGCCCCATGTACCCCCACCTCGTCTGGTGAATCTTGTGCAGCCTGACCACAGCCTGCTCTCACACCCCGGTCCCCTCCAGTTACATCTGCCCCATCACCCAGCTGCAGGTCGATGACCAGCCCCAACAGTTCCAACCACAATCCTGGGGAATCATGGAGAGGAAATGTTATGACTGTGGGCTATGTGGCCTCCTACAATCACGTTGTACCTCAAGGACTACTGTCCACTACACAATGTGCATTGTTTTTTACAAAAATTAGCCCTATGGGCTGTGCCATGGATGATGAAGGAAGGCACTTTCACAAGTACCTCCAATAAAAAATGACAAATAAGCACCTGTACTTTGTGTCACCCCCACCTTCTTGTAGATCTTACGAGTAAGGTAGTCAGTACTTTTTTTTTGTTTGCTTTTAATCATTCTATTTTACACAACTGTTTCTCATGAGTATTTTATTTATATATGAGTCTTTGATTTGTTAAGCGCTGCGGAATATGTTGGTGCTATATAATTAAAGATTGTTATTAAATATTACTGAATGTAACATTGTTACATTATTAGGATGTTGTTGACCATGAAGTAAATGTGGCAAAAGCCATAGCAGGATAGAAATGGAAGAAGGAAACGGGTTTGTATGGGAAGAGATGAATCTTAAAACCAGTAGCATAAATGAACATTTTTGGTGAATTTAGGTTGGCTTGCTGTCATCTGGAGAGATTACAAACTGTGGAGGAATCCAGTCCTTGTTGAATTTAATCAAAGTAAGGCTGGGGTCACAGTACCATTTTTCACATGCATTTTTGGAGACCTGCGTTTTCAAAAACGCATGTAAAAAACGCACCCATAGGCCCCCATGTTAAAAAACGCATGCCCAAATAGCCAAAAAGCATGTGTGACTGTCCCATGCATTTTTGGAGCATATCCAAAAACGCATGCGTTTTTGTAGAAAACGCATGCGTTTTTGTAGAAAACGCATGCGTTTTTATAACATGGGTTCCTATGGAAAACGCATGCAAAAACGCATGTACAGTTAGTACCTTTTAGTGCCATTCAAAAACGCATGCGTTTCCCATAGGAGCCCATGTTAAAAAAACGCATGCGTTTTTCCGGAAACGCATGCGTTTTTTTAACATGGGCTCCTATGGGAAACGCATGCGTTTTTGAATGGCACTAAAAGGTACTAACTGTACATGCGTTTTTGCATGCGTTTTCCTTAGGAACCCATGTTATAAAAACGCATGCGTTTTCTACAAAAACGCATGCGTTTTTCAAAACGCTCAAAAAAATACTACAAGCACTATTTTTATGTGCAGATTCAAAAACGCACCCAAAAACGCAGGGAGCCATCACAAACCTTACAAAACTCATGCTGACATGAAAAAAAGCATGAGTTTTGTTAAATCACTTAAAAAAACGCATGGCAACTGTGACCCCAGCCTTAGGCTGCCTTCACACTTGCGTTTGTGTCTGCATGCTGAGGGCATGCAGACGCAAACGCAGGCAAACGCAGCCCTTAATAATGTGAACGCAGCGGAGAATCTCCGCATGCGTTCACATTACTATGGTGCCCCGGCAGCCAATCAGCTGTCTCTGGGGCGGCCGGGAGGAGGAGATCAGCGGCAGAGATCTCCTCCTCCCAGCACAGCTGATCTCCCGCCGATGTCAGCGGGGGAGATACAGCTGATCTGACAGCTGTTTAAATCTCCCGCGCTGACACCGAATAGGGTGATATCAGTGCAGGAGATAAGAAACAGCTGATCGCTGCTTCAAATCTCCTGCGCCGACATCACTTATTCTGTGTCAGCGCAGGAAATTTAAACAGCTGTCAGATCAGCTGTATTTCCCCCGCTGACACCGGTGGGAGATCAGCGGCGGCTCTGCATGATCACCGGCGGCCACCGGGAGAGATTTCAATGAGATCCGCAGCGTTCTCCTGCGCTGTCATGTGGAGGACACTGCGGATACATTGAGATCCATGCATTGTTTGTGTGCTTGCGGGCGCTTGCAGATAAAACAAGCGCCCGCGACCGCACAAAAAATGCAACCTGCTGCGTTCGGAGGGCGCTCGGAGGGTGCACATGCGTTCCCTTGTTAAACATAGGAACGCAGTGCGCAAGCGTTTGGCTGCATTCGGTACGCAGCATTCACAAACGCTAATGTGAAGGCAGCCTAAGGCTGTGGTCACAGTTTTTTTAGTGCCTTTTAAAAACGCATGCTTTTTTACATGCGTTTTTCATGTCAGCATGAGTTTTTTAAGGTCTCTGATGGCTCCCTGCTTTTTTGGCTGCGTTTTTGAATCTACACATACAAATAGTGCGTGTAGTACTTTTTTGAGCGTTTTGAAAAATGCAAGCGTTTTTGTAGAAAACCCATGCGCTTTTATAACATGGGTTCCTATGGGAAACGCATGCAAAAACGCATGTACAATTAGTACCTTTTAGTGCCATTCAAAAACGCATGCGTTTCCCATAGGAGCCCATGTTAAAAAAATGCATGCGTTTCCGGAAACGCATGCGTTTTTTTAACATGGGCTCCTATGGGAAACGCATGCGTTTTTGAATGGCACTAATTGTACATGCGTTTTTGCATGCGTTTTCCATAAGGCCCCTTATTAAAAAACGCATGCGTTTTTGGATATGCTCCAAAAACGCATGGGACAGTCACACATGCTTTTTGGCTATTAGGGCATGCGTTTTTTAACATGGGGGCCTATGGGTGCGTTTTTTACATGCGTTTTTGAAAACGCAGGTCTCCAAAAATGCATGTGAAAAATGGTACTGTGACCACAGCCTAAGGCTGGGGTCACAGTACCATTTTTCACATGCATTTTTGGAGACCTGCGTTTTCAAAAACGCATGTAAAAAACGCACCCATAGGCCCCCATGTTAAAAAACGCATGCCCTAATAGCCAAAAAGCATGTGTGACTGTCCCATGCGTTTTTGGAGCATATCCAAAAACGCATGCGTTTTCTACAAAAACGCATGCGTTTTTGTAGAAAACGCATGCGTTTTTATAACATGGGTTCCTATGGAAAACGCATGCAAAAACGCATGTACAGTTAGTACCTTTTAGTGCCATTCAAAAACGCATGCGTTTCCCATAGGAGCCCATGTTAAAAAAACGCATGCGTTTCCGGAAAAACGCATGCGTTTTTTAACATGGGCTCCTATGGGAAACGCATGCGTTTTTGAATGGCACTAAAAGGTACTAACTGTACATGCGTTTTTGCATGCGTTTTCCATAGGAACCCATGTTATAAAAACGCATGCGTTTTCTACAAAAACGCATGCGTTTTTCAAAACGCTCAAAAAAATACTACAAGCACTATTTTTATGTGCAGATTCAAAAACGCAGCCAAAAACGCAGGGAGCCATCAGAGACCTTAAAAAACTCATGCTGACATGAAAAACGCATGTAAAAAAGCATGCGTTTTTAAAAGGCACTAAAAAAACTGTGACCACAGCCTAAGCCTGTGTACATTTTCCATAGAGAGGTATCTGCGCCTATCAGTGATGATTGCCCCAGTGGAACTGAAAACACACACTGACATTACACTAGCGGACGGTCAGGCCAGCACCTCCAAGGCGTGTAAGGAGAGGTTGGGTAAAGTGTTCAGCTTGGAAATCCAATATTAAGGGAACAGAAATGTCAGAAAGGACGCAGCTATAGTCACTTAAGTACTCCTTGACCATGTTCTGCAACTTCTCTCTCTTTAACATTGTTACAGGCGAAGATAGCTTGAACTTTACCAAAAATTCGATCCCGATCAGCATTTTTCCTGCGGTTTTCATGCTTTTTGGTGCAATTTAGGCCTGCAACTGCATGCGTTGTGTCCAAGTGGTTCATTTGCATCTCCTGGGTCAAAAAAAACACAAAAACAGCAGCATTTTTCCTGTGGTTTTTGTCATGAATTTCATGCTTTTTTGTGGAATTTAGGCCTGAAACTGCATGGATTCTGTGCAAGTGGTTCGCGTGCATCTCCTGGGCCAAATAAAGGACAAAAACACTGGCTTTTTTCCCATGGTTTTCATGCTTTTTGGTGCAATTTAGGCCTCAAACTGCATGCAATCGTTGAGACACTTAGCTTTAAATGCAGTGACCGGGTAGTTTAACAAAATGGCCATATTTTTAAAGCTAATTGTCTCAATTTTTGCTTATAAGATATTCCTATATTCTAATTGTCATAGTAGAGTGCCCCTCTATCTAGTGTTGCAAGTATTGTGTTTGGCGTGCACCTGTACACACTGACAGGATTGAGTGCCGCAGTCATTTCTATATTGCAATATGGGGTCACACCCTCTGTAGTGCACCTTCCCTGCCCTGGGCCTGTTCAGAGCTGTTGTTCTCTGGTATCAGTCTTTTGAAATTGCCCATAAAAAGAGGAGGTTTTTAACCCAGATAGAGGCTGCAAATGGAGGTTAGGGACCTGGTCAAGCAGACACGCCTCCACGTGGCAACCGGGTGGTTTAACAATATGGCCATATTTGTAAAGCTAAGTGTCTCAATTTTTGCTTATAAGATATTCCTATATTCTAATTGTCATAGCAGAGTGCCCCTTCATCTACTGCTGGCTGTATGAGAGGTTAAGACAAGGTCTGGGCGAACAGTTATTGCTTTAAATCTCCTCACTGCCGGCTGGCAGAATACTCTCCACAAGGAGAATAGCAGTTCCCCCAGACGAGGGCCTTAGCCCCTCACATAGCAAGATCAGAATTTCCACACACTGCACTGATGAGGGGCCATCACCCCGAAATGCAGCATCTGCAGTTTGCGGTTCTGATCTGGCACAAATCCTAAGTCATATTAAAAGGCTTGTTAAAGAGTCAATCATGACTTTTAGGATTGCGTCTGGCCCCTAGCCTGCTGCTTCCTTCAGAAACTTAGTTTCTTAGTTTTACCAGCAGGTAACGCTATGCGCTGCCTGGCAATAGATCTCTATGGCAACCGGACGCTTACCGCAGCCTCCAGTTCCACAGAAATTTCCAGGATATGCGCTTTTGATGAGCGCACAGGAAATGCTGCAGACTGCGTTTCCTGTGCGCTCATCAAAAGCGCATATCCTGGAGATTTCTGTGGAGTCGGAGGCTGCGCTAAGGCTATGGTCAGATTACCGTTTTTCGCTGTGCCCCGGTGGGTCACGCTAAAAACATAGGGTTTGGCAGCAATAACGCAGTGCTAACGCCATGTTAGCACCGCGATAACGCTGCTAATGTTAATCTAAACTGGTTTGGTATGTGTCCGGCTGGATCAGGGGGATTTTGTTTTTTGCCCCAGACACAAAATCGTAGCTTACAACATTCTTTGTGTCCGGGGAAAAAATCACACAAAACCAGATCCTCCCAGATCTGGCGTCCCTAACATGGGAGTCCATGGGGGCTGGATTGCACCAGATCCGACATAAAGTTGGACTGGTTCCCGATCACCGGGTGCTGAAAGAGCGGCGGCTGTTAAAAGTAAAAGTGGAATTTCAGCACCTGGAGAGCTCCACGGCTGAAATATCAGCACCGTGACTAGCTCCCCTGCATGTTACAGCACTGGACAGCAGCAGCCGCTGATTCTGGCAGAAAACAGGATCAGAGGGCAGATTGGCCCTCCAGTTTTGTTTTGTCCGGGGCTGTCAGGTTCTGTCCTGTGTATCCTGCAAAACACCGGACAGAACCTGACAGGGAAATAACGTGGTGTGAATACAGTCTAAGGCTAGGGTCACATTACAGCCATAGGTGCGCTAAAAGCAAGCATTTTTTCAACGTGAAAATTTTGAAAAACACATGCGTTAACGCATCAATAGACTCCAATGCAAAAAACGCATGGTCAAAATGTAACACTTTTAACGCTAAGCGTTTTTGCTAAAGCAACCAAAAACGCCGTAAGCAGCGTTTTTGGGGGTGTTTGCAAAAACGCATGCATTTTTTTAGCATGGGACCCTATGGGAAATGCATGCGTTAATGCTAGTGTTAAAATGGAATAAAAATGGCAACAGAAAAAAAACTGCAACCATTAACGCTGGCCTCAAAACAACAGCCTCCCAAGTGTGACCGTAGCCTAAAGGTACCTTTACACGCCGCCACAACAGGATGCATACAACCCGCTACAGGCTACAAATGTAGCTTGTGGCGCCAATATCGCCCGTAGTAGCGGCGTCTGAAGACGGGACGACACAGCCGGCTACAGATACATCTGTATCCGTGCACTGCCCATAAACAGATGGCTACATCGCCGATTGTAGCGAGCTGTATCGGCGTGTAAAGAACCCACAGAAGGGAACACTGGACACCCGGCGATGTAGCTGTAATGTAGCTAAGGCGTGACCCAGGCTCCGTGTTACCGCGCCCCATCTGCGATCATTGGTGGAAGCTCCTGCATGACGATTGGTAGTCGCTGCATAGGGAGGCATATTTAAGGAGCTGACCAGTCACACTACACAATCGCTCGAGCGTGCTGTATTAACCAGCATCCTGCGATGCCTGCCCAATCATGATGATATTGCGCTGTCCTATCAGCGTACGGACGTCTTGTAATCCACAATTGTGGCACGCCTATGTGCTGTCCCTGCTGCACCAGGTCCGCCCATATTAGCTTGTTGTAGCGTTGTGTAAATGAGGTAAGGTAAGCTACAGATGGCTACTTGAGAAACCCGGCGATGTAGCTAGCTGTAAATGTAGCGTAGCGTAGCGCACCTTGTGGCGGCGTGTAAAGAGGGTGCGTTTCCCGTTGGTAACCGTTTGGGCGTGCTCGTGCACGTGAAGTAGCCGTTGGTATCCATCCTGCAGTGGTGGCGTGTAAAGGTACCTTAAGAGTAAAGATATTTCTCCTGGTGAAAAAGCAGCACTTTCTGAGCTCATATTCAGTGAGGATATTATTATACACCAGGCTGACAAAGGCGGTAGTATCATCTTAATCAAGAAAAGTGATTATATATTTGAAGCCCTGAGGCAGCTGGGGGCTGAAATAAAAATCATAGCCCACAGCCGCCCCTGAAAATGGCGTATTCATTAGAAGTCTCATTTTGTCGAGTATTACCCCACTGTGGATTACCATGTGAGGCTTTATTTGGGTAGTAAAGAAGGGAAACAGGGGTGTCTGTGTGTTTTTTTTTCCAAATAAATGAATTTTTTTTTTTTGCCTTTTTTTTTTTACTATTTACGGTACTTACAGATTCTCAATGGACGGGTCTAACATTGGCCTGACATTATGAATCTTGGGCTGGGTTTGACCTAACAATACTCAGTTGACATTAACACTAGAACTACTGAGGTAGTCATTTTGACTACTTCGCACTATGTATTTCTCCTCTATGACTACATTTTTTGGAATTCCGGCTTGAGACTCGGACATTCACCTATAACTACTAAAGGTAGTCATTTTGACTACCTGCTATATTTTGCTGTCCTTTTGTCACTAAAAGTTGCTGTAAAGTTTTGTGCATATTTTTTTCACTGTATCTTATTTACCCTGATGTTCATATAGATGTAGTTCAATTCAGATGTCAACTTTTCACATTTTCATTGTGTTACCTGGTTGTATTAAGGGGGGTTTACACGTTGCGATATCGGCGTCCAATTTCAATGAAAAGTCACGTGGTTCGATCGTTGGAGCCGATATCGTTCCTGCGTTGTATGGTGTGAACGTCCAATACGATGCAGGAACGATGTCAATGCGATATCGGGGATTGAATGAGCGTGCTCTCCAATGCTTTGATATTGAATGGAGATTGGAGCCGGATCGTGCTGTGTGACAGCCCAACTACGATGTGAAGTTCAACGTCACCCATTCACTCCCATGTTAAATGGTCGTTCCAGGGTTGGGGGGCGTAGACATTGTACGGACGTTGGATCCAGAAAATGCAACGTGTAAACCTCCGATGCGATGCGGGAGAAACGTGCACTAAATGCGCGCTCCCGCGCCATTCAATTGCGATATCGCAACGATATTGAAACGTGTAAACCCACCATTACTGTGTAATGCTGATCTGAATAGAGATTTTTTGTAAAACTGTAGGCTCTTATCTTATGCTAACGAAGGGTGGTGTTTTTTTTGTGGTCCTAGCAGTAGACAGTAAGTCTGGATAGTAAATTACTTTAATTTCACTTGGAGAGACAAAGACAACAGATGCAGACATAAGAGCTCTGAAAACTCCTACAGGTATATACAACATTTTATTGTCATATTATTCGATTATTTTGTACTGTATAGTTTAAAGCAGCCATTTTTGGGGGGAAAAACTATATTTGCATACAGCTTGATGTTATTAGTTATAGTTTATGGCCACTTTACACGTGGCAACAGGAAGATAGAAAACGGCAGGTGTCGGAGACAATTGTACCTTTTACCTTCAGAACACCTAGAAGTGGCTGCGTGTAAATCTGGTATCTGCAAGGTGTTTTGAAGGTAAAAGGTACAATTGTCTCCGACACCTGCCGTTTTCCGCCTTCCTGTTGCCGCGTGTAAAGTGGCCATTACAGCTAGAAAGAATACTTTTTTATCTGCAAATGGGCAATATGCATGAATATAGCAATAATGCAATGTAATGCTTTATGTGGCGAAAACGATAAAAATTACATGTTTTTTTTTCATTTTTCTTCTTCACTTACATTTTCACTGCTTGTTGTTCTTGAGTTGTTGTTTATATGTGTGCACTTTAATAATAAATTATTTTAAAACGTCTATTATTATTGTTTTACTTAGTTTACTTTTGTTATTTCCTGTAGAAAAATATGAAAAAAAATCCGAAAAAAAAAACATTCCAGAGCATTACTGTTGGATCTCACAATAATAATACATTAAAAAAATATAATTATTAATAAATAACCACAAATGAAACTCTAAAAATAAACGAAAACAAGTCAGTAGTCAAAATGACTACATTCAGTAGTTTTAGTAGGTGTCACGAGTACAGTAGTTCTAGTGTCAATCCCTTATTACCCAGTCTGCCTCCGGCACCAGGGCAACAAACCATTCCTATCCTGAAGAAATCAGTTATAACTTTCAGCTATTGTTTATTATTACCACTACCCTATGTCTCAAAACTTGTTGGCTCATCTACATTGAACTAATTAATACCTCTTATCCAACACACTCTGACAACCAACCAACTAAAACACCTTCGATCAAGCTAACAACCCACCACCCCACTGACACTGCCCTAACCAAAGTTACTAGGAACGTATTAAGATCTAAAGTGAACAGATGGTACAGTACTCCTAGAACTGTGCTCTGCCTTCGAAACAGTTCCACTTACTACAGATCCTCCCATCCCTTGGCATCAGACATCTTGGATATCCTGTTTCCTAACTTAACATTAATAAACAACTAAAATAAAAAAAAATAAAATGAAAGTTAACACTCCTAGTAGTGATGAGCGAGTATGCTCTGCGCTGCTCGGTACTCGCACGAGTATCACTGTACTCGGGCGACTCGCCGAGCACCGAGTAATCTCGCGATACTCGTGCTGTGCTCGTGGTCGTCATCTCTGCATGTTGGCGCTCTTTTGAGAGCCAGCCCACGTGCAGGGATTGGCTGACAGACCACTGCAATGCCACAGCCCTGTTAGTTGTGGCATAGCAGTGATTGGCTGGCCTGCACAGCGTCACCGAGCCTTTTAAACTCCCGGCGCGCTGTGCTCGGCACACAGCCATCCAGACAGTGAGTGTAGGGAGAGTGTCTGCTGCTGATTAGGGACAGATTTGCGGCCCTTACAGGTAGATCCGGATCAGGGCTGCAAACTGCTGCTGCTGACCACAACAGTCCTTCTCAGGACGAATCTAGGAGGATATAGGCAGGGTGATCCAGATCGGAGTCCAAGCTTTCCAGTGACCAGAACAGTCCTTCTCAGGACTAATCTAGGAGGATATAGGCAGGGTGATCCAGATCGGAGTCCAAGATTTCCAGTGACCAGAACAGTCCTTCTCAGGACTAATCTAGGAGGATATAGGCAGGGTGATACAGATTGGAATCCAAGCTTTTCTGTGACCATTAGAGTCACCACACTCTTGTACTTACTACCTTAATACAGGTTAGGGACTAAAATCGTCTAAAGATTCAAAGTGCATAGCTCACCATGGCCTTCCTAGGCTGTTTGTGCTGGAATCCAAGCTGGTATCCAGATTAGCCGTGAAGTAAATAGAAAAATTCCGCACAGACCGGGTATTCTGATTTAAAACTCCAATTCTTTATTCATCCATACGAATAAAACACAAGTTCTGGGGTACACAAGCCCCCCTCCCACGCCTTACGCGTTTCAGTTAGAGCACCTTAATCATAGACATACACAGCAGTGTCTGCACAACACATATATAGGAAACTTTACATGTACACACCCCCTACCATCACCCATGTGCAATCATTTAACAATTATTCCAGAATCAAAGAGTTAACTTTTTCAGAGAGCAGATCAAAGTTCCAAAAATATTTTTGCAGGAAAAAACCAAATCTAATATAACCAATAACATTTACAGGCTGGCCTTATATCTCTTACTACTGACTGAGTACTATATTCTATCAGGTTCGTTTTTACAGAACCTTCCTTTAGATCCATAAATAAATATACATATGTCTTACTCTACTCAGTCAGAGTAATTACAAACAATAGTCGACCAGACCAGTATTTAACAGATCATATATTAGTTCGCTAGTACATATAAGATGGAACATAGTTATACAGTAATATTCATATAACTATAAATATGATTGAACATGACTGTATATGAATGTAAATATGAGAGATAGCTATGGTTTTTAAATCTCACAATGTTCTGCATAGGTATTTTCACACCCCTTATTCATTATTCCCATCAGTCATTATTCTTAAAGGTGATGTCTGAGTAAATCTACCTAAAATACAAAAGATATAATAAAGTTTTTATAAAGTTTTTATAATAACGTTTTTGTGGCGGGGTAGGGGTTATTTATTCAGATATTAATCAACAAATGGACAGCTTATCACATTACACTCACTTGCCCCAATCGTCTCCTGAAACCATTACAGTCACCAGACAGGTGCACGTACTACCTTAATACAGGTTAGGGAACTAAAATCCTAACTCTTGTCATCTCAACAGTCACCAGACAGGTGTACGTACTACCTTAATACAGGTTAGGGACTAAAATCGTCTCCTGAAACCATTACAGTCACCAGACAGGTATGCGTACTACCTTAATACAGGTTAGGGAACTAAAATCCTAACTCTTGTCATCTCAACAGTCACCAGACAGGTGTACGTACTACCTTAATACAGGTTAGGGACTAAAATCGTCTCCTGAAACCATTACAGTCACCAGACAGGTGTACGTACTACCTTAATACAGGTTAGGGAACTAAAATCCTAACTCTTGTCATCTCAACAGTCACCAGACAGGTGTACGTACTACCTTAATACAGGTTAGGGAACTAAAATCCTAACTCTTGTCATCTCAACAGTCACCACACTGTTGTACGTCATACCTTTAAAGAGGTTAGGGAACTAAAATCCTAACTCTTGTCATCTCAACAGTCACCACACTGTTGTACGTCATACCTTTTTACAGGTTAGGGAACTAAAATCCTAACTCTTGTCATCTCAACAGTCACACACACTGTTGTACGTCATACCTTTTTACAGGTTAGGGAACTAAAATCCTAACTCTTGTCATCTCAACAGTCACCACACTGTTGTACGTCATACCTTTAAAGAGGTTAGGGAACTAAAATCCTAAATCTTGTCATCTCAACAGTCACCACACTGTTGTACGTCATACCTTTTTACAGGTTAGGGAACTAAAATCCTAACTCTTGTCATCTCAACAGTCACCAGACAGGTGTACGTACTACCTTAATACAGGTTAGGGAACTAAAATCCTAACTCTTGTCATCTCAACAGTCACCACACTGTTGTACGTCATACCTTTAAAGAGGTTAGGGAACTAAAATCCTAACTCTTGTCATCTCAACAGTCACCACACTGTTGTACGTCATACCTTTTTACAGGTTAGGGAAATAAAATCCTAACTCTTGTCATCTCAACAGTCACCAGACAGGTGTACGTACTACCTTAATACAGGTTAGGGAACTAAAATCCTAACACTTGTCATCTCAACAGTCACCACACTGTTGTACGTCATACCTTTTTACAGGTTAGGGAACTAAAATCCTAACTCTTGTCATCTCAACAGTCACCACACTGTCGTACGTCATACCTTTCTACAGGTTAGGGAACTAAAATCCTAACTCTTGTCATTTCAACAGTCACCACACTGTTGTACGTCATACCTTTTTACAGGTTAGGGAACTAAAATCCTAACTCTTGTCATCTCAACAGTCACCACACTGTTTACGTAATACCTTTAAAGAGGTTAGGGAACTAAAATCCTAACTCTTGTCATCTCAACAGTCACCACACTGTTGTACGTCATACCTTTTTACAGGTTAGGGAACTAAAATCCTAACTCTTGTCATCTCAACAGTCACCACACTGTTGTACGTCATACCTTTAAAGAGGTTAGGAAACTAAAATCCTAACTCTTGTCATCTCAACAGTCACCACACTGTTGTACGTCATACCTTTAAAGAGGTTAGGGAACTAAAATCCTAACTCTTGTCATCTCAACAGTCACCACACTGTTGTACGTCATACCTTTATACAGGTTAGGGAACTAAAATCCTAACTCTTGTCATCTCAACAGTCACCACACTGTTGTACGTCATACCTTTTTACAGGTTAGGGAACTAAAATCCTAACTCTTGTCATCTCAACAGTCACCACACTGTTGTACGTCATACCTTTTTACAGGTTAGGGAACTAAAATCCTATCTCTTGTCATCTCAACAGTCACCACACTGTTGTACGTCATACCTTTTTACAGGTTAGGGAACTAAAATCCTAACTCTTGTCATCTCAACAGTCACCACACTGTTGTACGTCATACCTTTAAAGAGGTTAGGGAACTAAAATCCTAACTCTTGTCATCTCAACAGTCACCACACTGTTGTACGTCATACCTTTTTACAGGTTAGGGAACTAAAATCCTATCTCTTGTCATCTCAACAGTCACCACACTGTTGTACGTCATACCTTTAAAGAGGTTAGGGAACTAAAATCCTAACTCTTGTCATCTCAACAGTCACCACACTGTTGTACGTCATACCTTTAAAGAGGTTAGGGAACTAAAATCCTAACTCTTGTCATCTCAACAGTCACCACACTGTTGTACGTCATACCTTTATACAGGTTAGGGAACTAAAATCCTAACTCTTGTCATCTCAACAGTCACCACACTGTTGTACGTCATACCTTTAAAGAGGTTAGGGAACTAAAATCCTAACTCTTGTCATCTCAACAGTCACCACACTGTTGTACGTCATCCCTTTTTACAGGTTAGGGAACTAAAATCCTAACTCTTGTCATCTCAACAGTCACCACACTGTTGTACGTCATACCTTTATACAGGTTAGGGAACTAAAATCCTAATCTCCTGTGACCTCAACAGTCACCAGACAGTTGTCGCTGTATACAGGCAAAATGCGCAAAGGCATTGGCAAGGGCATTGGCAAGGAACAAGGAAGTGGACATGATGGTGGTGCAGGCAGAGGCCGAGGTCGTGTGCAAGCACTAATTTCGCAACAACAAAGGGCCACATCTCCACGCTCGCACGTCCTGTCCCAAATTCTTGGGGCCCGCAGCAGTACACCACTGTTGAACCAAGACCAGTGTCAACAGGTTGTTACTTGGATAGCGGATAATGCTTCAAGTCAGATGGGCACCTCCACAAACACCCTGTCTTCCACACGGTCAACTGTCAGTAGCTGTGATACTGCACCGCACATTTCCCAACCTGATCCTCCTTCCTACCACCTGGCCGAGTACACGTCCACGGACATTACTGATCCCACACTAGGACACTCGGAAGAGCTGTTCACGTATCCATTTGCAGAATCTGGCCTATCGCCACCTCCTCTTGAAGTGGGTCATGAGAAGATGGTATGTACAGATGCCCAAATATTTGAGCAGCCACGTTATGACGAACGGAACGTTGTCAAAGTGTCTCAACAAGGGGTGGACGATGATGAGACACAATTGCCAGGAAGTCAGGAGGAGGATCAGGGTGCGGAAGAGGAAGACGACGTGGTGGATGATCCAGTAGCTGACCCAACATGGCAGGAGGATATGCAGAGCGAGGACAGCAGTGCACAGGGGGAGGGAGGCGTAGCATCCCAACAGGCAGTACAAAGCAGGGTTGTGTCCGCAGGCAGAAGGCAGGCAACCGTTCCCCGGAACAACAACACGACTCAAGGTGCCTGTACAAATGTTCAGTCTTCCCGAGTCTGGGAGTTTTTTAAGTTGGCTCCAAAAGACTCTAAAAAGGCCATTTGCCACACCTGCCATGCCACTATCAGCAGGGGTACGAAAACTAGCAGCCTGACCACCACCACCATGATCAGGCACATGTCAGCCAAGCACCCGACTTTGTGGGAAGTAACACAGAGTCGAGGAGCGGTGCGTGCTGATGTCACTGCTACGTCTTCGCCTGTTGTGCATGCGAGCCAATCCCCTGTCCATGCTGGCCGCGAACAAGCCTCCGGCCCTGCACCTGAAGTTGCCCACGCACAAATTACACCGCCATCAAGCACGTCCTTGTCCCAGCGCAGCGTTCAATTATCCATTCAGCAAACATTTGAACGCAGGCGCAAATACGCTGCCAATGCCCCACATGCCACAGTCCTGAATGATCACATTTCGTGACTCATAGCGCTAGAAATGTTGCCTTTCCGTCTGGTGGAGACGGACGCATTCCGCGACCTGATGGCGGCTGCTGTCCCACGTTACTCGGTCCCCAGCCGACACTATTTCTCCATATGTGCCGTCCCCGCATTGCATAACCACGTGTCCAACAGCCTCACACGTGCCCTGAACAATGCTGTTTCAGCCAAAGTCCACCTAACCACAGACACGTGGACAAGTGCTTGTGGGCAAGGCCGCTACATCTCCTTGACGGCACACTGGATTAATATTGTGGAGGCTGGAACCCAGTCTGAGCGAGGGACGGAACACGTCCTTCCCACACCAAGGATAGCAGGCCCTACCTCTGTCAGGGTTTCACCGACACTCTACAGCTCCGGAATATCATGCTCTTCAGCCTCCTCCTCCTGCGCATCCTCATCCACTGTACCCTCCACACCAGTCCCAAGCTGGAAGCACTGCAGCACTGCCTCTGCAAAGCGGCAACAGGCTGTGCTGAAGCTAGTCTGCATAGGGGACAAACCCCACAATGCAGAAGAGGTGTGGACAGCTCTGAAACAGCAGGCAGATCACTGGGTCACACCTCTGAACCGTGGCAATGGCCGGAACCTGGTGGCAGCTTTGAGGCGAGGGCAGCTGACGCATGTTCCATGCGTGTGGCCCATGTGCTCAACCTGGTGGTTCAGAGGTTTGTGAAGTCATACCCGGAGGTGTCTGACCTGCTGGTAAAAGTTCGGCGTCTGTCTGCACATTTTCGCAAGTCACCTGCTGCTTCAGCCGGCCTTGCCAGCTTTCAGCGCCGTTTGCGTCTTCCGGCCCACAGACTGGTGTGTGATGTCCCCACGCGTTGGAATTCAACGCTGCACATGTTGGTCAGGATATGTGAGCAGAAGAGGGCAGTTGTGGACTACCTGCATCACCTAAGCCGTCGGGAAATGGGTCAAACTCCACACATAACACGTGAGGAGTGGAGATGGATGTCCGACCTATGTACCGTACTCCAAAACTTTGAGGACTCCACCAAGATGGTGAGCGGTGATGACGCCATTATTAGCGTCACCATACCACTACTCTGCCTTCTAAAACGGTCTCTGCTGAAAATAAAAGAGGATGCATTGCAGGCCGAGCGCGATGACTTAGAGCAAGAAACTGTAGTGGGTGTGGGTGAAAACACACAGCCCAGCCTCATGTCATCACAACGTGTAGTGGAGGACTATGACGAGGAGGAGGAGGAGGATGAAGACATGGAGCAACTCTCAGGCCAAATTGGGGATATGACATGCACACCAGTCATACCCTCGATTCAGCGTGGCTGGCCAGAGGACAGGGGAAATGAGGAGGAGGAGGAGGAGGAGGATGAGGACAGCATGTTCAGTCATCGTGTTGGTCTGGATACTGAAGTGATGGCTGTTAAGAGTCTGGCGCACATGGCTGACTTTATGGTAAGCTGCCTGTCTCGTGACCCTCGCGTTCAGAACATCTTGGCCGACAATCAGTACTGGTTGGCAACTTTCTTAGACCCACGCTACAAGGAGAACTTTATGTCTCTCATTCCTGAGGCGGAGAGGTCAGCCAAAATGCAGCAGTTCCACAGGGTCATAGTCACGGAAGTTGTCAAATCATTCCCCTCCCAAAACGCTAGCGGCATAGCTCAGGATTCGATGGACAACCAAGGCGTACGGCCGAGAGGGGCACAAGTCCAATCCGCCAGTGGCAGGGGAACTGTCTTTACGATGTGGGACAGTTTTCTCAGCCCCTCACGTACCACAGCCCCTGAGGTGCGGGGTAGTGCCACCAGAAATGCTAAGTTTGGGCAGATGCTGAAGGAGTACCTTGCAGATCGAACAACTGTACTGCGAGATTCCTCGGTGCCTTTCAACTATTGGGTCTCCAAGCTCGACACGTGGCATGAATTGGCTCTGTACGCCTTGGAAGTCCTGGCCTGCCCTGCCGCTAGCGTTTTATCAGAGCGTGTTTTCAGTGCTGCAGGTGGAATCATCACTGATAAACGCACCCGCCTGTCAACTGAAAATGCGGACAGGCTGACTCTGATCAAGATGAACAAGGGTTGGATTGGGCCAGACTTCACCACACCACCAGCAAATGACAACTGAATTAAATTTTGTTATTTGAATTTGACATGTACCTCCACTCACCCATGGGTACACACTTCCGGACTTTGGCTAATCGCTGGACTGCTCCTCCTTCTCCTCATGTGACACCATGATGACCGTTACAATACTTAGGCTTTTGTTTGAGGTATACCCGCAGTGGTAAATTTTTTAGCCCATTCTGTTACAATGGGCATTACAACGACAGGAGACCCGCTCCTTTTCAATGGGAAAAATGTTTTTAGGCACTCCTACACGTCTCTATCCAGGGACAAAGAGGAGCCTCCCAATTTTTGGCTGCCCTCACCAAAGGGCTATACTACAATACACCCACTTGAGGGTTACAGGCCCTACTACATGTCTGTAAGCATGGGTCATTGTTGAACCTCCCATTTTTTGGCTGCCCTGACCAAAGGGCTATACTACAATACACCCAGTTCTTGTTAACAGGCCCTCCTGCACGTCTCTATCCAGGGACAAAGAGGAGCCTCCCAATTTTTGGCTGCCCTCACCAAAGGGCTATACTACAATACACCCACTTGAGGGTTACAGGCCCTACTACATGTCTGTAAGCATGGGTCATTGTTGAACCTCCCAATTTTTGGCTGCCCTGACCAAAGGGCTATACTACAATACACCCACTTGAGGGTTACAGGCCCTACTACATGTCTGTAAGCATGGGTCATTGTTGAACCTCCCAATTTTTGGCTGCCCTGACCATAGAGCTATACTACAATACACCCACTTGAGGGTTACAGGCCCTACTACATGTCTGTAAGCATGGGTCATTGTTGAACCTCCCAATTTTTGGCTGCCCTGACCAAAGGGCTATACTACAATACACCCACTTGAGGGTTACAGGCCCTACTACATGTCTGTAAGCATGGGTTATTGTTGAACCTCCCAATTTTTGGCTGCCCTGACCAAAGGGCTATACTACAATACACCCACTTGAGGGTTACAGGCCCTACTACATGTCTGTAAGCATGGGTCATTGTTGAACCTCCCAATTTTTGGCTGCCCTGACCAAAGGGCTATACTACAATACACCCAGTTCTTGTTAACAGGCCCTCCTGCACGTCTCTATCCAGGGACAAAGAGGAGCCTCCCAATTTTTGGCTGCCCTGACCAAAGGGCTATACTACAATACACCCAGTTCTTGTTAACAGGCCCTCCTGCATGTCTGTATCCAGGGGCATTGGTGAACCTCCCAATTTTGGACTGCCCTGGTAAAGGAAGATACTACAATAGACCCAGTTCCTCAAAATGGGCACTTTATTTCTAGACAGGGCTTCATGTACGTCTCTTGTCAGGGTCATCGGAGTGTCGCACAATGTTTTCACGTAAAATCTTTCATGTAATCACAAAAAGTAACATACACCAGCTGTATCTCACTATTGGGTATGTGCCCTTAACATTTCCACCCTAAATATTCATTTTGGTGTCATTTTGGAAGGTTTTCTGGAGACTCCGTAAAATTGGCGTGAAACTCGGACAACATTGTTCACAGCTGTGACTTTTGAGTGAGAAATGCTTCCAGGGGTCTTCCCCATGGTGTTGCCATGTCATTTCAGCACTCTTCTGAGACTTTTGTGACATTTTTAGGCTTTTTCCATGCTGCCAGCAGTCATTTCATAAAAATACTCGTGTCTCCCATAGGATAACATTGGGCTCGTTACTCGGGCCGAGTACACGAGTATCTCGGGATGCTCGGCCCGAGCTTCGAGCACCCGAGCATTTTAGTACTCGCTCATCACTAACTCCTAGGCCTCACCTGTCCTGCTGTACAGTCTTTCTGCAATCCAATAGTTTTCCTCAGGCCAGTGTGGTGTCTGCATTAACCTTATGACACCTTACTTGACATTATGAGGCCTAATCAGTGCCAAAAATGCAGGATTTTGGAAGAAGAAGCTATGATTATTATTATTTATTTATATAGCGCCATTAGATGTCATGGTGCTTTACATATGGAAAGGACAGACGAGAACAAGTACAATATGTATGGACAATCAAGACATACACATACAGGAGGAGAGAGGACCCTGTCCGCGAGGGCTCACATTGTATGAGGGACGGGTGGGGATACAGTAGGAGGGGGGAGTGCCGGTCGTGAGATGGTGCGGTGGACGAGGTCTCATTTTAGGTGGTAGGCTTGTTGGAAGAGGTGGGTTTTCAGGTTTCTTTTGAAGGTTCTCAGGGTAGGTGAGTGTCTGATGTGTTGGCGGAGAGAGTTCCAGAGTATAGCGGATGCACAGGAAACTTCTTGTAAGCAGTTGTGAGTGAAGGAAATAAGAGGGAGGTAGAGCAGGAGCTCTTGGGAGGATCGCAGATTGCGTGAGGGTATGGTATCGGAAGACCATGTCAGAGATGTATGGAGGGGACAAGTTGTGGATGGCATTGTATGTTATGGTTGAAGTTTTGACCTGGGATCTCTAAGACGTGGGGAGCCAGTGACGGGCTTGGCAGAAGGGGAAAACAGGGGAGTATTGGGGAGACAGTTGGATTAGTCGGGCAGTAGAGTTTAGGATAGATTGGGGAGGTGCAAGGGAGGTAGCGGGGAGGCCAGTGAGGAGGAGGTTGCAGTAGTCAAGGCGGGAGAAGATGAGAGCATGAACAAGTGTTTTAGCAGGTCAAGGAAAGTTCAGATCCGGGAGATGTTTTTGAGTTGGAGGTGGCGAGGGCTTGGATGTGAGGTTTGAAGGAGAAGAGTCGAGGATAACTCTGAGACACTTGGTGCGGGGGACTCGGGAGAGTGAGCAGTCGTTGACATTGATACATAGGTCTCATAGAGGGGGAGAGCGACTTGGGGGGAAGACAATGAACTTTGTTTTTTCCATGTTCAGTTTTAGAAAGTGAGTGGAGAAGAAGGATGAGATGGCAGACAAGCATTGTGGAATTTTGGATAGTATGGAGTTGATGTTAGGCCCAGACAGAGAAATCTGGGTGTCGACGGCGTAGAGATGATACTGAAGGCTATGGGACTCGATAAATTGTCCTAAGCCGAGGGTGTAGATGGAGAAGAGTAGGTGTCCCAGAACTGAGCCTTGGGAGATACCGAACTCAAACTGAACTGAAAAAGACCTGTGAATCAGAGTAGTACTGTACATGAGAAGGCAAGGTGTCAAGGCTTAGATTTCGGTAATTTGTATGTCCTTACTTTATTTTCATTCCTGTAGATATAAGCATAAGACTGAAAATTGTTGAAAAACATTGGTCACATATTCACCATGATTCACTGTAAGACCAGATTCACACATACCATCTGTTTTTGCCTTAAATCCGTTTTTGGGAACATTTTGGGCATTTTTTTTTCAAAGTCCAAAAACGCATATGCGTTAACGCATGTGTGAGTGTTTTTTTTTTTTAAACGCATGCGTTTTTATGCAGCAGCCCAAAAACGCTGCTAGTTGCATTTTTGGGGTGCTTTCAAAAAACGCATGCGTTTTTTTTTAACATGGGCCCCTATGGGAAATGCAAGCGTTAACGCATGGCACGTATAGGCACCTGCGTTAACGCATATGCGTTTTTAATGAAAAAATGACTAAGTCCCAAAATTTGCCAAAAACGTCCAGGACCTCAGGGGACACTATTGGCACCCTTAGAAAAATGGATCAGTTTTTCTAAGCGCTTAAAAAACGGATTTGTATGTGTGAACCTGGCCTAAGGATAACAGAATTTGACAAAATTCTAATTCAGTTAATATCAACCAAATTATGCCAGGTTCACACATACAAATCCGTTTTTTAAGCCCTTAGAAAAACTGATCTATTTTTCTAAGGGTGCCAATAGTGTCCCCTGAGGTCCTGGACGTTTTTGGCAAATTTTGGGTAGAAATGCTCCTTACCTCTCTTCCGGCTGTCTGCTCTGTGCTGGGCTCCGGGTCCTGCGGGCTGCGGCAGCTCCGGGGTCCCAGAGCCCGCCTGCTCCTCCCTGTGTACGACATACATGTCTGTGCACAGAGATGTATCAGTGCTGAATTGTTTCTCAAGCCTGCAATCCCTGTGTACAGACATGTATATATATGCACAGGGATGTATCAGAGTGGACGGAAGAGGATTTTTTAATTAAAGATGGAGTCCCTAATGGCTTTTATTTCTAATAAAAAAAATTTTCTCTGTGTTGTGTTTTTTTAAAAACAATTTAATAGAAATTCATGGCGGTCATGTCTAATATTGGCTTGACCGCCATAAATTTCGGGCTTAGGCCAGCTGATAATAAAAAGAGGTAAGTAGCCGGCCGGGCCAGTGCACCCCCCACCTGTCCCTGGATGGAGGCGTACGTGAGGGCGCCTCTTTTAATATTGTGCCCATTATAAGGAAGTGAGTCTTTTGTAGGATAGCCCTAGGCAGGAAAGCCCAAAATTGTGTGGCACTCTGATGCCCCTGGATAGAGACGTGCATGAGGCCTCTTTAAATAATGTGCCCATTGTAAGGAAGTGGGTCTTTTGTAGTATTGCCCTTGGCAGGCAGCAAAAAATTGTGTTGCACTCTGATGCCCCTGGATAGAGACGGTCATGAGGGCCTCTTTAAATATTGTGCCCATTATAAGGAAGTGGGTCTTTTGTGGATTGCCCTAGGAAGGGCTGCCAAAAATTGTGAGGCATTGCGATGCCCCTGGGAAGAAACATGGAGGAGAGCCTCTAAAAATTGTTCCCATTACAAAGGAGCGGGTCTCCTGTACTTGTAATGCCCATTCTCTAAGTATGGACTAAAACATTTACCCTGGGGTATACATGAAACTAATGCCTAACTCTTGAACGGTTAGGGTCATCATCATTATAAATATGATGTAAAACAATTATGGTTTTGTGGCATCATGAACCACGGTCACACTGATCAAATGATGGTGGCGGATAAGGAGAAGGAGGAGCAGTACAGCACATAGCCAAAGTCATGAAATGTGTACCGATGTGTGGGTGTTCGGAGGAGCATGGCAATCTACCGGCACAAAATTTAAATTCCGCTATCATTTGCTGGTGGTGTGGTGAAGTCAGGCCCAATCCAACCCTTGTTCATCTTGATCAAGTTCAGCCTGTCAGCATTTTCAGTTGACAGGCGGGTGCGTTTATCTGTAATGATTCCACCTGCGGCACTAAAAACACGCTCTGACAAAACGCTAGCGGCAGGGCAGGCCAGGACTTCCAAGGCGTAGAGAGCCAATTCCTGCCACGTGTCCAGCTTGGATACCCAATAATTATAAGGCACAGAGGAGTCTAGGAGCACATTAGTACGATCGGCAAGGTACTCCCTCAGTCTGTGCGCCAGACTGTTAACAGGCAAGACTTCAGTCCTCACCAACAGCATGACTGGCCATGCTGACCTCATCCTCCTCCTCCTCTCCCCTGTCCTCTGGCCATCCACGCTGAACCGACAGTCTGACGGTTGTGCATGTATTACCGTCAATTCCGCATAAAGTAGCTCTATTTCTTCATCTTCCTCCTCCTCGTCATAGTCCTCCAATGCACGTTAGGATGAGATGAGGCTGGGCTGTGTGAAATCACCTAGTACGGTTTCTTGCTGCAAGTCATCGTGCTTCGGCTGCAATGCATCGTCTTTGATTTTGAGCAGAGAGCGTTTTAGAAGACAGAGAAGCGGGATTGTGACGTCAATGATGGTGTCATCGCCGCTCACCATCTTGGTGGAGTCCTCAAAGATTTGGAGGACGGTACATATGTCGGACATCCATGTCCACTCCTGAGGTCTTATGTGTGGAGTTTGAACCGTATACCGACAGCCTTGTTGATGCTGGTACTCAACAACTGCCCTCTTCTGCTCACAAATCCTGACCAACATGTGCAGTGTGGAATTCCAATGCGTGGGGACATCACACACCAGTCTGTGAGCCGGAAGGTGCAAATGCTGCTGAAAGCCGGCAAAGGCGGCAGAAGCAGTAGGTGACTTTCTAAAATGGGCACACAGGTGGCGTACTTTGACAAGCAGATCAGACAGCTCCTGGTATGATTTAATAAACCGCTGAACCACGAGGTTGAGCACATGTGTCACGCATGGAACATGTGTCAACTCGCCTCGCCTCAGAGCCACCACAAAGTTCCGGCCATTGTCACACATGACCATGCCTGGCTGTAGGTTCAGCGGTGTAAACCATGATCTGCCTGCTGTTTCAGACCTGTCCACAACTCTTCAGCGTTGTGGGGTTTGTCACCTATGCATATTAGCTTCAGCACAGCCTGTTGCCGCTTAGCCGAGGCAGTGCTGCAGTGCTTCCAGCTTGGGACTGGTGTGGAGGGTGAAGTTGAGGAAGAGGAGGAGGCTGAGGAGCATCACGTGCCAGAGCTGTACACTGTGGGTGAAACCCTGACTGAGTTAGGGCCTGCAACCCTTGGTGTCGGAAGGACATGTTCCGTCCCAAGCTCAGACTGGGTCCCGGCTTCCAGAATATTAACCCAGTGTGCCATCAGCGAGATGTACCGGCCCTGCCCACAAGCACTTGTCCACGTGTCCGTGGTTAGGTGGACTATGCCTGAAACTGAGTTGTTAAGAGCACGTATGATGTTTTGTGACACGTGCTTATGTAATGCGGGGATGGCACAACGGAAAAAATAGTGGCGGCTGGGGACCGAGTAACGTGGGATAGCCGCTTCCATCAGGTTGCGGAATGCTTCTGTCTCCACCAGCCTAAAAGGCAAGCAGTCGCGAAATGTGTGCATTTAGAACTGTGGCATGTGGGGCATTGGCAGCGTATTTGCGCCTGCGTTCCAAAGATTGATGTATGGATAACTGAACGCTGCGCTGGGACAAGGACGTGGTTGATGATGGTGCTATTTCTGCTTGTGCAAGTACAGGTGAAGGACTGGAGGCATCTTCGCCTGCAGTATGGACAGGGGACTGGCTTGCACACACAACAGTGGAAGACGCAGCGGTGTCACCCGCAGACAATGCTCCTGGACTCTGCTGTACATCCCACAAAGTCGGGTGCTTTGCTGCCATGTGCCTGATCATGCTGGTGGTGGTCAAGCTGCTAGTTTTGCTACCCCTGCTGATGCTGGCATGGCAGGTTTTGCAAATTGCCTTTTTCAAATTATCTGCAGACACCTTAAAAAACAGCCAGACTCGGAAAGACCTAACAGTTGTACTGGCAACATCACTCGTGTTGTTGTTCCGGGGAACGGTTGCCTGCCTTCTGCCTGCGTACACCACTCTGCTTCTTCCGGCCTGTTGTGATGCTATGCCTAACTCCCCCTGTGCACTGCTGTCCTCGCTCTGCATGTCCTCCTGCCAGGTTGGGTCAGTTACTGGATCATCCACCACGTCGTCTTCCACTTCCGCACCCTCGTACTCCTCCTGATTTTCTGGCAATTGGGTCTCATCATCGTCCACCTCTTGTTGAGACACATTCCCACCGTCGCCTTTGTAAGACCGTGGCTGCTCAAATATTTGAGCATCGGTACATACGATCTCATCATGACCCACTTCACCTGGAGCTGGCGAGAGGCCAGAATTTATGAATGGATAAGTGAACAGCTCTTCAGATTGTCCAAGTGTGGGATCAGTTATGTCTGGGGCCGAGCACTCGGCATAGTGGGAGGAAGGAGTATCAAGGTGTGGAATGTGCGGTACAGTCTCTCGGTTACTGACACTTGACCGTGTGAAAGACAGGGTATTTGTGGTGGTGCCAAACTGACTGGAAGTGACTCACCATTGCCGGGTTTTCAGGTCTCAAGCGCTGCTTCACTGTCACGGTTCCGTGCCTGAGGCTGTGGGGGCCCGGTGGTCAAATTTACGGGTTGGGGGTGTGTGGGATAAAGTCTTATTTGTCTCGTGACGCCACCTGTGGGTGTCCGGTGATGGCACCGGCGCTGCTTGGGCCTCCGGGAGATGTGCGGCAGCTAGATGGGATGCTCCCCACAGGATGAGCAATAATCCCCGGGGCCAGGAGCTGCACTGAGTGGAAGACTGCAGCTCAGTTAGTTTAGTAAACCATGGGTGAAGACAGCTACGGAAGAACACACAGACACGATGCTCTTCTGCGCGGGTCTTTACTGTAATTCTGGCACGGTACACGGTAACACAGTTCGTAGGTAACGGACCGGGTGGTCCCAGCGGTGATCAGTCTCTGTCCAAAGCTCCACAATGTACCTGCGCTGTTTCGGGTTTGGGTCTGGCGGTAGCTCTGTACCGGTGTACAACTGTCGTGGTTGGAGACGGATGCCACGGCGGCGCCAGACCATTCGACCCGAGCTGCTTGCGGCTGCTCGGCGGAAACTTCCGACTCGCCCTCCTCCTCGGAACTGGTATGCGCTGAGTCCTCTGTTTCTCTGGGACTCGCGTCATCCTCTTCCTCCTCAGCTTTGACAACGACATCCGGCTCCTCGGCAGGTTGGGGCTCTCTCTCTAGGTCGGGGTCATCCAGCTGGTCAGGTATTGCAACCGCGGGGTCCTCCTCCTCTTCCTCGGTCTCAACCCGTGGGGCTTCTGGGCTGCCCGCTTCTTCTCCTTCTGTCTCCTCCACACCCGTTGGCGATGGTGCATCTCCTCTGGTAACCAGGTAGGCCTCAGTTTGCTCCGGCCTGGTCTCCGGTTCTGGAGTGGGGCGGGTGGTCAGTCTGTTTTGCACCGCTCGGTGTAGCTGGTTGGCCAAACTCGCACTCCAGTGTCTTATGGTCCACTCCGTGGCTTCCATCAACTGCACCCGCAAGTCTTGGAGTGCAGTCTCCTAGAACGCAGGGTCCCCGTCGATGGTAAGGACGGGACCCGGTCCGGGGTTGCCAAGGGCGGCTCGGGCCTCTTCCTCCACCTCCTGCATCAGTTCTCGGAGCCGCATGGTAGCCATGTCTTTTCTTACAGGAACCACACCCGTTGAAACTGGTACTGGTTCTCATGGCGGAGTTTGCTGCAAAAGCCCGATTACACCCTCTTCTTTTTGTTTTGTAGTCCATGGGCGGGCTAAGATCTCTGGCCCGCCCCCTTGGTTGTTTTCCAGCAATCGGGGCAGGCAGATGTTTTGGCGCCTCTGCCATGGCCCTCCCACGACGAGGGGCAGAGGCACGCCCCTGGGCCAGCACACAGACTTTCACATGGCGGGCTCCGCCATTTTGGTTTGGTGAAAGTGCCGTGCAAAGTTCTTTTTGGCCGATAAAAGTCTTGTAAGGCACACAATACCCATTGTACACGGGCCTGTTCGTATCCTGTTCGTGATGCCAGATTTGACTCACCGTTGCCGGGTTCTCAGGTCTCAGGTGCTGCTTCACTGTCACGGTTCCGTGCCTGAGGCTGTGGGGGCCCGGTGGTCAAATGTACGGGTTGGGGGTGTGAGGGTTAAAGTCTTATTTGTCTCGTGACGCCACCTGTGGGTGTCCGGTGATGGCACCAGCGCTGCTTGAGCCTCTGGGGGATGTGCGGCAGCTAGATGGGATGCTCCCCACAGGATGAGCAATAATCCCCGGGACCAGGAGCTGCACTGAGTGGAAGACAGCAGCTCAGTTAGTTTAGTAAACCATGGGTGAAGACAGCTACGGAAGAACACACAGACACGATGCTCTTCTGTACGGGTCTTTACTGTATTTCTGGCACGGTACATGGTAACAGAGTTCATAGGTAACGGACCGGGTGGTCCCAGTGGTGATCAGTCTCTGTCCAAAGCTCCACAATGTTCCTGCGTTACTAACGGTCCCTTTTTGTTGCTTGTCGCGGCCTTACTGCACCAGGTTAGGATACTGGGGTTTCTCTAATGGATTGCCTGCTCCAGATTATTCAATCGGCTACAAAGGGTCCTAAACTCCAATGGTGGGTACCCCCCTGGTATGGCGACAGAATTGGTAGCTGCAGTGATGCGCTCCTATGAAGCTCTTCTACCACTCCGGTTTGTAGTACAGTGATGAACAACTGTCTACCACGGAACTGGTATCCGGTGGGACTGGGTGTGGGTGTCTTTTGAACCCGTTCCTTTGCTGCTTGCCCACTTTCTTGTCTGGGTCGCCGCTTCTCGGTGCCCTCCCAGTTAGATCTCCGTCGTGACTTCTGTCCTTGACCTTGTCTCTCCCACTTTCTAACTTTCTTTTTATCTGCTCTTTCCCCACACTACACCTCACACTCCTCCCAAAAGGACCTGATTGGTCCTCTGCCTCTGGATGGTGCATGTGGTACATGGAGCTTTGGATTTAACTTGTTCATCACTGAGACGGACGATACTGCAGGGATGCAATACCTTCCTGTGACGCACTTGTTGTGGGGCGCCACAGAATCATTATCCGCTATCCAACTAACAACCTGTTGACACTGGCCTTTGTTTAATAGTGGAGTACTAATTGGGACAGGAAGGTCGAGCGAGATGATGTGGCCGTTTGTCGTGGCGCAATTCGAGCTTGCACACGGCCTCGGCCTCTGCCTGCACCACCATCACGTCAAGTTCTTTGTCTTTCTTGCCACTAGCCTTGCGCATTTTCAATGTTGTGCTGACTGTATACAGCTAAAAGAAGGCATCCAAGAAATGGTTTTTAGCAGCACACTGAGATTAGAGATTAAGGCCCTGCAGGTGGACTAGTCAGACACAAACGCTGACGAGAATAGCGAGTCATTTGGTGTATCCTAATTTGCGCTAAAACCCACTCCTGCCTATAGTGAGCTAAATTAGGCCCTAAAAGCACTGTTTTGGGATGAATGAATGGATGAGATTTCCAGCCTGTACACCAGCCCCAGATGTGATGCAGGCTGGTATACTGGCACAGCGAAGTTTGGTATATACCCTGCCTCCCTGCCTGCCTGTATACAGCTCTATTAGTCCTCAGAAGGACTGTTGTGGTAATTAGACTGGCAGCCCTGTGCCTACACTAGCTGAAATGCCACAAATCTGTCCCTCAATCAGCAGCAGCTCTCCCTACACTGACTGTCTAATGGCGCAGAGTGACGAGCACAGCGCGGTCAGGCCTTATAAAGACCTGATCACGCTGTGCGGCCAGCCAATCACTGTAATGCCACAACCAACATGGCTGCGGCATTACAGTGTCTGTCAGCCAATCCCTGCATGCGGGCTGGCTCTGTAAAGAGCGCCAACATGCAGAGAGGTGGACCCCAAGCATAGCAAGAGTATCGCGAGATTACTCGGTACTCGCCGAATACCCCGAGTACCGAGATATTCGTGCGAGTACCGAGTAGTGACAAGCATACTCGCTCATCCCTACTAGTCAACTATTTTTCACTCTTTATTTTAAAGTTCCTAAAGATCCTTGATTTTATTTCCTTCATCTTCAATCCATAGATAACAGGGTTCAGGATTGTTGGTTTCACAATGAATTGCAATGACATGATAACCCTGAGCTCATACGGCAACTTAGATGGGTCAAACCGGTATAAAAGTACTTCGAAGAATGAGTCGAATATAAAGTTGACTATCATGATGAGATGAGGAGTGCAGGTCTGTAGAGCCTTGGCTCTGACTTCCTTTGATGATTTCACACAGACTCTGAAAATTTTAATATATGAGTAAAGTATAGGAATTAAGGGCACGCCAAGTAAACAGGTGGCAACAAAAAGTCCAAACCCATTGTTGACTGTTGTGTCAACGCAAGAAAGTCTCACCACCGACCAGTTGTCACAGTAGATCTTCAGGATTTCTGTTTGACACAATGGAAGTCTAATTGCCAACATAATAAACATAAAAACCAATATACTAGGATAAATCAAAGCTCCAGCCATCAGCTTGATGATTTTAGAAGAGGTCATTATGGTGGTATATCTCAAAGGGTTGCAAATACTAACGTACCGGTCATAGGCCATCGCGGTTAAAATAGTCAACTCAAAAGATCCGTAAGTGTGAAAGCAAAATACCTGAACCATGCAGGCATCATATGAAATTCTTTGAGGCTCCTGAAGAAGGTAGTAAAAAAGTCCTGGGAAGAAGGCAGAGCTTCCGTACAAGCCATTAATACAAATGATGGCTATAAAAATGTACATCGGCTCGTGTAGGGTCTTGTGTAAAGCGATGGTAGATATCACAGCAGCATTGAGAGCAATGATTAGAAAATATCCAAACATAACGATGGAGCAATAGATATATTTTTCTGAAAATATTTTCCCAAAATTCAACGTGAAATAAGGAGGATGGAAAAATGTCTTGTTCTCCATCTACTGCTTGGGATCTTACCGCTAAAAGAGAACACACAAGAGTTTAGGAGAAATGGTGGATAAGGCATCGGAGAAAAAAGCTGTGATGCATCTCAAAAATTCAGCCTCGGGTGAAATTTTTATTTGTTTTACTTACTGATCTGTCTTTCACAGGAATCTTTGTAATAGACTCCATTACCTTCTTTTGCTTCCTTCTCGTTCACATATGGGAAGCCAGAAATATATAGGCCGGCTTAACACTGCGTGTGTGATCCGATCCGTGGCTGTCCGCTTGAGGCAGACAGCCGCGGACCGGATCAGCACACAGGACTGGGGGGCAATTATGACCTCCGGTCCTGTGTGCAGCGCACGCAGTTCCCACTGCTGATAGGTGAGGACCGCGGGCGCCGCTGCACACCGGATCAGAGGGCATAATAGCCCCCCAGAACTGTGTGCTGATCCGGTCCGCGGTTGTCTGCCTCAAGCGGACAGCCACGGATCCGATCACACTCGCAGTGTGAAGCAGGCCTTAGGATACAGCGGGTCGCAAACAGAAATGGAGCCAGATAGTTGCTAATCAAGAAAATTCTTTTTTTAAGAGTACCAGGAATGTAGTAATAATCGTGAATAATTACTGCCCAAGTCTCACCCTTAAGGCCATGTTACACACACAGATATCTGTTCAGATATTGGTCACAGATCTCTGGTTGCAGTGAAATCATGGACCCATTGTTCTATTTTGTGGCTGTGTACAAATGTAACAAAGTGTCCATGATTTCACTGCAACCAGAGATCTGTGACCAATATTTGAACAGATATCTGTGTGTGTAATGTGGCCTTTAGATTTATATATGTCCCGTCCAGGCCTGGGGGTACTCAAATCTCCGGCACTGTGTTGGGAGGTCACAGGCAGCGATGCCTGAGAATGTGGGCCTGGTGGGCAACAATGAACGGTGTGGGAATAGAAAAATAATAAAAATGTAATGTCTATTCGTGACGCCACCTGTAGAGTTCGGTGAAGGCACCGGCGCTGCGGGGGCCTCCGGGGTGATGGGCGGCAGCAAGATGGAGTAGCTCCCTACAGGAGGAGAGGAATCCCTGGGGCTGAGAGTTGTAATGGTGGAATGGGGTAGCACAGTCGTTTCTGTGCTAAGTTGGAGTAGGGGAGCGCAGTCAGTGTGGTGCAGGTGGAAGGAGGGACACGCACACATAAAAGTCTTTTGGTACCTTTACTGTTGTTCGGTTACAGGTACACACGTCCAGAGTGAGGGAAACACCTTGGGATCTCCACAGCGAGTAGGGTTGTTGGCCTCCTTGTTTAGTTTTCCTGGTTGAGTTTGGCAGGTATGGAACCTAACCGGACCGTTACTTCTCTCTGGTTTGCTGCACTGAGGGCTCTCTCTTGGGATCCCGCTGACGTCCTTCACGATCCATGGCTCTCAACTGTTGGTGCTGCGGGTGTCCGGGAAGCTAAACCTCCTCGTGATGCTGGATTCTCTGCTGGGCCTATCTCCTCTGTCCCTGCAGACTCGGACTCCAGTGACCGGGATTCTGGTGGGGTGAGTTGGTATGACTCCTTGCCCCCTATGATACGTTTCTCTCCTCTGCCTTCGACCCCTACTCTGTGGGTCCACCTCTGCCTCTGGTGTGTACTGGTCTGGGCCTAGCGCGGCTCTAGTAGTAGCCCAGCTCACTAGACTCTGAGCTCTTCACAGTTCTGTAGTGACTGCACACTCTGGCTATTTTCCCTCCAGCACCTGTATTTATAGGGGATCTGGCTTAAGGGCAGCCAGTTGAGCTCCTCCTACAGGCCTGGAGTGGAAGGTGTTGGGTGTTAATGGTTACTCGCTGTGGGAAATCCTTCAGTGTTCCTGGGAAGCCTGTGGTTATCCGGTCCGGGGTGTCACATTCCCCCCTAGTTAACTTCAGTACTCCCGAACTGAACAAAGTTTTTGTTTCACAAACACACATATATAATACCAAGTATTTACAGAGTCTCAAAGTCAAAATTATACAAAAACCACAGAAAATTTAGAAAATTGAAAAAGGCAGTCCTTACAGCACTAGTCCATCCGCCGCAGGCTGCGAAAAGTAAGAAAGATAGTTTGTAGCCACCACTAGTCCTGTGGCTGTAGTCTAGGGTTAAACAAACGGGAAATCCAGGGAAAATGTTTTTTAAAGAGTCTCTACAGTAAAGTCTCGTATGCTCCGGGTAAAAGGGGTTCAAAGTCTTTCAAAATGTTCAAATAGTCCTTTATACATACAATAAACAAACATTTTCCCTATGGGTGTCTCTGCTTAGGAGGCCGGGTCTTACCTTCTCTCTACCCCAGGCACTTTCTATCCCTAACTTGATATGCTTGGGGCTGTGCCCAGTTCCTCCACCCTTCTGTACACTACTATTTACTGTCTATTTACATAAGTCATTATTTACACTTCTTCATTTTGACACTCTATACTTTACTCTCTAAATCTGAGTGGTAACTGACCAAAGTTACTACGAGTTGATCTGCTCAGTACTGGTGTATCACTAGTGTCTATGTCTGGTGCTGTGCGTGCACTATCTCTTAGTCTGTTGGATCTATGTGCTTCTGGGATACCATAGTACTCATGTAGTCTTTCCAGTGGACTGACAGGTTCACCGATTGCATGAATCTCTGGTTCCGGTACAACAGGCTGCACTTCTTGCATTTGAACAGGTTCTTCTGGTCTTCTTGGTTCTTCTGGTATTTGTTCTGGTTCTTCTACAGGTTAATTGGAATTTGATTTTCCACTGGTTGATAGAATGATAGCACTGGTAATATGACTGCTACATTATATATTCTTCAACTACTGTTAATGGATAGTTTACTTCTGGTGGTTTCAATTGGTCAGGGCATCTTTTGAGATGATCTCTTGATACTGTTGCGGTTGTTCTACCTTCATCTCTGCAATTACGCAAATTTTTGAGTTGTTAAAATTGGATTGCATAACAGTATATGGTTCAGATTCCCACTGGTCATCTAGTTTGTTGTTTCTTCTTTTTCTTTTGAGAACTAGTTCACCTGGTAACAACGGTTCAGCTAAAGCATGTTTGTTGAAGTCATGTTCTTGTTTACTTCTGATTTGATCTAAGTTCTTTTCAACACATTCCTGAACTTTCTTGTACTGTTGTTGACGGTGATAATTGCAATCTTCTTCTGAAGTATCTTGGGTTGGTTCTACGGCTCCCATCTGCAAGTCAATTGGGAGTTTTCCAGGTCTTGCTCGCATTAAGTATGCTGGTGCGTAGTTAGTAGAGCTTACAGGGATGTGATTGTATATATCCACTAAGTCAAGTAGTTTTTCTGGCCACTGATTCCTTTCTTCAAGTGGTAAAGTCTTTAACATGTCGATGACAATGTTGTTCATTTTCTCACAAAGACCATTTGTTTGGGGATGATACGGTGTAGTTCTTATTTTCTTACATCCATACAATCCTAGGAACTCTTGGAATAGTTGTGATTCAAATGCTGGACCCTGATCTGTTAATACTTGATCTGGATATCTGTGTGGTCAACAGAAACAATTCTGGAAGGTCTTGGCTGCTACTTCCGCAGTTAAGTCTTTAACTGGTGCGACAACTAGGAATCTGGAGTAGTGGTCAACCATGGTAAGTGCATAGGTATACCCTGTTCTGCTAGGTGTTAACTTTACATGATCTAGAGCCATGATCTCAAGAGGCTTCTTGGTAATGATCGGCTGTAATTGAGCTTTCTGACTTTGCTGGTCTTTCCTTCTGAGGTGACACGGTCCACAGTTCTTACACCATCTTTCAATGGAACCTCTCTCGCCCATAGAAGCAATCTTAAGATCTCATTCTTCCAACCAAAGTGTCCTGCGTCATTGTGATAAGCTTCTAATATCACCTGGACATCTCTTTTTGGAACCATGATTTGCCAGATTAGTTCATGGGTTCTGGGATTAAGGTGACTCTGCACAGCTTCCCTTGATAGATGAACAATTTTCCTTTCTCCTTCCATAGGCGTTTGGCATCTTGTGAAGCATCTGGACTTAGACAGGAGTGTTCTTTGGTTATTAGCTTTTTGATTAAGCTAACAGTCGGGTCACTGTCCTTGGTCTCTTTCCAGTTATGGTGAGATAACGGGTTCACTGTTTTCTCTTTACGCCTTTGACTTGCCTGATGACATGAGGATGCACTTGGACGGTGGAAGGCTGGTAAATCTACTTCTTCTAGTTCATCCACGTCTTTTCCTAGATCTGGTAAATTAGGCATTCTGGATAGGGCATCAGCGTTACCATTCTTATGACCTGCCTGGAATTTGACAGTGAAGTCATAGTTTGATAATCTGGCCATCCAACGCTGCTCCATGGCTCCCAGCTTTGCAGTCTCTAAATGAGTTAGAGGGTTGTTGTTGGTGAAAGCCGTGAACTTGGAGGACGCCAGGTAGTGCTTGAACCGTTCTGTGATTGCCCATACTAAGGTTAGGAACTCTAACTTTAAGGACTGTAATTCTCTGGATTCCTCTCTGTTGGACGGAGCTTTCTGCTGGCATAGGCTATTACTTTCTCTTTGCCTTGCTGTTTCTGTGCCAAGACAGCTCCCAAGCCTTTGTTGCTGGCATCGGTGTATAGCAGGAACGGTAAACTGTTGTCAGGGTAGGTAAGGATCTCTTCTCTGGTCAGGGCATCTTTCAGCTGCTGGAAAGACTCTTCTTGTTCTGGTCCCCACCGGGATGGAGGACCTCTGATCTTGCCTTTCTTGGATTGACCCACCAGGAGATCTTGCATGGGCGCTGCCATCTTCGTGTAGCCCTTGATGAACCTTCTGTAATACCCGACCAGTCCCAAGAATTGACTACCTCTCTGAAGGCGGTTAGCGCTGGCCAGTTCTTGATGACTGTGACCTTGTCCGGGTCGGGTGCTACGCCTTCTGCACTGACCATATGCCCAAGGTACTGGACTTTGGGTTTTAACAAGTGGCATTTTGAAGGTTTCAACTTCATACCATACTTGGACAATGATTCAAACACTTCACTCAAGTGTTGCAGGTGGTCTTCATAGGTCTTGGAGTACACTATGACATCGTTGTCACGCCCTACGGACAGGATCTATCGGGTGGACCCACTGGACCGCAAATATGGTGGCTGCTGATACCAGATAGGGAGAGCCAGACCAGGAAATCAGATTAAAAAATCTTTATTGCAAGGTACAGCAATATATATGAAAGGCGCCCCTAAGGAAGGCCACGGAACCACAACACCGGGGTACCTCCCAGGAGCCCAAGGATGGATTGACCCCCTAACAGGGATTTCCCCTTGAACAGCTGTGAAGGGGCCGATGAGGCGGACACCCGTGTTGAACCAACACTAGGGGTACGATAGGGAATAGGCTTAATCGGGGAGAACTCAGCGGGTAGAAGCCGACCGGTGACAGCAGGTTACAGCACAGGAGCCAGGGCACGAAGTACAGAAGAACTGCCAGACCCGACCTAGGACAAAAGGAACACAGGTTAAGTACAGCGAACCAGACTGCAGAGCCCTAACTGAGAGAGAACTGGGGCTGCAACTTCAGTAAGATAGAAGTTGCCCAGGCAAAGTCCTGGAGTGTCTGAGACCTTTTTATCCCCAAAGCCTGTTGGTGATAGGCCAGGAGGAAGGGGCGGGAGTAAGGGTGAGCTGTCTCCATAAATGCCTGTAAGCACGCGGGCCCGCCCCCTATGTGTGCCCTGGGAAGGAAGATGAAGGAGGAAGTGCAGCAGGCCTGGGAGTGTGGACCCGGGCGGCATGTCTGCGGAGACGGGACCTGGACCTCAGGGAGCAACGGTGGATGACCGGAGCACGGGCCCCCTGCCCCTGGACAGGACGTGAGGAGGTAAGGGAGAGCAGAGGAGAGGAGGCAGGCTGCAGGGCAAGTGCACCGGGCCGTGAAGTGGTGACAATCATCCAAGTATAGCAGCACAGTCTCGTAGTTTCTGTGGCCTAGACAACACTCCATCAGCCTTGGAATGTTCCTGGTGCGTTGCATAACCCTAATGGCATGCTGTTGAACTCACATAACCCCATCGGTGTCGAGAAGGCTGTCTTCTCACGGTCTTCTTCTGCAACGGAGACCTGCCAGTACCCACTAGTAAGATCCAAGGTTGAGAAGTAATTGGCAGACTTCAATGCAGCAAGTGACTCTTCTATTCGGGGTAACGGGTATGCATCCTTGTGTGTTACTTTGTTGATTTGCCTATAATCTACGCACATCTCATACTACCGTCTTTCTTTTTAACCAGGACCAGTGGTGCTGCCCAGGGGTACAACTATCTCTAATGACCCCTGCATTCTTCATGTCCTGTAGCATTTATTTTGCTTTCTGGTAGTGTGTTGGAGGTATAGGCCTGTATCTTTCCTTAATGGGTGGATGGTTTCCTGTGGGTATGTGATGTTGCACCCCTTTAATCCTCCCAAAATCAAGTGGATACTTGCTAAACACTTGTTCGTATTCCTGAACTACCTTTTCTGGTGAGAAGATGTGTTGTCAGTTCCTACACTGAGCTCCTGACACCATTTCTCTAGCTGTTTCTTGGAGTCATGAGGTTCATCTGTCACTGTCTGAGCTAGTGATTCAGCTTTATGTATGCAGTTGTTATCTACATGGTACAGTTTTGCAACATTGGAATACCTTGGTGCTTTATTTCATCATCACTATAGTTTAACACACGTACAGGTACCCTTCCTTTGAGTACATCAACTACCCCCCTGGCTGTCAGGGGTGTAGGACTACTGTCAGACACCACCGGCTCTACTACTGCCTGGTAGTCCTGCCCTCTGAGGCCTACTGCTGCCCGACACCAGATCATCATTTCACTTCTTGGTGGCACTACAATAGGAATTGGGTCTGTTACACGTACGCTACCAATTTCACCATTAGATAGTGTTACCTGCTGCTGGTACACGAGAGCTCAGATCTCTTTCTGAAGAACCCTTCTCTCTCCTGGATTAGCAGTATCTGCACTCTGTTGAAGCAAAAACAGCACTTCATCTAGACAGTTAACCATCACATTTTTACACAATATCACATGTGGATCCCGAACGCTTTGGTTTGTCCTGAACCACTATAAGTCCCTGGTTCTTTAACTGCACCCTCCCCACCTTTACTGTTGCCTCCCACTGCCCTTCTATAGTAACGGGCAACCCATTAGTTGTTACAATTAGAGATGGGCGAATCTACTCGCTAGGACTCGTTACTCGGCGAGTAGTAAGGGACTCGCAGGACTCGGTACTCTGCGAGTTTCCCAGTGATTACTCGCACGAGTCCAATGCAAATCAATATCAATCCTAGTTTTGTCAGAAACGCTGAACTAGGATTGCCATTGTTTGCATTAGACTCGGCTACTGTGCCAGTGATAGCAGGGAAACTCGCAAATAACTGCTGTTACTTTGCGAGCCGAGTCCAGCTGTCTTCTCTGTGCAGCTCCAGGGTCCTAGAGCCCGCCTGCTCACAGACATGATGTAGCAGAGCTGAGATTGTTCTCAGTCTGCTCATTCCCTGTGCATAGACATCTATATTTATGCACAGGGGATGTAGCAGAGAGGACATCGCGTTTTGGACTGCGTCGGACGGAAGAGGATTTTTTTAATTAAAGATGGAGTCCCTAATGGCTTTTTTTTTTATTTCAAATAAAAAATTTCCTCTGTGTTGTGTTTTTTTAACCCTTTATTGGAGATTCTTAGTGGCTGGGTCAAACGTGGCCTGAAATTAAGAATCTCGGGCTTAATACCAGCTTGCATGACAAAGCTGGTATTAACCCCTTTATTACCCAGCGTGCCACCGCCACCAGGGCCGCTGGAAGAGCGGGGTTCAGCGCCAGAGGATGGCGCTTCAATGAACGCGCCATCTTCTGGGGCGGCTGCGGGCTGCAATTTGCAGCGGGGGGTGCCCAGAAAGCTTGGGCATCCCTGCGCTGCGGATTCCAGCCCCCAGCTGCTTAGCTGTACCTGGCTAGACATAGAAATTGCGTGGAGCACCACGCATTTTTTTTTTTTATTATTTAATGAATTTCAGAGTCAGAGGCTCAGAGTCTCGGAGTCGGAGTCTCCTCAGAGTCGGAGTTTCGGAGTCGGAGTCTCAGAGTCGGAGTCGCCTCAGAGTCGGAGTCGTCTCGGAGTCGGAGTCGTCTCTGAGTCGGAGTCGTCTCGGAGTCGGAGTCGTCTCGGAGTCGTCTGAGTCGGAGTCGTCTCGGAGTCGGAGTAGTCTCGGAGTCGAAGTCGTCTCGGAGTCGGAGTCGTCTCGGAGTCGGAGTCGTCTCGGAGTCGTCTCGGAGTCGGAGTCGTCTCGGAGTCGGAGTCGTCTCGGAGTCGGAGTCGTCTCGGAGTCGAGTCGGAGTCGGAGTCGTCGTCGTCTCAGAGTCGTCTCTGAGTCGGAGTCGTCTCTGAGTCGGAGTCGTCTCTGAGTTGGAGTCGTCTCGGAGTCGAGTCGGAGTCGTCTCGGAGTCGGAGTCGTCTCGGAGTCGAGTCGGAGTCGTCTAGGAGTCGGAGTCGTCTCGGAGTCGTCTGAGTCGGAGTCGTCTCGGAGTCGGAGTCGTCTCGGAGTTGAAGTCGTCTCGGAGTCGGAGTCGTCTCGGAGTCGGAGTCGTCTCGGAGTCGAGTCGGAGTCGTCTCGGAGTCGGAGTCGTCTCGGAGTCGAAGTCGTCTCGGAGTCGGAGTCGTCTCGGAGTCGGAGTCGTCTTGGAGTCGTCTCGGAGTCGGAGTCGTCTCGGAGTCGTCTCGGAGTCGAGTCGGAGTCGGAGTCGTCGTCGTCTCAGAGTCGTCTCTGAGTCGGAGTCGTCTCTGAGTCGGAGTCGTCTCTGAGTTGGAGTCGTCTCGGAGTCGAGTCGGAGTCGTCTCGGAGTCGGAGTCGTCTCGGAGTCGAGTCGGAGTCGTCTAGGAGTCGGAGTCGTCTCGGAGTCGTCTGAGTCGGAGTCGTCTCGGAGTCGGAGTCGTCTCGGAGTTGAAGTCGTCTCGGAGTCGGAGTCGTCTCGGAGTCGGAGTCATCTCGGAGTCGGAGTCGTCTCGGAGTCGGAGTCGTCTTGGAGTCGGAGTCATCTCGGAGTCGGAATCGGAGTCGCCTCAGAGTCGGAGTCGTCTCGGAGTCGGAGTCGTCTCTGAGTCGGAGTCGTCTCTGAGTCGGAGTCGTCTCGGAGTCGAGTCGGAGTCGTCTCGGAGTCGGAGTCGTCTCGGAGTCGAGTCGGAGTCGTCTCGGAGTCGGAGTCGTCTCGGAGTCGTCTGAGTCGGAGTCGTCTCGGAGTCGGAGTCGTCTCGGAGTCGAAGTCGTCTCGGAGTCGGAGTCGTCTCGGAGTCGGAGTCGTCTCGGAGTCGTCTCGGAGTCGGAGTCGTCTCGGAGTCGGAGTCGTCTCGGAGTCGAGTCGGAGTCGGAGTCGTCGTCGTCTCAGAGTCGTCTCTGAGTCGGAGTCGTCTCTGAGTCGGAGTCGTCTCTGAGTTGGAGTCGTCTCGGAGTCGAGTCGGAGTCGTCTCGGAGTCGGAGTCGTCTCGGAGTCGAGTCGGAGTCGTCTAGGAGTCGGAGTCGTCTCGGAGTCGTCTGAGTCGGAGTCGTCTCGGAGTCGGAGTCGTCTCGGAGTTGAAGTCGTGGGAGACTTCAATTTCGCAAGTGATTTTTTTATTCGGGGGGAAAGGGTAGGGAACCTTGTGTGTTTTCTTTGTTGATTTTTTCCTATAATTACCCCCTCTTCTACTAAGTCTTTCTTTTTTAAACCCGGACCAGTGGTGTGCCCGGGGGTAAAATATCTTTTAATGACCCCCGCATTTTCATGTCCCGTAGGGATTTATTTTGCTTTTGGTAGTGGGGTTGGGGTTTTTGGGCCCGTATCTTTCCTTTAAAGGGGGGGATGGTTTCCTGTGGGGATGTGTGTTTCAAACCCCCTTTAAACCTCCCAAAAAACAAAAATGGATAATTGCTTTAAAAACTTGTTCGTATTCCTGAACTACCTTTTCTGGGGAGAAGATGTGTTTTTCCCGTTCCTACACTGAGTTTCCCGACCCATTTTTCTTGTTTTCTTGGATTTTTTGAGGTTTATCTGTCAATGTCTGAGTAGTGATTTTGCTTTAAAGTATGAAGTTGTTAAACTACCCTTTGGTTTCCCGTTTTGCAACATTGGAATACCTTGGGTTTATTTAAACATCATTTAGTTTAAAACACGTTAAGGTTCCCCTTTCCTTTTAGTTTCATCGTGAGGAGGTAAGGGAGAGCAGAGGAGAGGAGGCAGGCTGCAGGGCAAGTGCACCGGGCCGTCAAGTGGTGACAATCATCCAAGATTAGCAGCACAGTCTCGTAGTTTCTGTGGCCTAGACAACACTCCATCAGCCTGTGGAATGTTCCTGGTGCGTTGCATAACCCTAATGGCATGCTGTTGAACTCACATAACCCCATCGGTGTCGAGAAGGCTGTCTTCTCACGGTCTTCTTCTGCAACGGAGACCTGCCAGTACCCACTAGTAAGATCCAAGGTTGAGAAGTAATTGGCAGACTTCAATGCAGCAAGTGACTCTTCTATTCGGGGTAACGGGTATGCATCCTTGTGTGTTACTTTGTTGATTTGCCTATAATCTACGCACATCTTCATACTACCGTCTTTCTTTTTAACCAGGACCAGTGGTGCTGCCCAGGGGCTACAACTATCTCTAATGACCCCTGCATTCTTCATGTCCTGTAGCATTTATTTTGCTTTCTGGTAGTGTGTTGGAGGTATAGGCCTGTATCTTTCCTTAATGGGTGGATGGTTTCCTGTGGGTATGTGATGTTGCACCCCTTTAATCCTCCAAAATCAAGTGGATACTTGCTAAACACTTGTTCGTATTCCTGAACTACCTTTTCTGGTGAGAAGATGTGTTGTCAGTTCCTACACTGAGCTCCTGACACCATTTATCTAGTTGTTTCTTGGAGTCATGAGGTTCATCTGTCACTGTCTGAGCTAGTGATTCAGCTTTATGTATGCAGTTGTTATCTACATGGTACCGTTTTGCAACATTGGAATACCTTGGTGCTTTATTTCATCATCACAAATAGTTTAACACACGTACAGGTACCCTTCCTTTGAGTACATCAACTACCCCCCTGGCTGTCAGGGGTGTAGGACTACTGTCAGACCCCACGGCTCTACTACTGCCTGGTAGTCCTGCCCTCTGAGGCCTACTGCTGCCCGACACCAGATCATCAATTTCACTTCTTGGTGGCATACAATAGGAATTGGGTCTGTTACACGTACGCTACCAATTTCACCATTAGATAGTGTTACTGCTGCTGGTACACGAGAGCTCAGATCTCTTTCTGAAGAACCCTTCTCTCTCCTGGATTAGCAGTATCTGCACTCTGTTGAAGCAAAAACAGCACTTCATCTAGACAGTTAACCATCACATTTTTACACAATATCACATGTGGATCCCGAACGCTTTGGTTTGTCCTGAACCACTATAAGTCCCTGGTTCTTTAACTGCACCCTCCCCACCTTTACTGTTGCCTCCCACTGCCCTTCTATAGTAACGGGCAACCCATTAGTTGTTACAATTAGAGATGGGCGAATCTACTCGCTAGGACTCGTTACTCGGCGAGTAGTAAGGGACTCGCAGGACTCGGTACTCTGCGAGTTTCCCAGTGATTACTCGCACGAGTCCAATGCAAATCAATATCAATCCTAGTTTTGTCAGAAACGCTGAACTAGGATTGCCATTGTTTGCATTAGACTCGGCTACTGTGCCAGTGATAGCAGGGAAACTCGCAAATAACTGCTGTTACTTTGCGAGCCGAGTCCAGCTGTCTTCTCTGTGCAGCTCCAGGGTCCTAGAGCCCGCCTGCTCACAGACATGATGTAGCAGAGCTGAGATTGTTCTCAGTCTGCTCATTCCCTGTGCATAGACATCTATATTTATGCACAGGGGATGTAGCAGAGAGGACATCGCGTTTTGGACTGCGTCGGACGGAAGAGGATTTTTTTAATTAAAGATGGAGTCCCTAATGGCTTTTTTTTTTATTTCAAATAAAAAATTTCCTCTGTGTTGTGTTTTTTTAACCCTTTATTGGAGATTCTTAGTGGCTGGGTCAAACGTGGCCTGAAATTAAGAATCTCGGGCTTAATACCAGCTTGCATGACAAAGCTGGTATTAACCCCTTTAATACCCAGCGTGCCACCGCCACCAGGGCCGCTGGAAGAGCGGGGTTCAGCGCCAGAGGATGGCGCTTCAATGAACGCGCCATCTTCTGGGGCGGCTGCGGGCTGCAATTTGCAGCGGGGGGTGCCCAGAAAGCTTGGGCATCCCTGCGCTGCGGATTCCAGCCCCCAGCTGCTTAGCTGTACCTGGCTAGACATAGAAATTGCGTGGAGCACCACGCATTTTTTTTTTTTTATTATTTAATGAATTTCAGAGTCAGAGGCTCAGAGTCTCGGAGTCGGAGTCTCCTCAGAGTCGGAGTTTCGGAGTCGGAGTATCAGAGTCGGAGTCGCCTCAGAGTCGGAGTCGCTCTCGGAGTCGGAGTCGTCTCTGAGTCGGAGTCGTCTCGGAGTCGGAGTCGTCTCGGAGTCGTCTGAGTCGGAGTCGTCTCGGAGTCGGAGTAGTCTCGGAGTCGAAGTCGTCTCGGAGTCGGAGTCGTCTCGGAGTCGGAGTCGTCTCGGAGTCGTCTCGGAGTCGGAGTCGTCTCGGAGTCGGAGTCGTCTCGGAGTCGGAGTCGTCTCGGAGTCGAGTCGGAGTCGGAGTCGTCGTCGTCTCAGAGTCGTCTCTGAGTCGGAGTCGTCTCTGAGTCGGAGTCGTCTCTGAGTTGGAGTCGTCTCGGAGTCGAGTCGGAGTCGTCTCGGAGTCGGAAGTCGTCTCGGAGTCGAGTCGGAGTCGTCTAGGAGTCGGAGTCGTCTCGGAGTCGTCTGAGTCGGAGTCGTCTCGGAGTCGGAGTCGTCTCGGAGTTGAAGTCGTCTCGGAGTCGGAGTCGTCTCGGAGTCGGAGTCGTCTCGGAGTCGAGTCGGAGTCGTCTCGGAGTCGGAGTCGTCTCGGAGTCGAAGTCGTCTCGGAGTCGGAGTCGTCTCGGAGTCGGAGTCGTCTTGGAGTCGTCTCGGAGTCGGATGTCGTCTCGGAGTCGTCTCGGAGTCGAGTCGGAGTCGGAGTCGTCGTCGTCTCAGAGTCGTCTCTGAGTCGGAGTCGTCTCTGAGTCGGAGTCGTCTCTGAGTTGGAGTCGTCTCGGAGTCGAGTCGGAGTCGTCTCGGAGTCGGAGTCGTCTCGGAGTCGAGTCGGAGTCGTCTAGGAGTCGGAGTCGTCTCGGAGTCGTCTGAGTCGGAGTCGTCTCGGAGTCGGAGTCGTCTCGGAGTTGAAGTCGTCTCGGAGTCGGAGTCGTCTCGGAGTCGGAGTCATCTCGGAGTCGGAGTCGTCTCGGAGTCGGAGTCGTCTTGGAGTCGGAGTCATCTCGGAGTCGGAATCGGAGGTCGCCTCAGAGTCGGAGTCGTCTCGGAGTCGGAGTCGTCTCTGAGTCGGAGTCGTCTCTGAGTCGGAGTCGTCTCGGAGTCGAGTCGGAGTCGTCTCGGAGTCGGAGTCGTCTCGGAGTCGAGTCGGAGTCGTCTCGGAGTCGGAGTCGTCTCGGAGTCGTCTGAGTCGGAGTCGTCTCGGAGTCGGAGTCGTCTCGGAGTCGAAGTCGTCTCGGAGTCGGAGTCGTCTCGGAGTCGGAGTCGTCTCGGAGTCGTCTCGGAGTCGGAGTCGTCTCGGAGTCGGAGTCGTCTCGGAGTCGGAATCGGAGTCGTCTCGGAGTCGGAGTCGTCTCGGAGTCGGAGTCGTCTCGGAGTCGGAGTCGTCTCGGAGTCGTCTCGGAGTCGGAGTCATCTCGGAGTCGGAGTCGTCTCGGAGTCGGAGTCGTCTTGGAGTCGGAGTCGTCTCGGAGTCGGAGTCGTCTCGGAGTCAGAGTCGTCTCGGAGTCGGAGTCAAAAAAATGCGTGGGGCTCCGCGCAATTTCTATGTCTAGCCAGGTACAGCTAAGCAGCTGGGGGCTGGAATCCGCAGCGCAGGGATGCTCAAGCTTTCTGGGCACCCCCTGCTGCAAATTGCAGCCCGCAGCCGCCCCAGAAGATGGCGCGTTCATTGAAGCGCCATCCTCTGGCGCTGAACCCCGCTCTTCCAGCGGCCCTGGTGGCGGTGGCACGCTGGGTAATAAAGAGGTTAGGGCCAGCTTTGTATTATCAGCTGGCCCTAAGCCCGAAATTTATGGCGGTCACGCCAATATTAGACATGACCGCCATGAATTTCTATTAAATTGTTTTAAAAAAAACACAACACAGAGAAATTTTTTTATTAGAAATAAAAAAAAAAGCCATTAGGGACTCCATCTTTATTTAAAAAAATCCTCTTCCGTCCGACGCAGTCCAAAACGCGATGTCCTCTCTGCTACATCCCCTGTGCATAGATATAGATGTCTATGCACAGGGATTGAGCAGACTGAGAACAATCTCAGCACTGCTACATCATCTCTGTGCACAGACATTCATGTCTGTACACAGGGAATGAGCAGACTGAGAACAATCTCAGCTCTGCTACATCAGGCAGCAGGCGGGCTCTAGGACCCTGGAGCTGCACAGAGCAGACAGGACTCTTCTCTTATCTGTGCGAGTTTCCCAGCCATTACTTACAAAGTAAACGAGTCCAATGCAAATAAATGACAAAACTAGGATTGCTTCAGGCTGAATCTTCCGAGACACATCTGCGATTTGTAAATCTCACACTACTCGCTGTTACTCGCTTCCCCATTCATTAACATTGGACTCGCTAGACTTGCAACTAGTAGCGAGTCCTGGCCTCGGACTCGCTAGAGTCAAGCGATTCCGAGTAATTTAGGATTCGCCCATCACTAGTTACAATGTTCAAGTCAGGGTTTGGAGGTTCAAGTTCTAGTTCACACCAGAACCGTTTGTAAAGGATACTCGGGATGGTGGTCACCTGGGATCCCATGTCTACCAATGCAGTGGTAGTGATGCCGTCTATGATGATGGACAGGTACGGACGATCTCCCACGTACCTGCGCATCCAGTTAGATGGGCCTGGACAGTCTACTCCTGGGGTTGGCCCCCCGGCCTCAGGGGTTGCTCGTTTAAAGGGCAGAACCAGTAGATGTGCCCCTCTTTGTTGCACTTGCGACAGATGGGTTGTCCGTCGACGATGTAGTGATCCGTGGTCCTCCCTCGAAGCGGTGTTGTCCTCTTCTTCATCCATGGAACGTCGTCCGGGCTGTCAGCGAGCTGGATCTTGGCTGGTGGTGGTGTCTCCGTCTTGGGTTGCCTTGCACCTCGGAGCTTAGCCATCTCTCTGCTCAGCTGGTGCACCTCGGAACACAGGCTGTCAAACCAGTCAGGGGTCACAGCCTGCATGCTGGTCCCTGCTGCAGGGGATAAAGAAGGTGCTTCTGGCAAAGAAGGGGTTTTAAGCCATTGCGGCTGTGGGGTTAAGTCTGGCACAGCTGGGAGCTGCTGTCCCTTAACAGTTAGTTCTTTCAGAGTAGCAAAGTCTGCATCAGGGTTTTGGAGAGCCCACCAGCGTGCTTGCTTACTGTCATCTGGTAGCTTGAGGCCCCTTACAATGACAATTTTATTTTCATCACGGATGCCATCGGGATCAACTTGTTTAAGGAGTCTCAGCGCCTCTTGTAGGCGTAAGGAGTAATCTAGGACACTTTCTTGTGCCCCTTGCTTGCAATGGTAAAATAACAGTCTTAATTCAGTCTCAGTATGATGATCAAAAACTCTCTTTAACTTTTCAAATATTTGTACAACAGACCCCTGATCTTCCTCAGACCAGTTGCAGGTTTCCAGCTCTGCTGCACCTGTTAACTGTCCCATTACTACTGACGCTCTCTGCTTACCGGTCATCGCGTACATGTCCAGCACATTACATATCTTTCTCTGGAATGAGTCCAGGTCGCCAGGCTTGCCGTCATACTTGGGTAACCAGGCTGCATTGGGGACGTACGGCAGGGAGATCGGCATTATCGGAGCTACTGGTGCAGGTGCCGGTAACGGCATGGCGCCGCCGGGAGGATTGGCGACTATGAACTGTCCGGTCAGGGCTCCAGCTGCAGCGGCAGGCTGATTCACGATCGGGACTGCTGCATCGCTCGGGTCCGGGGCACTTATCCTCGCTCCCCCCTAGTAAATCGCTGCCAGTCTCTGAAGAATGAAAGTAAATAGTCTGCTTGGCGGGCAGGAAGTGGAGCACCTTGGGTATTTCCGGATCCAACTGCTGCGTCCGGCGGTTCTCATCAGAGCGTGGGAGGGGCCTATCTCCGCGCCCTTGCACTGTAAAGCCACCTTTCTTTCACGCTCTGTGGCGCAGCAATGGCGACTTATAATTACAGTTCACAACACAGTCTATATATAGCGCACAGTACCCGGTTACACCAGGCACGGGATCCTGTTCGTGACGCCAGAGCTGTCCCGCCCAGGCCCAGGGGTACTCAAATCTTAGGCACGGTGTTGGGAGGTCACGGGCAGCGATGCCTGAGACTCTTGGCCTGGTGGGCAACAATGAACCGTGTGGGAATAGAAAAATAATAAAATGTAATGTCTATTCGTGACGCCACCTGTAGGTTCCGGTGATGGCACCGGCGCTGCGGGGGCCTCCGGGGTGATGGGCGGCAGCAAGATGGAGTAGCTCCCTACAGGAGGAGAGAGATCCCGGGGCTGAGAGTTGTAATGGTGGAATAGGGTAGCACAGTTGTTTCTGTGCTAAGTTGAAGTAGGGGAGCGCAGTCAGTGTGGTGCAGGTGGAAGGAGGGACACGCACACATAAAAGTCTTTTGGTACCTTTACTGTTGTTCGGTTACAGGTACACACGTCCAAAGTGAGGGAAACACCTTGGGATGTCCACAGCGAGTAGGGTTGTCGGCCTCCTTAAATACTTTTACTGGTTGAGTTTGGCAGGTATGGAACCTAACCGGACCGTTACTTCTCTCTCTACTCACACCCGGTTTGCTGCACTGAGGGCTCTCTCTTGGGATCCCGCTGATGTCCTTCACGGTCCCTGGCTCTCAACTTTTGGTGCTGCGGTGTCCGGGAAGCTAAACCTCCTCGTGGTGCTGGATTCTCTGCTGGGCCTATCTCCTCTGTCCCTGCAACTCGGACTCCAGTGACCGGGACTCTGGTGGGGTGAGTCGGTATGACTCCTCTGCCCCCTATGACACGTTTCTCTCCTCTGCCTTCGACCCCTACTCTGCGGGTCTACCACTGCCTCTGGTGTGTACTGGTCTGGGCCTAGCACGGCTCCAGTACCAGCTCAGCTCACTAGACTCTGAGCTCTTCACAGTTCTGTAGTGACTGCACACTCTGGCTATTTTCCCTCCAGCACCTGTATTTATAGGGGATCTGGCTTAAGGGCAGCCAGTTGAGCTCCCCCTACAGGTCTGGAGTGGAAGGTGTTGGGTGTTAGTGGTTACTCGATGTGGGAAATCCTTCAGTGTCCCAGGGAAGCCTGTGGTTTCCTGGTACAGGGTGCCACATATACACATACTCTCGATCCAAAGGACCGAGGCCAAAGTGCTGTTCAAAAGACACCCTTCAATGTATCAGGAACCACAGGAACAATTCACCCAAGACAGTAAAGTGTACGCAACAGCAAACTCTTTACACACAAGAGGTGAAAATTAGTGAGTGAGCAGCAGGGTTCGTCTGAAGACCAGTACTCTGGCTAACATACTCATAAAATCTATATCCCATATATATATATATATTTCTCCGAATATAAGACAGTGTCTTATATTAATTTTACCCCCAAAAGTCCCACCCTGTCTTATATTCGGGGTATGACTTATATTAAAAAAAATTGACAATTTTTTTTTAACCATAAAATTAACATTTATTAACAAGCTGAACAGACTTGCGGCACACTTGCGGCACACTTGCGGCAGGTCCCCATACAATGTACGGTACTGTATGGGACACTTGCGGCAAGGTGCGGCAAAGGTGCGGTAACCGCACCTTGCCGCAAGTGTCCCATACAGTACCGTACATTGTATGGGGACCTGCCGCAAGTGTGCCCCAAGTCGGCTGTGCGGTGGAATTGCGGTTTTAATGGGCAAGTCGGCAAGGAAAATCCTTACTTTTTAGGGTAATGGCGGCCTCGGGCTATGGATTCCTCCGCGGTGCAGGGCGTTGTCCAGATACTTCTTCATGCAGGAGCTTCTGGCCAATCAGCACTCGAGCCGCTGAGCCAATCAGCGCTCGAGATGCTGGGGAGCCGCTGGCCCAATCAGAAGCTCCTGCCGCAGCGGTGACGTCAGGCCGGGGCGACAGGCGCACAAGATTAACCCTATGCCCTCGGGGTTATCTGCGGCACCTGAGGGCAGAGGGGAGCCCACGGGGGACAGCGGACCTGCGGCTGCACTTGAGGGCAGAGGGGAGCCCACGGAGGACAGCGGGGCCAGCGGGACAGCGGGGACACAGGTAAAACATGCAATGGGCAAAAATGGCACTTTAGTGGTACCCTGTCTTATATTCCCCGAAAATAAGTCACCCTGTCTTATAATCGGGGTATGACTTATATTGGAAAATTCTGCGCCAGCCCTGCCCTGACTTATATTCGGGGGTGACTTATTTTGGGGGAAACACGATATATACCGTATATATATTTAAATGTACCTCAATAGAAATGATACATGGGTATCTAGCTGTCGGTACTGTAAGAACCTCTTTTAGACCAGCACAGGTCTGTGACAATTAGCGACAGCCGATTATCTCACCTTTGGTTACCAAACAAAATATCTTCGCTTTTACCAGCTAAAAAGTGCATAGGCGGGGCCCAAGCTTGGGGACTTACAGTATTGTTGTAGCTCCAAAGCAAAACAGGTCAACCAAAGTTCTATCATGCACAATGAAGATAAAACAGCCAGAAACAGACATATCATTAGTACAAACTTTGCAGCCACACAGGGGCCCAAGACAAGTAAAAGTGTGCATTATTATAAATTATTGAACTGCAAAGGGCACCTTAATTGTTCTTGAATGGGGGCTGACACCATTGTGGGCATTTACTACAGGCCTACTGGGCAAGTTGAAAATATGGATGAACGTTTAATGCATCAGATGGCCAAGTTAGGTAGGGGAGAAAACAAGGGAATCTGCTACCATGGATCTAATCCTTATAAACAGGGAGGAATTGGTTGAGTAGGTAAAGGTGGCTGGGACCCTAGGAGGCAGCGATCAGGCTATCATAGAATTTTGGACCACTAGAGGAGGAAGAGCTGTGAAGACTCAGACTTTAAAGATGGGTTTAAGAAAGACAGATTTTAAAGGGACTTAGAAAGAGGTTAGGAGGGCCCCAAATTTGGCTGGATGTCCTTAAAGGGAACCTGTCACCCAAAAGCATGCTGAAGTCGGCCTGTGTGAGGCCAGCGGCGCCTGGATCGCGTCACTTCCGGGCGCCGCTGGCCTCACACAGGCCGACTTCAGCATGCAATCTGCGCATGCGCTTAGTCGGCCTGTGAGACCTGCGGCGCCCAGAAGTGATGTGTTGCAGCGGTGACGTTGCGGGTGCGAGAATTCAATCATGCCCGCGCTGTGCAGGATGGAGATGACGCCCAATAGAGTAATAGAGCGGCGAGGCGGGGGTAGCGCGGCACAGGGGATCCGCCTACCCGTCACAAACGTCGAGAGGAACGCCCCGCTAACATGGATTTTGTAAGTTTCCAAACTACTTTATTCTACTCATAAATGACTAAAAATGGTCAGACAGGGATGGCTTAGATAGGACTGTAAGGCTGCAGGGACAGGTATTAACGAGTTAAGGACCTGATTTTGGGTGATAGGTTCCCTTTAAGGTACCTTTACACGCCGCACCTGCGGTGGTTTGTAGCAAACTGGGAGGCAATTGTGATTTTCGAAGTTGCTCCCGGTTGCGGTTTCAGAGCATTGTTCAAAAACCAGAGCCAACTCAGAAGGTGAATTTCCCTGGTTTTGGCATGTGAACGGGGGATAGGGATGGAATCTGCGTCGCCTAGTGATTTCTCAGAGGCGTGCCACAGCATCATGGATACCCACCCCATCAGCGATGATTGGTGGTGGCTACTGTGTTTCCATTGGCTGTCCCTTCACAGGGCGCCATATTGGAAGAGCTGTCCATTCACTCTACACAATTGCAATGGCGTCATGTATTAGCCGGCCTTCCTGCGCAGGCTAGCCAATCATGACGCTAATGCGTTGTCTAATCAGCGTGTTAGCGTCACGGAATAAACAACTCTGTCACGCCTATATTTTGGCGGAGCTGAACATGTACGCCCACATTCCCTTAGTGGTTGCGGTGTGTGAAGCGGCGACGGGATTCAACCGGATGTTTCCCGCAGAATCAGTTTCAACTTCCGGGGACCACGTTCCCTTAGGTTGACGACGCAATTGCGGCGTGTACATGCGACATCGGCGTTTGGTATCAACCGTCAAAAACGTGCGCGCGCACTTTAGGTTGCCTCCGATTGCCGGTGATAGTTGCGGCGTGTAAAGGTACCTTTAAGGAGAGAAATGTCCAGAAAGGATGGGAAATTCTGAAAAATGAGATTCTTAAAGCAAATTCGTTAACAATCCCTAAAAGAGGGAAGAATAGGAAACATTGAAAGAAACCAGGATGGATGAACTCAAAACTTAAACACATGCTAAAAAGGAAGAAAAAAATGTTTATCAAATGGAAAAGAGGGAGGTATGTCTAAATAAGAATATAATGCAGAACCTGCAGGCAGTGGCGTAACTTCAGGCCCAGGGCCCGATGCGAAAGCTCCAACAGGCCCCCATTATTGCAAACTTTAAGAACATAGTCTTTTTCTATGGCCAAAGGACTTTTGGGCCCTAGGCTGCAAGGTGCAGGGTCCCGTGCGATCGCAACCCTGCACCTATTGTAGTTCGCCTGCTGCAGGGCACTAATCAATTAACTAAAGCTGATAAATTATTAGGCTTGCAGGAGAGGTCAAAAGTAATAAGAAAGAATTTGGGCTATGTAAAAGTACAAGTAAATATGCTGTTGGATGGAAATGATGAAGTGGTAAGAAATGGTGTGAGAAGGCCAAACTTTTAAACTCCTATTTTGAATTTATTGTGAATGTAACATAAACTGATCGTCAATGTATTATTGAATTAATAGAAGAATCCAGTCTATCTATAAATGAGAGACATGTGAGGAAATACTTAGCTACCATGAATGAAAGCCCTCACTAGCCAGGGTTACCCTAAGTGAAAGACAGGGACTAGTCATGGGGAAAGGACCTGATCAGGGTGTGGGGGCAAAAGGGTATCCCCATCCCTCGCTCCCTACTGTTGAGCCCCAGGCCGGGGAGTACTCGGGTATCAGGCTCAGAGGGTAGCTGCTTCGCGGGGATGTCACTGGTGGCCGCGCCTGAGCCCGTGGCCTGGGTGAAATGTCAAAAGAGGGGTCTTATGTACAAGGGATTAGAGTTTTTAGTATAGTTCACGTCACGTCACCTGTACTACCTGGTGAGGGATCACCAGTGCCGCTACAGTGCCTCCGGAGGGCGATGGTATCGCGGCAGAGATGGCAAAGCTCCTCACAGGTGAAGCTGGTCCTCCGGGGCAGCGTTGCTGTAAGCAAACAGGCTGATGAAGTCAGACAAAGACACAGAGGCAGTCACTCTCCCGGGTACTTTACTGTAAACAGTCAGCAGTAGTATACAAAGTCCACAGCTCAGCAAGATGTACAACAAACAGGTAGCTCTATGGGTGGCTGCAAGTGGATGCCAGGTGGTATGGAGGCACCCGTGGTATACCTTAGTTGACAAACCCGTGTCTTTCTTCCCCGCCTAGGATGAGTCTATACCCAATTACTCCTTGAAGGTAGTTTTGGGGCTCCCCTCCCTCGAAGTGAAGAAGCAGGCAGACCGTTCCGTCTGGCAGGGTGCCCGCAGCCAGTAAACAGACGCAGCACGTCGGTTGACGACTTCAGAGATGGACTCTGGTCGTGTCCTCGGTCCGGCGTTCCCGTGGCGAACTGGGGAAGCTCCCTGGAGTATGGTTGCTCCAGCTGGGGTTCCCCCTTTCTCTCAATGGGCCCAGACTCACGCGTCAGGCACCCTCTCTCAGGATCCCCTCAGGATCCCCTTTCATCTTCCCTCCGGATCAGCGTACAGCTGTCTGGGCGCACCTTCCGACTCACTCCACACTCCTCCTCGACTTAACTAACTGACTGACTACTCTCTCCCTATTGAGGTGACTATATCCCCCTCCCAGGAGTAACCTCCCACCACTACTTAGTGTGGGAGTGCAGGCATTGGGTCCCTCCCACCAGCCCAGCATCCACTTGCAGTTGGGGAATATTACATCACTTTTATGAGTGCAATACCCCGGTGTAACGCCTGACCATGTGGGGAGCCACATTAAGGCCTTCTTTCAACTTATCACCATTCAGCTGTCCATTTGGGTGGCGCTGTGCGGCGGAAATTTTACCTGTTCGCATGTAACAGCAGAGTAAACTTTTGAACCAATCTCCATAATCTTTGAAAATTCTTGAAGGAGAAGTCCCAGAGGACTGGAGAAGATCAAATGTTGTCATTATCTTCAAAAAGGGGAAGAAGCTGCACCCAAGAAACTATAGATTTGTGAGCCTGACCAGGAAAGATCTTTGAACAAATTATTAAACAACATGCATGCCAGTACCTGGATGAGAATGAAGGGATTAACCAAAGCCAGCATGAGTCTGTAACTAATAAGTCCTATCTGACTAACTGAATTTATTTCTATGACAAAATCCCTGATTGGGTGGATCAGTGAAATGTAGTAGACATAGAATATCTTGACTTCAGCAAATTATCTCATAGCATCCTTATTGTAAAAATGACCAGTATGTGATGGGCAAGGCAAATATTTGGAGGATTCATAACTGGCTTAGTGACCAGACCCAAAGAGTGGTCAAAAATGTGCACATCGAGTTGGACGAATGTCTCCAGTGGGGACCACAGAGCTTTGTCCTGGGCCCTGGATTGTTCAACATCTTTATCAATGATTTAGGTAAAGGAATAAGGGTAAACTGATTACATTTCCTGATGACACAAAGCTCGGGGGGATAGTTAATACCAGAGAAGAGATAGAGGATTCACAAAGATGTAAACAAATGGGAACAGAGGGCAACAACCAGAAGAAGAGTTTATAACAGGGAGAAATGCAAAGTCCTACATTCGAACAAGAAATGAAAAAATCATCTAGAGAATGGGAGGAATAGGGCTAAGCAACAGCATATGTGAAAATGACTTGGGTACACTAATAGACCACAGACTGCACAAGAGTCAAGAGTGTGATGCAGCAGCAAAAAAGGCAAACACAATTCTGGGATATATTAACGAAGCATGTAGTCTAGATCACATAAAGTAATTATAATAATATAATATCGTCACGTATTGACTGCCTGTGCTGCTGCTGTAGTTTAAACTAAGCCTTTTTTTATCTTCAGTCACTGTGGCTCTGCAGGTGGGAGGTTGCTGAATGTCTGGTGGAAAGTGACTTATAGCTCAGGTGAGCTGAGGATTGTGTCTGAACCTTCTACTCTCCACCCCCCGGCCATAAATACTTCAGCTTTCTTCCACCAGATGTCGCTGATTCAGCTAATTTCCTAATCTAAGACCTTAGTGTGCAGACATTGTTCTGGAGTTGCTGGATTCCACTTTGTTTGATGCTGATGGGTTCCCATAGTCCATGGGTCGAGGTAGGGGCTTGTGCCTAGGGCAACTTGGACCTCCTCACCATCAGAGGTACCTCCAAGAACAGGGTGAGTTAGGGACCCCAGTATCAGGTTCAGATTAGGCTCCCATGAATCTCCTCTCCCACCTCACTATCCGATTCCTGATTCCCTCCTCTCCGTAAGCTTGACAAATATTTATTCATTTACATAACGCTATTAATTCCATAGCGCTTTACATACATCACAAATGTAATGCAAATTGAATTTTCAGGTTGAATTCAAAAGAGCTTTGGCAGATTTGCTCACCGCTAGTCAAGATACATTGTCGATGATCCCTAGGATTGCTTGCAGCTAGCTTCTCCATTCCGGTCATACTTCAGTCATCACGAGGACTAAAGTATATGTTTTAGTGCGTGTCCCTGTGTGTTCTATCTATGGGTTGAGGCTAGAAAAGTGATGAGGAAAGTAAATGTTGAAATGAAAATGGCTCCTGTGACAAAGCACACATGTACGAAGAGGTGATGAGTCAAGCAAGGGCGGTCTACCGGCACAATCCTATCCAGGACTGCAAGTATTATCATTATCACCCTCTACTCCTCTGTGGTCAGATCTCATCTGGATACTGTGTCCGGTTCTAGACTCCACATTATAAAAGACATAAAAAAACTGGAGCAAGTTCAGAGAAGAGAGATCAGAATACTGACCAGTCTGCAAACCATGTCCTATGAGGGACGATTACAGGATTTGGAAATGTTTAGCTTGCAAAAAAGAAGACTGGGAGAAGACTTAATAGCTGTCTACAAATATCTCAAGGGCTGTCAAACTGAAGAGGGATCAACTTACTCAGTGGCGGACCTTGCAACCCTGGGGCCCTGGTGCAGCAGCAGACGATGGTGAGGAGCGGGGGGGGGGGTGCTATCGGACGGTCGGCGAGGTCTATCGGGGGGGGCTTATGGGTGGGTACTGCCAGGCAACGGCGGTGAGTGGGGCTATGTGTGCGGCTTCTCCTGCCTGCATTGTGCGAGCCACGCTAGGAGCTGGGGCGGCAGAGGAGAGGAGGGGCTGGCTCAGCCAGGGGAAGCAGGAAGCTTCCCTCGGTTAACCCCCTCTCCTCTGCCACACTGGCACAGGGTCATGGGGGTCGGCTGGAGGCCCCCCTGCAGGCTTTAGGGGCCCCTTAGCCGCTCGGGGCCCTGGTGCAGCTGCTCCAGCTGCACCACGGTAGGTCCGCCCCTGAACTTACTTCACATTTGCACAAGTAAAGACTAGAAGCAATGGGATGAAACTTAATGGGTGGAGACACAGATTAGATACAGTATTAGGCTGGCTTCACACAACGGTTTTCAACTGCCAGGTTCTATCCGGGGGATCTTGCAAAAAAAACGGACAGAACCTGACAGCTGAAAACTGTGTTGTGAAGCCTTATAAAAAATATTTTAATAGTGAGGGTGATCAACAATGTGAAGAGGCAGCCATGAGAGGTGGTGAGCTCTCCTTCACAGAGAGGCTGGACAGATTTGTGTCTGGGATGATTAAGTGATTCCTGCTTTGAGCAGGAGGTTGGACCAGATGAGCCAGGAGGTCCCTTCCAACTCTACCTTCTATGATCCTATGAGGGGGGTGAATAATAATTTGCTTCACAATCTTCAGACTTGTATTTGTAAAATATTTAGAACACCAGCAGACAATGGATTACAACTAAGAGATAAGAGAAATGAGATGAATTGAATTTCACTAAAAACGAGAACCCAACTTTTTTTGCAATTCAACTCTCAAGTACCGTATTGACACCATGGTGCAAAGCACATCATGAGGTCAAGTGAGCTCTAGAGGCACGAAACAGTAAGGCAAGGTTCAGACACAGCGTCTGTGCTCCGTTTGTTTTGTTGATCCGTTTTTGGTGCAGTTTATGCACCGCAAATGGATCCTCCTTTTGCAAAAAGCATCACGAACCCATTATCTATTTGTGCTGCTTTTTTGCTCCATTTTCGTGTGATACAGACAGACGGACATGCAGACAGAGACACACATATACACTTTCGTACCCTCCCCATGATACCACGGTGACTCTCCGTGATGTCTACCGTCAAGGTACCGGCAGGACCTGTCTTTAAAGGGAACCAACCACCTCAGATCACCCTAATACACAGTACATGTCCCTGCACCCTAAGGATACGTTCCCAGCACTGTTTTTGTGTAAAATCTTGCATTAGTATAACTCATATAAAGAGTTTATAAACTTACTAGCCTGAAGACTTCTGGGCGTATCCCTCCTTTTGTTATACTTCAGGGCTGTGCATTGCATGGCTGCGCTCCCCCTCCCTCCATGCCTGCTGCCCTGCCCTGATGGGCGTGATCGTTATCGCCTCTGCACAGAGAGAGGGGGAGCGCAGCCATGCAATGCACAGCCCTGAAGTATAACAGAAGGAGGGATACGCCCAGAAGTCTTCAGGCTAGTAACTTTATAAAGTCTTTATCTCGGTTATACTAATGCAAGATTTTACACAAAAACAGTGCTGGAAAGGTATCTTTAGGGTGCAGGGACATGTACTAACTGTGTATTAGGGTATTCTGAGGTGGTTGGTTCCCTTTAAGTAGTACAAGCACTTACAGGACCTAGGTCATGTGCCTAAGCCTGAGTCACATGGTGGTAGGTCCTGAAATTACCATATCCGAGTATCCACAGGTACTGCCGGTGTCCGGGAGGTACTATATATCATTAAATGACGGCATCACTAGGACATGAAAAGGTGCTGCCAAAAAATATACATGAATTAAGGGGTTAATTGCCGTGACACTTATCATGATGTATAGGAACAAGCATATGGCTATGTTCAAGGCTATGTACAACTAAGGTGGTATATATGATAATGGAACACAGTAAATGCTGCTATAGAATATAAAGATAAAATGAGATTCTTAGCTTCAACAATGGCCATTGGGGAAGAGCCCGGTAACTGCACCAAAGTGCTCTCAACCTACCGGGTCCTAACGCACTGTTGCTTCATGCGGTCTGCAATTGCTAGTCTGGGATTTTTATGCCTGTGGATTGCAATTAAAACCTTCTGGTATGGTGTGTCTCTGGACTGGGCTACAGCAAGATGGAGTGGAGGTGTTCGGGAGGTAGACATCACCAAAGCTCACTAGGAAGAGTAAGTAATTGGATGTTAAAGGTGCAAAAAGCGCAGCAGAAAAACAGAGCAATAATTGCCGCTCATTATTTTCTGGATCCACTTTCTGCATTGGTAACGCAGCAGTGAAACGCAGCGTCTGAACAGCAAATAGAAAATTCCATTCATGTAGCACAAAAAACAGATCAGAGACGTCCAGTATGAACTTAGCGTTAGGATAACTAAAGACAGAAGAGAAGACGGAAGGCAAAGAAAAGATCGAGCCGGGGAGAATTTGGTGGAGCGGCGTGCAAAGTATGGGGAAAGGTGAATATAATATATCTAAAAAAAATTCCAATATTTAGTATACTTTAGGGTTTGAATAGTCATCAAACACAGTAAATTTGCTTTTACAATTTGATTTGCACTGAACAAGCGAATTTAGCAAATCAAATATCGGCAAATTTTCTCATCTGTATTTAGAATTTAGGAAAAAAAAGTATTTGTATTAAAAATTCAATAAAACCATTAAAAAGAAGTGAAAGTTCTAAGCAATTACTCACTTGCAACAGATGATAAGAAGACGAGAGCATGTGAGATCTCCAGCAGATCCTCCTATGAATCCACTAAGAAGATTGATGTCCTAGAGGTGAAGAAAGCAGAATCTTCCTCCTCAGTCTGGTCTCGTCTCCTTATATCAGGTATCTATATACCGCGACCAGTGGAGGTGATAATTGGCATCTGGAGATTTGAGCATTGAATCTGCTTGAGTTGCTTTTTTTATCCTACGATATACATTTATTTTATTTTTATATGAGTTCCCTGTGGGCCGGAGTCTACGAAGACTCTAACAATCTTTTCTCATTAGGAGTTCCACTTTTCGAGGAAATAAGTTTGCAATTTTTGTCATAATTCTAACAGGCACAAAATTAAAACAAAACAAATTTATAGCACTCCATGTACTTGTATTCAATTTTTCTGGACATTTTCCCAGTTTTTTAATATTTTGGGTGTTTGTGACGATTACTACAAAGAAAATGTGTCTAAATCTAACTCCACCTGAGAAAGAGCGCAAAGTTTCTACATCATTATGAAAATCACTTGCCAGAAGGCAAAATATAAATAGGGTGGAGACACGAGAGTCAGTGGGTGCCCCATACGCTCACCTGGTTGTCTTTAGGAAGGTCACATGGACCAGGGCTCATCCTGACAAAAGCTCACACTCCTTCTCAGTTGGCAGAACACTGCTCAGACAACATACAGTAGGATAAGGTTACCACACTCTGGTTAGACTTTTTGGAATCCCCAACCATCAAAAGCATTTAGTACATTCCCAGCAAGAGTATGTGCGAAACATTTGCAAGGTAAAAGGCAATATCAATAGCCTACAATATCAAGAAGTATAAACTACCTCTTATATTCCAAATCATAGAAGTCAAATTCTGGAGCAGGATGGTGCTGCATAACATCAATCCATCTCTACAACAAAGTTCCTCCAGGCAAAAAGATCAAGGTGGCCAAGGTCTGGCAGCCCAGTCACCAGACATGAACATCATTGAGCATGTTTGGGGTAGGATGAAAGAGGAAGCTTGGAAGACAAAACCAAAGAATCTAGATGAACTCTGGGAGGCATGTAAGCTGCATTCTTTGCTATTCCTAATGACTTCATTAATAGATTGTATGAATCATGGATGCAGTCCTTCAAGCTCATGGAAGTCACACAAATATTAAATATGACTCTAATAGCACCACAACTTCATTCACCAATGTTATGCAACATATATTTGTATTTTAAGTAAATTTTTAGTTTGAATATCACATTAATTTCTGTGGGTGACAAAACTTTTGTCTTGCCAAAATCTGACCATTCTGTGTTCATTAAATGATCAATATTTCAGCATTGATGCCAATTTATTTTCTTAACCTAAACCACATTTGGGAGGGTTTCAGCTTTCAAAAGAGTAATTTATACAACCAATGGATGAATTTAACGTCAGGTTATAAGCTTTTATTTACATAATATGAATAAGCGACATAACTTCTGTCAGTGAGTGTATAGTCAGAACACTAATCAGATCCTAGGAGACTGGGAGGTTTTTCCGTTTTTCGGTTGACAACACCTATGTATATATTTGTGTTTTTGTACAGTGTGGGTTAAGGGTTGTATTGTGTAACTCCTGGCAAAAATGATGGAATCACCGGGTTCGGAGGATGTTCATTCAGTTGTTTAATGTTGTACAAAAAAGGAGAATTTTGTGTACTCACCGTAAATTCCTTTTCTCTTTTGCCTTTAATTGGGGGACACAGGACGGTGGGTGTTATGCTGCTGTCCACTAGGAGGTGACACTAAGCAGAATCTGCAAAAGAGTTAAGTGGCTCCTCCTCTGCAGCATACACCCCTGGAACAGGCACTGCCTCACCAGTTTTGTGCTAAAGCAGTAGGAGAGCTAACAGAGTAATAACAGTACAACAAGGCCTGTAACTAAACAGGCAAGCATATGCAAACAGTTAACCATGTAATAGCTGAAAAGCGACATAAGAACAGTAGTAAAGGCCCAGAAGGGCCAAAGGGTGGGTGCTGTGTCCCCCAATTAGAGGCTAAGAGAAAAAATTCACGGTGAGTACACAAAATTCTCCTTTTCTCCTTTGCCTCATTGGGGACACAGGACACGTCCCAAAGCAGTCCCTGGGTGGGAAAAGCAATGGAACTATTAACACTGAACATGATCAGCGAAGAACTATCCACCTACAGGTGGACTACTGTCACCTTGAGGACACGGCTACAGAGACCCGCGTGTGCCGCAGACTGAGTATAAACACCATAGTCAGTGGCGTAACTTCAGTCCCAGGGGCCCCGATGCGAAAGCTCCAACAGGGCCCCCAATTATTGAAAAACTTTAACAGTATTAGTCTTTTTCTATAGGCCAAAGGGACTTTTGGGGCCCCCTTGGCTGCAGGGCCCGGGTGCGATCGCAAACCCTACACCTATTGTAGTTACAACCCTGACCATAGTGATTGTAAATGTGTACAGGCTGGATCACCTGGCTGCCTAACACATTTGTTGAGCTGACTCTTGGGGCCTAACGGCTCTGGAGGCCCCCCAAGCCCCTAACAGAATGTGCCTTGATATCGGCCAGAAGGGGCAAGTTTCGAAGATATAAGCATCTTGTATTGTTGAACTAATAAATCAGGCTATAGTAGCATTAGAGGCTGGCATGACTTCATGCTTCTCTTCTGGAAGAAGGAAACGAGAGTCCGACTTCCTAGAGGATGCCGTCCTGTACGCGTAGATTTGTAGGGCGCTGACGAGGTCCAGCATATGTAGAGCCTTCTCGACTCTATGAACTGTAGTCGGGCATTGTGATGGCAGAGGAATGTCTTCATTCATGTGGAAGATGATACTACCTTTGGGAGAAAGGATGAAGCAGGATGTAGGACAACCTTGTTTTGATGGAAGACCAAAAAAGGGGTTTACATGAAAACGCCGCAGGTTTCAAGGTTCTCCAGAGAGAAATAAATACTACAATACCGCCTTGTGTGTGAGACTACAAAGGGTAATTTCCCTCCAAGACTTCAAGAGTGGTTGTTGTAGAGCCGTGAGAACGAGGTCCAGGTCCCACGGATCCCGTGAACCTTTGTAGGGAGGAGTGAAATGACAGACCCCTTGAAGGAAGGACTTCCTTTGAAGTCTGGTAGCGAAGCGTTTCTAGAATAGGATGGAAAGGGCTGAAACCCGTTCTTTGAGGGAATTCAAGGACCTGCCTGAGTCTTGACCCGATTGGAGGAAACTGAGGAGTCTTGTTATCTAACAGGGCCAAGGCGAGTGACCCAGAGAGGTGTACCAAGTAAAGAAGATTTTCCATGTTCGGAGGTACAGTACAGACCAAAAGTTTGGACACACCTTCTCATTCAAAGACTTTATGTATTTTCATGACTATGAAAATTGTAGATTCACACTGAAGGCATCAAAACTATGAATTAACACATGTGGAATTATATACTTAACAAAAAAGTGTGAAACAGCTGAGAATATGTCTTATATTCTAGGTTCTTCAAAGTAGCCACATGGTGGCTGGAAGCAAAGATCTCAAATTTGGAATCATGAGACCAAAGTACAAATTTCCACTGATCTAATGTCCATTTATTGTGTTCTTTAGCCCAAACAAGTCTCTTCTGCTTGTTGCTTGTCCTTAGCAGTGGTTTCCTAGCAGCTATTTTACCATGAAGGTCTGCTGCACAAAGTCTCCTCTTAACAGTTGTTGTAGAGATTAGAGATGAGCGATGTTCGATTCGAATAGTTCGCCAATCTCAAATTCGAGTTGATTTTGGCGCTATTCGAGTCATTCGCAGAATTCGAACAATTTGGTTCAAATTCGGCGAATTTCGAACATGCTCGATTTTGGTTCGAAAATGTGGCAGATGCGGTCAGAAAACCGCATCTGCCGCATTTTCAGCCAAAATAAACAGCTAATAACTAAAATAAAGTGTTAAAAATAAAAAAATAATCAATGCTCACCTGTCCGCGGTCCACCGAAGCCTCCGGCAAGGTCCTATGGCTTCTAAGACCTGTGGTGACGTCATGTTCTCGCGCAAACTCTGGTCACATGACCGGAGTTCCACGAGAACATGATGTCACCACAGGTCCTATAAGCACAGGACCTTGCCGGAAAGCTTAAAATAGATATTTTTATGTTTCGGACAACTTTCTTTTACTTAAAGAAAGGGTCCGAAACATAAAAATATCTATTTTAAGCTTTCCGGCAAGGTCCTGTGCTTCCAGGACCTGTGGTGACGTCATGTTCTCGCGGAACTCCGGTCATGTGACAGGAGTTCGCGCGAGAACATGACGTCACCACAGGTCCTAGAAGCCATAGGACCTTGCCGGAGGCTTCGGTTGACCGCGGACAGGTGAGCATTGATTATTTTTTTATTTTTAACACTTTCTTTCACTTTTTTTCACTTCCACAATGTATGTATATACATTGTGGAAGTGAAAATGCCCCACAGGCCCGGTTTGTTCGTTTTCCGGGGTGTTCGACGGTGTTCGTCGAGCATTCGACGAACATTCGTCGAACACCCCGTCGATTCGACGAATCGAATCGAATTCGAACACCGGGGTGGTGGCTCATCTCTAGTAGAGATGTGTCTACTGCTTAATCTCTGTGTGGCATTGACCTGGCCTCTAATCTGAGCTGCTGTTAACCTGTAATTTCTGAGGCTGGTGACTCGGATGAACTTATCCTCTGCAGCAGAGGTGACTCTTGGTCTTCCTTTCCTGGGCGGTCCTCATGTGAGCCAGTTTCTTTGTAGCGCTTGATGGTTTTTGCAACTGCACTTGGGGTCACTTTCAAAGTTTTCCCAAATTTTTGGACTGACTGACCTCCATTTCTTAAAGTAATGATGGCCACTCATTTTTCTTTACTTAGAATGTGTATTATGGCAAGAAAAAAGCAGCTAACAGTCTATTCAGTAGGACGATCAGCTGTGTATCCACCAGACATCTGCACAGCACAATTGATTGCCCCAACCCCATTTATAAGGCAATAAATCCCACTTATTAAACCGGACAGGGCACATCTGTGAAGTGAAAACCATTACCAGTGACTACCTCTTGAAGCTCATCAAGAAAATGCCAAGAGTCTGCAAAGCAGTAATCACAGCAAAAGGTGGCTACTTTGAAGAACCTAGAATATAAGACATATTCTCAGTTGTTTCACACTTTTTGTTCAGTATATAATTCCACAGGTGATAATTCATAGTTTTGATGCCTTCTGTGTGAATCTACAATTTTCATAGTCATGAAAACACAGAAAAATCTTTGAATGAGAAGGGGTGTCCAAACTTTTGGTCTGTACTGTATATCTTCGCCGAGGCTGGTTACCGTGCTTTGAGCATGGTTGCTACGACATCCTGGGAGAAAACACAGCGTGGGTTAAGACCCAGTTGCCAAGGGCTACGCAGTTGAATTCAAAGCTGATGAATTCTGATGGTAAAGCGTGCCCTGCGAGAATAGGTCTGGATGGTGTGGCAGGCGCCATGGCACATCTGCTGTGAGTTGGATGAGATGGATCTCCCAAGCGCGTCTCGGCCAGTCTGGGGCCACGAGGACGATTCGGGGACATTCTTGACTGAATTTCCTCACCACCTTGCCTTAGTGGTAGTGGGGGAAAAATGTAGGGAAGTCGGAATCGGGTCCAATCCTGGACTAGCGCGTCTTGCCAACTAATGTGAGTCGTGGGCCTGGCTATAAAGACGTTACCTTGGCATTGACGTGAACCTAGTGTCACGTCTCTGGGGTACCCCAGCGCCAGCAAATCTGTTGGAAGACGGCTGGATGTAGGGATCACTCCACTGAGTCCATCCCTTTGTGTTAGAGGGAATCCGCTACCCAAGTGCCTACACCCGGTACGTGGGTGGCTGAAAGTACGGAGCTCGTATATTCCGCCCAGTGAAGTATGTGGTGAACTTTCGTCATCGCCTGTAGACTGCGGCTTCTACCCTGCTTTTGCCCAACGCCACAGCCGTGCCAAAGTCCGACTGTATTCTGATCTGACAGCCTGCCAGAAGATGGCTGAAGGACTTCAATGCTAGAAACATTGCCCGAATCTCCATAGGTTGATGGGCAGCTATGAATTCGAGTGGGATCAACTGCCTTGCGCTCTGTGATGGAGGTACGCCTCACCCCATCCAGATAGACACGTGTCAGTGTTTAAGGCATTCAAACATGGTGGAAAGACTTTCCCTAGGTGAAAGAGAGAGTGGCCGAAGACACCCGTTGAGAGATTGCCTGGCTGATGATGGCAGGTGAAACTTTCTGTCAAGTGACCGGGGTTCTTGTCCCAGTGACCGGGGTTCTTGTCCCATCATTTGAGTCAGGCTAGTTGCAGGGATCGGAGGTGCAGCTGAGCAGGGGGAACTGCTGCTATTGCTATTACTGTCCTGCTGAAGATTTTTATGGCAGTACCAAAGGACTGTAGAGATCGGTAAGGAGAGTGCGGACTCCTGGCCGAAGGGCCCGTGCCTTGTCCTGGGGAAGTTTGGCCAGGGTTGTTGATGTGTTGAACTGCATTCCTAGAAATACCAGGGGCTGAGTTGGAACTAGATTAGACTTGTGGAAGTTGACCAGCCAGCTGAGTCTTCCTAAAGTGCCTACCGAGATGGAGACGCTGTGTTCGCAGTCCCTGGAGGACAGTGCTTTGATGAGCAGATCGTCCAGGTATGGAAGCACTATGAAAACCCTGGAGTGAAGGATAGTCAAGACGGCCGCCATGACTTTTGTGAATACTCTGGGAGCTGTAGCTAAACCGAATGGTGATGCCACAAAGTGGTAGTGTTGCACTTTTGGTGCGGAGTTGCGATTGGAATATGAAGGTAATCAGCCCTTATACGTATAGATGCAAGGTATCGTCCTTTCCTGGGTGCCCTTATGGTCCGGAAAGATTCCAGCGGATATGACTTCTCTGAATACATGCAGTTAGTTGTTTAATGTCTAGTACGGTACGTACTGCTGTTTTTTTTGGTTTTTTTTTTCAAAACTACAAAAAGAGTAAAACAGAATCCTTGAAAACGTTCTTCGCGTATCACACTTTTGAGTGGAGGGGAACTTGACCGCTTGGAAGAATTCTTGAGCCTTCACTGGAAATCCTGGAAAAATTCTTCTTTTCTCCATCGGACGGTAAGGAGCCAACGGATGGGCAGTAGAGACTTGAGCGCTATTTTGTAGCCGGAGGCCACTAGCTATTGCACCTTCTCATCTTGTATGACGGGTACTCCAAGGTGCTGAAAATGAAACAACAGACCGCCTACAAGTGGGAAGTCTTCCGGGCGGAGGGAGTCAGGAGAAAGTAAACCTGTGGGATGGTGATCCCTTGGGCTTGGATTGGCGAGACTGGCTCTGCTCGGATGAACTACATCTTTTGGTAGACTGTGACCGCTTTATCGACCGATTATCTGGCTGCGTCAGTATAGATGTCGACCAGTCAGATGAATTCCGAAGGGATCGGAATCTGGTGTGCTGGAGGCGATTGAAGGGCCGCCTGGGCTTGTTCTGAGGGAGAGGAGTGCTGTTTCCTCCCGTGGCATCTGGGCTCATTTGTCCAGTTGTCCTTTGATCAGATATATGGGAGGACTGTGAGGGTTTTTTTTTTTTTTTTGAGGTCGCGTCTGCCTTTAATTCACATAACGAAATTGCCTATTGCAGTGGCAGCTGCAAATGCTGCACATTTAGCCAAATCAAGGGCTGCATGTATCCAGTGGTCAACCCTGGTTGCGAACCGAGATGCCTTGGTGCGCCAGAGTAGAATCGGCGTCCGTGTACCTTAGGATAGTATGAATGTGATCTGCCCAGCTGTGATAGTCTTAGCCGCACTTAGTGAAGCGAAAATATGGGCTAAGAAGACCCTGAGTTCCTAAAACTGAATTTGCCATTCATTCTCCCTGGCAGTCAGTTATGTCCATCATAGGGAATCTGCGTGGCAGGTATGTACTGCTAGTCAGGGCACCGGGGGATCCCCTTTTGGGTGCGCCGGTCCATTTCTGGGATATTGTCAGGAACCGGTAGAACACGCTTCTATTAGTGACTGTTGCCGAATCCTTTGTCGGTTTGAGCGGTAGGTCGGGTTGGATAGCCCTATGTCCTATGATCACTGCGGTCTGTGGCAGTGCCAGAGATGTGATGACCAGCAAGCGCTTTAATCTTCTTGTGCTTCATGAGCACAGCGCTCTGCAGCAATGTAACAAGCATATTAAACTCTTTACTTTCCTGTATTGTATGAGCCCAGCGGTGTACAGATACATGAGGTGTAAGTGCTCCTTATACAGTGGTGTAAGTGCTCCTTATACAGGGAACACACACCTATGTGCTGTCTGAGACTGTACTGTGCGCTGAAAAAGTTAATATAATCAAGTGCAGTGGCGCTGTCATGGCAGCCACGGCGAAGGACGGGACAGAAAAAACGCCGCCAGCTACCAGAAAAAAGGTGCGCAGGAGAGCCCACAATTGTCACGGGTGGCACGGATGACAGGGTAGAGGCCACGCGCAGACGGTCCCAGCGTTTGGCCAATCAGCCATAAGGTTTGAGGACGGTCCGTCTTTCAGGGGCATTTACCTTCTGTGTAGATAAAGAGAAGGTATGATAAGATCTCCCTATCATGGGAGGACGGCTGGGAAGGTCTTGTGCTCGGTCTGGTTTCTACACCAGTATTCTGGGTCTCTAGGACCCAGCAGGTTCTTCCCTCCTTTATAAGGAGTTTCATTGCCCTCCCTCGGTGCAGGTGATATTTCCTTGTGGACTCATTATCCTTGCTCCAAGCAGAAGCTGAGGTTGTGGAGGTTGCTGTGCTCTGCTGCAAGATAAGTGTTTTCTTTCCCCATTGTCTGTTTTCCTTGTGTTGTCTTTAGTTGTTAGTGGAGGGGTCTAGTGAACCTCCCCATCTGATCCTTAGATAAGGTAGTGCTAGGATCAGAGAGGGACGAGGTTCGTGGTCGGCGACAGTTGAGGAAACTGTATAGGGACGTCAGGGCAGACAGGGTCAGCCCCAGGAAGACTAGGGGTCACCCTCTCCCTCTTGTGCCCATAGCTTTAGGGACTCCTTATCCCCCCCCCGTCGTTGTCCTACGCTGGGAGTCTCTCCCGCTCCCAGCGTGACATTATCACCTGCCAATACTGTAACTGAAGGACAGGGGAGGAACCGAATTTTCTTCCTTTCCTTATGGATCCTGTGTCTGCTTTGGCCCAGCAGCTGCAGTCTCTGTCTTTGGAGGTTGCGGACCTTCGGTCGGCTTTACAGGGCCCGCAACCGCAAAATGGTGTCTTGGGGAATCAAGCATTGGGTCAGGCCAGACCTGAACCTAAGGTTGCCCTCCCTGACAGGTTTTCAGGAGGTAGAGATAAGTTTACTGTGTTCAAAGAGGCCTGTAAATTATATTTTAGGCTTCGGCCTTATTCCACTGGTGATGAGCAGCAGCGTGTAGGAATTATTATGTCGCTACTGCAGGGAGATCCCCAGTCCTGGGCTTTCTCTCTGCCACAGGACTCTACTTGTCTCCGCTCTGTGGATGAATTTTTTTTTTTTGGGTAAATATGATTTTATTAAGGTTTTGCATAAAAGTAACAGTGAATATATGAACAATAACTCTTTACAGTTTCCTGAGAGAAAAATAACAACCGATTTCCAAATAAGTCAAAGTTCCACATTAAAACGTCATCATATATTACCGGTGTACCGTTATTCCTCTCGATTTTAACTATCTACACAATATGTTACCCTCCCTCTTCTGTCATGAAGGGGGGTTTTGTCTATACCAGACATCATAGATCATCTTTAGGTTATAATATCTAACCATTTATTGGTTCGATTAACCGTAATTCTACGTTCGTCCAGGAGTGTAGAATTTTAAAGGAGAAGGAGATAAAAGAAGAAGGAAAGGAAAGAGAGAAGAGTAGAAGGAAAGAACACTAGAGATGAATGGTTAAGATTTAATTGAGGTGGTGTAACGGGCTAGGCGGACCCCTGAAATAACCCAGGGAGGTAATATGTAATTTGCCCCAGAATTCTCAGGTAAATAATTCTCCAAAATCTGGAGTATCTTTAAATAGAACCCATTCGGTCCAGGTAAGCATGTATGTATGTTGGGTCTGAGAGAAGTCAGCCGACAATTCTTCATACCTGCGGGTCTTTTCCATTTCCGAGTACCATTCCGAAATGGACGGGGGGTTGTGTTCCCTCCAGTGACGGGGAATCACGCTGCGAGCTGCGGCTGTGCAAAATCGGAGGATGTCCTTCCTCTGTACCTTCCAAGAGCCAGGGAGCAGAGATAACAAGGCCATGTCAGGGGTGCCTACCAGGTTCTTTCCCGTCACCATATTGTAGTTCCGGAAAACCTTGACCCAGAACTCCTGGATCAATGGGCAGCTCCACCATATATGCAACATAGTACCCGTCCCACCGTTACATCTCCAGCACAGGGGTGAAGTGTCCGGGGAAAATCTGTGCACCTTGTCTGGGGTAAGGTACCACCTGTACCGTAACTTGAGGCACTTTTCCATAGCGTCACATGAGCCCGCTGTTTTGTGTGCCATAAGGAAGCTCCTTTCCCAATCCATGGTAGATATTACCCTACCCAAATCTGCCTCCCAAGCCTTCCGGTATCCCGTGTCCTTAACAACTATAGATTTGGATATTGTTTTGTGAATAGTTGAAATCCCTCTCAATGGAGCCCCGTCAGCTACAAAGATCTCTTCCATCAAGGAAAGTAACAATGTCGGGACCCTTGAAATCTCAAGAGATCTCGTAAAGGACCTCAACTGCAAATACTCCCACCATTTAAGTTTAACTTGTGGAGTAGCCGACTGAAGCGTCTCAAAGGGAGGGAGCTCACCCTGAATCAGGACCTGTCCAATTCTGATGTCATCTGCCTCTTTCCATCCCATAATTGTTCGACTAGTCATCCCCGGAGGGAAAGCCGGGTTATGAAAAATTGGAGTTAACGAACTGTCATATTGCGTCTCCCCTGATTCTCTCCTAACTGTCTGCCATGTCTTAAGCGTTTCAGTCGTAAAGGTTGGCAAGGGGACCAAGGTTGTAAAGGCTTCCCGAGAGAGCCATTGCAAGCTGCGGAGGGGAACCGAAACGCCTTCCTGCTCCACTTGTACCCACTGCTTGGATTCTGATTTAAAATGCCAATCCAGAAGGCGTACCATTATAGCCGCCATACAATATCTGCGGATATCCGGAAGCCCTGCTCCCCCTGTTCCCTAGGAGCAACCAAGTTCCTTAGGCTTACTCTTGCCTTTTTACCATTCCAAATGAAACGTAGAATTGCTGACCTGATGGCGCGAAAAAATGCTCCATCAGGCCACAAGGGGACTGCCTGGAAGATATAAAGGAACCTTGGGAGAATATCCATTCCCACGACATGGATCCTACCTAGCCACGACAACCGTAGGGGTCTGTATTTTTCTAGCAGAACCCCTACCTTGTGTAAAATGGTCTGATGATTCAATTGAAAAAGTTTGGACATGTCGGCCGGGAGACTGACTCCCAGATAAACGAGGTAGTCAGCCTTCCACCGAAAAGGAAAATCCCGTGCCACCGCAGCTGCTTCAGCCGGCGGCAGAGAGATGTTCAATGCCTCAGTCTTTGAGTAGTTGACTTTAAAATTACTGAGTCCACCAAAGGTCTCAAATTCCCGCAACAAGGAGGGAAAGGTCACGAGAGGCTGAGCAACATACACTAGTACATCGTCTGCAAAAAGAGCAGTTTTATGATGAACATCTCCTACCACCAGCCCATGAATATCGCGGTTGTCTCTTATGACCTTTGCAAGATGTTCCATCACGACCACGTACAGCAAAGGGGAGAGAGGGCATCCCTGTCTCGTTCCATTTTTTACACGAAACGTTCCTGATAGTCCCCCGTTGACGCGGACTCTAGCCGAGGGACACGAATAAAGGGAGGAAATCCCATTCATGAATCTGGCGCCCAATCCAATATGGAGTAGGGCCTCTCTTAGGAACCCCCAGTGGACCCTGTCAAAGGCCTTCTCTGCATCGATGGAGAGCAGACATAGAGGGGACTTCCACATTTTAGCCTTCTCAATGATCAGACAGGATCTAAGAATGTTGTCCCGCGCCTCACGGCCTTTAACAAAGCCCACCTGGTCGAGGTGAACGATGGACGGAAGTTTTGAGGACAATCTGTCTGCCAACATTTTTGCAAATAGCTTCACGTCTACATTGACAAGTGAGATAGGTCGGTAACTCGCCGCCTCACGAGGGTCCTTGTTTGGCTTAGGTAACACACTAATGTGTGCCTCCAGAGCCTGTGGAGGGAAGGTATCTCCCTCCAGAACGGCCCTGAAAGAGGAAAGCATGTGGGGCAGCAAGTCACCGAGCAAAGTTTTGTAAAAAATGGGCGTGAAGCCATCTGGGCCTGGACTCTTAGAAGTCGAGGTACTTTTAACTACCTCAGCTAATTCTTCCATCGTTACGTCCCCCTCTAGGAACGCCTTGTCATCACTGGACAGAGAAGGGACCCCCACTCGACCTATGTATGATTGTATTTTAGTTTTCAATGCTACTGGGTCCATGTCGTCGAATTTCCCCCGTAAGTTATACAGGTCCGTGTAAAAATCCTGGAATACCTTCGAGATCTCTTCTGATCTATACACTAGCCCCCCTGAGGGATTTTTAATAGATGGTATATATGTGGGGCCAGATCTAGGATGAAGCATCCTAGCCAGAGGTCGCCCACTCACATTAGCCTTTTTGTAGAAAAAGCCCCTGTTCCTCTCTCTAAGTTGTTCAAACTTAGCGTCTAGGAGATTGCGCAGTTCCACTCTAGCTGTCGTCAGCTCAGCCAGCATCCCCCTATCCCTTGAGGATTTATGGTCAGATTCCAGACGTCCTATCTTAAGCAGTAATGTATTAATCTGTTCCGACCTAAGTTTTTTTAACCTGGTCCCATGTCTAATCAGAGTGCCCCGGAGTACACACTTTAGGGCCTCCCATTGCATTGGTGCAGGTGTAGGGTCCTGTGTATGTGTCTGGGTAAAAGTTGCAATGTCGGCCTTCAGATCAGCCAAGCAGGTGGTGTCCTTTAAGAGATGACTGTTTAGCCTCCAAGTCCATTCTCTTTTGGTCAGCCCCGGGATCTCCAAGGACAAGAAGATGGGACCATGGTCTGATAAAACAATGTTGCCAATGGTGGCATCAGGTGACCAAGAGAGAACCCCGTGGCTGACCAGGAATAGGTCTATCCTGCTATATGATTGATGTACCCCTGAAAAGTAAGAATAATCTCTACCAGTAGGGTTGAGAATTCTCCACACGTCCACCAGCTGCAACCTGCACAGGAGATCCCGGAGTGTCCTCATCCTCCCAGGTGGAGCTGCCCCTCTGCCCGATGTAGAGTCTACGGATGGATCAAAGACAAAGTTAAAATCACCTCCTATTATGACCTGACCCTCGGCAAAATCTGCCAATTTTAGCAGCAGGGCCCTGCACACTTTTGTCTGCTCCCTATTAGGAAGGTACCAGTTTGCTAGGGTCACCAAATTATCCGCTATTTTTAATTTGAGAAAGACATAGCGTCCTCCCGAGTCAATTTTCGAATCCAGCATCGTATAAGATAGTCCCCTGTGGAAGGCGACTGATACCCCCTTAGTCCTAGCTTCGGGGTTAGTACTGTGAATCCAGTCGATGTAATATTTCTCTCCTATGGAAGGCACATGTCCTTCTTTAAAATGCGTCTCCTGGAGGAATAACACTTGTGCCCCCCTTTTATGCATATCATACATGACCTGTTGCCGCTTCTGGGGTGTATTAAAGCCCCTAACGTTCAGGGACCCGATTTTCAAGGACCCCATCTTCCCGTTTTCTCAGAGGCTATCACAACTTCGGGACACCTGGCCCCTCTCCCGTCACCTCTTTTAAAATAGAAAGAGAGAAAAAAAAAAAAAAAAAAAAAAAAAAAAAAAAAAAAGGGGAAATAGGGAAAGAGAAGTAGAAAATAGAATAAGAGACTCCTGGACGAAGTAAATATCTCACTTACAAAGTTTTGGGGTAAATTTTAGACTTTAAATATCGTATCCAAAAGAAGGATACGATGTCCCCGTGGGGAGCTACCTTTCCAGGTGGGAGAGTTTCTATAATCTGGGTCTACTATAGAAATCTATAGCAAAGTCTACCAGACTTACTGTAATATATATTAAAACAATCCAATGAGTGAAATAAAATCCCCCCGACTCTCCACCCGACATCAATACAATAAACACGTCTGCTTATCACCAGCTATAGAGATTAAAATATATTTAGAAGAGAAAAAAGAAACATGAATACCACACGTTTGCTTAACAAAGTTTCTTACTACCAAACTACCAATGGAGCAAAGAGCAATGCAGAGACTGGAATGGTGCTCCTGTAGGGTGTGGGGTAAATAGAGATATTAGGAAGGGGGTAAAGGATAAATGTTAGGAATGGGGGAGAATAAGTGGGGAGGAGGGGACGGGAAAAAGAGAAATAGAAAGCAGGGGAGGAGAGGAAGAAAGACAAGGGGAGAGGGAAAAGAGCATATGAGAGCACACATAATCCTTATCATTGCTTTACATTGCCTGTAACATTGGGGGAGATCCCCCTCTGCAATATAGATATAAAGAAATATCTTGTTGGTATTATAAGTTCTTGGTAGGGTGTCCAACCAAAGTGTCTACTGGAGGATAAAAAGGTGAACTACAATCAGTACAAGAAAAAAGAAAAATGAGACAATTCAAAAAGTCACCCATCCTCCACTTGATCATCATCGCTGGGTCTCCTCCGTCTCCTGTTCCTGTTTCTGCCATTCCTCCTGCGTCGGATTACTCGCTCAGGCTGTGCGGCTGTAAAAAATATATTGTCAGGTGAAGTTGAAGGCCAATCAGGGAATTGGAGACCCGGATCCAGCAAGTCCAAGGCCCGCAGAAATCCCTGTAATTCCCTGGGATGGGTCAGATATGCTGATTTATTTCCCTGTCTTACTTGGAGACGAAATGGGTACCCCCACGAGTATGCCAAGTTATGGTGCCTAAGGAGATCTAAGAGGGGTCTCAGGGCTCTCCGTTTCTGGAGGGTTCTCCTGGATAAGTCTGCCATCAGCTGTAACCTATGTCCTTGGAATGTAATCTCCTCACATTTCCTCGCCTTATTAAGGATATCGTCCTTGATTCGGTATTTGTGTAGGCGGCAAATGACGTCGCGTGGGGGTGCCCCTTCTGCTGGAGACGGGCCGAGAGACCTATGGGCCCTATCGAATTCTATGACCGTGTCAGCTGGGGTCTTTCTAACAGAGTTGAACAGGTTCTGCAACGTCTTCTCCAGTTCAGCAGGAGCAACCAGCTCAGGGAGCCCCCGGACTCTTATGTTTTGTCTCCTTTCACGGTTCTCAATATCTTCCATTGAGTCTAGAAAAGTCTCTTGCTGAGATCGTTGAAATGTCACAGTATCCTCCAGCTTCCTAATCCGGTCAGTAAGGGCTTCAACCCTGGCATCAGATTGGGACACTCTATCTGAAACCCCCCGGACCTCACCCCTAAGTTCGTTGGTCGTTGCTTTAATGGACGCCTCCATTTTAACTATAAAGTCTGCCAATTCCTCTCTGGTTGGAATGTTAAGGATGCGAGCTTTAAATGTATCCCAAGCATCTCCGCTTAGTGTGGTGGGATCTTGAGTAGCTTCATTGTGACCCATATGCTGGCTCATGGTGTTCATGTTCATCTGATGGCCATAAGTGGGTCCCTTCTGAGTAGAGAAGTGCTGGGGGTCCCCTAGGTTTCCATTTGAGCCCAATGCAAGGGGGATCTGCTGCCAGGTCTGTGTCCCCGGGTAATATGGCCATCCCTGACAGTGCATTCCAGATACCACATTATAGGCAGGAGTAATAATGTTAGGTGCCAACCCAGGACTTAGGGGATGAATAGGCTGTGTCTGCGTGTCTTCAGCCCTATCTCCCCTGCTTACCGCTGCCTCTTGCGCCTCAGATTCCTGGCTGCTGGGTAATTCTTCCATCTCCTCTGTTCCTCCAGCCGCGGGAGCAGATCTGGACACCCCTGGGGAGCCCCCCTGTGAGGCTCCGGTGTCCGTGCTCCCAGGGAGCACCGCCGCCGCCTCTCGCTGTCCAGCAACGGGACCTCCAGCGTGAGGGAAGCCGGGACTCGCGTCTGATGTTGCCGAGCGGTCAGGTGCGTGTGAGCGCTTCCCCGCGCTCGGCGCCATTTTTACAGCCATGGGAGCGGGATCCGCCATCTTAAGACTCACTGCGTCCTGGGGGGGCCCAGAAGAGCTCCTCAAATACCAGGTAATGTGAGCGGGATGCGGACCTGGAGGGGCTGGGGTCGCAGCTCGTCGGTTGTTCTTCTTTTTCACCGACATGTGATGGGTCTCTTCTTAGCTGGTGAGCCGATATCGGGCATAGATTGAGCCGAGGGGACAGAGCTCACAAACTAGTGACTGTCTCCCTCCATGGCCAGGACACGCCCCCGTGGATGAATTTTTTGACGCCCTGGGCCTCATATATGATGACCCTGACCGTGTCGCTTTGGCTGAATCCAGGTTACGCCATCTCCGCCAGGGGACTCGGTCGGCGGAATCATATTGTTCTGAGTTCCGCAGGTGGGCTACGGACACGAAGTGGAACGATCCGGCACTCCGGAGTCACTTTTGTCAGGGTCTTTCGGAGAGGCTGAAGGACGCTCTGGCGGTTTATGAGACCCCTCCGTCCCTGGAGGCGGCTATGTCGTTAGCTATTCGTATGGATAGACGCCTCCAGGAGCGGAGGGGAGACCTCCTGTTACTGGGAGCCATTCTCGTGGTGATTCCTGGTTACCGGGAGGTCACGCGGAGAGTGAGTCGTTCCTCCCGAGTGCGGAGGAACCGATGCAGCTGGGAGGTGCGGCGGCCTCGAGGTTCTCCGCCGGTACCTCCCGGGGCAAGGGGAAGGGGGTCTGTTTTTTCTGTGGGAAAGGGGACCATTTTATTGGGGCCTGTCCCTACACCCCTACACGGACTGGGGGGCCTGGACCTTCTGTGACTATGGGGGGTGTGGAGGTGGTCGAGCGGGAGGTGTGTGTATCCTCCATTTGTACTTCCCGTTTCCTCCTAAGTGCGGAGGTGGCGCTGGAGGGCACAACGGAGGGTATTTCTGTGTTTGTGGATAGTGGTGCGGGGGTCAGCATGGTGGATGCTCAGTTTGTAGACGCTCATGGGCTTAACTGCTGTTTATTGTCTCGCCCCATCCGTATCTATGCCATCGACTCAGCACCTCTTGCTCAAGGTAGTCTCACACATATCGTACATGACATTAAGTTGACGGTTGGATCCCAACATCAAGAGACGATATCTTGCTATGTTCTAGACGGTCTCCCCGCTCCCATTGTCCTGGGCTTGCCATGGTTGATTAAACATAATCCCGTAGTGGATTGGCAGTCCCGGCACATTGTGGAATGGAGTGATTTTTGTACTGAGAATTGTTTGGTTACCTCGTTTTCGGTGGTGTCTGCGGTATCTCTGCCCCCGTTCCTATCGGAGTATGAGGATGTGTTCTCAGAGAAGGGGTGCCAAGACCTGCCCCCCCATCGGGCATACGATTGCCCAATCAACCTCGTTCCCGGAGTTAAACTGCCCAAAGCTAGGATGTTTGCTATATCGGGTCCGGAAAGACAGGCGATGAAGGATTTCATTTCCGAGAGTCTGCAGTCGGGTCACATCAGGCCCTCAACCTCGCCGGTTGCGGCTGGTTTCTTTTTTGTTAAGAAAAAAGATGGGGGCCTCCGTCCTTGCCTGGATTTCCGGGAGTTGAATCGGATTACTGTCCGTGATCCGTACCCCCTCCTCTGATTCCTGATTTATTCAGTCAGGTAGTGGGTGCTAAATGGTTCTCCAAGTTGGATTTGAGGGGGGCCTACAACCTGATTAGGGTCAGAGAGGGGGATGAATGGAAGACGGCATTTAATACCCCGGACGGCCATTTTGAAAGTCTCGTAATGCCGTTCGGGCTCACTAACGCCCCTGCGGTGTTCCAACACTTTGTCAATGACATATTCCATCATTTGGTGGGTAGATTTGTGGTTGTTTACTTAGATGATATTTTGATCTATTCCCCCGATTTGGAGACGCATCAGTCCCATGTCAAGCAGGTGTTACAGGTATTACGAGACAATAAGCTGTATGCTAAACTCGAGAAATGTGTCTTCGCCGTTCAGGAGGTACGGTTTTTGGGGTACCTCCTGTCGCCATTGGGTTTTCGGATGGATCCGGAAAAAGTCCGGGCGGTGTTGGACTGGGAACAACCGGACAATCTACGGGCATTGCAACGTTTTTTGGGGTTTACCAACTTTTACCGTAAATTTATTCGGAACTATTCGGTGCTGGTGACGCCTCTTACGGACATGACTAGGAAGGGGACCGATTTTTCCGAGTGGTCGGAGTCTGCTCGCCAGGCTTTCTCCTCCCTAAAGCGTTGTTTTGTTTCCGCACCTATTCTCCGTCAGCCCGATCTTTCTCAGCCCTTCGTTGTGGAGGTGGATGCGTCTGAGGTGGGGGTGGGGGCTGTATTGTCGCAAGGCCCTTCGCCTTGGAAATGGGTGCCCTGCGCGTTCTTCTCCAAGAAGTTGTCGTCGGCCGAGAGGAATTATGATGTCGGTAATAGGGAGCTGTTGGCTATTAAATTGGCTTTTGAGGAATGGCGTCACTGGTTGGAAGGGGCTGTCCATCCCATCACGGTTATTACCGACCACAAGAACCTGTCTTACCTTGAGTCCGCCAAGCGTCTCAATCCCCGGCAGGCCCGGTGGTCCTTGTTTTTCACGAGATTTAATTTTACCGTCACTTACCGTCCAGGGGTTGAGAACGTGAAGGCTGATGCATTGTCGCGTAGTTTCCCGGGTGGTAGTGCTCATGAAAGTCCCGTTCCCATCTTACAGGAGGGGGTGGTTGTTTCTGCTCTTTGCCCTGATCTGGAGGGGGAGGTGTTGAAGGTCCAGGGGGGCGCCCCTGCCTCCTGTCCTTCTGGGAGACTGTTTGTGCCATCATCTTTGCGTCTCAGAGTGCTGTCAGAGCATCACGACTCCGTATTGGCAGGGCATCCCGGCAGTAGGGCCACCTTCGATCTTTTATCTCGTCGCTTTTGGTGGCCGGGGTTGAGGAAGGACGTAGCGGAATTCGTATCTGCCTGTAGTGTGTGTGCACGGGCTAAGGTTCCGCATACCCGTCCGGCTGGTTCTCTCTTGCCATTGTCTATTCCTGAGAGGCCATGGACACATGTGTCAATGGATTTTATCACCGATCTTCCGGCGTCTGCAGGCAAGACGGTAGTGCTGGTAGTGGTTGATAGGTTCAGTAAGATGGTTCGCTTTGTGGCACTGCCCGCGCTTCCTAATGCTTGGACACTGGCACAGGTGTTTGTAAGTGAGATCGTGAAGCTTCATGGAGTTCCCTCCGAGGTGGTTTCTGATCGTGGTACTCAGTTTGTCTCCAAGTTTTGGAAGGCTTTTTGTGCACGTTTAGGAATTGCCTTGTCCTTCTCTTCTGCTTTTCATCCTCAGTCTAATGGGCAGACCGAACGTATGAATCAGAATTTGGAGACTTATCTGAGGTGTTTTGTCTCTGACAATCAGGAGACTTGGGCGAGTTATTTGCCCTTGGCCGAGTTTGCCCTTAATAATCGTCTTCAGGAGTCCACTGGCAAGTCATCGTTCTTCGGTGCATATGGGTTTCATCCTCAGTTTGGTACTTTTAGTGGTACTAGTCCTTCCGGAGTTCCTGAGGAGGACCGATTTACCTCATCCCTCTCCTCGGTTTGGCGGAGGGTACAGAGTAGCTTGAAGCTCTTAGGCGACAGGTACAAACGTATGGCTGACAGGAAGCGTGCGCCAGGTCCGGACCTGTGTGTGAATGACTACGTGTGGTTGTCTACCAAGAATGTGAAGTTGAAGGTGCCCTCTTGGAAGTTGGGGCCCAGGTTTATTGGCCCTTATCAGATAACCGCCGTTATCAATCCCGTGGCGTTTCGTCTTGCGTTGCCTCCCGCTCTTAAGATCCACAATGTATTTCATAGGTCGCTCCTCAAACCGTATGTGCCGTCGTCTAACCCGTCTCCTTTGCCCCCGGAGCCCATCTGCGTAGCGGGGAATTTGGAATTTGAGATCTCAAAGGTGGTTGATTCTCGCAGGGTGCGCCGTTCTCTTCAGTATTTGGTGCACTGGAGGGGGTACGGTCCTGAGGAGCGGATGTGGGTGCCGGCGTCGGAAGTCTCCGCCGCTAGGCTGGTCCGCGCTTTTCACCGTTCCCATCCGGATAAGCCTGTTCCTGAGTGTCTGGGGGCCACTCGT